>CM077168.1:3483141-4083141 GCA_039654105.1 Coreius guichenoti
CATACGGTTTGATCAGGTTGTGTGAACGAACAGAATGTTTATGGCATAATGAATGTTTACTCAAGTGAATCTTGAAGCTGTAGAATTCATGGACAATAAAATAGTGCATTTTCATGTACTGTCTTAAGGTTATCATTGTGCTGTTGTTGTTTTTCCTGAAGGATATTGTGCCGATTTTAAATGCTTAACCCTGTAAATGCCTGACAATTTGGTACGATTGCTGATATTTATATGGCCAAAAACTAAAATGAAATTGTGGTAGATTAATGTAAACCAATGAGATCTTTATCACAGTATAGCATACTTCCATAAAATATAAATATCAATTAATTTTTTTTTCACAAACTAACTGCTCTTACGCCAATAATAAAATAATAAAAAGTGAATGATATAATAAATTATTATTGATACTAATTAATAATACTACTAAATATATATTAAATAATAATAATACAATTAAATAATAATATAATAATCATAATAATATATTAAAATAATAAAAGAACAATAATAAAGCATATGCCTATGTCATCTGCTCTTCAGTTGGGAATTAATAATAATAATAATAATGATAATACATTAACAATAATAATTAATTATCATTATCATAAAATAATAAAATTAAATAATATGATAATATATTAAAATAATAAAAAATCCAACTGCTCTTCAGTTGAGAATTAATAATAAATTATTAATAATTAATATCTAATAAATTAATAATAAATTATTATCATTATTATTATTAATACTAATTAATACTACTACTACTGCTACTACTAATATATTAAATTATATAAAATAATAATAAAATACCACATTATTTTTATTAATATGATTCATATATGATATTATAATGTGAATTTAAACCTTTAATAGTGTTTAAATCACTTCATATGCTCCATGCACAGTTTCATATTCTGCCCTTTTATACAGTATGTTTTTACCTGTGTGTATGTGGAGGTAAGTGTTCAAATCTGCTACAAATTATTCATTATTATATTACACCGAATATCAACCAAATCCAATGTGCAGAACATGCCCAATGAGGACATCTGCTGGTCAAACACGTGCAAAGATTCAGCATGGTTGTGACGCCAGATGTGGTTTTATGATTTTATTTATGGTTAAAATAAATCCTGGGGACAGGTCACAGTGGGAAACTGCCTTACTATAACAAAGAGCTATTGATGAGGCAGACACAAAACAAATGCTGAACACTTTACTGAACAGTCATGTAGTGGTCAACATGTGACAATTGCACCTGCTCACATCACTTAAATAGAGGCACCAATACAGAAACGCAGATGGACAAATAAATGCAATTCACAGATCACTCAATAACACATTCCCCAATACAGTATGCGTGTTGAATATAGGGGAGAGTGGGGTAAGATGAGCCATTGTTTACTTATGTGGTCCTCAAGATAAGAGAAAATAAGGCAGAAGTACAATGAAAGTATCTAAAGTAATTTCAGGATGTCATTATAAATGATCAGAATACATCTCTGACAAAGGGTTGTAAAAATATGGCTTCTTACAGAAAAAGTGTTCATGTGGCTCAATTTACCCCCGGTTAGGGGTAAGTTGATCCAAGTCAGTGGGTAAGTTGCACCATCTGGGTGTAAACGGACCATCTGATTGAATCTGAATCAAACCCATGTGAAACTGTAAAGATAATTTACCTCTTTTAAAAACACCTTCAATAATCAAATTTCCTTTAACAATAGTTATATTTATTCTCTTAAAGCTAATTTAAACAACATAAAACCAACCAAATGTAGTTGAAATTTCAATATCTTTAATTGTTTGCATTTCTGAAACAATATGTGGAACACCAAAGTTGTAACTTTCCCAAAAACAGACTAAACAGTTTTTTTTTTGAGTAAAATTAAATAAAAATGTAATAAAATAAAAACTGAATTAGAATGAATGAATGAATGTCACTGAAACTAATAAACATTTTAGTCAAAATGTTCTTGGCATGGTAGTTTTTCTGCAATATTGAACATGTTAGGTCATTAGGGACTACAGGTGGAAAGATATACATGATTAAGCATCTTCTGGGTCTTATCAGAGAAGGATTTGGTGTACTTGTACATTGTTCCTATCAAATAAACTCAAACTAAATTGATTTTTAAAAAAAACTAAACCAGTTGTGTAACATTGCATTGAAATTATACCAGTTTATACAGAGATTTAAAGTGCCTTATGGTAGGGTAAGTTAAAACGCTGGCCCAATTTACCCCACAACATTTGGCTCATTTTGCCCCATAGCAGCTAAAATGCTAAAATTTTACTTTGACAAGCCAAAACCTGTTTTTAAAGTAAACGGGTGCCTTTCACTCCTCCCATGTGCTTCTCTTTTTCACAGTCTGGCAGAAATGATGAGTGGTTCCAAAGTATATGGTCACATGACAATAAAAGTGTACAGTTGCCAAGATAAAGGGGGTGGGTCAACTTACCCCACTCTCCCCAATGCTGCAAATTTTTCTTTACATGTATGCATCATTTGTCTTTTTTAGTAACGTTCCTTCCAGTTTTAGTAAAATCTTCTTCAGCACACTGGAGTTCTGAAGATCCTTCTACACTGAGTCAAAGTGACTGAAATCTGATTGCCGAACCACTTTAACTGGAAAAGCGTTGAAGACACACCCGTTTTGCACACGTCTCTCCAACACAGAAGTAGTATATCAGGTGATCAGTTAAGAGAAACCGAAAGTGTTATTGAACTGTTGTTTGTCGCACTTCATCTGTGTGTACTTGCAGTGAAATGGCGGAGACTACTTTTTCTCGGGACCAGTTCAGCTGTCCAATCTGCCTGGAACTACTGAAGGATCCAGTGAGCCTTTCCTGTGGACACAGTTACTGTATGAGCTGCATTACAGGCTGCTTTGATCAGGATGAACACAAGAAAGTTTACAGCTGCCCCCAGTGCAGACAGACATTCACTCCGAGACCTGTGTTAGGAAAAAACGTGGTGCTTGCCGAAATGTTAGATAAACTGGTGAAACTAAACCTCCAAACTATGGTTCCTGCTCAGTGTTATGCTGGACCTGGAGAAGTTGAGTGTGACGTCTGTACCGGAAGAAAGTGCAAAGCTGTCAAGTCCTGTCTTGTGTGTATGGAGTCTTACTGTCAAAGTCATTTTGAACGTCATGAGGAATTTCATTCAGGAAAGCAACACAAAATAACTGATGCCACAGGACGCCTCCAGGGGATGATCTGTCATGAGCATGATAAACTTTTAGAGATTTATTGTCGTACAGATCAGCAGTGTATATGTGTGCTGTGTATGATGAATGAACATAAACACCATGACACGGTCACAGTTGCAGCACAGAGGACAGAGAACGAGGTATGAACTGACTTTATACTCTGACATGGCCTCAGTGACTCAATTCTGTTGGTGATGCTAGAGGGTTTGAGAAGTGGAACTGACATAGGAAAAATGAGACCTGATCAGTAATCAGTACATTTTTGACATGAATGAAAATGAAGTTGTGAGGGATAGAATACAGTGCTTTCAATAGATGGTACTGTTAACAAGAATCTGACGAATGAAATATGACAAAGCTGACGAGCCATCTTTTTAAAAAAACAAAACATTCAGTAGACAAAAACTCCATACTCCAAACTCCAACTCCAAACTCCAACAGTTTTGAAAGTTGGGAAAATTACGTGATGTAGGACCTTTATACTGTACATTGTGTGCCACTGTAAAGACTGTACACATCTATCCCTCATAGCCTCATTTTCATCTGTGTTAAATTGAATATGGTGTCTAAACTGACTATAAATAAGCCAAAATTATTCTCTGAGCTGCTATATACTTACACCGATCAGGCATAACATTATGATCACTTTCCTAATATTGTGTTGGTCCCCCTTTTGCTGCCAAAACAGCCCTGACCCGTCAAGGCATGGACTCCACTAGACCCCTAAAGGTGTGTTGTGGTATCTGGCGCCAAGATGTTAGCAGCAGATCCTTTAAGTCCTGTAAGTTGCGAGGTGGGTCCTCCATGGATCAGACTTGTTTGTTCAGCACATCCCACAGATGCTCGTTTGGATTGAGATCTGGGGAATTTGGAGGCCAAGTCAACACCTCAAACTCATTGTTGTGCTCCTCAAACCATTCCTGAGCCATTTTTGCTTTGTGGCAGGGCACATTATCCTGCTGAAAGAGCCACAGCCACCAGGGAATACCGTTTCCATGAAAGGGTGTACATGGTCTGCAACAATGCTTAGGTAGGTGGTACGTGTCAAAGTAACATCCACATGGATGGCAGGACCCAAGGTTTCCCAGCAGAACATTGCCTAAAGCATCACACTGCCTCCGCCGGCTTGCCTTCTTCCCATAGTGCATCCTGGTGCCATGTGTTCCCCAGGTAAGTGACGCACACGCACCCGGCCATCCACGTGGTGTAAAAGAAAACGTGATTCATCAGACCAGGCCACCTTCTCTCATTGCTCCGTGGTCCAGTTCTGATGCTCACGTGCCACTGTTGGCGCTTTCGGCGGTGGACAGGGTTCAGCATGGGCACCCTGACTGGTCTGCAGCTATGCAGCCCCATAGGCAACAAACTGCGATGCACTGTGTATTCTGACACCTTTCTTTCAGAACCAGCATTAACTTCTTGAGCAATTTGAGCTACAGTAGCTCGTCTGTTTGATCGGACCACACGGGCCAGCCTTCGCTCCCCACGTGCATCAATGAGCCTTGGCCGCCCATTACCTTGTCGCCGGTTCACCACTGTTCCTTCCTTGGAGCACTTTTGATAGATACTGACCACTGCAGACCGGGAACATCCCACAAGAGCTGCAGTTTTGGAGATGCTCTGACCCAGTCGTCTAGCCATCACAATTTGGCCCTTGTCAAACTCATTCAAATCCTTACGCTTGCCCATTTTTCCTGCTTCTAACACATCAACTTTGAGGACAAAATGTTCACTTACTGCCTAATATATCCCACCCACTAACAGGTGCCGTGATGAAGAGATAATCAGTGTTATTCACTTCACCTGTCAGTGGTCATAATGTTATGCCTGATTGGTGTACAATGCATAAGACTAAGAAATACAATAGCTCTATCCGTTGTTGGTACTATGCATCATGGCACTGCAACACCAAATTATGTCACTAAACATAAAACATGACTAGATATGATGATTTTGTGATACAATACAATACTTTTTGTCACATTTCACTGATTATCATTGCTTTGTCCTACAGAAACATTTGAAGGAGAGAATCAAGCAGAAAATTCAGGAGATAGAGAAAGAGATTGAGGAGCTGAGAAAGGCTGTGAAGTATCATAAGGTGAGTTTTGAGAAAAATAACTGATGGTAGTTCTGAGCTTAACCCAGCAAGAGCTTAATAAAGGGCTTTTCACACTTGTTAACCCTATTAATCTAAACCCTAGTTAAATGGAATCCTGGGTTATCTTGCTTTACGTTTCACACTGCTCATACTTTACCCGGGGTTAAAAATGAATCCTGGGTATTCATAAACTGACGATTCACACACACTGGGTTAACATCCTTATGTTATTTAAACAACTGTTTCAGCGATTGTTGAAAAGCACATGAATATGCGACACTTGATTGGATATCTGTTTCTAAGGATCTAACCTTAACGTTATTACACTGCATTGTTTCACACTGCACAAGTTTGGCACTGCAACAAAATATTCCTGAGCTGGGCTTCATAACCCTGGGTAAAAAATGGTGCTGACCCTGCTTTTAAAGGGCTAGTTCAAGCAAAAATGAAAATTCTGTCATTAATTACTCGCCCTCATGCCATTCCAAATAAGACTTTAAGAAGACTTTCGTTCATCTTCAGAACACAAATGAAGATCTTTTTGATGATATCTGAGAGATTTCTGTCCCTCCATTGACAACTACGCAACTACCACTTTCAAGAAAGGTAAAGACATCATTAAAGTCCAAACTCCAGTGGTTTAACCTCAATGTTATGAAACGACACGAGTGCTTTGTTGCAAAGAAACATAATTTACCACTTTATTGACAAAATAACGCACATTCATGCAACAATGTCTGCTCTCATGTCAGCAAAGCACACATGCGTTGTGGTGCTCTTGTGAACATGCATTGGAGATTAATATTTTGACAATAAAGTGGTAAATTATGTTGCTTTTTTTTGCGCAATCAAAGCACTTATTTGCTTAGCTGTCAATGGAGGGACAGAAATCGTCTCATTACGTATGTAACCCTCGTTCCCTGAAGAAGGGAACGGAGACGTACGTCGGACGTATCCGACGAATTGGGATCACTTCTGGGAGCCCCTATCAGCTTCGAGTGTATACAGAACAGGCCAATGGCCATTGGCGTGCGAGATTTGCATCTCACGCTCCACCCCGCAGCGCGGGTATACATACGGAAGCGGATGCAGCGCACATTCGTTTTTCACTGAGGAGCCTAATTAGTGACTCGGCCCTGTAGTGATGGTACAGCAACCGTGGCTACGGGACGTCCCTTCTTCAGGGAACAAGGGTTACATACGTAACCGAGACATTCCCTTTCAGTCGGTCACATTCGACGTACGTCGGACGTATCCGACGAATTGGGATCCCTATGGAAAACGCCACGGCTGTTGCCACTTCCAGCACCCTGCGTGACCCCCTTTGGACCCTCACCTTTTGGGGCGAGGAAGTCACGCAGGAAGAGTCACTGCTGCTGTTCCGCAAGACCCATTCAGCAGGTATTGGATAACGCTGGGAAAGCATGCCCGGGGGGATGCTGCGGAGTCCACATCCTGCCTGTAGGGAGGTAACATGTGGAAGATACACATATGGACTGGCCAACTGGGCAGTGCAACATACGGAATATGTCTCTGGGGTGGCCCTGGCTGATTTTAGGCGGGAGACTGCACCGGACAGAGACGGCAGAGCGGGTTCTGCCGAGGGAAAGACACGGGCTCGCCGTAGGGAGCCGTACCGTGGAAAATACACATATGGGACCGCCGTAGGGGTCACAAAATATGGCACCTAGCCCAGCAGGGGGCGCAGCACTGGGGTGCGCTTTACCTTACTGAGCCTGGCATCAGATGCTCCGCCACATCTGAGCGCCGTATGGTGGTGGAGGAACTCACAGGGTTCGTCTAGCTGGGGAACTCAGCAGAAATGCGCACTTATCTGGTCCATGAGGAGGGGAATGGAGCAGCAAGCCGACACAAGAACGGGCACTTCGGTGTTACTGGCTGGTTGAAGTGAGCACACGGGAAGATACCGGCTCTACACGGAGGCTATAGAATCTAGCGAACGTGTTAGGTGTCGCCCAGCCCGCAGCTCTACATATATCTGTCAGCGAGGCGCCGTGCGCCAGCGCCCAAGATGGGGCAACACTCCTAGTGGAGTGGGCCCTCAACCCGAGCGGGCAAGGCAGGCCTTGGGTTTGGTACGCCAAGGCGATGGCATCCACTATCCAGTGGGCCATCCTCTGCTTGGAGACAGCCTTTCCCTTCTGCTGGCCTCCGTAACAGATGAAGAGCTGTTCTGAGGTCCTAAAGCTTTGCGTTCTGTCCACGTATAACCGCAGAGCGCGGACGGGACAGAGAAAAGCCAGGGCTGGGTCTGCATCCTCCGGGGGCAGCGCTTGCAGGTTCACCACCTGGTCCCGGAAGGGAGTGGTGGGAACCTTGGGCACATATCCGGGCCGGGGTCTCAGGATCACGTGAGAGTTAGCCGGTCCGAATTCCAGGCACGATTCGTTGACTGAAAATGCCTGCAGGTCCCCTACCCTCTTGATAGAGGCCAATGCAGTCAGGAGCAGTGTCTTCCAAGACAAGATCTTTAACTGTTTCAAAGGGTGCTCTCTGCAGTGCGGCTAGCACCAGAGATAAGTCCCAAGAGGGTATATTCGCTCCAACCCTTCTTGCAGGAAGGAAAGCACTGAACTGATCGAACATCTTCGGGGGTCTTCTCGACGAGAAGAACACCATTTGACGAACAGGTTCCACTTAAAAGCATAGAGGCGCCTCGTAGAGGGGACAACTAACAAGACCTGCTAGAGGGGACAACTAACAAGACCTGCTCCTCGTCCTCCCTGACTTTGCACAGAGTCTGTGCTAGAAGGCTCACTGGGGGAAACGCATACTTGCGCAGGCTGTGAGCCAGTGCGTCCATGCCTGGCAGTGTGACGTGTCCTGGGCGGCAAACAGGTCTACCTGTGCAGTCCCGAAGCATCTCCAGATCAGCTGGACCACCTGGGAATGGAGTCTCCACTCTCCCGGGAGCACTTGCTGTTGTGAGAGCTCGTCGGCTGCACGATTGAGCAGGCCGGGAATGTGAGTGGCACGAAGCGACCTCAGATGCTTGTGACTCCAGAGGAGGAGATGGTGGGCGAGTTGCGACATGCGACGGGAGCGTAGACCACCCTGTTTGTTGATGTACGCAACGGTCGCAGTGCTGTCCGTACGGACCAGAACGTGCTTGCCATGTAGCGGCCCCTTGAGGCGGCCCAGCGCAAGACGTACTGCTAGCAACTTGAGGCAGTTGATATGCCATTGCAGTTGCTGAAACCCGTTGTACGTGGCCCCCTAGCCGGTGGCAGAGGCATCCGTGGAGACCACAGCATGCCTGGACACTTGTTATAGGGGAACTCCTGCCCGTAGAAACGAAGGGTCCGCCCACGGGCTGAAGGTTTGGCGGCAATTCGGTGTTATTGTCACATGGAATGATCCGCTCTGCCACGCCCATCTCGGGTCGTGTAGCCAGTGTTGAAGCGGCCTCATATGAAGCAACCCGAGCGGCGTTACTGCGGCTGCGGATGCCATATGCCCCAGGAGCCTCTGAAAATGTTTTAGTGGGACCGCTGTTCTGGGTTTGAACGAATTCAAGCAGTTCAACACCGACTGGACGCGCTCCTCTGTGAGGCGCGCTGTCAGGTTGACCGAATCCAACTCCATACCGAGAAAAGAGATCCTCTGCACAGGGGAGAGTTTGCTCTTTTCCCACAACAAAAGCTCAACTGCTCTCTCGACTGGGCTAATATCAGCCAGTCGTCGAGGTAGTTAAGGATGCGAACACCACGCTCTCTCATGGGAGCAATGGCCGCCTCCGTGACTTTCGTGAAGACACGGGGTGACAGGGACAGCCCGAAGGGTAAGACTTTGTACTGATATGCCCGTCCCTCGAACGAACGTAAAGCGCAGGAACGGTCTGTGTCGAGGGAGAATCGAAACATGAAAGTACGAGTCCTTCAGGTCGATCACTGCAAACCAATCTTGGGGACGGATGCACCTGAAGATGCGTTTCTGCGTCAGCATCTTGAACGGCAGCCTGTGCAGGAACCATTCAAATATCGCAGATCCAAGATTGGCCGTAACCCACCGCCTTTCTTGGGTACAATGAAGTACGGGCTGTAGAAGCCTATCTTCGTATCGGCTGGAGGGACCGGCTCTATCACGTCCTTCGCTAGTAGGACTGCGATCTCCGCCCGTAACACAGGGGCAGCCTCCTTCAGCACAGAGGTGAAGTGAATGCCCCTGAACCTGGGGGGTTGCCAGGCGAACTGAATTGCGTAGCCGAGTCTGATAGTACGGATGAGCCAGCGAGACGGGCTGGGAAGCGCTAACCAGGCTTCCAGCGACCGAGCAAGCGGGACCAACGGCACCACAGACGTACCCGGAGTGGGGCAGCGAGGCGGGATGCAGGGACCCGACTCGGACGGCATAGCGGCCCGACGTGGTGTCTGAGTGTGCAGTGCAGCACTTACCTGCTTCCGCTGAGGGGACGCACGGGTGTGAGGAGGCCTTTCGCGTGCGTCCTGAACACAGCCAGCGCCCCCTGTTGGCGAAGGGAGAGGCACCTGAGGGTGGCAAGGCTTTACAGCATTGCACACCGTCAAGCGCGCTCTCTTGGCACCCAGAGATTTTGGAAACAGCTCCCCGGAAGCCAGTGGCAGAACATAAACAAAACGATTTCTCAAACAAAAGATTCTCCCCCGGCCCTCCTCCGGGAGAGGGAGTGGTGCGGACACCACCACCACCAAGAGCTGTCCCCTCCATCTCTGGGTGGCCCGTCTCAGGGTTGTTTGCACTGTCTCCACCGCCTGAGCGGGCTGGACGGCCTTCCTGCGTCCGGCTCCACGCCAGCGCCCGGATGGAGGCTGCTGCTGGGCTTTGGCAGGAGCGGGAGCGGCGGGCGGACGTCCTCGGCGACGAGCAGGCGGAGTATCTGCAGCCAGCGGGTGGGTGGAGGCAGCAGCGGCTCGCTGGGGCAGAATGTGCTTAATTGCCTCCGTCTGCTTCTGGGTGGCTGAGAACTGCTGGGCAAAGCTCTCGACCGCGTTGCCGAACAGCCCAACCTGGGAAATGGGGGAGTCCAGGAACCGATACTTATCGGCCTCCTTCATATCTGCCAGGTTGAGCCAGAGATGGCGCTCCTGGACCGCCATGGTGGACATCGCCTGACCAACTGCACGGGCGGTGACTTTCGTCGCTCTGAGAGCAAGGTCCGTCACCGCCCGGAGCTCCCGAAGCAGTTCTGGGTCAGGTCTACCCTCGTGCATGTCCATGAGTGCCTGGGCCTGGTGCACCTGGAGCAACGCCATGGCATGCAGGGCGGACGCAGCCTGTCCACAGGCTCTGTAAGCCTTGCCCGTTAGACCGGACGTGAACTTACAGGCCTTGGATGGGAGACGTGGATCGCCACGGCAGGAGGAAGCGGACGCCGGACACAGTTGCATCGCGACAGCCCGTTCCACCGGCGGGATCACCATGTACCCCCATGTACCCCTTGGCTGGCCCACCATCGAGGGTAGTGAGAAGTGCAGAGCCACTCGACCGGTTTCGGGCAGAAAAAGGTGCCTTCCACGATCTTGTGAGCTCTGCATGCACTTCCGGGAAGAACGGTATGGGGGCGGGATGCTGAGAACCAGTGCGGGCAGCCCCCAAATACCAGTCATCCAACCTTGAGGGTTCGGGACACGGTGGAGGGTTCCACACGAGCCCTACCCTCTCGGCGGCCCAGGCAAGCATAGCCGTCAGTTCTGGGTCGGTCTCGGGCAACGCTACTCTCCCAGATGGAGGCAACGCAGCCGTGTCTTCATCTCCAGACGACATAAGCTCCCCCTCCGATGCAGTGATCGACATACTGTCCTCCGCTGGAGCACCGAAAGACATGGGTGGACGCCCATGGGAGGGGCCAGCACGGTCTTCCGGCAACTCAACCGGCTGCGGCGGTATGGAGAAATTAGGGGCCTGCAGAGTTGGCCTCGGCGGGGTAGCCCTAATCGTAATCCTCAGGTCACCCTGACCACTCGCCGAAGTAGCTCTATCCTGCTGGCCAGCGGGGGTAGGACTAGGACGGGGAATAGGCAAGGGGACTCCGCCTTCCCAGAGGTAGGCGAGTCTCGACCTCAACGCCGAGATGGTCATATTCCCGCAGTGGGAACATGAACCATCCACAAAAGCTGCCTCAGCGTGCTGAATGCCCAGGCACGTAAGGCAATGATTGTGACTGTCAGCAGGAGACAGAGAACGACCGCATCCAGAAACACATGGGTGGAATGCCATCTTGAAAAAGATGCAATAACACACCCGTGTAGCTCTTTTAGGGAAATAGCTCTTTTAGAGGAGTTTGCACTCTTAATGTGCTGAAGTGCACAGGGAGATGGCCGCGGCAACACACAGGAGAATAGTGCAGCCTGTGTTTGCACTCAACAAACAGAAAGGATCGCCCCACCGAACCAACAAAAGGTTTTGCTGTGAAAACAGCAGTTTGCTCTTTTGTAGTTTTGAGATTGCGGTCCTCGCTGTCGCGCCTTAACACACAGCACTCGTAGACTCTTGAACACTCTTCAGCAGCACAAATAAACGGCTCCGAAGTAAATGACGAATGTGCGCTGCATCCACTTCCGTATTTATACCCGCGCTGCGGGGCGGAGCGCAAGATGCAAATCTCATATGCCAATGGCCATTGGCCTGTTCTGTATACACTTGAAGCTGATAGGGGCTCCCAGAAGTGATCCCAATTCGTCGGATACGTCCGACGTACGTCGAATGTGACCGACTGAAAGGGAACTTTCAGATTTCATCAAAAACATTTGTGTTTCCAAAGATGAACGAAAGTCTTACGGGTTTGGAACAACATGAGGGTGAGTAAATGATGACAGAATTTTTGGGTGAACTAACCCTATTAATTACAAGTGTAAAACGTTCCTTTACCAGAGATTAAAAGCGGGTTTAGAACGATCATAACCAAGGGTTAAGTGCAGTATGAATATCCCTTTTAAATGGACTAATAGTAATGTGTCTCCTAACAGTGCTCTGCACAGACCGCAGTGGAGAAAAGTGAGAGGATCTTTACTAAACTGATCCAATCGATTGAGAGAAGCCGCTCTGAAGTGACACAGCTGATAAAAGATCAGGAAAAGGCTGCAAAGAGTCGAGCTGAAGACTTCTTGAAGCAACTACAGCAGAAGATCGCTGATCTGAGGGGTAAAGAAGCCGAGCTAGAGCAGCTTTCACATTCAGAGGACATCCATTTCCTCCAGGTAACAAGAGCTCTGATAAATGGGACAGAATAATGTCTTGTAATTACACAAGCTTTTCCTGATTTTAAAATTGTAATGTCAGGAATTCTGTCATGTGATGCCACATGATCTCATTCTGTTATCATATCGCTGATTGGCAACTGTGGCAACATAATCACAGGGCATGTCAGGCGTTTAAATTTTTAAATAAGTTTATAAATGTAATATACAATGATAGAAAAAAGTGTGTATTGAGATATGGCCCATCAGCATTAACATATTCAGCTATTGTTGCATGCGAGTCTGGAGGCTCAATTTAGTGAGCATGACCTTTTCCACTTTCATGTGAAATTGCTCTGTTTTTTGTGTGTCTGTAGAGTTTCCAGTCTCTCTCTGTCCTGCCTATGGACTCACCCAACATCACTGTTAGTTCTCTCATCTCCTTTGATAATGTACAAAAATCTGTCTCTCATCTGAGAAAGAAACTTGAGGATTTCTGCCAAGAGGAGATAAAAATGATATCTGGTAGAGGTAAAGTACTGGATGATATATTCACTCTCAGAAATAGCTCAATAAGCAAGTACAAATGTGAAATTACAAAGTTTATTATACACCAATCAGGCATAACATTATGACCATTATGCCATTATGTCATTTCACTGACAGGTGAAGTGAATAACACTGATTATCTCTTCATCACGGCACCTGTTACTGGGTGGGATATATTAGGCAGCAAGTGAACATTTTGTCCTCAAAGTTGATGTGTTAGAAGCAGGAAACATGGGCAAGTGTAAGGATTTGAGCGAGTTTGACAAGGGCCAAACTGTGATGCTAGACGACTGGGTCAGAGCATCTCCAAAACCGGCTGCAGTGGTCAGTATCTATCAAAAGTGGTCCAAGGAAGGAACAGTGGTGAACCAGGCGACAGGGTCATGGGCGGCCAAGGCTCATTGATGCACGTGGGGAGCGAAGGCTGGCCCGTGTGGTCTGATCAAACAGATGAGCTACTGTAGCTCAAATTGCTCAAGTTAATGCTGGTTCTGATAGAAAGGTGTCAGAATACACAGTGCATCGCAGTTTGTTGCCTATGGGGCTGCATAGCCACAGACCAGTCAGGGTGCCCATGCTGACCCCTGACCCCAGAACTAAGCTGTCGACCGAAAAAAACGAGCATTTAAGGACACAAAAGTGGATACAGGCAATTGAGACAAAGCGCAATGTTCTGCTGGGAAACCTTGGGTCCTGCCATCCATGTGGATGTTACTTTGACACGTACCACTTACCTAAGCATTGTTGCAGACCATGTACACCCTTTCATGGAAACGGTATTCCCTGGTGGCTGTGGCTCTTTCAGCAGGATAATGCGCCCTGCCACAAAGCAAAAATGGTTCAGGAATGGTTTGAGGAGCACAACAACGAGTTTGAGGTGTTGACTTGGCCTCCAAATTTCCCAGATCTTAATCCAATCGAGCATCTGTGGGATGTGCTGAACAAACAAGTCCGATCCATCTTAGTCCTCACGACTTACAGGACTTAAAGGATCTGTTGCTAACATCTTGGTGCCAGATACCACAGCACACCTTCAGGGGTCTAGTGGAATCCATGCATGATGGGTCAGGGCTGTTTTGGCAGCAAAAGGGGGACCAACACCTCATAATGTTATGCCTGATCGGTGTATAAGACATTTAATTGCTCTCAAACATGGATAAGACATTAATCAGTG
Organism: Coreius guichenoti; assembly: GCA_039654105.1. Lineage (NCBI taxonomy): Eukaryota > Metazoa > Chordata > Actinopteri > Cypriniformes > Gobionidae > Coreius > Coreius guichenoti. The sequence goes on from CM077168.1 coordinate 3,497,359, forward strand.
AGTGTTTTGAAACCAGTGATCTCTATGATATACTTAGGCTTACAATACCTTTGGAAAATGCAGACAAAATTATTATTGAAAAAACTGACATCACAAGAAAACTGATTGCATGAAATGTTGAAATTGTTGGATTTTTCTTTAGTTTTACTATCAAAATATAGAGCCGTGCACTATGTAAAAGCTGCCAGAACATTCACGTTTCATATGTTTACAGGATGCTTGTTGTCAGTTTATTAAGGATAATTAGTCATAAGATTATGATTGTTGTTGTGACGGAAACTATAAAATGTATTCAATATGTATTCACAAAATGCAAAATGATAAATTCATGTTGATTCTTTTTTTCACACTAAAGTCTACTGTTTACTGATTTTCATAGTGACTTACATCCAGATTATTCCCGTTCCTGAACCCAAGACCAGGAAAGAGTTCCTTCAGTGTAAGTCGATATGAAACTATACAAATACAGAAAGATAGATATACCAGTGGCTCTAAATTAGTGGCTCAAATGTGTCACAGGTCTGTCCTGATAAGCTCTTGGACAAGGGAAAAAACGATGCTGAATGTAAATAATTAAATGCAACTAACCCTATAGGAATCATCATAGGGAGGCCAAAAAAGAGGAGAGAAAAACTTCCATAGATGTCCAATGTTTTGATCCAGATATTTTGCTAGTTTTTAATTGATTTCTTTTTTTTTTTTTTTTTGCTAATACAATGTTTGACCTAGTGTTGTCATGTAATAAACTGGTAAATCACAGTTCTACTGTTGTTTATGTATTTACAGAATCAGTCTGAATAGGAAAACTGTCATATAATTGTGTGTATTATTGAGGTCACAGCCTAGGCAATTCATGGTAACATTTACCACTGTTATTTTAGTTTTTAAGGACATTTTTGTATAATTGGCCCTTACAAAATCAAACAAGCAAACAAAAAAACCCTACAACCATTGTTTGGAGCATTTAATAGAAACATGCTAAACACCCTAATTTTACTTTTCAACAGTCAGGCTATTATTTATACTTTAATAAACTAAAAAAACAGCAACTGTCGCAAATAATACACTCACATAAATTCTGATATCATCAATATTGGTGAGACACAATGGTCAACATTTTTCCCTAAAGCACCCTATTTTTCTACCTTTATTAGATCGCAGTCACTTTACGCTGGATCCAAACACAGTGAATAAAAACCTCCGCCTGTCTAAGGCGAACAGAATGGCTACATACAACATATTCCAGCAGTATCCTGATCATCCAGACAGATTTGATCATTGGGAGCAGGTGTTGTGTCGAGAGAGTGTGTGTGGACGCTGTTACTGGGAGGTTGAGATGAGAAAGAATGTGGCTCTATCAGTGACATATAAGAGCATCAGCAGGAAAGGAGCAGCTCATGAATGTTTGTTTGGATGTAATGGTCAGTCCTGGAGACTGTCCTGCGGTCTCTCCAGTTGTTCATTCTGGCACAATAGCACAGAGAGCAAACTACCTCTAGTGTCCAGGCCCTGTAAAATAGGAGTGTATGTGGATCATAGTGCAGGAACTCTGTCCTTCTACAGTGTCTCTCACAAAATGACCCTCATTCACAGAGAACAGACCAGATTCACACGGCCTCTCTATCCTGGGTTCAGGGCTATAGAGAAATCATCAGTGAAACTGTGTGATCTATAAATATCAGGGGTGTAAAAGATAGAGATATTGGGTTAAAACACAGGTACTTTGTTTTATTCAAAAGACAAAGCATCTAACCAAAAATTGTAGAAATAAAAACTAGGCCTATCTACATCTATTAAAACTTATAAGCCTATTAAATACCATTTTTTTCTTTTCGAATATCAGGGTCATTTGTGTCAAAGGTAAAGTTACTGTCCTAATAATAAGAATTCTAATATAATTCTTCTAAAATAAGAATTCTAAATTCTCTTGAGTTCAAAACTAGAATGTAATCATTACTCCATTTTTTTAAATGTAGGGTTGTGATGTGTGAATCAATATTTACAACATTTACAATATTTTTAAGTTGGGCCTACTCAGTTTTAGTCAGTGGTTGAGTGTTTTAAAATATACAATGGGGAGAACAACTGCCGATTTTGCAGGTTTGCCCACTTACAAAGCATGTAGAAGTCTGTAATTTTCTGTAATCATAGGTACACTTCAACTGTGAGTGACGGAATCTAAAACAAAAATCCAGAAAATCACATTGTATGATTTTTAAGTAATTAATTTGCATTTTATTGCATGACATAAGTATTTGATACATCAGAAAAGCAGAACTTAATATTTGGTACAGAAACCTTTGTTTGCAATTACAGAGATCATACGTTTCCTGTAGTTCTTGACCAGGTTTGCACACACTGCAGCAGAGATTTTGGCCCACTCCTCCATACAGACCTTCTCCAGATCCTTCAGGTTTCGGGGCTGTCGCTGGGCAATACAGACTTTCAGCTCCCTCCAAAGATTTTCTATTGGGTTCAGGTCTGGAGACTGGCTAGCCCACTCCAGGACCTTGAGATGCTTCTTACAGAGCCACTCCTTAGTTGCCCTGGCTGTGTGTTTGGGGTCGTTGTCATGCTGGAAGACCCAGCCACGACCCATCTTTAATGCTCTTACTGAGGGAAGGAGGTTGTTGGCCAAGATCTTGCAATACATGGCCCCATCCATCCTCCCCTCAATACGGTGGTCGTCCTGTCCCCTTTGCAGAAAAGCATCCCCAAAGAATGATGTTTCCACCTCCATGCTTCACGGTTGGGATGGTGTTCTTGGGGTTGTACTCATCCTTCTTCTTCCTCCAAACACGGCGAGTGGAGTTTAGACCAAAAAGCTCTATTTTTGTCTCATCAGACCACATGACCTTCTCCCATTCCTCCTCTGGATCATCCAGATGGTCATTGGCAAACTTCAGATGGGCCTGGACATGCGCTGGCTTGAGCAGGGGGACCTTGCGTGCGCTGCAGGATTTTAATCCATGACGGCGTAGTGTGTTACTAATGGTTTTCTTTGAGACTGTGGTCCCAGCTCTCTTCAGGTCATTGACCAGGTCCTGCCGTGTAGTTCTGGGCTGATCCCTCACCTTCCTCATGATCACTGATGCCCCACGAGGTGAGATCTTCCATGGTGCCCCAGACCGAGGGAGATTGACCGTCATCTTGAACTTCTTCCATTTCTAATAATTGCGCCAACAGTTGTTGCCTTCTCACCAAGCTGCTTGCCTATTGTCCTGTAGCCCATCCCAGCCTTGTGCAGGTCTACAATTTTATCCCTGATGTCCTTACACAGCTCTCTGGTCTTGGCCATTGTGGAGAGGTTGGAGTCTGTTTGATTGAGTGTGTGGACAGGTGTCTTTTATACAGGTAACGAGTTCAAACAGGTGCAGTTAATACAGGTAATGAGTGGAGAACAGGAGGGCTTCTTAAAGAAAAACTAACAGGTCTGTGAGAGCCGGAATTCTTACTGGTTGGTAGGTGATCAAATACTTATGTCATGCAATAAAATGCAAATTAATTTTTTAAAAATCATACAATGTGATTTTCTGGATTTTTGTACCTATGATAAAAATAACAGACCTCTACATGCTTTGTAAGTAGGAAAACCTGCAAAATCAGCAGTGTATCAAATACTTGTTCTCCCCACTGTACATCCAAATAGCACAACATGATACATTCAGATAGTCTTGTCATGTTTATGCCTGCTAAACAACTAATAAAGTTGGTATAGGTTCAACATTTAAATTCCTCCACTCGATCTACTGAGACTAACTTTTATGAAACTGCTTTGGTAAATACTTAACAAACCCACAACCATAAACAAAATCTTGTGTACTAAACTATAGATTATAATTTAAAGTTGCCATTATGTACCACAAATATTGTTGCTTCATTGTGTGTGATGTTACTCATTTGTAAATTGGTTTGGATAAATGTGTCTGGTGTTAAAAATTGTTTAAATTAATCATAACTAACATTTCCTTTTCTTGCAGCAATAACATTTATATGCTTTTAAAAATGAAATGTCCCTAGCATTTGGGCCAAATTTAGTGTGTCTGAATATGGGTCTGAATATAACAAAAGGGGAAACAGCTGTCTAAATATATAACCATGTCTTGATTAACAAGGTGAAGTAATCAAGAATTATACATATGAAGAAATGATTAAAGCATATTTGAAGGCATTGTCTGGAGTCTGTCTGGTTTATTGCTGCGCAGCAACATGTGGATTCCAGACGTACCGGGTTACTAACGCGGTCAGAGTGGGAGTCACCTCCTGGTTAAACTTAAGTCAGGTGTGTAGGGGAATTAGTCAGGGAGGTGACCAAGAACCCGATGGTCACTCTGACAGAGCTCCAGCGTTTCTCTTTGGAGAAAGGAGAACCTTCCAGAAGGAACAACCATCTCTACAGCACTCCACCAATCAGGCCTGTATGGTAGAGTGGCCAGACGGCACATGACAGCCTGACTGGAGTTTGCCAAAAGACACCTGAAGCACTCTCAGACCATGAGAAACAAAATTCTCTGGTCTGATGAATCAAAGATTGAACTCTCTGGCCTGAATGGCAAGCGTCATGTCTGGAGGAAACCAGGCACCGTTCATCACCTGGCCAATACCATCCCTACAGTGAAGCATGGTGGTGGCAGCATCATGCTGTGGGGATGTTTTTCAGCGGCAGGAACTGGGAAACTAGTCAGGATCGAGGGAAAGATGAATGCAGCAATGTACAGAGACATCCTTGATGAAAACCTGCTCCAGAGCGCTTTGGACCTCGACCCTAAGCACACAGCCAAGATAACAAAGGAGTGGCTATGGGACAACTCTGTGAATGTCCTTGAGTGGCCCAGCCAGAGTCCAGACTTGAACCCGATTGAACATCTCTGTAGAGATCTGAAACTGTTGAACTGTTGACATTTTCCTTTTTGAAGTGATTCCAATCATATTTAAAGCAATTCAAAACCATCATGGTGAACAGTGCGCATCGGAAGTGTCTCTAATATATAATATATGAAGTGTCTCTAAGTGTCTTTAATATATCGGCCAAATTTTTCATTAGGCCGATAACCACAACATTAAAAATGAACATCTATCGGCCGATACAGATATAGAGGCCTATATATCATGCATCTCTAATGTAAATGTATCCAACGTCATTTCATCGAATTTACTTATTTAGTCAACTATGAAATAACCATGTTTTTTGCACAGCCCCCAAAATAACTAAAAATTCATAAAGGAGTATGGTAATATGGCCACAGTCCTTCAGTGTGTAGCCATACAGTTGCATCCCAAAACTGTGAAGCTTTTGCAGTGTGGCCAATGTTACACCGTTTCATCACCAGCTACCAAGGCATTACTCGCTATCTAAACGCCAAACAATAACTTTTCAATATGAGAACAAAGTTAGACAGAAAGATTAGAAAGAGAGAAACACACACACATTACATTGTAGATAGCTTTTAAGAGAAATAGTTGAACTAACTGACCTTTAAAAATAAATAAAAAGCCTGATGGCAAAAATGTATAATTGAATATTTTAAAGCAATTTACATAAAACTATACACTCACCTAAAGGATTATTAGGAACACCTGTTCAATTTCTCATTAATGCAATTATCTAATCAACCAATCACATGGCAGTTGCTTCAATGCATTTAGGGGTGTGGTCCTGGTCAAGACAATCTCCTGAACTCCAAACTGAATGTCAGAATGGGAAAGAAAGGTGATTTAAGCAATTTTGAGCGTGGCATGGTTGTTGGTGCCAGACGGGCCGGTCTGAGTATTTCACAATCTGCTCAGTTACTGGGATTTTCACGCACAACCATTTCTAGAGTTTACAAAGAATGGTGTGAAAAGGGAAAAACATCCAGTATGCGGCAGTCCTGTGGGCGAAAATGCCTTGTTGATGCTAGAGGTCAGAGGAGAATGGACCGACTGATTCAAGCTGATAGAAGAGCAACTTTGACTGAAATAACCACTCGTTACAACCGAGGTATGCAGCAAAGCATTTGTGAAGCCACAACACGCACAACCTTGAGGCGGATGGGCTACAACAGCAGAAGACCCCACCGGGTACCACTCATCTCCACTACAAATAGGAAAAAGAGGCTACAATTTGCACGAGCTCACCAAAATTGGACAGTTGAAGACTGGAAAAATGTTGCCTGGTCTGATGAGTCTCGATTTCTGTTGAGACATTCAGATGGTAGAGTCAGAATTTGGCGTAAACAGAATGAGAACATGGATCCATCATGCCTTGTTACCACTGTGCAGGCTGGTGGTGGTGGTGTAATGGTGTGGGGGATGTTTTCTTGGCACACTTTAGGCCCCTTAGTGCCAATTGGGCATCGTTTAAATGCCACGGCCTACCTGAGCATTGTTTCTGACCATGTCCATCCCTTTATGACCACCATGTACCCATCCTCTGATGGCTACTTCCAGCAGGATAATGCACCATGTCACAAAGCTCCAATCATTTCAAATTGGTTTCTTGAACATGACAATGAGTTCACTGTACTAAAATGGCCCCCACAGTCACCAGATCTCAACCCAATAGAGCATCTTTGGGATGTGGTGGAACGGGAGCTTCGTGCCCTGGATGTGCATCCCACAAATCTCCATCAACTGCAAGATGCTATCCTATCAATATGGGCCAACATTTCTAAAGAATGCTTTCAGCACCTTGTTGAATCAATGCCACGTAGAATTAAGGCAGTTCTGAAGGCGAAAGGGGGTCAAACACAGTATTAGTATGGTGTTCCTAATAATCCTTTAGGTGAGTGTATGTGCTACACTGTCAATATACTATCATCATAGATGAAAGGCTAGGAACGACGAAGTGTCTTACTGATTTTATCAAATGTCCTTTTATTAAGGGCACATTTACATATTAAATAAATTGATTAAGTGCCATCTTTCTATTAGAGGATAGAAGATTGTTTCCAGACATGGAAACAAACAACGTCATTCTGTGGGTGCTGTAGACTATTGCATATTTTTGTCTAAATGGTAATCATATTGACTGATCAGAATTCAGGATTGGAACAATCTGTATTATAATTTGAAATAATATGTGACACACAATTAACGGTTCATTAGAGCATCTGTGTGATTATTGATTTTTAGTCAACTTTTTGGCTGGTTTAAACATTTAATAAGTCTGACAAATCAAATTCAACCTACAAAAATATGTTTATTTGTCATTATGCTGTACAATATTTTGAAAAAAAAAAAAGGTCGAAATCTCTACCTTCATATCATCACATACACTGACTGATTCACCAGCAATTACATACTGGAATAAAGACATGAGCATGACGATATACACCAGCAGTGATTACTATAGACGAAGCATGATGGCAGATACAAGACAGAAATTCATAGATGGATGTTCCTTTCGTGGAGCAAATAGTTAAACTTATGAAAAAACAGAAACAAAAAATAAGCTTTTATAAAGTGTATATAAGGCTACAGTCTTGTCTCTGGTCCACACTACATTGATACATCACATTTATAGAGCCACTACTACACAAACACTTAAAAACATACGTTGAGACCAGTCTTGGTTCATAACTTCATGAATCATTTTCTCGCCCTCATGTCGTTTCAAACCTGTAAAATTTTCTTTGTTGTGTGAAACACAAAAGGAGATGTTGAGCAGAATGTTCATACTGCTCTTTTCCATACAAATACAACCAGTCTGCTTTCATTTTTGGGTGAACTATTTCCTTCATGTCAAACTTTAGAGAGTTAAATAAATATATTATTACACCTAAGAGGCTCTGAGAAGTAAAAATAACTACAATAGCGCCCAAGCCTCAGGTGAAGAAATCTTTAGATATGGCTTCTACGAAGTTCGGGGCAGACATTAAGATACCAATGGTGCAGAGGATGGTGAACAGAGAAAAGGCCATGAGACAAAGACGGTCAATGACAGATGCTGCAAACTTCCACTCATTACACAAAGTCTCTTCCTCGTCTTGGTCCCGGAAGCGTTTGGCAATGTACCGAACCTCATCCAAGATTTTGGAGATGTCAGTTTCGCCATGGCTGCTGCTAACAGAAGACGCCTGAGCCCCGGGAAGCAGCACGTCCTCCTCTCCTGCGGCGACCAGCCGGCTGCAGATCACCCCTGAATCAGGTGAGGTGGCGTAGTGAATAGTGTCCATCCCACGGAAGCCGATGTACAGCAGGTTTCCATTGGCGGACTGTGCGGCGCCAGTGCTGATGTTCAGATCCACGCTGGAGAGGCTGCTGCGCGGCTGCTTATTGTGACAAGCCGAGCGAACTCTGTCCTCGCCGGGCCTCTTCATCCGCAGGAACCATGCGCACCAGTTCAACAGCACCACACGGGTCTAATGGGGAAAATGACTATTAAAGTCGTCATGTAATCAAAATGGACCCTATTTACTTTGCTAGCACACATTACTAATATTGTGGTGAACCATTAATCTGTGCAAGTTAATACACAGAAAATAATTCAAAATCAACATCTGAAGATTTGCTTCCGCTCTGGAATGGCGTTCCTTCTCTGATGACGTCAGTTTGACAGCTTGGGTTGAATATCCTTAACCACTCCCCTTCAACCGTCAGTCTGCTATGAACGAGGGATGGAGAGGAGGTGCGCTAAAATAAAACCCTGCCCTCTATTCAATGTTCTGTTTTACTTTGAAATACGACACAATGCTAATGTAAATTCGGTTGCAACTTCCAGTTCATGGGGACTTTAAATACAAGGTTTGTATGCTCATGAAAAACCTGGAAAAGTCGTGGAATTTTAATATAGATACATTTCCTGGCCTGATTTGACCGCGTCTTCTCTCTCTCGTGTGTTCTCTCTCTTATGAGGCCGCGTTTTGGGACAGTTGCATCGTCACAAAAGTGTATCATTTGCAAGTCTTTTTGGCTGTGTTTACACTGGCACAAAAAATCAGATTATTTTGTACTCAAATCTGACACAGATGTACACGTGTAAACACAACAATCCGCACGAAATCAGATTTTTTGCATCCAATCAGAGGCACTTCCAGATGTGGTTTAAATCAGATACGTATCCAATATCTGGACATCTGACTTACGTCTAAACATGAATATCCGGTTCCCCATTGAATTCCAAGCCACTACAAGGCGAGGGTGGCACGTTTGCCCACAAAGATAGCTTTTTAATGTTGTATTATGAAGCAGATGTGTCTTGCAGCTTTTTTATATTGAGGTGGAAACTATAACGGAAAGAATTTGCGGCAGAAACATTCAGGAGCTGGTTTTCAACCTCTACCCTGTGAGTTTTATAAATGATAACTGCTGTAATTAAACTAACAAGCTTCACTATAGCTTCACTATATTCTCTCTCTCTCTCTCTCTCTCTCTCTCTCGTTAATCCATTCAAATTCATTAAAAAAAAATTAATCTTACAGTGCTACTTTATTTCACTTCAGAATTCTACATCTAACGAGCCGTAGATAAAATAACAAACGAAAATTACCGTTATTTTCCAGTCTATATCCGTTCGGTCAGATTTTGCGCTGCAAAACATCCATGACAGCTGTTATCTTGTCCATGCTGGCAAATAATCATGGCCACCTGACATGAATTATATGAATCATTTTAATAGCGCGGCCATTCAAAACCAGAGGGTCTATCATGTGCATAGAAAAGCGATCACTGACAAACATTTTGGGCAGGAATTTATGAAAAAAATCAGATATGGTCAAAAGATCGGATCTGTGCATCAAGACTTGCCGTGTAAACGCAGCCTTTAAGTCTAGCCAATTTAAACATTCAAGCTATTTTAAACCATTCAGTGGAGAGATGGTTTTCTGTGAGTAGTCACATCCAAAGCGCACACATAAAGCCGCCTTGCAAACAGCTCACGAGTACCAAATTGAGTTATTTTTCGTGGCTTATTGCGCTTAAATGGGCAAATACACATAAAAATGCAGCAAAATGCCCGCCTTGGCAAGTTTCCTCGTAAACACAGTTGTTTATGTCTTAAATGATCATAAACGGTTGAGCGAGAAAACATGTGTATCAGTATATTGGATCCGTGCATTCGCTCTTAAAGTGACAGCAGCCTAATAAAACTGCTGCCGTTTGTGTCATTAATGTTGATCAAACATCAAAAGACAAATTGTAAATCACTCACTGCTCTTGACTGAATAACTTTTGTAACTTTAAGAAATAATGATTTTAACTTACAGTGAATTTGCGGCACTGTACATTTTTTAATTTACAGTGAAGACTATCCAGTGTTATTTGATTACTTTATTCAATTTCTGTAGTATTTCTGTACCTGAATACTGCAGTTAGACCTACTTAAAAGAACTTTAATGTCTATCTTTATTCTATTGTATTTATTTGAAATCAAGCTTCCTTGTGCTGTCTGCAAGCTATTGCACATTGCCCATTATAAAACACAAAAACATAGAGCAAACATTTAGGATTTAGGTGAGATAATTGTAATTAATTCTTAGTTTACATGTATACATAGACTTTCATGGAACATTAGGTGATGAATATTTGCCTCAAAAGTCATGGGAATTTATTGGTAAAAATGTGTACAAACTCTGTAAATAACAGTAACCATAATACTACTAAACTCAACCAGATGGGTTTATATGGTAAGCAGAAATAAAAGCAAGCACGAGAGCCTCACCCATTTTGGCATTTTTCCTCCATCAGGATCATGGTAGTGGTATTGTAAAACCCAGACTGTGGCGATTACAGACAGTCCAACAATAACCATGGTGGTGGCGAAATACTGAGCTAATCAGAGGATAGAGAGAATTACATTAAAAAACTACAGAAAAGTATTTTAGTTTAGTACTTTTCAGCATGTTAAAAGATGATTAAAACATAATGTAAAATGTACTTTAAAGTAAAACTAAAATTAGACATTATTACAAAGTGCACTTTTCAAAAGCGGTTTAAGAAACATTATAGTCATTAAAGTGTACTCTAAGTACACTTAAGTGGCCTTTTATTTTATTAATATTAAATGATCTGCAAGGACAGTTTTTAAGATTTGAAGTGCATTGCAGGTGCACATTCAATACAATTAAGTGCACTTCTTTAAGGGTTTCAGTTATTTTAGCCTTGTAGGGCAGGTCAGTAATGCTGTGAAGTTTATTTTAACAAATTGGTTTATTGAGATGGATTGTATCAATGAACTCTTTCAACTGAGTCATTAGAATCATCACTTCCCTGACAGCAACATAGTGTCGGCCCAGATCCGGCCCACGTCTGGTACATGTGGATTCCACACGTACCAGATGTGGACAGGATCTGGGCTGACACTATGTTGCTGTCTGGGTTATAAGTGTTCCTGAATGTCTTTGTCTAAGTTATACAGATATATCTCCAAATTCACAGTTTTATTCCTCAACGAAAGTTCTCTTTTATTGTGATTTATAAAGGCTTTGCAAAGTGGTTTAACCAAATAATTATTAAAAAGCATCAGTAAAACAACAAAACGATTTGATCAAATATTTGATTGACTTACCTATTAAGGGTACAGAGTCTGATGTCGCTGGCATTATCTCTGCTACCAGAAGCATGAAAACAGTCAATGAGAGCAGGACTGTGATCCCTGACAATTAAAATACATACATGTTACTCCCTCCAACACTGTGACCATTTTCATATGAAATCAGAACACTGATGACAGATAAAGAGGAAACTTGGGCTAGTGGTCACAAGAGCTATTTTAATCATGACTCTCTGAATAGTTTTAGCATGTAATTAGATAAGACAATGTTAATGTATTTGGTCTGGGCAGACTAAATCTGCTACACATATGGACAAGTATGGACTTGCTACTGCCAAAAGACACACTGCTGTGAACATGCAGCACGAATAGGCATATGTAAATCCTGTAGTAGAACTAGGCAGGTGGAGCTGGGGAGGTGGAGGGTCTCAGAGGTCTGATAGTGCTTTTAGAACACTAAACCACATTATTCAAATGATGAGCAAGCAATCTCATTGGCAGGAGAATTAGCAGAGGCCAATCAGCTTGTGCCATGTAGTAATTATGAAATTGCTTGCAGATTGCATGTAAACTACTTTTCAGCCTGTGCCATCTAGAGTTTCACTGAACTAGATATACAGTATGTATGCACATAATATGAGTTTCAAACAGCTAGTGTATACTTCATTAGTATAATTCTATCTCTCTAAGATTTGTCTATACAGTAACTGTCAAAAAAAAGACCCACTATGAGAAATATTCAATTAGGACTTGACATCAACTTTTTTGCTCACCAGCCACAGTGGCTAGTGCTTTTCCAAAGTTACCAGCCATTCAGCATTTTCACTGGCCACAATTTTGACATCGATACCATGCTTGAAAATGCCGTAAAGATATTTAATATTATCTCATAATTTGGCAGCAGGTTTATTAGGCTGCTGTCACTTTAAGAGCTGACGCACGGATCCATTATATTGTTACACATGCATTTTCTTTCTCAACTGTTTACGTTCACTTAAAACAGAACTGACTGTGTTTATGTGAATGCTCGCCAAGACCAGCATTTTGACATTATTTTGTGTGTATTTGACCGTTTAAGCGCAATAAGCAGCAAAAAAGAACTCAATTTAATGCTGAGAGGTGGCTTTATGTGTGCACTTTGGGTGTGAGCACAAAATCTGCGGGAATGAGTAATATTATGTGCAATATGCCCAATCCCATGGCAAAATTCAAGCCCTGTAACAGCAACAATATTCATCCGGAGCAAATTAAACGAGTGAGTGAGTGGAGGCGGGTTTGTGTGTAACTCGCTGTTGGAGAGATGAGAGAGAGAGAAAGAGACGCTGATATCGTGTGTCTATTCTGAGGAAAAATAAGTATTGGAAGCGTTTCAGATACAGTATTTCAGTATTGATCTGTATCAGAAAATCATATTGTTGACAACACTACATTGCGCTTAGTTTATTATTTAAGATGCTTTTTTAAAAGAATACAATTTAAAAATGTATATATTATATATAAATTTCCACCCGCCAAAGTGGCTAGTAGGAGTGACTGCGTTACACGCCACTGCTGAAATACACCTGAAATACACGGGTGTTAATGTAGCTACTGTCAAGATGATCCAAGAGAATGACAAAAAGCAGTCAGTCTTGAATCTTAATTTAGTGCCCTAACTAGATAAGATTAAATAAGCAGCGCTATATAAGATGAAACTTAAATGTACTGTATCCTCCACAGTTGGCTAATTGCTGGTATTTAGGGATCTTGAGTAACTCACAGAGCAACGGCCAATGACTCACTCAGTGGAAAGTAATGTTGTCAGCTTCATCACACTAATACCATTTAGGAATGACAAAATGAAAAAATAAATTGTGTTCTCCTGTGATTTCAGGTTCAGTCTCCTCCTCACTCACTGAGGCAGCATCCTCTAAAATAAATCCAGCAGGCCAGATAAATAGAGGCATTCGGCCTCCAGAGCTCTCCAACTGCATTAATCACTGAAGCCGTCTTTGGCGAGCCATCAATCTCACTACACGCCACTTACAGTAGCTTACAGGGACATCGGCATAAATTGTGTGCCTGTGCCATTTCTGTGCAAGTGAATTTCTTATGATGTTGGTTTAAATGTGGATATTTCAGCAAAGTCAGCAAAAAAGGAAGGATAGGTTCACCGATGTGAGAAATAAAATGAATGATTTTTAAAATGGCAAATGTGACATTTATGCACTTCTGTTTGCAGCAGTACAAGAGTGAGTCTCCCTTAATAAAACCTTTTAAAGGTGAAGTGTATCATTTCTTTCAAAAGCCGCTTTTCCACCATTGGGGCAAACGGTTCTAAGAACAGTAAGGAGGAAATTCAAACCATGTGGAACGTGATGGAACATAATGGAGTGTAATAGGAATAATAGAACGTGATGGAACAAAATGGAACGACATTACATATAATGATTTGTTATGGAACGCAATGGAACATAATGGAATGCAGGGGACGTAATGGAACATATTGTAGTAAAATGGAACATAATGGAGTGTTATGGCGCATAATGGAACGGGATGGAATGTAATGGAACGTACTGGAACGTAATTGAACATAATTCTGTGATGGAAAATGACGTGGTATTGTACTAAATTAAGATTCAAGACTGCTTTTTTGCATACTCTTGGATCATCTTAACAGTAGCTACAGTATACAGGGCTTGACATTAACACCCGCCAAATGCGTGTGTATTTCGGTGTGTAACGCAGTCACTCCTGCAAGCCACTTTGGTGGGTTGAAATTTATATATAATATTTTTACATTGTATTATTTTAAAAGTAATGGAACGCACTGGAACGTAATCGAACATAATGGCTCGTGATGGAACATAATTGAACGTAATGGGACTTAATGGAACGTTAGAATTGTTAAGCAACAGTTTCCCACAAGGGGTGAAAGGTAGAAACTGTGTTTTTCCTTCCCATAAATTTAAGGCAAGGATGTTTAGGAAAACATGACATCTTGAATTAACACAATTCATTGTTAACATCAAAATGGCATCACCATAACATCACATCTTACATTAAGATTTCAAAATGATGACAGAGGCATTCAGTGTCTAGCTCACCGAGAGAGATCTTCTCGCCTGAGTCGGCAGGCAACAGGAAGACGAGCAGGGCGAGAGTAGAGATGAGCACACAGGGAATGAGCAGATTAAGACCGTAGTATAGCGTCCGTCTTCGCATCACCAGCGTGAATGTCACATCTGGGTATGGCTCCTTGCAGCAGTCGTAGAATCTCTCATTCCTTCGACCTGGAACCTCTGAGGTACATATAATTGGCAACCTTATAAAATTAATGCTTTGTGCAATGACCTTTCAAACCTGTTACTGTGCATTCACATTGTTTCTGGGTTGACTCTCACATGGTTGAAGGTCAGTGCACAAATGCTTAATATAGCCATAAATAGCAAATGCAATACTGTCCTAGTTAAACAAATATCTAAAAAGATTACTGGGATTTTTTTTATAACAGAGTTGAACTACTGAGCTTGATAATGCTTGTGAAAAAGAAGTAAACTTCAGCAATTTTTTTAAAAGAGTACTTATTAGTGAAATAATGTACTTTGAAATAAGTAAGAACTGAATGTATTGTTTTTGGACACTTAATTGCATGAAAATGTATTATAGTTTAAATTTATATTAAATGCACCTGAGTCATTTTTTGACGCACTTAAGTACATCTTTATATGTAATTTCATAATCTTTGTCTTTGAATTGTGGTTAAAGTGCACTGCTGAATGTACTGACAAGCATTTATGGTAAACCAAGGGGGCGTTTTCAACTAAAAACTGAAAACTTTTTATGCATTTTGTTGTGCATTGTTTTGGGGGCCTGAAAATGCAAACTTTTGAAAAAGGGATTTGAAGTGCACGTTTTTGAAAACAATACCGTTATTGTCTCCATGTAAACTACAAAAATGTGAATTTGTGAAGATGAGGACGTCATGCATGCGCATATTACGTGTTCAGTCCATAAGCACGTAGTGTTTCTTTACAGTCACATCGCCATCTACTGGCCTGGCAGCAGAATACAGTGTTTTTAGTAGTTTTCGCGGATCCGTGTGAACGGGGATCGTTTTGACAACGTTGTCATCTGTTCACGAAAAATGCAAAGAAAAAACATATAAATGTACCCTAAGATATTTAAATGTAAACATACCCTAAGATAACTTTAATGTAATTTCTATTAAAATTTGTATGTCCTTTGCAATGATAAATTGGCAGTTCAGTACATTTCAAATATATTCACTTGAAATGTATCGAATTACACACTACAGTTAAAATTAGAATCAAGTACTTAGGCATGTTAGTCAACACATCAAAAGAAATCGTCAAGCTTCTTTAAACAAAACCAAAACTAATTTTAAATTTTTCTTTTAAAAACCATGAATACATACACACAAAAAAAAGACTGGAATTTAGGAGTTTATGTGGTAAGTAACAAATCCTTCCCTCACGGGTCAATTTGACCCCCTTAGGAATTAATGGAATGCGAGGAATGCTTCAGTACACATAGAAAAACCTAAAAAATGCTCAAAATGAAAACTAAAAATGCTAAAACTGTACCAAAAAATTACCTGTGTATCTGAATGCATACTGAAGAGATAAACTCAAGAACTGACTTTAGGACCCAGCGGAAAAGCTCATTTACTCCATATAGAGCTATAAGGTCATCTAGTGGCAAGGGTCATGAAATATCATTTTATATATTTTTTTTTTCCACAAGAGGTCGACAGAGACACTCAAATTGACCCAATGTGAGCTGATTTGAGCTGGTTATTGCATGTATTGAAGGGTTATTTTGAATTTAAGTTGAAAGAATGTAAAGAATGTGCTTAAAGGTGCAGTGTGTAGTATTTATGAGGATCTATTGACAGAAATGCAATATAATATACATAACTATGTTTTCAGTGGTGTATAAAGACCTTACATAATGAACCGTTATGTTTTTATTACCTTATAATGAGCCATTTCTATCTCCATACATCGCGGGTCTCCTTACAGTGAAGTCGCCATTTTGCGCCGTCATGTTTCTACAGTGGCCCTAAGCGGACAAACTTCTCTACAGAGTGCTAGTCACTCTCTGCTCTCTCTCCGATGACGACCTTTTTTGTCCTGTGTCGGCCACCGTAGCTTTTCTACGTGCTTCGAAAGGGAGGGGTGAGCGGTGGGCGGTTGCAATTCATAACCTCACCACTAGATGCCGCTAAAATTTACACACTGCACCTTTAAATTATATTATTTATTGATAAAATCTAGTAATTTAAATGTAATTTTTTAAAAATAATCTCCCAAAAAAAATAAAAAAATATTATAAAAATGAAATGATATAAGATTTCTGGACAAAAAAAAAAAAGAAAAAAAAAGAGTATAATTTTAGGGCTTCGGGTCATTTTGACCCGGCATGGGAAGGATTTGTTACAGGATGCGAGGGAAGGTTAAAGTAAAACTTTTAATTAGACATCAATACAAAGTGCACTTTTAAAAGAAACAGTCATGAAAGTGTACTCTCTTTAAGTACACTTAAGTAGCTTTTTATTTGATTAATATTATATTATCTACAGGTATAATTTTTGAAAGGGCACAACAAGTACACGTCTTTTTCACAAGGCAAGGCTAAGTAATGAAAACAATAAAGTACAGATAAAGCCCGTAAACGAAACTTCTGACATTTTAACAACATGCAATACATTTTTAGAGTACATCACCTTACCCACAAGGTCCCACTCTCCATTAGCGATATATCCTGTGATGTCGGCATCAATCATCTGCAGGTCCAGAGACCATCCGCCATACGTCCAGGAGCCAAATTTCAGATCACACCTCTGAAGGTCAAAGGGGAACCAGCGAACATCGATGTGGCAGGTGCTTTTGAATATCCCTGTGAACATAAATGTGAGCTGGTAATAAAACAATCTTCCAGCAGCACATCTGAGAGCACTTTAAGACATAATAGTCACAACTTCTCATTGATCATCATTACTATTACTGCAATGATAGGATTATTATTATTATATAATAACCATCTCATGCAAAAATGTGAAAATTCGATTTATATGAACCATAACTGTGATGAAAATGAACATCTAGGGATGAGACGACTGCACCAACATAAATTGAAGGTGCCGGTAAAGACATACGTATGTAATTTAGCATGGATGCTCCAGTGCTTTCATTGCCATAAAGCATAACTATAGGCTTCTGACGAAGCTTTATGGAGGTTCAAGAGAAGGCAATCTCTTCAATGTCACTATAGTGAATTTACTGCAAACTCACTGCCAGAACTACATCTGCTCATGAATCTAATGTTTATCTTGGGATGGAGCCTGCTTCAGCTTTCACAGCAAGAAACAAGAGGAGAACAGTAAATGATGCCGTGGAGGCGAATGCTGCGCAGGCACATCTCCATTCACAGCAAAGAGTTTATCAATGAGACAACTCTTTAGACCAAAACTAATAACATAAGAAGGCATATTTATTTATTTATTTATTTTTTTTTTTGCATAATAGAAATTAATTTAAAGGTGCAATACGTAACTTTTGGCCAATACAAAAGTGGTTTTGGTTTCATTTTACTGACACTTATTGATGTGGATGCAGCGTCATGCCAAAGCAAAGCATTCTGGTTTGTGACACCATTGCATAAATATCCTATTTGTCTATACATTTACATTTTAAAATACACTTTGGCCTATACATTTTATTTCCACAACAAAAAAAGTGTCTTATAATATCGAGCTTATCAAGATTAAGTGAGTAGTGTGTTTCCGCCAGGTAATTGTGTTCACACTTGGCAGGTTTGGTTCGATTAAAACAAACTCTGGTGTTTGATTAAGGGTGTGTTCACACTTGTAGTTCGGTTCTCTTGGTTCTTTTGGTCCGGATCAAAAAAATAAAATAGTACATTTAGTCCTGGCTCGCTTAGTGTTCACACTGTCATTTTTAACACCAAACCTAAAGATACAAAACAAACAAGAGGCTTCTATGACGTTTATTTTGTGACAGAACTTGTCGAACATCCAAAACAATGCTGTGTGTTGGGCTAAATGCACTTGTTGTTTGTGCGTTCATAGTTTATAAAACATGTAAAGGAGTCAAAACAGCAGCAGGAATCCCTCCGTCACACACACAAATGAAGATCTGCTGCGAACTGTGATGGGCAACCCTTATGGAAAGGAAATATATTTCCCTTTATATGAATGATCAATATATTAAATGATATAACAGCATATTTGAAAATATACCGAATAATACATTGTGTTAATATATTACAACATATTGAATAATACATAAGGAATTGCCGCTTTTCATATATTGAAAGATATGTGACTATATATGTACTAATATATCATAATGTATGTCATTTTATTTTCAGTAAAACATTTCATAATATATATGTGATCAGATATGGTACTGCATGTGTAAAATATATTGCAGATATGCAGTGTAAACACATATATATAGAGAAATATATAATGTAATACATGTCTTATATTTACTAAATGTTTCATACTTTCAAGCTAGGTTACAATAGCAGAAGCACACTCTTCAGCACAACGGTAAACCCAAAAACGCAAACATACCAGAAAACCTTTAAAATTACAAAATAATACAACTTAAAAAACTGATAACTGATAACAGATATCCCCCTATATTAATATTGAGCAAAACTATATGTACACAATAAAGGGTCAAACTTTAAGTTGGCTGGTAAAGTGGATAAAACGTTATGAATATTACATGTAATGCTATTTTTGTCTTCATTTCTAAATATTTTATATGCATCAATATATAGCCATAGATGGTCAATGCATATATTGCAGTATATTGAAAAATATAAGCTCTAGTTTCCCATATATGGAAATGTATTATGTAATATATCGCATTATATTTTGCAGTATATTTCCATATATTTTTGTTCCGTAAAGGACATCACGACTATGACGAGAAGATCCAGCATTCTGTCCTTTTTAGGGTCGCATCTTGTGACATCACATCCTTTTTTTGGTTGGTTTACATGTCTTTGGTCTGTGTTGCGTTCATATTTCAGTTGAACCGCACCAGAGTTCGCTTTATAAGCGGAGCGAGACCCATCTTTTCAGCGCTCTCGGTCCTCTTGTTTGGTGTGCACCAGGGTTCAGATGGCAGCGTTCACACTTATTCAAATGAACCGCTTTAACAGAGCAATCGCACCAGGGTTCGTTTTAATCCAACCAAACCTGCCAAGTGTGAACACACCTTAAAATGAATTCTGTGTTGTGCAGTTCAAAACAAGCAAAGTCTGGTCCATGTTGTGTTCATATTTCGAACCGCACCAAAGACATCTAAGGACGTTTTCACACCTGTAGATCATTTGCTTTGTTCCGAAACAAGGATTAAAATTGTTACAATGTTACAATGTCGGTTCGCTTTCACAAGGCAACATTTCTAAATGGACTAAAATTAGTTAATACGAGTCAAGTAAAAGTAAACTCTAATTGTTTATGTTCTAGGATTCGGTCAGGATGGATAGACAACTGCTCCGTGGGCAGGATTGTGGCTTTCTTTGTAGCTGTCATTATATTACTTTATCATTTTTAGCAAGAATCAAGCAATTTATTGACCAAATTTCAATAAGGCATTTTACTTCGTCTTTTCTCCAGGTTAACCCACGATTCATTTTGAGAGGCATTAGCGAAACAAACACTGCTGGTTTTCTTCTCCTCCTCACACACCTGTTTTTTTTTAATCTCCTCACAGTCGTGATGTTGTCCATCACAGTTCGGTACAGGCGTCAGAACCGCGTCTCCTCGCAGCAGATCTTCATTTGTGTGTGTGACGGAGGGATTCCTGACGCTGTTTTGACTCCTTTACACGAGTTCTCAGCTGGTCAAACTACCATCATATGTAGGATACGCACATACGCACATTTAGCTCAGAACACAGCATTGTTTTGGATGTTTGACAAGTTCCGACACAAAATATATGCCATAAAAGGCATTTTTTTGTTTTGTATCTTTAGGGTTGGTGTATGATAAGTGATAAGTGATAAGTATGATAAGTGAACCAGGACTAAATACCAAAAGAACCAAGAAAATTGAACTACAAGTGTGAACACACCCTAAGTTGCGACTTTGTTTACTGTGTGACAAAATTTTATCTCACAAGTAACCATTTTATTTTTCATTCTGAGCTTGAAATGGGCTTCCACAGCAGTCCAACCGTTGTAGAATAAATGTTTTTTTTTCTAGACCAAGTGGGAAAAATGACTTATGGCACCGTAAACATCTGAACAGTACCTGGCGGTAGGTATTGGCAGGCACCAGAGGAGTTCACCAGCACATTAGTATGAAACGTGGCATCAAACCTTTCATCAGCACTGTGGAGAACACAAGAATCATTTTAACTAAAAAGAACACAGCAGTGATTTATGAACATCTCAGAGGAACACTTAGAAACACTTCTGCATATGCATATTTTTGCACCACTTTGCGAAATGTTTGTCTAAATTAATTCTCATTCAGATAATGGAGGCATGTTTAAGAATAAAGGGTAACACTTCAGAATAATGGTATGTCATTAATAGGTAACTATGCTGTACAAATGAGTAGTACTAGAATATTTTAGCTACTACTATTAACTAATAGGTAAAGTAATATTTAACTAATCAGTAAGTAATATCAAGACAGTTCCCTATGAGGTAATCAATAATTACTGAATGAGATTAGCCTCATTAATAACCATCAACTAACTATGACAAATTATAAAGAATTACCGATCAATACTAATCACAACATTATCGTGTGTCTGAGACATAATCAATCATCTTTTTTCCCTGAATATAGTCATAAAATGCTTCACTAATTACTCAAGTGTTGCCTAGTCACTCTTCAAGAGCTACTAGTGATTTTGGACCATTATTTTAAAGTAAAAAACATCTATTTCACTTTAAAATAATGGTTCAGATCACTAGTTCTTGAGTGACTAAGCAACACTTGAGTAATTAGTACTGATATGAACATTTTGGCCAATACCAATAACTGATAACTCTTTATATTTGAAAGTCGATAACCGATATATTGGCCGATAAATATAAACCAGATTTTTGCATAATTGTTTACATCCTGATTACAAAAACAAAAGTCTCCCCATTAAAATCCATGTCCCAAACACACAATTATAATTAAAAATTTTATGTAGCCGATATGACAGTTGCACTGAACTGTATTTTCCTTTTTGAAGTGATTTCAATCATATTTCAAGCAATTCACATCTGAATTGTCTCAGCTGAAGGAAATATTATTTATCAGCTTTAATATATTGGCCAAATTTTATTATTGTGCCGATAACGATAACATTCAAAATGAACATATACAAACCCGATTCCAAAAAAGTTAGGACACTGTACAAATTTTGAATAAAAACAGAATGCAATGATGTGGAAGTTTCAAATTTCAATATTTTATTCAGAATACAACATGATGACATATCAAATGTTTAAACTGAGAAAATGTATCATTTTAAGGGAAAAATAAGTTGATTTTAAATTTCATGGCATCAACACATCTCAAAAAAGTTGGGACAAGGCCATGTTTACCACTGTGTGGCATCCCCTCTTCTTTTTATAACAGTCTGCAAACGTCTGGGGACTGAGGAGACAAGTTGCTCAAGTTTAGGAATAGCAATGTTGTCCCATTCTTGTCTAATACAGGCTTCTAGTTGCTCAACTGTCTTAGGTCTTCTTTGTCGCATCTTCCTCTTTATGATGCGCCAAATGTTTTCTATGGGTGAAAGATCTGGACTGCAGGCTGGCCATTTCAGTACCCGGATCCTTCTTCTACACAGCCATGATGTTGTAATTGATGCAGTATGTGGTCTGGCATTGTCATGTTGGAAAATGCAAGGTCTTCCCTGAAAGAGACGACGTCTGGATGGGAGCATATGTTGTTCTAGAACTTGGATATACCTTTCAGCATTGATGGTGCCTTTCCAGATGTGTAAGCTGCCCATGCCACACACACTCATGCAACCCCATACCATCAGAGATGCAGGCTTCTGAACTGAGCACTGATAACAACTTGGGTTGTCCTTGTCCTCTTTAGTCCGGATGACATGGCGTCCCAGTTTTCCAAAAAGAACTTCAAATTTTGATTCGTCTGACCACAGAACAGTTTTCCACTTTGCCACAGTCCATTTTAAATGAGCCTTGGCCCAGAGAAAACGTCTGCGCTTCTGGACCATTTTTAGATATGGCTTCTTTTTTGACCTATAGAGTTTTAGCCGGCAACGGCGAATGGCACGGTGGATTGTGTTCACCAACAATGTTTTCTGGAAGTATTCCTGAGCCCATGTTGTGATTTCCATTACAGTAGCATTCCTGTATGTGATGCAGTGCCGTCTAAGGGCCCGAAGATCACGGGCATCCAGTATGGTTTTCCGGCCTTGACCCTTACGCACAGAGATTGTTCCAGATTCTCTGAATCTTTGGATGATATTATGCACTGTAGATGATAATAACTTCAAACTCTTTGCAATTTTTCTCTGAGAAACTCCTTTCTGATATTGCTCCACTATTTTTCGCCGCAGCATTGGGGGAATTGGTGATCCTCTGCCCATCTTGACTTCTGAGAGACACTGCCACTCTGAGAGGCTCTTTTTATACCCAATCATGTTGCCAATTGACCTAATAAGTTGCAAATTGGTCCTCCAGCTGTTCCTTATATGTACATTTAACTTTTCCGGCCTCTTATTGCTACCTGTCCCAACATTTTTGGAATGTGTAGCTCTCATGAAATCCAAAATGAGCCAATATTTGGCATGACATTTCAAAATGTCTCGCTTTCAACATTTGATTTATCTATATTCTATTGTGAATAAAATATAAGTTTATGATATTTGTAAATTATTGCATTCCTTTTTTATTCACAATTTGTACAGTGTCCCAACTTTTTTGGAATCAGGTTTGTATATCGGCCGATACCAATATAAGTAACTTCCTGCATTGTTACTTATTAATGACGGACCATTATTCCAATCCAAAGTGTTACTGAATAAAGAATTCAGTCTCAGAAATCCCTGAGGAAAATGCAATGATTGTCCAGGCTGCTAGACCAACACAACCAATAAATAAATCAAATGAAATTGTAATGCTTTACCAGTGGTCTCATTTGATTGCATTTTAGTTTCCATGTAGTGATTCACTGACCTCAAAGTAGAGGCGAATTTGAAGCAAATTCTGTACCATCTACTGCTTTTCCAGACAGGGACAAATGAGGCAAAACCTTTGTTTTCCATGACATAGTGCGAACTCAGTGTCCATCCTCTGTTACCAGCACTTTTTTCCAGGCAATTTACCACTCTTCAAGACATCCTTCATGGACAGGATTTACACTTGAAAAGCTATGTTTGGTTTTTATAACCCTTTTCTTGCCAGTGATACATATGTTTATCAATAACTCCCGTTGTGAAGAACAAACCTGTTATAGAGTAAGATGTCAGGCTTCCAGATCTGACTGTCAGGGAATCTTACACTCGTCACTCCAGGATATTCAGAGGAGTTCCACTGGAGATAGTAGTCGTACCAGTACTGAAATAAAGAGACAAACAGATCACTTAATGCACAAAAGTCAAGCAGGAACAACATGGAAATTTATGCTTTAAAAATGTATGCTGGTGCAAACTGAATTAGGCATGTAAACTTGAACCTCATCAGAATCTAAAGAGCTTTTCTACACATGCACACGCACATACCAGAGCTAGAGAAATGTACCTCTTAGGGCAGAAAAGATGAAACATGACTATGAATTATAATGCATAAATTCTGTTAAGAATTATTTTATGGAGTAAAGTCAAAGACATGTAAGTTTATATTGATAGACCGCTGAGATATTCAGACATTGTTAATAAGGTATTCAAATTCATCACACTTATATTATATATATATTATATATATACATATATAATTTGCCAAGTATATCCACGTACATAGATTATAATTATGTAAAGCAGTATTGTTACATCCACCAGCTGGGGTGCCCATGATCTCCACCAGAGGGCACTCATCTCATCATGAACTGCATTTCCCATAACCCTTTGCCTGGACTCATAATACTTCATTACTTCCACCTGTGTCTCATTATCTGTTTAACTCTGCCTTTATAAGCCCTGTGTTTTCAGTAATTTTTTGCTTAAGTCTTGTATGTTGTTACACTGCACTTCTGAGCATTACCAAAGACTATAAATATAGAAAGACGGTTCAGTCCTATTACTTATGAATGGGCAAAACTGCAATGCGCAATATGGCGGAATAGTCTGCCTTCTAAAGTAAAAGAGCCAATCATTGATTGGTAAAGTCATTGCATCACTGCAGCTGCCATTAGAAGCTCCGGTTCCCATAGAAACCTGAGACTGCACATGCGCATT
Organism: Coreius guichenoti; assembly: GCA_039654105.1. Classification (NCBI taxonomy): domain Eukaryota; kingdom Metazoa; phylum Chordata; class Actinopteri; order Cypriniformes; family Gobionidae; genus Coreius; species Coreius guichenoti. Next base: position 3,522,250 of record CM077168.1, read on the forward strand.
GGCTCGTCTAGTCTGAAAAATAAGCTTTTTTAACGCTATTTGATAATAGGAAACAACATTTATGGGACAGTTCATGTTAGATTTTGTTGCTGATTTGAAATATGTTATTTAATTGTGAGTTCGGCAAGCAGTTTTTGAGATTCCAGGATTCCCCCATTCAAATAGATAGGACTTGTTCTTGTATGCCCGAAATAGCTGCCCGGACGCGTTGCAAATATGGCCGCCGAGTGAACAGACTTGCCTTGGAAAGGGACTTTGGCGTTACCCTGGTTTCATGTGTCTTAATCTTTTGATTCTCTGCCTGTTTTCTGGATTACCCTTTTGCCTGTGTTTTCTGTTGTTCTTTTGGATTGTTTGCCTGTGTGTTGACCTTTTGTCTGTAATATGGACTATAAGGCATTAAGATATTATGAATAACATGACTTTCTGTAAAGCAGCTTTGAAACAAAGTGTATTGTGAAAAGCGCTATACAAATATATTTGACTTGACTTGACAGTAAGTGTTGGTGTCTTACCAGCTGTAACCAAATGTTGGTTGTAAGTACTTGGTTCTTCTCATCCTGTAGATGAACAAAGATGCACTTTTATAAAAAACTGAAAAGAACCACTTCCAATACAATTTAAGACACAACCCAGACAGCAACATAGTGTCGGCCAGATCCGGCCCACATCTGGTACGCGTGGAATCCACATGTTCCAGGATCTGGGCCAACACTATGTTGCTTTCTGGGAAGGGTCAAGAAGAGTACACTTTAGCATACTTTTTACTGAAATAATATACTTTAAAAGAATATAAGTGCAAACTGGATGTAATGTTTTTGGACAATTAAATGCATGTTAACTGCAATTAAATGATAGTGGAAATTTTAAATGCTTTAAGTTATCTGACCAATTAAACCAATAAAAAATGTTTAAGAGCATGCCAGTTGTTCAGCTGATGAAACATCTTTCAGTATTGACAAAAACTCCATGAAACAGTTGAATGATAGGGAAGAGTTCTGAACAATTCAGGTTTTGTGAAAAATATATAACCTGCACAGGTAAATAAATTTACTAGGATTATCCTAAAGCATCGTTCATGGTCATATTTTATCAGGGAATATTCAATATTTCATCTCTTATTATTGAATTAATAAACTTACCACATCCATAATCTGCATGAGACTGAAGGTGAAATACACAGTGAGTGAGTGGGTGTCATTAAACACAGGTCTCTCCAGTGGGTTATAGTCTTTCATCAGGTCTCTGTAGAGTCTCCTCTGATGCTGTCCCTGAAGTGACACTGCCAGAATAATGAACAATGTGACACGGTTGCAGAGTTTCACCTTCACTGCTAACTGCTTGCTGAAAAGGTTTGCAGCGTGAAGTGAATGAGATATTCAAGAGAATGCTTGCGAATCAACAGAGGCAGCTGCTCCAGCTCATTTGGAGGTACGCGTATTGATCTGAAGCTTTTCTGCTGGGTTTCAGAGATTAAATCTCCACCAGGAAGTCTGACTGATTAGACTCAAGCACTTTCCTTAAGTGTGCATCTAACTCCCTGTTTGAACTATTTTTGTTTTAACATTTGCCAGATTTGGACAGCAAACAGTATAGTACTTTCCAGATAACTTTGATATACCTCATCAAGATTATACCTCATCTTTTTGTAAATATAGAAAGCAAATCATAGTTAAAGGGTTAGTTCATCCAAAAAGAAAATTCTGTCATCATTTACTCACGCTCACCTCATTGGTTCTTGTGAAAGCTCAAACGTGCTGCGTAACATGAGAATGAACCTCATTGGTTCTTGCTGAAGCTCAAACGTGCTGCATAACACGAGAATGAACCTCATTGGTTCTTGATGAAGCTCAAACGTGCTGCGTAACACGAGAATGAACCTCATTGGTTCTTGCTAAGGCTCAAACGTGCTGCGTAACATGAGAATGAAACTCATTGGTTCTTGCTAAGGCTCAAACGTGCTGCGTAACATGAGAATGAAACTCATTGGTTCTTGAGGAAGCTCAAACATGCTCCGTAACATGAGAATGAACCTCATTGGTTTTTGCTGAAGCTCAAACGTGCTGCGTAACATGAGAATGAACCTCATTGGTTCTTGAGGAAGCTCAAACGTGCTGCGTAACACGAGAATGAACCTCACTGGTTCTTGCTGAAGCTCAAATGTGCTGCGTAACACGAGAATGAACCTCATTGGTTCTTGATGAAGCTCAAACGTGCTGCGTAACACGAGAATGAACCTCATTGGTTCTTGAGGAAGCTCAAACGTGCTGCGTAACATGAGAATGAACCTCATTGGTTCTTGAGGAAGCTCAAACGTGCTGCGTAACGCGAGAATGAACCTCATTGGTTCTTGCTAAAGCTCAAACGTGCTGCGTAACACGAGAATGAACCTCATTGGTTCTTGAGGAAGCTCAAACGTGCTGCGTAACATGAGAATGAACCTCATTGGTTCTTGAGGAAGCTCAAACGTGCTGCGTAACACGAGAATGAACCTCATTGGTTCTTGCTGAAGCTCAAACGTGCTGCGTAACGCGAGAATGAACCTCATTGGTTCTTGCTGAAGCTCAAACGTGCTGCGTAACACGAGAATGAACCTCATTGGTTCTTGCTGAAGCTCAAACGTGCTGCGTAACATGAGAATGAACCTCATTGGTTCCTGAGGAAGCTCAAACGTGCTGCGTAACACGAGAATGAACCTCATTGGTTCTTGCTGAAGCTCAAACGTGCTGCGTAACACGAGAATGAACCTCATTGGTTCTTGCTGAAGCTCAAACGTGCTGCGTAACACGAGAATGAACCTCATTGGTTCTTGAGGAAGCTCAAACGTGCTGCGTAACATGAGAATGAACCTCATTGGTTCTTGAGGAAGCTCAAACGTGCTGCGTAACACGAGAATGAACCTCATTGGTTCTTGCTGAAGCTCAAACGTGCTGCGTAACACGAGAATGAACCTCATTGGTTCTTGAGGAAGCTCAAACGTGCTGCGTAACACGAGAATGAACCTCATTGGTTCTTGCTGAAGCTCAAACGTGCTGCGTAACGTGAGAATGAACCTCATTGGTTCTTGCTGAAGCTCAAACGTGCTGCGTAACGCGAGAATGAACCTCATTGGTTCTTGCTGAAGCTCAAACGTGCTGCGTAACACGAGAATGAACCTCATTGGTTCTTGCTGAAGCTCAAACGTGCTGCGTAACACGAGAATGAACCTCATTGGTTCTTGAGGAAGCTCAAACGTGCTGCGTAACACGAGAATGAACCTCATTGGTTCTTGAGGAAGCTCAAACGTGCTGCGTAACACGAGAATGAACCTCACTGGTTCTTGAGGAAGCTCAAACGTGCTGCGTAACGCGAGAATGAACCTCACTGGTTCTTGAGGAAGCTCAAACGTGCTGCGTAACGCGAGAATGAACCTCATTGGTTCTTGATGAAGCTCAAACGTGCTGCGTAACATGAGAATGAACCTCATTGGTTCTTGATGAAGCTCAAACGTGCTGCATAACACGAGAATGAACCTCATTGGTTCTTGAGGAAGCTCAAACGTGCTGCGTAACGCGAGAATGAACCTCATTGGTTCTTGCTGAAGCTCAAACGTGCTGCGTAACACGAGAATGAACCTCATTGGTTCTTGCTGAAGCTCAAACGTGCTGCGTAACACGAGAACGAACCTGGTTCTTGTGCGAACATGCTTGAGCTTCCGTTTACCACAACTGATGTCTGAGTTGATGAATATTTATATGTGAATAAAAGCCTCAATTCAATCTGTTCATCATTTAAAGCGATCGTGTCTCTTTAGAAAATTTAGACTAAACCGCTCAATTCATATGGATTAGTTTTAAACTTATGAACTTTTTGAAGCGTCAAAGTGGTAGTTGCGTAGCTGTCAATGGAGGGACAGAAATCAAAAATATCTTCATTTGTGTTCCGAAGATGAACGAAAGTGGGTTTGGAACAATATTAGGGAAAATAATTAATTACAGAATTTTCATTTTTGGATGAACTATCCCTTTAACTCTAGTGTCTTTCCCAAAGTTCAATCACCGTCATCTCTCATAGCTGTATAAAAGGGATCTATCTCCCAGTGTAATTCCCTTAAGATCCCATCCATTCATAATCTAATTCCACCGAGGACATCCTCTAGATTACGTCAGGCTTTTTCTTTATTCTAAAATGCACCTGTTATTCATGAGAGATGAGAGAGCTGGACTCGTTTGCCAGTGTCAGAGACACTATATTGTGCACAAAGACAAAGCATCCAGTGTAACCACATATTGAGGGCCACTAATGGAAGTGCACTCAGAAACTTACTGATAAACGAATTAGTGGTAACAGAACAAGACCCTAATTATACAAGCCATAGCAATTTGAAAAATTAAGATAAACTCCAAGCTAAGCAGATTCAAGCCACATGATATACGACACACATAAACTTGCAAATGAACTGCCAACATAAACCATGACTTTACATTTGATCAGACCCAGTAAATATGGTCCTCCTCACCTATTAACTCTTATTACCGTTCTGGCCTGCATCTTCATATAAACAGCCTCAAAACAAAACATCAATTTTATTTGATGTCACAGTAGCATCTGAAATATTGTAATCCAAATTCAACAGCCATGTAACACTGTAATCTTACAAGTAAGCAGGAGCTATTATTGAACATTTTGACTTCAATAATTCCACAAAGCTCACAGTTATTATATAATCAAATGTTCATTAGGTTTCTTACCACTCCATAGGCAGGTTGTGGTGGTAAAATAAAGAGTATATTCCCAAATTCCCATGGTCCTATATAAAAATTAATTTATGCTCTATGTGATGTAGTTTTTTGTAGGTTTGTGGTAAAGAATCTCTCTCGGCATCCCACAGGCAGAAGTGAGTAGAGTCTCATGCAGCAGCATCAACAAAACGGAACTAAGCTCCGCCTCCTCCATCTCTCTCTCTCTCTCTCTCTCTCTCTCTCTCTCTCTCTCTCTCTCTCTCTCTCTCTCTCTCTCTCTCTCTCTCTCTCTCTCTCACACACACACACACTCTCAGTTTATCTTCATTCTAATAGCAAAAAATAAAAACTAAACAAAAATACAATTTAAATATTTAAATCGAAAATAAACAATAATGATAATAATAATAATTCTCAGCATAGTATATTATAGCTCTACTTTTGATAATCATATATTTCATAAAATATGTTCTGCCTCTTTACACATGATTATGCAATGGGAGAACATTCCGGAGTTATGGGATTCACTATAGTGCAGTATCTATTTCAGCAGCGCACTCTAGTATTGGCCTCATTTTGCACAAGGCTTTTGATTATGGTTACCTAATTCATACATTTCCAAAGCAACTGCAATGCCATACATGAGGTTTCCTTTAGGCATTTAGGCATTCACTTCCTTCTGCTCCTGGTGCTGCATGATTTGGGTGTGAGATGTAAGAGCAGAGACTTGGCAAATGAACAACCAGCCTGATGAATTCAGCTCTGCAACTTGCTGCTCAGCACATTGAGAACAGGAATCTTAAAGGTGTACTCTGTGAATTGTTTGCTAATTGAAAAAACTTTAAACCTGAAGAAATTAATGGCAGTTTTGAAATATCTGTTTTGCGGGTTGTCTCACGCACTGAATTTTTTGTTGTTGTCAGATTTAGATGATTTAATCATGTACATTAGTTCATTTAAATGGTTTAAATCCAAAAATAGTGTACATCAAACACTAGTTTTCCTTAGGCTGGGCTAGTACACCAATCAGGCATAACATTATGTCCTAATATTGTGTTGGTCCCCCTTTTGTTGCCAAAACAGCCCTGACCTGTCAAGGCATGGACTCCACTAGACCCATGAAGGCATGCTGTGGTATCTGGCACCAAGATGTTAGCAGCAGATCCTTTAAGTCCTGTAAGTTGCAAGGTGGGGCCTCCATGGATCGGACTTGTTTGTTCAGCACATCCCACAGATGCTCGATTGGATTGAGATCTGGGGAATTTGGAGGCCAAGTCAACACCTCAAACTCGTTGTTGTGCTCTTCAAACCATTCCTGAACTTTTTTGCTTTGTGGCAGGGCGCATTATCCTGCTGAAAGAGGCCACAGCCACCAGGGAATACCGTTTCCTTGAAAGGGTGTACATGGTCTGCAACAATGCTTAGGTAGGTGGTACGTGTCAAAGTAACATCCACATGGATGGCAGGACCCAAGGTTTCCCAGCAGAACATTGCCCAAAGCATCACACTGCCTCCGCCGGCTTGCCTTCTTCCCATAGTGCATCCTGGTGCCATGTGTTCCCCAGGTAAGTGACGCACACACACCCGGCCATCCACGTGATGTAAAAGAAAATGTGATTCATCAGACCAGGCCACCTTCTCTCATTGCTCCGTGCTCCAGTTCTGATGCTCACGTGCCACTGTTGGTGCTTTCGGCGGTGGACAGGGGTCAGCATGGGCACCCTGACTGGTCTGCAGCTATACAGCCCCATACACAACAAACTGCGATGCACTGTGTATTCTGACACCTTTCTATCAGAACCAGTATTAATTTCTTGAGCAATTTGAGCTACAGTAACTTGTCTGTTTGATCGGACCACACGGGCCAGCCTTCGCTCCCCACGTGCATCAATGAGCCTTGGCCGCCCATGACCCTGTTGCCGGTTCTCCACTGTTCCTTCCTTGGACCACTTTTGATAGATACTGACCACTGCAGACCGGGAACACCCCACAAGAGCTGCAGTTTTGGAGATGCTCTGACCCAGTCGTCTAGCCATCACAATTTGGCCCTTGTCAAACTCGCTCAAATCCTTACACTTGCCCATTTTTCCTGCTTCTAACACATCAACTTTGAGGACAAAATGTTCACTTTCTGCCTAATATATCCCACCCACTAACAGGTGCCATGATGAAGAGATAATCAGTGTTATTCACTTCACCTGTCAGTGGTCATAATGTTATGCCTGATCTGTGTATTATCAATACTTTTTTCCATATCATATAATATTGATATTTATCAAAATATTCTTTTACCATCACTGGGGAAGGAAATGATTTCCACATTTGTTAGACATTGAGTCCAATCATTTCTTCATTACTTTCAATCTACAACTTACTACTTGTGCACCACCGACCCCTCTACCAGTTACTTTCAGACGAAACCTTCATCCTCTCTTCACTCACCCACACAATTCTCATCTCTGGATGTGAATACCGCAACGGACACTTTATTTTCCATTTTAACTTCTTGTCTAGACAATATCTGTCCTCTCTCCTCCATGCCAGCACGTGCTACTCCCTCTAACCCCTGATTATCTGATGTTTGGACCAAACTAAGGGCAGCAGAGAGAAAATAGCACAAATCTAAAGAGCCATCTGACCTGAGTAAGTATCAATCATGAAGTCCATGCTGCTAAATCTTGCGCTTCAAACACACGCACACATTTCAAAACATTCAACTCTTTCCTCTGTCCCCCTCCGCCACCTCCCACCACCTCTTTAACTGCTGATGATTTTGCTAATTTCTTCACTGACAAAACAACAACCATCAGCAGTCAGTTCTCAGCTCCACACACACATCAACTCAAACCAAACACATCCACAGCCAGAAATCTTCTCTCCTCCTTCTCTACACTCACTGAGGCAGAAGTATCTAAACTTCTCCTCTCCAGTCATCCTACCACCTGCCCTCTAGATCTCATCCCCTCACACCTTCTACAAGCCATCTCTCCTACACTTTTACCAGCACTCACACACATCATCAACACATCTCTCCGCACTGGCATTTTCCCTAACGCATTCAAGCAGGCTCAGGTAACCCCACTACTTAAAAAACCCACATTAAACACGTCACTTGTAGACAGTTACAGATCTGTCTCTCTCCTACCATTCATAGCGAAAACACTTGAATGAGTTGTTTTCATCAGGTATCATCTTTCCTCTCCCAGAATAACCAGCTGGACGTCAACCAATCTGGCTTCAAGAACGGCCATTCAACAGAGACTGCATTACTGTTGGCCACTGAAGCCCTGCAGATTTCGAACGCTGATTCCAAATCATCAGTTCTCGTCATCCTGGATCTGCTGCCTTTGACACTGTGAATCACCAGATCCATCACAGGATCTTCACTGGTTTGAATCATATCTCACAGGTAGGTCTTTCAGGGTTGCCTGGAGAGGGGAGGTATCCAAATAGTGTTCAAATTGTGTCAAAGCTCTTGGGGGGGTCCCCCATCCAAAAAAAACCCACAAAAAAAAAACAACCTAATAATATACATTTTTTATGGCAGCGGATATTTGCACTAAATAGCAATTCGAAATACTTTCTTAGCGATAGATGCTATTTACACTATGTAAAAATAGCAGTATTTTCTTTGCAGTAAGTGTAAATAGATACTATTTGCACCTCAGTATTTTAGTACATTATAAAATAGTATGCAATAATAACATATTTAGTGTAAATTATTATATTTATTAAATAAATGCTGCCTTATTGGGACAATAAAGCCCTCCCTACACCTACCCTTAAACCTAACTGATAAATATATATTTTTTATTATTAAATAACCATTAGGCAATTTAATTCCACTTTTCACATATTTTCTTCATATTTACTGAAAATAAATTCCTTTCCAATCTGATATGTGATGGGAAAAGGGAGAAGAACGAATTCGGCAAAAGGGGGATTTGAACTCGGGTCGATCGCCTCAAAAAGTATCTTTAACGTGCCTTCCTCCCTACGCCACTTCTGCTGACAGATCACAGGAGCTTTTTGTGCTTTTGTCTGTTCCAACCTGACATTGCTGGGCGAAGTTAGTGTAAATAGCCTCTGCCAACAAGGTGGGCTATTTGTACTTTACTCTGTGCATAATTGATGAACGAAGACTTTTCTCCACAAATTGCACAGTGAAAAATTTCGCCTGATACTCAAGATGGTGCTCACTGCAGAACACGAGATCCAGGGGACGGGGTTGGATCCAGATCCAACTCCTCCCAATTCACATACTTTTGAAAATCCAGCGTTTAGTTGATCCTGGTAAGCGCTCATTGTCACAGTTGTAAACACGACGGCTTTCTTCTTCCACGAGGGAGTTTGGTGTCACGGCATTTTTTTCCAGGCGGACCGTTAAAGAACGTAACACACACGTCTCCCGGACATCCTGTAGAATTCAAACAACCAGATGACGACTTAAAAAATCCTGAAGGGTGTTTCTCAAATGGAAGGCTGCATCCTACGAAGGCTGCATATCTCGGCTGCCACGCCATTAAAAGTTGCTGAAGGCCATCTCAATTTGAAGGATCCTTGGAAGGCAGCCTTCGTTTCGCGTCCTTCATTCGCCCTGTTTTGAAGGATACATCGGATGTATCCTTCGCAGCCTTAAATCACCCACAATCCTTTGCACACATTTAAATTCACAAAAATAAACTGATGGAAAATGAGTCGGTACTGAGCTTGTCTGAGTTTATTATGAAATGTACAAAGTAAGACAAAAATAATGTTTTCGGACATGAAAGCGCATACAGTCATACAACCAGTCATAAGGGTACATTTTTTGAAATTGAGATTCATACATCACATGAAAGCTGAATAAATAAGCTTTCCATTGATGTATTGTTAGGATAGGACAATATTTGGCCGAGATACAACTATTTGAAAATCTGGAATCTGAGGGTGCAAAAAAATCCAAATATTGAGAAAATCTCCTTTAAAGTTGTCCAGATGAAGTCCTTAGCAATGCATATTACTACTAATAATACATTTTTGATATATTTACGGTAGGAAATTTACAAAATATCTTCATGGAATGTGATCTTTACTTAATATCCTAATGATTTTTGGCATAAAAGAAAAATCGATAATTTTGACCCATACAATGTATTGTTGGCTATTGTCACAAATATACCCGTGCGACTTATGACTGGTTTTGTGCTCCAGGGTCACATATTTTATCTTTTGTTTTTCTGTAAATTAATCACTAACACTAAACTGACAATAATGTAATTCACTGGGAGACCGCAGACGGCTGTCATTCACTGTATTGCATTAATAGAAAGCCAGTTAATATAAAGATTTGTAATACAAAGTATTTTTTTTCAAAATTAAGTTTTAATAGTATTTTCATGATGTGACTGCGGGGGCGGGAACATGTGTGACGTAGCTATGCACACTCACTAGACCGTCTCATTCTAGCGTTTAATTGCTGAGGAGGACACTAGTCTACAAGCCTCAGAAGGACTGGACTAGGAAGGACGGAGTCTCGGTAGGATCCTTCCGTTTGAAAAACACCTAAAGTGTTTCCAGTTAAGTGTGCCATATGCATAAGGCGTTCAGCCAGCGGTCCGTGGGCCTTATGGGGGGTCCCCCAGCCCCCCCCTCAATTCGAACACTGTATCCAAAGCACATCAACTGACCACGGTTGTTCCTCAGGGTTCAGTTCTTGGACTCCTCCTCTTCTCCATATACACTACATCACTGGGACCCATCATACAGGCACATGGCTTCTACTACCATTAGAAATGCTGACGCTAATGATCCCACAGTAGCTGCACAAATCTCAAGCTGTCTGGCGGACATCTTGGCATGGATGAAAGAACATCACCTGCAGCTCAACCTGGAAAAGACTGAGCTTCTCGTCTTCCCTGCCAATCCAACTCTACACCACGATTTCACCATCCAGCTAGGTTCATCCTTGATTACCCCTTCAAAGTCGGTCAGAAATCTTGGAGTAACCTTTGATGACCAGCTGTCCTTCAAAGACCGCATTTCAAAGACAGCTTGGTCATGCAGGTTTGCACTACACAACATCAGGAAGATCAGACCATTCCTAACTGAGCATGCAACACAGCTTCTCGTCCAGGCCCTGGTCATTTCTAGGCTTGACTACTGCAATGCTCTTCTGGCTGGACTTCCATCATGTGCAGTCAAACCTCTACATTCGTACATCTTGTCTTCAACGAGCCCAAAAGGGTCCACGTCACGCCTCTCTTTATCTCTCTGCACTGGATTCCACTCACTGCTCGCATCAAGTTCAAGGCATTGACGCTTGCATAGAGATGTACCACAGGCTCAGCACCTGCATACTTCCACTCGCTCTTACGAGTCTACATCCCTACCAGAAGCCTACGATCGGTCAATGAGCGACGGCTCGTAGTACCATCACAGAGAGGCACAAAATCACTCTCCAGAACATTTTCGTTCACTGTTCCTTGCTGGTGGAATGATCTCCCCGCCTTCATCTGGAATGCAGAATCCCTGACAACATTCAAAACACAGCCTAAAAAACTCATCTCTTCCGTGAGCACTTAACCTCATAAAAAATATCTGTGCTTTTACTTTCCTTTAATCCCTCCCTATTCTATCATATGCTACTCTGAGCTATGTCTAAAACTTTGAGCACTTCTTGTGTTTATTTGCCTCTTCACGATGAACCGCTTGCTGTATTCCTCATTTGTGAGTCGCTTTGGATAAAAGCGTCTGCAAAATGAATAAATGTAAATGAATGTAAAATTGACGAGTTAATCCACAAGCAAACTCAGATGAAGGAACAAGGAACAAACAAAGGGAACTAATTAGGATCCAGCTGAACAGAATGACTAATTAAATGAGTAACCAAGGTTACGAACTAAGTCAGGCAGGAAAACAGCAATGGCAGAAAACCAACTCAAAATCTGAACATAACTGTGAAAATTTGACATACTGCTATATTTGCATACTAGTTGGTGATTGTCTTCCTGTAACAAAACAATTAAGACCCATGATTTTATTCTTGATATTTAGGCTTGTGTGCCACATAAAGCTCTGCAGATCAGAATAATTCAAAACTTTTTAACAACCACAGTTTTTTCTTTAAGTTTTTAATGATTTTATCTCTTCAGTTTGCATTGTTCACATCACGCATGTCAGATAAAAAAATCAGGGAATCATTCTTCATAGTTTAAACATCTTTCCTTTACCCCCATATTTCTGCTTTGGTGGTTTATTCTCAAGAATGTGTTACTGCATGAAGTTGTACAGTTTCCAGTTTCTATCTTCAGTTCACTGAAATACTCGCATTTGGTGTTTTCCAAATGTTTATTGCTCACAAGTCAAGAGTTGCATAAACTAGTCTTACAATTTGGTCATCTCATTTTTTGTCTTTAAAGTCCCCATGAAATCAAAGCTGAAGTTTTTTTTGGCTTTCAGTATTTTCAGTGTATCTATAAGCTAGTGTGCTCCAAAATTCACATTTAGAAGATATAAGCATTCAAAACTTACAGTCTCTCACTTCCGCCAATATGGATCAATGATTTTGATCACGCTCAGCTTCTCATCAGATTTCCTGTCCAATCAAATGCTCTCTAGAATATGAAGCCCCGCCCCCTACATTATAAACGGACGCTGAAGCTGCGGCTGAAATCGGTCACTTGTTCACACATTTACTATTTTCTACATGGTGAATGGCACATAGTGCACTATATAGGGGATAGGGAACGATTCACACAGCGTAAATATGCTTTCCATTGGGCCGAATAAAGTCTGATTTCACGTTAGTGTCACGCGAACCGCCGCAGCTCCAGTCCAGAGACATGATAGCACAGAGCAGATCATGTGATCGAGTCGGCGCAGACCAGAAAACGTATCGGACTCATCTGAATTTTGCGCAGAATATATTTCAAAGCAATAATGTAGGAGATCAGGAGGAGAAACGGTTAGAGATTAGGAGGAAACTGCGGCTTTAGCCGAGCTGTGATATAAACTAAACGCTACTGGCTATTTTTTAAAAAGGGGCTGCTCGATATGCCCTGCCTTGTCTTCCTGTTTCAGTGGAAATTACGTCAACACACTGAATAATGCTGTGCGTTTCAAGACACTTCAGTGGGCCTTTAAGGTTATAACTTTAGGTCAGTTACAAAAACTTAGATTGGTATAATTTGAATCTAGAAAATGAGTCTGCTTACCTCTTGGCTAACTACTAGTTTTTAAGAGTAGTTTGTAGTAGGCTAACACTTCATTTCGATAGTCAACTTTAGACATTCTACTTACTAACAAGTAACTTTGCAACTAGCCTACATGTCAACTACATATTAATTCAAATCACCTGCAATGAAATTGCTCATCTGTTACACTTTGTTAATGACATTCACAAACAGATATGATGGTTTGGTCCCGCTTTATCATAAGTGTTCTTAAATATGGAATAACATTTGATATACAATGCACTTATTGTGAACATTAATAGACTATTCTCGTTAACTGCTTATACAAAGGCAGTTAGTTAGATTGGTAATGTGATCAAATTTCTTCCACAGAGATACTGAAGCCTATTAGCTTTATACGAGCCAATATTTTCTGCTAAGATAAAAGAAACAATACCAACAGTAACCAACAGAGGGAAGTGTCAGACTGATGATTCCACGTGATCAGATCCAGACGGGCGCGCGCGCTCTCAGCTCACACAGCACGTTCAAATCGGTTAAAAAAAAAATCAGATGTCAAGCAGTATCCTGTAAATTTGGAATAACCTACATGATATATCTGTTTTGATCCCTTTTTTAAATGTTTAGATGAAACGTTTGTGTGGATATTCTATATCAATTTAAACCTGCGAATCTGCTGATTCAAATGTTTCAGTTCTGCCATTTAAAACGGTTTAATATCACAAATCAGAGGTAAAAATGTACTTTATTACCTCAGTTTTTTTATATTATATAACTGATATACACAACCATGCTACAAATAAATAGCATAGTTTTATTAGCGTTATAATATTATTGTTTTTTATTTAAAATTAGGTCACGTACCTCACCAACAACTAAAACTGCCTCACGGGTGTAATATTTTCATTATGAGCATAATTTGTGTCCAGTAAGTACCCTAATTAAAACTCATATTTATTCAATTACCTGTACATACCCTTAACTCTATGGCACATTACATTCCCCTTTTCATAAATGTACATATTTTATTTATGCTATGGTATTTTTGTTTATTTCTACTTTATTTGTTGTAGTATTTCTCTGCGCACAAGAAGCTCCTGTCAACAAGACAAAAGATTCTGTAAAAAGATTCTATAATAATAATAATAAGGTTACACTTTTACTATAGGGTTAGGGTAGGATTAGGGTTTGGTTGAGGGTTAGTTGCATGTAATTATGCAAAATTTACTGTTATTACTATGGTAAGTACATGTAACATATGTAACAATGACATTGTAAAATAAAGTGTTACCAATAATAATAATAAAACTCAATAGTCTGTTCCATGTAATGTGTGACAGGTTATGTGTTCTATGGAAAAATACAGTAAAATGTTAGACATTAACAGCTTCCTGATGCATTCATTTCCGTCACTCAGTCTGGCTTTTTAGTCATAATAAATTTGCACAAAGCAAACTGGCTGTTATTGGAAATGAGAAATGAGACCGAAAGCATGAGTCTCTGACAGCAGACTGTCCCACGCTGAGTGTGACTGCACATCTGCCACTGTTACCTGAGATCCCAGTCAAGACTCCAGTCAGTTATCTATCATGCACTGGCACACTGTAATATGTGTCATTATGCTCAGGATTCCTTTGATACACATTAAACATTCAGTGTTTTTCCTCTTCACAGGGCATCCGAGAACAAATGTGCAATGAATTCTTTCTAAAATAGAAAAATAGAAACAGAAAGAAGGGGAGAACTGACTTGTGTCTCTGAATATGAAAAATGGAAATGGAGAGGTATGAAACGGTGCATCTAATGACCTCCACAAGGGCTAGTGAATAATTGAAAACTCTGATCAAGATAGTGTCGTGGATCAATATGATCATGTTATCAAGGCTCAGACATTTGATTGTGACACTGAGACAGTCCAATTTATAGTCCAATTTATCATGACACATAACAACATGTATATATATATATACACTATATTGCCAATAGTTTTGGGACGCCTGCCTTTACATACACATGAACAACATGAACACATTAATGACATCCCATTCTTAATCCGTAGGGTTTAGGGTTGGCCCACCCTTTGCAGCTATAACAGCTTCAACTCTTCTGGGAAGGCTTTCTGCAAGGATTAGGAGTGTGCTTATGGGAATTTTTGACCATTTTTCTAGAAGCGCATTTGTGAGGTCAGGCACTGATGTTGGACGAGAAGGCCTGGCTCGCAGTCTCCGCTCTAATTCATCCCAAAGGTGTTCTATCGGGTTGAGGTCAGGACTCTGTTCCTCCACACCAAACTCACTCATCCATGTCTTTATGGACCTTGCTTTGTGCACTGGTGCGCAGTCATGTTGGAACATGAAAGGGGCCATCCCCAAACTGCTCCCACAAAGTTGGGAGCATGAAATTGTCCAAAATGTCTTGGTATGCTGAAGCATTAAGAGTTCCCTTTCGTTCAGTCACTCTGAGTTACGTCAGTGAATGACGAATGGGGGTTTCGCTTAGAAGCCTATCACCTTCGAGTTCTTACAAAACGAGCCAATGGCAATGAAATGCCATGGGTCTGCGGAATTTGCATAGTAGTGGGTATATAAGGAAGGACGCTGGCAATCTCGCATTATGTTTCTTCTTCGGAGCCAAAAGTATCTCTTCACTCCTGCAAGCCTGAATTCTGAGTTCTCTCTTCAGTTCTTTGAGACGAGTGGTTCTCCAGTGTGTTGGTGTGACGGCGCGTTCCAGCGATCTCACATTGCCTGCCTGCTGATCTGTGCAGTGATCTGCAACAGCTGTGTGTATGTTTCCCTGGGCGCTTCAACACTTCTGCAGAGCTTTCCTCTCACAAAAGAGCTTGCACGTGCCGCGTCTTTTTAAAGATGTGTCGCCCGTGCACTTCTGGGTGCGGTCGATCTCTGTCGCCGTCTGATGGGCACAATCATTGCTTGACGTGTTTGGGCTTACAGCACGCTCAAGCAGCGTTTGTGGATGAGTCATGTTCTCACTGCGGGAACATGACCATCACGATGTTGCGGTCGAGACTCAATGACCTCCGTAATGGAGGTAGAGTCCCTTCTGCCACACCCCAATCTATCGCCTCCATGAGAAGTGATACTTTGGCTGGTGGCCAGGGTGACCTGAGGGTTACGATGTGGAATAAAGCCCCGATGATCATTTCTCGGGCCACACCCCCCTCTTGCACACCGCTACCCGCAAGTGTTCGGACTGAAACAGCGGGACCGTCTGCAGACGCCCCGCGTGTTTCGTTCAGTGCTTCAGATGACGACGAGATGTCGATCACCGCATCTCAAGGTGGGCTAGAGTCCTCTGGGGATGAAGATTCGGCTGTGCTGCTGCCTTTGGGTGTGCCAGCATTGCCCGAGTCCGACCCGGAGCTGTACCTTTCTTTCCCGAGGTGCATGAGGAGGTCACGCGGTCCTGGAAGTCCCCGTTGTCTTCCTGTGACCGTTCGGCGGCCTCCTCCGCCTTCTCTGCCCTTGACAGGCCGCGGCTAAAGGGTACACTGGGGTCCCCCCTGTTGAACGCTCTGTTGCAATGCAACTGTGTTCGCAGAGTGCTTCAACATGGTGTGGTGATCCTAAGCACCCCTCCAAGGCCTGTAGGTTCTCGTCTACCTTGGTGGCAAAGTCCTACAGAGCTGCGGGGCAGGCTGCCGCCTCATTGCATGCCATGGCCATCCTTCAGGTCTACCAGGCCAGGATGCTCAGGGACATGCACGAGGGTAGAGCTAACCCAGGGCTCATGGATGAGCTGCGTGCCGCCACTGATCTCGCCCTCCGGGCGACGAAGGTGACCGCATGCTCCCTGGGTCAGGTGATGTCCACAGCTGTGGTCCAGGAGAGACACCTGTGGCTCAACCTGGCCGATATGAGAGACGCTGAGCGAATCCGTTTCCTCAACGCTCCCATATCCCAGGCTGGCCTCTTCGGCGGCGCGGTCAAAGGCCGCCCAGAAGCAGACTGAGGCTATTAAACACATACTGCCCTGGCGGCCAGCTGCTGCCTCCACCCAGCCGCCGGCTCAGTCGCCTCAGCCTGCTCGCCGCTGAGGGCGCCCTCCTGCGCCCCTCCCGCCCGGCCCCAGCAGCAGCCTTCACCTGGGCCGCACCGTGGAGGACGCCGCAGGAAGGTGCCCCAGTCCGCTCCAGCCCCGCAGCCTGCCAAACGGCAGGCAAAGCGGCGCTCCTGATGCAGAGAACTCAGAGATGGGTTCTTTCCAGTTCTTTCCAGGAGGTGGTAGCAGGGCCACTCCTTCCCCCGGTGGAGGGCCGGGGGAGAATCTTTTGTTCCTCTGCTGGCCCCCGGGTCAGCAGCACCCTAATGTGGTTAAAGAAAGAACTCATGACCCCATCTCTGAGCTCCCAGAGGCCGCGGATGGCAGTGTGCGACGCTCAAGGGCCTTGCCACTCTCGTTCCCCTCTGGCGCCAGACCCCAGATCCCTGGTCTCCTCTGTCAGGACGTGGCAGATGACCGTGCCCCCACACCGGGACGCTCAGCCTCCCACGTCCGGGCCGGTCACTCCGCTTCGCTACCCCACCCAGGGTACGTCTGTGGTTCGCATGACCCGCTGGTTCAGTTCTTGGGAGCCTGGCTAGAGCTTCCCAACCTGTCCCGTTGGCTCGCGAGAACCATCAGGCTCGGCTATGCGATTCAGTTCGCACGGTCTCCTCCCCGCTTCCAGGGATTCCGCTATACCATGGTAGGTGGCAATGCCCCTGTCATGCGTGCGGAGGTCGCTACCTTACTGGCGAAGGGTGCGATCGAGACTGTCCCTCCAGCCGAAATTAAGTCCTGCTTCTACAGCCCTTACTTCATTGTACCCAAGAAAACCGGTGGGTTACGGCCAATCCTGGACCTGCGCGTCTTGAACCGAACCCTTCACAGGCTTCCATTCAAGATGTTGACAGCCAAACTCATTTTCGAATGTGTTCGTCTGTTGGATTGGTTTGCAGCGATAACAGACCCATAACAGACCCATAACAGAAGACCCCAGAAAATGCCTGATCGGGTCCGTGCTCTCCTTCCTCCAAGAAGGGTTGGAACGCAGGCTGTCTCCTTCCACCCTGAAGGTTTACGTGGCCGCTATCTCTGCGCACCACGACCTGGTGGAGTCGAAAACGGTGAGTCCGCACGACCTGGTCATCAGGTTCCTGAGGGGGGCTAGGAGACTAAATCCTCCTCGCTCTCCTCTCATACCCTCTTGGGACCTCGCAGTGGTCTTATCTGCCCTGCAGAGAGCTCCCTTTGAGCCTTTGCGATCCGTAGAGCTTAAGTTCCTGTATATGAAGACAGCGCTCCTGGTCGCTTTGGCCTCCATCAAGAGGGTAGGGGACTTGCAGGCATTTTCGGTTGACGAAGCGTGCCTGGAATTTGGGCTGGCTAACTCTCACATGATCATGAGACCCCGGCCTGGATACGTGCCCAAGGTTCCCACCACTCCTTTCAGGGATCAGGTGGTGAACCTGCAGGCGCTGCCCTTGGAGGAGGCAGACCCAGCCTTGGCACTGCTTTGTCCAGTATGCGCCCTCTGTGCTTACGTAGACAGAATGCAGTGTTTCAGGACCTCAGACCAGCTCTTTGTCTATTATGGTGGGAAGCTGAAGGGAAAGGCTCTCTCCAAGCAAAGGTTGTCGCTCTGGATAGTGGACGCCATTGTCTTGGCTTACCAGACGCAGGGTTGTCCGTGCCCCCTAGGGGTGAGGGCACACTCCACCAGGAGTGTGGCCTCCTCCTGGGCTCTAGCGCATGGCACCTCGCTAACAGACATCTGCAGAGCTGCAGGCTGGGCGACACCCAACACTTTCGCGAGATTCTATAATCTCTGAGTGGAGCCAGTGTCCTCCCGTGTACTCGCTTCTAGTAGCCAGTAACTAGGACCTGCTCGGTGTCATCGATTGCTCGCCATTCCACTCCACGGACTGGATATGTGCGATATTTCCTCAGATGAGTTTCCTCCTCTGAAGCCCTCAGTTCCTCCAGCACTGTTAAGTCGAGTCCTTCGTCCGTGCTAGTCTCACGACAAGGAGCTCAGACTTGCGCAGGGCACTGGGAGACAGCCGAGGTGGCGTGATTAGATTGGACCCCCATTCGTCAGTCACTGACGTAACTCGGAGTGACTGAACGAAAGGGAACGTCTCGGTTACGTATGTAACCCTTGTTCCCTGAGGAGGGAATGGAGACTCTGCCATTTCCGCTGTACCGTTGGAACGGCCGGGAGTTCAGTCTCGGCTCCTCAGCAGGTAACATAATGCGAGATTGCCAGCGTCCTTCCTTATATACCCACGAGGTGGGGCGGAGCTATGCTATGCAAATTCCGGAGACCCATGGCATTTCATTGCCATTGGCTCGTTTTGTAAGAACTCAAAGGTGATAGGCTTCTAAGCGAAACCCTCATTCGTCAGTCACTGACGTAACGTCTCCGTTCCCTCCTCAGGGAACGAGGGTTACATACGTAACAGAGACGTTCCTTTCTCTGGAGCTAAGGGGCCAAGCCCAACCCCTGAAAAACAACCCCACACCATAATCCCCCCTCCAACAAACTTTACACTTGGCACAATGCAGTCAGGCAAGTCCAGACTCGTCCATCGGATTGCCAGACAGAGAAGCGTGATTGGTCACTCCAGAGAACACGTCTCCACTGCTCTAGAGTCCAGTGGCGGCGTGCTTTACACCACTGCATCCCACGCTTTGCATTGCACTTGGTGATGTAAGGCTTGGATGCAGCTGCTCGGCCATGGAAACACATTCCATATAATTTTGTGTGAATTTGTCTGTTCAATTGCAAGAAGACGTAAAAGACAGCTCAGTTTAGTATTGGTGCGCTGTCTGAGACGCAGCTTTCTAGGCGTGCTCTTCGGAACCGGAATGAGTTCCCTTTCGCGTCTTCTTCTGCTTGAATATTTAAATTGCAAAGTCTTAAACTTTCTTGACAATACAGCGCTGACCCGTCAACTGTCCCGAGCGTCGTTCACGTTTGCTCAGGTTCATGCATTGTTAGAATTCATAAAAATGTTACCGGCCAACTGGCGAGTGACAGCGTTTCATATACTCACCGGTTTTTACTTGCATTTGGCGCTTGCATAGTGTTAATTTTAGGCCTATTCAAAGATGCAATATTTTACAGTTCCTTGTAATTAAATTTCTTTTAAATGTTTTATAAGGAGTCATACAGTACTGTTACACTGTAAGAAAAATATCCGTAGAAAAACATGTCCTGGCAGAAATTGGGTAAAACACCTGTGAGAGATCAATATGGAAAATTCCCTTTGTATTAAAATGGTACACTGGGATGTATTTTTACAGACTTTTCTTAGCATATACAAAAAGTGCAAACATTCATTGATGCTCAAGAAGGCAACACACCATATTAAGTACCAGCTGGATGTGGTCGTTTGTAAACAGGATGATCAGTGTAAATTGTTTGTCTTGTTGGAAATATGTAAATATTTAATGTAGGTTCTGAAAGGCAGTTGTAAATAAAAATAAGATCACTTACATTTGCATTAATTCTGTAACAGGCTGAATAAAATTAGGAGACAAATGTGATTTTCAAACTTAGGTATTCAACTGTATATAACATTATATTATATGTAATCTGCACAATTGTATAAGGCACTTTTCTATGTAAGAAGCTCAGCCTAGGTAAGTATATTTAACACTATATCCATGTATTTAAGTGCTAAAACAGTTGTTTCTTCCTGTCTATTAACCAAAGACTTTAAAAGGCTGCGTCCGAAATCACATACTCTCTTGAGTAGGTACTTATTAAATGTACGTTCTATATAGTATGAATGTGTATAGTATGAATGTAATCTGGACGTACTACATTCGCCATTCTGTCATTGTCAATGAAAGGGACTTTGCTGTTGATCTTGAGTCTGCAGTCCGTTTTGAGAGTTCAGTGTTTTGTGACTTGGCGCTGCAGGTGGGAGTGTTGTCTTCTGGTCACATGAACAAAGGCTGCATTTATTGCAAAAGGCTATTGGTGGGGTCACTTTGATATCCTATCAATCATAGCCGGCTCCACATTGTAATAGCTCCCTAAGCAGTCATTGCATTGTTATAAATACTTGGCCAGAGCGACCAGCCAATGCAATTACTGTGTTTAAGAGAGCCTATGGACATGTAACAAATGCCCTTAGAACATAATTGCATTGCTAGGGGTTGCTTTCTGGTCAGGTCTGAAATTATGCTTCTTTGGATCGATTTCATTCAAACAGGCACGATTTGAATTGAAGACTAGGAGACAGCTGCAGATAAAAAAGATAAAAGATTAATTCATTTACTCCGGTCTGACTGCTGTTGTAGAGCAATGAATTTTAACAGTTCGTTAAAAGCCCCTCCTTCTGAAAAGCGCAGTGTGCTCTGATTGGTCGGCTGGAGCAGTGTGTTGTGATTGGTCAAACGCTTTGAGCGTGTTTGGGAAATGTCCCGCCCCTTACCATAACCGCAAGCTTCAATACACTACTAATGCAACTCAACCAGGCCCCGCCCCTTTATTCTGCATATACCTTGGGCGGGAATTATTTAAATGAGGAATATTGTGACGTGTTCGTTCCCGAAAGAAAATTCAAGACTACAATCGAGGCATTTCAAAAAATTCAGTAACTCCATAAAACAGTTGTAAGCTGTGAAAATGATATGATCTAGGACCTTTATACAGTGCTTGCCATTGTAAAGACTGTACGTCTGTCCCTCACAGCCTCGTTTTCATCTGTGTTAAATTCAATATGGCGTCTAAACTATGGCCTCCTGTTTGTCCTTCTGACTGCTGTGTTCGCGTGTGCTCTGCTTGCTTTTGAATCTTTATTTGATATCATTCCCTGTTGTTTAAACTGCTAAATATAATTTACCCATCACCATATATTGTCTAATATTGCCTACCATATTAAATCTGACACCGCTAGCTTTTGATCTAAATCACTACCACGCGTTAGCATTTCGCTAGCCTGTTAGCTTGCCATCTCTGCACTCGGGTCTCTTGTTTTCTGAGTTCATTAAACAACTGTGGTGAGTTGGATTAGTAAATAGACTCCATCAAACAACTGTGGTAAATTGGATTAATCAACAAATACGGTAAGCCATGTCTTCTTCTCCTGTCATTGTCACTTGCACTGCATGTTTCATGTTTAGTATATCTTTCTCCGTTGGCGAACAGGGCTTCACATGTGATAAATGTAAGGAGATAGTCAGGCTGACGGAGAAAATTTCAGAATTAGAGACACGCATCCAGACTTTATTTGAGAGTAGTGAGAATGTAACAGCTTTAGACACTGCTTTGGATGTGAATAGCTTAGTGAACTCTGTACATTGTTCGGTTCCGGCTGTAGAGCCCGTGCAGCAGGGCAACTGGGTGACGGTGAGACGGCATAGTCGCGGATCAAAAAACCACTGTTCCGTTCCGATTAGAACATCAAACAGGTTCTCCCCACTCAGTGATGCACCCACTGAGAATCCTGTTGAAAGTGCCCTAGTTATTGGCGATTCTATTACACGGAACGTGAAAATAGAGACACCAGCCACCATAGTCACATGTTTACCGGGAGCCAGAGCGCCTGACATCAAAGCAAATTTAAAAGTGCTGGCTAATGCTAATCGTAAATTCTCTAAGATTATTATTCACGTCGGCACAAATGATGTTCGACTTCGCCAGTCGGAGATCACCAAAATTAACATTAAAGAGGTGTGTAAACTCGCAAGTACGATGGCAGATGACGTTTTTTGCTCTGGTCCCCTCCCCGTTAAAAGGAGTGATGAGATACTTAGCAGACTATCATCACTCAATGGCTGGTTGTCTAAGTGGTGTCCGCAAAATAACATAGGGTTCATAGACAATTGGAAAAGCTTTTGGGGCAGACCTGACCTGTTGAAAAAAGATGGTATTCATCCTTCCTGGGATGGTGCCGCTCTTCTCTCTAGTAATTTGGCACATAGTCTTAGAGCTAAACCTTGACTAACTGGGGCCCAGGTCAGGAAGCAGACGGACTGGCTTACCCGACCGCCTGCTAGCTGTCTCACGTCACAGAAGTCAGATAAATCCCAGCACATAGAGACTCTTTCACCTAGATATTATCACATAGAGACTGTGTCTGTTCCACGAATTAGTAAATACAAAAAACCATCAAAACCATTCAACGGTAAAAATTTTATTGATGTCCAACAAATAAACAACAGATATAATACAGATGATCAAATGATAAAGCTCGGGTTGCTGAATATTCGATCCCTTTCCTCAAAAGCGCTTATTGTTAATGATATGATTACAGATCATAACCTAGATGTGCTGTGTTTGACAGAAACCTGGCTAAAACCTGACGATTACATTACTTTAAATGAGTCCACCCCCCAAGATTATTGTTATAAACACGAGCCACGTCTGAAAGGTAAAGGGGGAGGTGTTGCTGTAATTTATAATAATATCTTCGGTATTACTCACAAGTCTAGTTTCAAATATAATTCCTTTGAAGTTTTGGTGCTTTATGTAACGTTATGTAGTGAAATCGATAAATCCCGTTTGACATTTGTGCTGGCTACTGTATATAGGCCACCAGGGCACCATACAGACTTTACCAGAGAATTTGCTGATTTTCTATCAGAGTTAGTACTGGCTGCAGATAAAGTCCTAATTGTTGGTGATTTTAATATCCATGTAGACAATGAAAAAGACGCACTGGGATTGGCATTTAGAGACATTCTAAACTCTATTGGAGTAAGGCAACACGTGTCAGGACCCACTCATCACCGTAATCATACGTTAGACCTAATACTGTCACATGGAATAAATGTTGATACCATTGAAATTCTGCAGCAGAGCGATGACATCTCAGATCATTACCTAGTATCATGTACACTTAATTTAGCAAAGGCTGCAAAGCCGTCCCCTCGCTTTAAATATGGCAGGACTATCACTGCTGCGACTAAAGATTTCTTTGTAAATAATCTTCCTCATCAGTTTCATCTCCTCAGCATCCCAGATAGCCTAGAGGAACTCGATGTTGCAACAGAAACTATTGACTCTCTCTTTTCCAGCACTTTAGACACAGTTGCTCCCCGGCGCTTAAAGAAGATTAAAGAAAATAGTCCAACGCCGTGGTACAACGAGCACACCCGGGCCCTTAAAACAGCAGCCAGAAAAATGGAGCGCAGCTGGAAGAAAACAAAACTAGAAGTTTTTCGCATTTCGTGGAAAGAGAGCATGATTGCATACAGAAAGGCCCTAAAAACTGCTAGATCTGCTTATTTCTCGACTCTCTTAGAAGAAAACAAACACAACCCTAGGTATTTATTCGATACAGTGGCTAAATTAACCAAAGATAAAGCTTCACCTTCTGATGTTTGTAAACAGCACAGCAGTAATGACTTTATGAACTTCTTTACCTGTAAGATTGATAATATTAGGAAAAAAATTATAACCATGCAGCCGTCTACTACAGTATCACATCAGACAGTGCATTGTAGTGTCACTGAGGAAAAATTACATTCATTCACTGCTATAGGAGAAGAAGAATTGGCTAAACTCGTTAAATCATCAAAATCAACAACATGTATGCTCGACCCCATACCAACTAAACTACTAAAAGAGATGCTTCCAGAGGTCATAGATCCTCTCCTTAATATCATTAATTCATCCTTGACATTAGGATATGTACCGAAAACTTTTAAGTTGGCTATTATTAAACCACTTATTAAAAAACCGCAACTTGATCCTACAAAATTAGTCAATTACAGGCCAATCTCAAATCTACCCTTTCTGTCAAAAATACTAGAAAAGGCAGTGTCCTCACAATTATGCTCCTTTTTAGAAAGAAATGGTATCTGTGAGGATTTCCAGTCAGGATTTAGACCGTATCATAGTACTGAGACTGCTCTCATCAGAGTAACAAATGATTTACTCTTATCATCCGATCGTGGTTGTATATCCCTATTAGTGTTACTCGATCTTAGCGCTGCATTCGATACTATCGACCACAATATTCTTTTGAATAGACTCGAAAATTATGTTGGCATTAGTGGAACTTCATTGGCATGGTTTAAATCATACTTATCTGACCGTTATCAGTTTGTAGCAGTAAATGAAGAGATGTCACACCGAACACAAGTTCAGTATGGAGTACCGCAGGGCTCAGTGCTAGGACCGTTGCTTTTCACCCTGTACATGCTACCACTGGGAGATATTATTAGGAAGCATGGCGTTAATTTTCATTGTTATGCTGACGATACTCAGCTCTATATTTCTTCGCGCCCTGACGAAACTTACCAATTCACAAGATTAACAGAATGCATAGCTGATATAAAAAATTGGATGACTAGTAATTTCCTGCAACTTAATTCAGAAAAAACTGAATTTTTAATCATTGGACAAAAAAATTCCACAAGTAGTAACCTAGAATACTGTCTAACACTCGATGGCTGCTCTGTCAAGTCCTCGTCGTCAGTTAGGAACCTGGGTGTGCTCTTTGATACCAATCTCTCATTTGAAGGCCACGTTTCTAGCATCTGTAAAACTGCATTCTACCATCTTAAAAATATATCTAAATTACGGCACATGCTTTCAATGCAAAATGCTGAACAGTTAGTTCATGCGTTCATGACCTCAAGGCTAGATTATTGTAATGCTCTACTGGGTGGTTGCCCTGCTCGCTTAATAAATAAACTGCAGCTGGTCCAAAACGCAGCAGCTAGAGTTCTTACTAGAACCAGGAAGTATGACCATATTAGCCCGGTTCTGGCAACACTGCATTGGCTCCCTATTAAACATCGTATACATTTTAAAATCTTGCTGATTACTTACAAAGCACTAAATGGTTTAGCGCCCCAGTACTTGAGCGAGCTCTTAACGCATTATACTCCATCACGTTTATTGCGGTCTCAAAATTCTGGCCAGTTGATAATACCTAGAATATCAAAATCAACTGCAGGCGGTCGGTCCTTTTCCTATTTAGCACCTAAACTCTGGAACAGTCTTCCTAGCATTGTTCGGGAAGCAGACACACTCTGTCAGTTTAAATCTAGACTAAAAACACATCTCTTTACTATGGCATACACATAAAACATTTTTAATTTCTATTATTCAAATCAGTTAAATGATTGTTTTAGGCTGCATTAACTAGGTCAGCCGGAACCGGGAACACTCCCAATAATACCTGATGTACTCGTTACATCATAAGAAGAATGGCATCTACGCTAATGTTAGTCTCTCTGTTTATCCCGAGGTTTACTGCAGTCGGCCGGATCCGGGCCGTATCCAGACCAGATGGTGGACCTTAGCCTGGACATGACGACCATATCCCTGAAGTGTCTGTAGAGACAATAGTGTCAATTAAACTCCCCCCTGTAAATGCCGCATCGACACGACATCCTAATTAAACCTGTCCCCGGCGTGACAACTCCAATCTTTCGAATAATCCTACGAATATCTATTTATCTAATATGACTTCTGACCTGTAATGTTGCCAGAATCATAATCATACACTATTTGTTCGTCGGCCAGAGGAGAACTGGCACCCCGACTGAGCCTGGTTTCTCCCAAGGTTTTTTTTCTCCATTCTGGCCCTGAAGGAGTTTTGGTTCCTTGCCACCGTCGCCTTTGGCTTTTGGCTTGCTCAGTTGGGGACACCTAAATTTCAACTATATTACTGATCCGCCCGCATTGACACTATATGATAATTGAAATGAGCTGGATGACATCACCGTTTTCTCCAGAGCGGCTGTACAGCCGAATCAAATTCCGTTGCATTATTTTCCTGTTACCACTGTGAAGCTGCTTTGAAACAATTGCCATTGTGAAAAGCGCTATATAAATAAAGGTGATTTGATTTGATTTGATTTATCTGTTACTAAACTGTCTATTGGCAGGAGCAAGTCTCCGTACTTGCTCTGCTGCAGCAGCAATAATCAACTGCAGCATCATAGCAGATCGATTCCCGCCAAATACATTAAAGGTAGGGTAGGCAATTTTCAGAGAGGCTAGCAATAGCGAGCTAGCTTTGAATGCATGAATCCCACCCTCCCTTCAGAGAATCTCCAAAGCAACGCCTCCTTCAAAACACATGAATGCGTACGTACAGCAGGGAGCAAACAAAAGTGTCATGAGAGACGGCGTTAAACTACCTCATGTCTCAAAGCACATAACATTACAATAATAATGAACATAAACAACTTAAGAGCACTGAGCTGTACCACCTGACTGCTGCAGATTCATTTTGGCGTTGATAGTGTCGCCATTGAAACGCATAAATTCGAGTCAAGAACCGCTCCAAGTATAACGTCACGCGTTTTCAAAATTACAGTAGTTATGGTGTGAACACAGCATAATCTCGTTGTTTTGTTTCAGGAGGAACTGTAAAAGGCGGCTGCTGTTTCGTTTGCAGCGCTCGGTGACTGACGTCTGTCTAACTCTGCATAGCATGAAACGCACTGATGACGTGTGATGTCTGCGCGGGTGCGCGGCAGGTGCGCGGAGGTATGGAAATACATACGCTGACAGGCCCTTTAGAACATTGTATCATTGCATTTGAGCCAATAAATGCCATTTTATGAACATTTTATGGTCCCACGCCTTCCACAGACAGTATATATACATATAAATACATTTAGAACACTTAACTTAGTGATTGCTATCAGGATGTGAATAGACTTTCAACCAGCATAAGAAAAAATGTTTCTGGAACAAATCACCTACCCTGCCTGTCCCCGTGTAGTCAATAATTTTATCCCTTAAAACTCATCTTTGATCACCAAAATGACAAAAAAAAAAATTCTACATGCCTTAAAATAGCTTGAATGTAACTCTACACCCTTGCTTCATTTATTATATGCAGGTCCATGAATATGCAAATTTGCCCCACCCCACCCACTCACACAAGTTCAGAGATCCACTCAGTCAATTTTACTGTAGTAAACACTGCACAATGGTATCACTCTTTACAACGTCACACATAACGGTAATTAATATGATTAGCCTTTTGCTTGACTACGTTACCAAACAGCTAATTATGTGCTGCTAATGTTACACAAATCATGTTCCCGTTCGCCATCTCAGTCTGCCTTCAGTATCAGTCAGAAACGCTTTGAACAACTTAGAACTTCAGTGGAAAAAAGGCATCATCAAAGTTCATCAAACAGCATAATATACATCAAATACATAATTCACCTGCATTGCTATATTTTTCATATCAACAGAACATCAACAGCAATGGTGTTGACTTATGAATTTGCACATGGTTTGTCTTAAACTTAAAGCATATTAGAAACACCACATAGACATATAAACAACATTAAAAACTTGATTTTCACCACCGGGGATCTTTAACATTGTTATATCTATTGCAATGCTAAAATATTTAGAGAATTGTCAGGATAGAACTATATGTTGCATATCTTTGAAATCATTCATTTCAAAATCATGTTACCATCTCTTCATGAAAAGGTTGTATTTTCCTTCATAAATGTATTTCAGAGAGACATGTTTGGATGAGCAACATGGCTCCGGCCTCCCTCTTGAGGATTGGCAGCATCAGTGGAGAGAGGTTCTGACCCCTGGCTGGAGGAACGAGGGCACCACCTAACAGACGCACTTCAGGTGTTGGGAAACACAGGGAGCTGAAGCAGCAGATGGGGAGGACATGACCTGAGACTGCTGGGACAGCTGGAAGCCTCACACCCCCTCCAGCCCACACACCTGTTACTTATTATGTTCAGTACATCACACTTGCCCTAAGGCCCACCTTAACACAAGCCCGAGCATTACTGAAGCGCACCGTGAGGGCCAGGAATATTGCTGGAATACAACAGAGACTATAGTAATATACAGATATTGTGTGACATAGCTCATATTTTCTAAAAATTATGCATTTATAATGTGTGTACAGTACAGTGAAAAATAAATATTGCATTTAACATATGAAAAAAAAAACTTGCTGTTTGGATTTAAATAGGCAAATGCTTAGAGTCAATGATTGGATCATTATTGCAGCGATTATTATGTTAGCATGTTATATGATTGGCAACAGAGTTGCAATCTCATTGGCTGCAGGAGCAAGTATGGACTTGCTACTGCTAATAGATACATAGACATGCTGTTGTGAGCATGTAAGATATGCTGCTGCTGCTGCATAAATATACATACATAGCAGATCTAGGCAGGTGGAGCTGGGGAGGTGGAGGGTCTCAGAGGAGCTCTGAAAGGACTAGCCTACAGCAAACACTGAACCAGACTATTTAAAAGTTGAGCAAGCAATCTCATTGGCTGCAGGATCAGCTGAGGCCAATCAGCTTGTGCCATGCAGTAGTGATGTCATTGCTTGCAGATTGCATGTAATGGACCGATAAGCCTGTTTCATGACTGAACTAGATATTTAACTTAAAATTAGGCACTAAAGCCGGGTGCACACTGTGCGATTTATAATAGTCCTTTATGATTGTTGCTTGTCAGACTGTACGAACATGATCCCCGCTGTAAGCCATGTCACACTGTAAGATCTAAGTTGTCATTAATGTCAGACTGTACGATAGTCAAGGCACGCTAAAAACGGACGCACACAAGAAAAAAATTTGCCAGAATTTTTGCCAGAATTTCGTCTGAGGTAAAATTTGATCACAACGGTCATTAATCGGCTGTCGGTGAACATGTCAAACTAACGATTAAATACTTCAGATTTTAGCCTAGGATCAGAGGAATCTTTTAGGATTTGCAAAATTTGTCTCAGACGGCCAAATCGTGGCCAAAATCGCACAGTATGTACCCAGCTTAAGTCAGTTCCCTTTCGAACTCCTTTTCCTCGAAATACTAAAGCCTTTTATAAAATCACGCAGTGCTACTGCACAGCCATAACAGTGTAGAGGACTCTCGCACGCTATTGGCTGGCTAGTGGGAACTGCATGAACCAATGGCAGAGCGGCGTAACTGCGTGAACCAATCGGTGCGAAGCCCGCGAAGCTGAGCGCAAAGCCCGCCAAGTGGGCGGGGCATCTGCCTATAAAAGACGCACGCTTGCCATATAATTCAGATTATTCTCCTTCAGCGACGATCTTCAGAGCCTCGCTGATCCCTACTCGAAGTCTCACCTTTTTCGCAGAGAACAGATGAGCCTGCAGCGGAACAGCAAGCTAGGACCATCCTGCGCCCGGACCATCCTGCGAACGAGTCAGCGGCTTGATATCAGCGTGCTCAATCGCCAGCGATCCCGCGAGCTGTTGCGCTGTTTCCCTGCACTCTTCGGGCGAAACACTACGGTGTATCCTTTAAGCCTATTGCATCTAAAAGAGCTGCAACGTTGTAATGTCGCGCCACACTTGTGGCACGTGCAGTTCTGAACTGCACGAGGAGGACGGCCACAGCGAGTGTGTTATCTGTCTGGGCAAGGCCCATGTGGATGCAGCTCTCACCGGGTCCGGCTGCTCTCACTGCAAGAGTATGCCCATTTCCTCTCTCCGCTCGCGGATAGCGCTCTTTTCAGAGCGCGACCCTGCCCCTCGCGCTCTCCCGTTCCCTTTCCCGTCTGAACCTCGGCGGAAAAAACGGCGGAGTCAGAGGGCTGAGTATTCGGAGGTCAGCGAGCTCACGTCAGCCCAGTGCCCGTGTGTCTCGCTCTCGCCTCAGAGAGACATCTCACCTGTGATGTTCTCGCGATCAGACCTGCACCCTCCGCTCGACACCGAGGGCCTGGTCTCGTTCGGTGGATCTGATGACGATCCACGAGAGCATCAACATGATGACTCCATGTCATTGGCCGCTTCAGATGCTGAGGAATGGTCGGGCTCCGTTGACGACCCCGCCCCCTCGACATCTCAGCAACGCAGCGACTCCAGGGCTGGTGTGGACGCCGAACTCATCCGTGTCCTCACTAAAGCTGTCAGCACGCAGCCGCCTCGACGAATGGTCCGCGCCATTTTTTCCCGAGGTGCACGAAGAACTGGCGAAATCATGGCGCGCGCCGTACTCTGCACGCCTCCACTTGTCCACCTCACACATGCTCTCTACCATTGACGGCGCTGACGAGAAGGGATATGAGAAGCTTTCGCCACTCGAGGAAGCGGTGGCCGCGCATTTCTGCCCACCTTCTTCGATGGGCTGGAAGCCCAAGGTTTCGCACCCGTCTAAGCCCTGCAGGACTACTTCAGCCTTAGCAGGTAGGGCCTACACTTCCGCCGGCCATGCAGGCTCCGCCCTCCCCTCGATAGCGGTCCTGCAGGTATTCCAGGCAAAACTCCTCCACGCTTTGGATGAGACTGGACCAGATCAGGAGGCTTTTCGCGATCTCAGAAGCGCCACAGACCTGGCCCTTCGCGCCACAGACCTGGCCCTTCGCGCCACAAAAGCCACTGCCCAAGCCATAGGCAGGTCCATGGCCAGCCTAGTGGTGTTAGAATGCCACTTATGGCTGAATCTGACGGAGAGCAAGGAAGCCGACAAGACCACCTTCCTGGATGCTCCGATCACGGCCAACGGCCTATTAGGCCCGGCGGTGGATGGATTCGCGGAGCGTTTCACCATGGCACAAAAAGCGTCCCAGGCAATGGAACACTTTCTGCCAAAGCATTCTAGCTCTGTCTCCTCGAGTCACCCTAGAGCGCCGACTCAGCAGCAGCAGAAGCCAGCACCCGCACCCTCACAGCCCCGCCCACTGCCCTGCCCACTGCCCGAACAGCGTCAGCGTCCTAGTCAGATGAAGCGCTTTCCTCACAAGCGTCAGGGACCCCGGCCTAAGATAACGCTGGAACCTGAACTGAGGAAGCAGTCCTGATCGGCAGAACAGGAAGAGGGGAGGGTTGGTTCCCGCCGAGGCCGGACCGCCCCCCAAAAAAGCTCCAAGTTTCTTCCCAGCGGCCCGTTCTACTTCCGGCCAGGGAAGAAAATGTTGTTGTGTATGTTGCGAGTGTAAGCAGCAAGCCCGCTATAATACGCACTCCCTTGCACTCGACCGCTGTAATAGCGAACCCAATAAAAAATATAAATACTCAACAAAAGAGCATTATTTCTCTTCCGCACCACACGAGCGTCGGCAGTGCGCTGACACTCAACACTATAAAACCCCTGTGCGACCAGGCCGAGGCTTGGAAAGCCATCCCTGGTGTGTCACAATGGGTTATAAACACAATACAACAAGGTTACTTGCTCCAATTCGCTCACAAACCACCCCGCTTCGCAGGCATAATACACACTTCGGTGAAGAGCAACGTGTCTCACGTCCTCAAAACCGAAGTGAAGAGCCTATTGGAAAAAGGGGCCATAGAGGCGGTGCCTCCAGCCCAGAGCGACTTCTCCTTTACAGCCGCTACTTCCTCGTTCCCCAAAAAGATGGCGGCCTCAGGCCCATTCTAGACCTCAGACATCTGAACAGGGTCCTTATCAAACGGCCCTTTAGAATGTTAACGCTGAGACAGATCACAGATCGCGCAGGTTTGCCCGATGGACTGGTTTTTCTCAGTGGATCTGAAAGAGGCTTACTTTCATATCCAAGTTATTCCCTGTCACAGACCGTTCTTGAGATTTGCATTCGACGGGAAGGTCTACCAGTACACAGTCCTGTCATTCGGTCTGTCTCTAGTGCATTGATGCAGCTCTCTCCCCTTTGAGACAAACGGGAATGTGCATTTTGAACTACCTCGACGACTGGCTCATTCTGACCCGGTCAGAGGAGGAGTTAGAATCTCACAAATCTGTGCTACTCAGCCATCTAGAATGCCTGGGTCTCAGAATAAATACAGCCAAAAGCTTGTTGCTTCCCAGGCAGAGGATCTCTTTCCTGGGGGCGATTTTAGACTCAGCCCAAATGAGGGTATGGCTGTCAAACGAGCGCGCTCTGACTATCCAGCAGCTCGCACGCTCGTTCAAAACAGGAACCAACAGACCCCTGAGAACCTTTCAGAGAATGCTAGGCCTCATGGCATCGGCTTCTCTAGTACTTCCGCTGGGCGCCCCCTGCAGTACTGGCTGAAACCACGGGTTCCTCCCCAAGCTTGGCATTCAGGCCAACTTCTGATCAATGTAGGCCACGGTTGCATCAAAGCCTTGGCCCCTTGGTCAAAACCCCGCCTCTACGAGTCAGGGGTGAGCTTGGGGACAGTTTCGAGACGAATGGTGGTCACCACGGACGCCTCCAACATGGGTTGGGGTGCTCTGTGTGAGGGCAATCCGGCCTTCGGCTCGTGGACGAGCACGGAGTCGCGATTACACATCAACTGCCTAGATATGCTGGCAGTCGTGTTAGCCCTCACACCTTCCTACCACGTCTTTCGGTTCACCATGTTCTAGTCCAAATGGACAACACGACAGTGGTTTTCTACATAAACTGCCAAGGCGGGCTCAGGTCGAGACGGCTCAACCAGTTGGTCAGACGTCTCCTCCTATGGGCAAAAAGACAAACTGCGCTCGCTGAGAGCAGTGCATGTGCCGGGCAGGCTGAACCAGGGAGCAGATATGCTCTCCAGGGGCCTGGTGTCCCCAGGGGAATGGACTCTCCATCCCCAAACGGTTCAAATGATATGGAATGTTTTCGGGAGGGCAGAGGTCGACCTCTTCGCCTCCGAAGACAACTGTCATTGCCCAATATATTTCTCAAAGTCCAGGGACGCGCTGGCCCATGAATGGCCCAGCTGCCTGCTTTATGCTTTTCCTCCAGTCCCGCTCCTACCCCAAGTCTTAATGAGAATCAGGGAGAGCGAGCACACAGTCCTGCTAGTGGCCCTACTCTGGCGGACCCATCATTGGTTTCCCGAGTTGATTCAGCTGCTATCAGCAGCCCCATGGCCAATTCCCCTGAGGAAAGACCTCCTATCCCAGGCGAACGGGACAATCTGGCACCCCCGTCCCAAACTATGGGCGCTACATGTGTGGCCCCTCAAGGGGAGCTCAAGGATCTCCCAGCAGGCGTCCTGAGCACTATCAGTGAGGCTAGAGCTCCGTCTACTAGGCGTCTCTAAGTGGTCAGTGTTTTCTGAATGGTGTTCAGCCAGAAACCAGAACCCTTTATCATGCGAAGTATCACAGATACTCGTTTTTTTGCAAGAGATGTTGGATGCAGGACGTACTCCATCCTCACTGTCTACATTCACCAGATTCTACAGCCTGGAGGTCCCTGCGCTGCAGGCACAGATCCTTGCTGTATAATGAGAGTTGAGGCGGCCTCTGTGAGCCCGTCACTTCATGAGTTAGCACTTGGGGCCTTTTTACAATGCTCCAGTGCTTAACACAGATCCCTTCATTATGATTGTGGCTGGCCTCTATGAGCCCAGTTTTCGCATAGGGATATTTTTACTCTAGTTTGGGCCCCTTTAAAATAGCGACCCAGCTTGGGGAGGTACATGTCGTTGCGCTTATCATAGCACGGTGGGATTGAATAGGTTCCCCAAGCATCTAGCGATGCAGTACGACTGACCGTTCAAAAGGGAACGTACTCGGTTACTTAACATAACCTCGGTTCCCCGAGATAAGTCCTCGAGAACGAGTACTGCGTAGACGGCCGTGCTATGGCGCTAACGACTGGTGACCGTCGCTTCAGTCGATATAACCTGAATTATATGGCAAGCGTCCGTCTTTTATAGGCAGATCCCCCGCCCACTTGGCGGGCTTTGCGCTCTACCATTGGTTCATGCAGTTCCCACTGGCCAGCCAATAGTGTGCGAGAGTCCTCTACACTGTTATGGCTGTGCAGTAGCACTGCGTGATTTTATGAAAGGCTTCAGTATTTCGAGGAAAAGGAGTTTTCCCCAAGCGTCTAGCGACGCAGTACTCGTTCCCTTATCTCAGGGAACCGAGGTTATGTTAAGTAACCGAGTACGTTTTGTAAGTCACATTTGCAAAATCAACCTCTTAGCAATTATCACGACAATTAATATAGCTTCTCCTTCATGTATGTCAATCATCTTTAGATTACGCGATACTAACTCTATCCCCGCCAATCACAGAATTTTCTGTATTTTCACTAGCCGGGTGTCTATTACAGATTTGTGCAAAAAATGTTTGTGATATTTTCCAAATGACGATAAAAAAACCATTGCGAAATGACGGCGTTTCCATTAACCGATGTTATGCGACTAAAGCGTAATTTATTCCTCTTGCTAAGTCATTCCAAAAATTATGGCGACAGATGTTGGTAGGTTTACGTATATCGCAGTCACCGCACTAGCCATTATTTTAATTGAAGGAGACGTTGGCATGTTATCCAAGCATTAATGGCAAGGAAAGCCTCTTATACTTGTGAGCGTCACGTATGAGGTGTTTCTGGGTGTTTCTCCCTCATATCTGCTTTAAGGTCTTGATAAATTGTGGCATTTATTTGTTGTTTAGAATTCAGTATTCCCACAATTCTTTTGTCTTTTATGAGTTTAATAAAGAACTCTGTCTCTTTTGTCCAAACATACCGCATCATCAAGAACGATCATGTGACTTTTACGTACACCAGGTGACCTGTAAATGCAGAAAAACTTTTTTAAGATATATGGGAGTTTTTGTGAAATTGACATGTTTCCATTGGGCGTATTTTCAACTTGCAATTGCAATTTGAAGGGTAATGGAAATGCAGCTACTGTTATATGCTAGGGGGAACTATGACACATCTTCTGAAAGAGTACTGTGTAGAGAGTCAAATATACTCTCACAATATTCCTGTAACATTAGATAACCTTTTTAATATACTATATATTTCGCAAACTAAATGTGAAAATAGTTAACATGATCAAAGACCTTAATTGTATGGAATGTCATAGCTAATGAAGGACACCATTTATTATATACACCGATCAGGCATAACATTATAACACCTTCCTAATATTGTATTGGTCCCACTTTTGTTGCCAAAACAGCCCTGACCCGTCGAGGCCCTGAAGGTGTGCTGTGGTATCTGGCACCAAGATGTTAGCAGCAGATCCTTTAAGTCCTGTAAGTTAAGAGGTGGGGCCTCCATGGATCGGACTTGTTTGTTCAACACATCCCACAGATGCTCGATTGGATTGAGATCTAGGGGAGTTTGGAGGCCAAGTCAACACCTCAGCCTCGTTGTTGTGCTCCTCAAACCATTCCTGAACCATTTTTGCTTTGTGGCAGGGCGCATTATCCTGCTGAAAGAGCCACAGCCACCAGGGAATACCATTTCCATGAAAGGGTGTGCATGGTCTGCAACAATGCTTAGGTAGGTGGTACGTTTCAAAGTAACATCCACATGGATGGCAGGACCCAAGGTTTCCCAGCAGAACATTGCCCAAAGCATCACACTGCCTCCGCCGGCTTGCCTTCTTCCCATAGTGCATCCTGGTGCCATGTGTTCCCCAGGTAAGTGAAGCATACGCACCCGGCCATCCACGTGATGTAAAAGAAAACGTGATTCAGACGACCAGGCCACCTTCTTCCATTGCTCCGTGGTCCAGTTCTGTTCGCGCTTTCGGCGGTGGACAGGGGTCAGCATGGGCACCCTGAGTGGTCTGCAGCTATGCAGCCCCATACGCAACAAACTGTGATGCACTGTGTATTTTGACACCTTTCTATCAGAACCAGCATTAACTTCTTGAGCAATTTGAGCTACAGTAGCTCGTCTGTTTAATCGGACCACACGGGCCAGCCTTCGCTCCCCACGTTCATCAATGAGCCTTGGCCACCCATGACCCTGTCGCCGGTTCTCCACTGTTCCTTCCTTGGACCACTTTTGATAGATACTGACCACTGCAGACCGGGAACACCCCACAAGAGCTGCAGTTTTTGAGATGCTCTGACCCAGCCATCACAATTTGGCCCTTGTCAAACTCGCTCAAATCCTTACGCTTGCCCATTTTTCCTGCTTCTAACACATCAACTTTGAGGACAAAATGTTCACTCATATCCCACCCACTAACAGGTGCCGTGAGGAAGAGATAATCAGTGTTATTCACTTCACCTGTCAGTGGTCATAATGTTATGATCATGACACACCTGATCGGTGTATATACATTAGGAAGATACTAAAATACATAAATGGCAAGAAGAGTTAGCAATCAATCAGCAACATCTTTTAGGGAAAAATGTGTGCATGCATATACAGTTGTCTGTCTTTTATCCCTTGAACTGGAGTTGGCCTTCAGAGTAAAAATATAGCGAGGAAAACAAAAAACACTAACGAATGCCAGAGCAAACAAGCTTTCAGAGCTCGGAAAGTGGCCGAGGGAGCGCTAAATGAACCTCTGATTTCCCAACGCTCTTCCCATAGCGATCATCCGTCTCCATTCTGAGGACAGGTTGTCAGGAAACTGAAATGGACACTGTTCTCATCCAAGAGTAACAGCTTTTATGTGATGATTGAATGTGAAAATACTCAAGAACGGGCTGGTAATGAAATGATTGTGCAATGTAAACACAACTGCAGAGAGAAAGAGGCCATGTAACATCATGACAAGCAGACTAATTTTTTGGGAGTCTGTTCCGTTTTAAATCTTCTAACATGTAAAGAAACACCAAAATTGATACCTATAAAAACTACAATGTTAACTATATTAGCATCCAGAGACGATAACATTATGTTTATTCTAAGAAATCATTCTGAAAGTGATTCCAATGACATCATTCATTTGTGTTGTTGACGTTATAACTGTGTGGACTCATTATTCTCTTAGAATGATTATTACAACTTATTACAACTGAAAGCATCACTATTGTTATTTCTCGTAATTATTATTATTCTTCTGCACAAAACTTTGGCACATAACACTGTTTGTCATAGACCCATGAATGAGGTGTCAAACTGACCGGCTCATTGAGGACTTTTGTAAGCGATCGGACCTATGATGGTCACACAGCGGATGAAAAAGCGGGCCAAAAAATCACTGCAAAAAAAATGCTTTTCTTACTTAGTATTTTTGTCTTGTTTTCAGTCCAAATATCTAAAAGTCCCAAAATCAAGATGTTTTTAGATAAGTAAAATGACATGAGATATTTTTTCTTGTTTTCTGGGGGGGAAAAAAATCAAAATGAAGTGAGTTTTTGCTTAAAACAAGCTAAATTATCTGCCAATGGGGTAAGAAAAATAATCTTATTTCTGTTTGGGACAGAAACAAGAAACAAGATTTCAAACAGAAACAAGATTATTTTTCTTACCCCAGATCATTTTGCTTGTTTTAAGCAAAAACACGTTGATTTTATTTTCCAGAAAACAAGAAAAAATATCTTATGTCATTTTACTTATCTAGTAAAAGCATCTTGATTTAAGAATTTTAAGATATTTAGACTGGAAACAAGACAAAAATACTAAATAAGAAAAGCATTTTTTTGCAGTGATCCCATATAGACTTACGTTGACGGAATGTTCATGAATTTGAATCTCGACTGTTAAATTCACACACACACACACACACACTCTCTCTCTCTCTCTCTCTCTCTCTCTCTCTCTCATTCCCTAACTCTCTCTCTCACACATTTGACTTATCTTATCTTGGCTCTTTTGATTTGGCCAGACATCCAGTCTATATTAGTTTAACCCTTCTAACTGTCTAGCCATGCCCTAGCAACCATTTAGAGCACCCTAGCAACCATGAATAAGCCATATTTCAGCACCGTCTAGCTATAGTTATCGTTGTAATTATTATCATCCTTGGTGTGAACATAACAGACATATAATCAGATTTCTGATTATGTTGTTTCTGTGCTTACAGTTTAGATTTCTAATTCTCTCATATGTGATCAGACAGTAAATACTGACCATTTTTGTAAGGCTATAAGCTGTCTCAGTTGTCAAGAATAAGTGCACATTCATAATCCAATCAATCCACAAAAAATCAAGTCCCACCTCACATTTGTTAATGTAGTCATCAAAATACATTTTACATTTAAGTTACACTACTGTTCAAAAGTTTGAGGTTGGTACGACTATTTAATGTTTGTTTGTCACCAAGGCTACATTTATTTAATCAAAAATACAGTAATATTGTGAAATATTATTACAATTTAAAATATCTGTTTTCTGTTTTAATATATTTTAAAATGTAATTGATTGCCATCACAGGAATAAATGACACTTCTCTGGATTTTCAGTGCCAAATGATCCTTTAGAAATCATTCTAATTTGCTAATGTGTTGCTCAATAAATATTTATTATTATTATTATCAATGTTGAAAACAGTTGTGCTGTTTAATATTGTTTTTCTGGAAAGTGTGAAACTTTTTTTGGATTATTTGATGAATTAGAAAGTTCTTTATTTGATATTTTTGGAGCATTATACATTTCTTTATTGTTTTTATTTGATCATTTTAATGCATCTTTAAAAACAAATCTTACTGACCCCAAACGTAGTGTATATTGTATGGTTTGTAACAGTTGCTGAAAGTGGTCATACTATTTCTGCAGCCATTTCATCTGATCTCCGTCTCCATCTTCCTCCTCACCTGGCTGGGTTGTGTTCCTTTCATCTTCTCATAATCTCTGATTTATCCTTCATCAGTCACGGTGGACAATAGCTAATAGAGCCTTTATATGGTGTACTTCAGCAGTAATTACTATAGGCGACAGTCCTACAGGGAATGGCCAAGAAATAAGCATCATTTTTCATAGCTGTTATGAGAGCAAAACAGCCCACTTATTTAAAAGACTGAATGAAATTAGTGAAAACCTGATGGAAAAAACAGGTCACAGAAGGTCAGGTTTGTTTTGGAGGATGTTGGTGATGGTCCAATCTGCTTGAGCAAGACAGATGATCAGGTTTAAACCAGTTTTAAACAGCCATCTTGACCAGAATGAACAAGCTAATGGCAACTTGGATCAGCTATAATGTGCAACCGTCAAAAGATGGATTTTCTAACAGGTTCTGGAAGAAAAAAAAATCCCATATATTTTGCAAACAGTGTAAAAAGGCTTTGAGATATGCATGTTGTAAATATTTCCCTTGTGAAAAAGAAATGCGCTTAATTTTACTGAATGTGCATTTGTAGTGTACAGTACTTCAAATATTAAAGGTATTTTCAAAAAACTTTAATTGCAGATAATATCCCAGACAGCAACACAGTGTCAACCCAGATCCGGGTCACATCTGGTACATGTGGATTCCACGCACACCAGATGTGGGCTGGATCTGGGCTGACACTATGGGCCCTATTTTACCGATCTGAGCACATGGTCTGAAGCTCATGGCGCAGGTGCACTTAGGGCGTGTCCGAATCCACTTTTGCTAGTTTAAAGACAGAAAAAATGGTCTGCACGCCCGGCGCATGGTCTAAAAGGGTTGTACCTAGTCTCCTAATGAGTCATGGGTGTGTTTTGGGCGTAACGTGCAATAAACCAATCAGAGTCTCATCTCCCATTCCCTTTAAAAGCCAGTTGTGCTCGCACCATGGCGGTTTCAGTATAGCGGAAAGACTTCTCCAGAGAGGAATCCTTTTATTTTTAATATTTAAAAATGTGTGTGTGCTCTTGTGCATCCCTGTGTGTGTAATAAGCAGAGTGTACGTGCGTTGTGCACTGCCTATAGGTGCATTTTACTAACACGCCCTTTAAATAACACACAACATACTGAGCTATTGACTTTAGAGCAGGTTTTTGTTGGTCAAATGCGCAGTTGTTTTCAGTTCCTCAAAATAGCAACGCACCAACAATGCTCCTGAACACACCTGGTTTTCAGACCAGCACGCCCATGGGTGAACAGATGGCGCGAGTGCATTTGCTATTTAAACAACGTGGAGCTGGTCGTGAAAATGATAACTGCGTCGGGCTGAAACTAGCAAACAACAATTGCATCGCACATGCCATCGCATTGCGCCGGGTGTATGATAGGGCCCTATGTTGCTGTATTAATTAAATAAAAGGCCACTTAAATGTACTTCAAGTTTCTTACCACACTTAAGTACACCTTTAAAAAGTGCACTTTAAATCATTATGTTTTAATCATCTTTTGTCGTGTTTTAAAGAAGTAGTACACTTATTTTTGTGTTGACTAACATACTGAAGCACACGTAAAATACTTTATTAATAATTTTTTACTATAGTGTGTTATCTAACATTACATTTAAAGTTAAAATATGTATTTTAAATGTACTAAATTGCAACTTCATCATTACAAATATGTAATTATGAAAATATTTAAATACATGACATACAAGTTTCAATAAAAATTATATAAAAATGTATTTTATTTTACCATAAATGCATGTCAGTAAGTCCGGCAGGACACTTTAACCATATTTCATAGAATAAGTGGGTACTTAAGTGGGTCAAAAAAGCAAAAGTTCAGGTAATTGCATTTAATATAAACTTAAACTATAACACATTTTCATTTATTTGTAAATAACATGCAATTAAGTGTCAGAAACATTACATTCAGTTTACACTAAGTATATTATTTTTATAAGTACTTTTTTTAAAAAGTATGCTTAAGTGTACTTCTTTTTCACAAGAATTGTCTTTCCATATGAAATGGATTTTGCCATATTCCATTTATTTAACAGTCTTTGAAATCCTTCACTGTAAACCCTAACGCTCAACATAATTAATTGGTTTGAGTAGAGCCAACTCAAATTAAACGAATTAGTTCAATCAAATTAACTTTCTGAGTATTTAGAACTTTCTTTTTCTTTTGAGTTCACAAAACACATTTTAAGTAATCTGAATTGTTTCAGAGTTTTGAGTTTTATGAACTTGTTTCTTTTCATTTATATTAACTTAAATTTAACTGAAACTGGGCTGGGATTTCTATTTCCCAGCATGCTTTGCCATGACACTCAAAAGGGAGAGTAAATGCCAAAATTAAGTGTTAGATTATGTTTTGTGTGCAAGATTAACGTTAAGTGGGAGATTTAGTAGCGTTTAATGTTTTGCTATGCTAGTTTAGAAGAGTTTCTGTTATGTTGTTTTTTTGGGGGGTTTCCATCATGCGACGAGTGGAGCATGAGCTTAGTTTGAGAACAGATATACAGTATGTTAAATGTTTTATATTGCTGTCCTCATTCAACAAATGCTATGCTAATGCTACCAATGTAAACATTGTGTTACCAGTTAGCAAGGTGGCATTTATAGAATTAGCTAGTTAAAGCTAGTCAATTTATTTTTAATACGTAGCTAGTCTACCAAAAAGCTAATTTGAGATTACATGATATTTTTAAGTTAAATGTATGAATTAGCTTACTCAAATATTTCAAATTCAGAGCAATTAAAATGTATGATTACAAAATAAAAATTTGCAAGTTCTACTTACTTAAACGTTAAGTTTCTTAACTTAAAAAATTTGACGCAACTGATTGCATCAACTTATTCGGGTTTACAGTGTTCCCATTGTTTATTTGTATGGCAACCAGAAATGTTGCACTGGTCAACAGAACAGAAGTGGACTTCGCATTGACGGATAAATGAACAGGGGGCCCAAACATGAAGGTTTGTCCCAGGCCATGCGATCTCAGTCATTAACAGTCGTTAGCCGCTTCATTCAGCACTTGGGAATTCATCATAATTTTGTTACTCATCTGCTTGTGGGTCGACCATTCCTTCCTGAACATCCGTCTCAGCCACCTGTTACCAATCAGAAAGCTAGAGGGAGGGAGATGCCCCAACAATCCACATAAAACTCCACCTCGACTGCATGTGGTGCTCTCATAAATCATCTTCTGTCCATCATTCAGAACGCCTGCCAAATCCCTGTGGCTGCGAGAGTCGAGCCAGCTCTCTCACACTACCTCCAATGCTAGTCAGCCACGCTGAACCAACATCTAAAAAGAGCATAATACACTGACTGACAGATGTTAAAACAATAGTTTGCCCAGAAATGAAACATTCTGTGAAGCTCCAAAAAACACCATAAATAAGGCATAATAAAGGCGCATTTGACTTCATAAATAAAGCTCTTGACATTTGGCATCAATGATGTCAGTCATGCCTGGTGTGGGACATCAATGCATCATTTCTGAATCTGAACCTGCTGATATGAATACGATTTCAAGAGCTTCAGCAGAAGGAAAGATTATTTTCAGTTTCTGTTTGTTCCTCACTCAAAGCTATTGCATTTTTGTGCATTCAAGACTTGCATTTTATTAAACTTTTGTGGTGTTTTTTGTCTTTTTATGTGCTTGTGTGGGTAAATAATTTCACTAGTGAGTGAATTTTCCCTACGTAACAACTGGAATACACTAACAAAAAATGTAAGAATATATTGGCTATATTACAGTTTTTCAAAAATGCTTACACACAGTTTTTGAAACTATGGTTCCATTTCTGAAAACTCTACACACAAAACCACAAAACACACACACAAGATGCAAAACATCAGACATCTTTTGCCAAACTACACACAGATGTGAAAAATATAAAACACTACTGTATTGTGTCTTTTGCTCGTTCAGTGTACAGTGGAGTGTACATCAGTTTGTCACACTGCATGTATGTGCACAAATACACCACATATACAGTATGTATGCACAACTGATGAATTTTACACAGTTATGGAACTGAACTGAATCAACAATGAACTGACTTGAGCTGAATAATGGCACTATGGCATACTGCTTTATGGCAGAATTTGAATTTGTTACTATTGTGAAGCTGCTGTAAAACAATCTATAAAGTGCTTTAGAAATAATGTTGACTTTCTGACTTGGTTTGCATATTCAGTGCATATACACCGATCAGGCATAACATTATGAGCACTGACAGGTGAAGTGAATAACACTGATTATCTCTTTATCACGGCACAGGTTAGTGGGTGGGATATATTAGGCAGCAAGTGAACATTTTGTCCTCAAAGTTGATGTGTTAGAAGCAGGAAAAATGGGCAAGCGCAAGGATTTGAGCGAGTTTGACAAGGGCCAAATTGTGATGGCTAGACGACTGGGTCAGAGCATCTCCAAAACTGCAGCTCTTGTGGGGTGTTCCCGGTCCGCAGTGGTCATTATCTATCAAAAGTGGTCCAAGGAAGAAACCAGCGAAGGCTGGCCCGTGTGGTCCGATCAAACAGAGACGAGCTACTGTAGCTCAAATTGCTCAAGTTAATGCTGGTTCTGATAGAAAGGTGTCAGAACACACAGAGCATCGCAGTTTGTTGCGTATGGGGCTGCATAGCTGCAGACCAGTCAGGGTGCCCATGCTGACCCCTGACCACCACCAAAAGAGCCAACAGTGGGCACGTGAGCATCAGAACTGGACCACGGAGCAATGAGAGAAGGTG
Source organism: Coreius guichenoti (assembly GCA_039654105.1). Lineage (NCBI taxonomy): Eukaryota > Metazoa > Chordata > Actinopteri > Cypriniformes > Gobionidae > Coreius > Coreius guichenoti. The sequence goes on from CM077168.1 coordinate 3,566,255, forward strand.
GCCTGGTCTGATGAATCACATTTTCTTTTACATCACGTGGATGGCCGGGTGCGTGTGCATCGCTTACCAGGGGAACACATGGCACCAGAATGCACTATGGGAAGAAGGCAAGCCGGCGGAGGCAGTGTGATGCTTTGGGCAATGTTCTGCTGGGAAACCTTTGGTCCTGCCATCCATGTGGATGTTACTTTGACACGTACCACCTACCTAAGCATTGTTGCAGACCATGTACACCCTTTCATGGAAACGGTATTCCCTGGTGGCTGTGGCCTCTTTCAGCAGGATAATGCGCCCTGCCACAAAGCAAAAATGGTTCAGGAATGGTTTGAGGAGCACAACAACGAGGCTGAGGTGTTGACTTGGCCTCCAAATTCCCCAGATCTCAATCCAATCGAGCATCTGTGGGATGTGCTGAACAAACAAGTCCGATCCATGGAGGCCCCACCTCGCAATTTACAGGACTTAAAGGATCTGTTGCTAACATCTTGGTGCCAGATACCACAGCACACCTTCAGGGGTCTAGTGGAGTCCATGCCTTGACGGGTCAGGGCTGTTTTGGCAACAAAAGGGGGACCAACACAATATTAGGTCATAATGTTATGCCTGGTCGGTGTATATAGTGTATATATAGTATACAGTGTGTGTGTGTGTGTGTGAGAGAGAGAGTGTTTGTGTGTGTGAGAGAGTGTTTGTGTTTGTGAGTGTTTGTGTGTGTGTGTGTGACGGTAGGTTGTTCATCATGTCTCATCATGCATGCAGTGAAACTGATGGCCCATCGTTTGTCCGTTGTAAGTTCTTTCATTTGTCAAGCCTGAGCTTCAAAGCTGTTTGGTGTTGGTTCTTGGTGGGAGGGAGGGGTTGGTTTATCCCAGATAACTCTGTCTGTGTGCTGGGGGTTCCCATCCCATGCCACACTGAACAAAAGAGAACAGAATAGATCAGTTATTGGAAGTTGTGGGAAGAAAGTCACACCAGCTTCTGCTTTGAAAGTTCAATAATCAGATTCATTTGATAATCCCACACCTTGCTTTCCCGTCATCCTGCTGGTCTCAATTTAAATCTATTGTGTTACCTCTCCCTTAAAAGACTGCGTCTCAGGTGTCGTGTTTCAGAGTGAAACGAGCTCTCTCCCGTCCGCCCGTGTCTTTAGAGAAATCAGGCTGTATAATGGAGCTGGTTGTGTGCAGAGAATATTGTTCAGCCGATAATGGGCTCCGTGTTAGACTACACGAGTGTGTGTGTGTGTGTTCATTGTATGAAGCAGAGAGCTGACTGGGTCAGGGCCGTAGAGTAGCACCTCATCAGTCATAATGACCCGACGGAGGGCGTTGTGGGATTGACGCAGAGCCCTGGATTTAGTTTTATTAGATGTTCCCCGAAAAGCCTGTGGAATCTTCTTTCGGAATTCAGAGTTTGTTTGCGGAATTCTAATGATAGATGTTTACAGTTTCCAAGCAGTCTCTCTCAGCCGAATGTAATAAATGTACTGTTCTTCCACAAGGTCAAGCAGAGGTGAAGTATTGCATGTTACGCAAATTGCTTGTTCGTCTTGTTTGCAAGAACAAAACCCATCCAGAATTCCAACCAAGAGGAAAATTGTATTGCTCGTAACATTTAAAGTTAGATTTTCCCCCTAAAATTCCTTATTATAAATAAAAATAGAAGCAAATGAGACTGTTGTCTCGATTGTGTCTGTTTACACTAAGTGCAAATAGTCTGTCTTGTTGACGAAGCTATTTACACTAACTCTCATTGTGTGGTTGAGCTGATTGAAAATGGAAAAGGAATCAGATTGGTAATGAGACGGTGCCGTGGAGAGTAAGAACAGCAGATTTAGTGTTTGATGTAGCTCATAACCTGTACTTACTATAGGGTTAGGATTAGGGTTTGGTTTAGGGTCAGTTGCATGTAATTATACACAATTACACTCGATATTCTAGAGGAATTACGAGAGTCTCAGGAGAAAAATCTGAGAAGCAAGAATCAATTTACTCTCCACATCTCACCGCTGTCAATGAGATAAATGTGCAATATTAAAAATATCTAAAATTTTTTATACGGTTTAGGCCTTGGAACACATGGAAAAGAGTTACCAACGTCCTACACCAATAACATCATCTGTCTTTAAGATTACTTTTTTAAAGATTACATCTTTCTCATTATGCTAATGTAGAGTACTATCAGATATGTGTAAACATCCTCTATGTGCTTTATTAAAGCCTTGGGAGGACAAGCTCCCTCCGCTGAAAATCCCAGGTCATGAACTTAATTAGATGTAACCAGAAGATAGACTTTCCAAACAGATTAATGGCAACTGGCAAATTGCTTTTATGTATACTGGAAATGAGAGATTTGACCTGTGTGCTGCAGAACAGAACTAAAAAATAAAAAATAAAAAATATAAAATATAAATAAAAAGTAAAAAAAAAAAAAGTTAAATAAAATAGAGTAAAATATAAAATAAAATTTAAAATATAAAATAAATATAAAATAAAATAAAAAAAAAATAAATAAATAATACAACTGCCAAATTGCTTTTATTTATACTGGAGATGAGAGATTTGATCTGTGTGCTGCAGAACAGAACTAAAAAAATAAAATAGAAAATATATAAAATACAATATATGAAATATAAATAAAATAGAATAAAGTGTAAAATAAAATAAGAATAAAAAAATAAAAAATAAAAAATCAAATCAAATAAAAAAAAAAATAAAATAAAATATTTTATATAAAATTAAAAAGGCTTTTGACATTTATAATATAAAAGTTTCTAATAAAATATAAAACAAAATAAAGAAATATGAAATAAAATAAAATATCAAATAAAATGAATGAATGAATGAATGAATGGCTTTATTTCGAACGTAAAAATAATACAATAAAAGCTAATGGACAAAAAAACAAAAACAAATACACAACAAAACAGAAAGCAAAACAATATTAACTTATACATTTCCGAAAAGGGTTAGGAAGAAGCATAAGCTTATTTAATCCATCAATATTAAATCAATATCAAATAAAATTAATTTTTAAAAAATAAAATAAAAAAGGCTTTTGAAATGTATAATTTAAAAGATTCTAAATTGTCCAATACATTTTCCATGAACGTTATAAAATAAAATATAAAATATAAAATAAAATATAAAATAAAATATTTTTTAAATAAAATAAAAAAGGCTTTCGACATTTATAATTTAAATGTTTCTAAACTGTTCAATACATTTTCCATGACATTACTACAGAAAATAAAGAATGAAAAACAGCACCATGATTGTGAACAATTACTTTATTCATGTGTTTACTAGATTGAAACCTGAATTCTAAATCAGATTATTGCAATGCATCCATAATTAGCTATGTTAGGCCTTGGGTAGCTAATTATTTCTTTCCACAAAGCTACAAAGACCGACTCTCGCCAGTCTGTTGAGGAAAAAATGTGAACACTGTGCCAAATTGGACAACCGCTGTGAAAACTAAAAAATGTGCTGGATTTAGAAAAACGCATGAGAGCAGTGGTTAGGTTAGAAGGCCGTGCGTGCCTGTGCATCAGGTGTGTGTCTGTATCATGCTGTGGCCTTGCGCTGAACAGCTCCGGGTGATGAATAACACATTATGGTGATTGGTTTTGTCTGCTACCTGCAATCGCTCTGCCTGTGGAATACGAACAGCCTGCTTTATTACAGCCTCTCTCTGACTTACACACTACAAATGATGGGCAAAATAAATTGGATCGAGAAAATGGATGAGGAGCACTTTGGAGAGGGTCTCCTTATTTAAAATATTGAATAACCAATTCCACCAATGAGAATGGATATTTTTTATGTGTGGGAGAATAACAACAGCCGAAATGCATCATTTTCCTGTTATCACTGTAAAGCTGCTTTGAAACACTCTGTATTGCATAAAGCGCTATATAAATAAAGGTGTCTTGACTTGACTTGACTTAAAAAAGACGCAAAATTATCAGAGAAAGTCTGAGAGCGAGTCGGAGTGAACTGCGGCGCTCATGAATGTGCAGTCGAGCACAGAAAACCAATGGCCAAGCTCAGGATTTTCATTATATAACGCATTAAATTTCAGTTTTGTTCCCTATCATAAACCCCCAGAACACTTGGAATGTACGACACGTGTAACATCCGACCATTTTGTGATACTTTTCTGTCTGTTTTTAAAAGCTTGACGCTGGTCACTATTCATTGCCTTTATATAGACGAACACGAGCGGGACAATTTTAAGAGGTCATCATACTAAAAGAATATAAGAGGTCATCATACTATAAGAATATCCTGTAAGTTTCAGAACTGAAAACTTCCTTGTTAGTCCAAAAACAGCTCTCATTGAAACCAAGCCCAGAGAACGACTCATTGTGGAATGTGCCTATCGGTGAAAGGCCGCCTCTGCAGAAGAAGATCAACGCCTACTTCAACTTTGGCCCCGCCCACTGGCGTGTTAGTGAGATGACAAGGAGAGAAGAGCGATACAGGATCACTGGACTGAAATAACATTACCTTCCAAAGGATCCTAATGCTAGGAATGTGCTTATTTATTTTCAACAATGTGAATGTCTCAGGTGAGCATTATTTATTTGTATTCGCTACATTTCACTGTGGATTCTTTGGTAAATCAGTCGCAATTTCGGCGCAGGCTTTGCAAATAGACTTTTACGATATGGAATCGACAGTAATGTCACAACATGTAAGTAACCGTGTTAATTCTAATGCCTGATCTGTGATCAGTGATTTCTGATATGAGTCAGATGTTCTTTGTCTATGTGTCAGTAAATCAAACCAGTGACTAAACGCTCAACTTCACAGTGTTTCTCTTAGTAGGATGAAAATAATCTGTTATTAAAACTGTAAATAAAATTATATATAGAAAGCGATCAAAGAACGCTCCCTTTACAATCGCTGGAGCTGTCAATCAAACAGCGCGAGTTTATCAGAGACTGAGTTCTGGACTCTCGCCAAAACTAATCTCTTATTTACATTGTGTTTGCACTGTTAGTTATGATGAAAGCATTCGTTAGTGTGCAGAAATTGAGTTGCAATAATGAGATCACTGCATTAATGCGCTCAACATGTCTGTGATCGGCTACAATGCCCATCACTGCAACCTTTCATTCCACGATCTAAATATAATGCCATAGATCTAAATATAATGCTATAATCAACACTTTTCACGATTAGTTAACCTTGAGAGCTGTAATAGTAAAAACATGCTAAACGTTTTCAAGAGAGTTACACATGTAATACTGAGCTACACTATATTGCCAAAAGTATTGAGACATCCCTCCAAATCATTGAATTCAGGTGTTCCAATCACTTCCATGGCCACAGGTGTATAAAATCAAGCACTAGGCATGCAGACGCTTCTACAAACATTTGTGAAAGAATGGGTCGCTCTCAGGAACTCAGTGAATTCAAGCGTGGTACCGTGATAGGTTGCCACCTGTGCAATAAGTCCATTCGTGAAATTTCCTCACTACTAAATATTCCACGGTCAACTGTTAGTGATATTATAACAAAGTGGAAGCAATTGGGAACAACAGCACCTCAGCCACGAAGTGGTAGGCCACGTAAAATCACAGAGCAGGGTCAGCGCATGCTGAGGTGCACAGTGCGCAGAAGTCGCCAACTGTCTGCAGAGTCAATAGCTACAGACCTCCAAACTTCGTGTGGCCTTCAGATTAGCTCAAGAATGGGTTTCCATGGCCGAGCAGCTCATCCAAGCCTTACATCACCAAGTGCAATGCAAAGCGTGGGATGCAGTGGGGTAAAGCACGCCGCCACTGGACTCTAGAGCAGTGGACACGTGTTCTCTGGAGTGACCGATCATGCTTCTCTGTCTGGCAATCCCGTGGACGAGTCTGGGTTTGGCGGTTGCCAGGAGAACGGTACTTGCCTGACTGCATAGTGCCAAGTGTAAAGTTTGGTGGAGGAGGGATTATGGTGTTTTTTAGGGGTTGGGCTTGGCCCCTTAGTTCCAGTTAAAGGAACTCTTAATGCTTCAGCATACCAAGACATTTTGGACAATTTCTTGCTCTCAACTTTGTGGGAACAGTTTTACTGAACAGTTTTACGTTTACACTGAAGTCTCACAGCAGACACGCCCCTTCAAACAGAGCGTTCAAATCAGAGTACTAAAATCAAGGTAGTAAAAATGTAAAAATCATACTAACATTATAAGTGCACCACAGGAAACATTATAAAACAATGCAGTTCATGACCTCTAACCCTGGTCTGTTCACACCAAGAACGATAACTAAAACAGTAAAGATAAAGAGATAGTTCTATAAAAAAAGAATGTATATTAAAAATTAATAAAAAATAAAAACATTATATAAAAATGTATTGCATAATGAAAATTAAATAAACAATATGGGGAGCCATAGGCTTATATTCTGACATAAAAAATGGTAACACTTTATTTCGATGGTCCCCTTTAGACAAGTAGCTTTGCAACTACATGTCAACTTATTCTACTAATCCGAACACTAACACCTAACCCTAACAGTCTACTAACAGTTTACTACAGTCTAATAATTCTCTAATGACAAAGTTACTTAAAGTTAGTAGAATATCTATAATTTGTTCTGAGGAACACCTATCTAGGCAGAACATTTCAAGGTACTCTTAGATGTATTGTGTTTCAGAATATAATTCAAATTCAATCACTTTCATTCTCTTTTAATGTTTCTTCCTATTCATTCAAATTCAAAGCAAAATTATGCATCATGATGGCTTCCTCAATTCAAATCAAACCATGACATTATTATGTACACATCGTCATTCATAAAACTTTGCTTTAGACAGCATGAGAATGCATGAACCCATAATAATGCAACATTTATGAGGACGTTGGCATTGCTTTCGGTGCCGTGGCATCGTGCCTTGACTGGCAGAGCGCTGTATATGCTGGCTCTGAGAGCCAGTGAGGAGGGAGCGCTGCCAGTTGGTGCTCATCAAATTATTGTTGAGATGTTCCCGCCAGTAACACCTGTTCAACAGGACTGGAGGAGCTCTAGCAGAGGAAGCCCATATGTCATGCCAACACCAATCTCTACACTGCTCCTCCAAACCATACCCAAAAACAGCCAAGAACACATCTTATTCCAATATGCTTCAAAATAAATAACAACGTAAAAAATTGGACCGAATGAAAAAAGATAGTGTCGACAATAGACAAAATGTCATTAATGGCCAAAAGTGATTTCCGGTGGGAATATTTGTTTTTTTATGACCCCACAAGTTCAAAATATGAGGAAAATAGTTTATGCATTTCTAAATATTTTAAACAGTACATAACACACACAGTTTCTGCCAGTCTCATGTTAATCTTAAGTACCTATAGAGTAGTATTGCATCCTTCATATCTCCCAAGAGTCTTTAGTTTTATCATATTTATAAAAGACAGATACGCTGTACCGATTCTTTCAGAAAACAGCCGAGCTCGTGGAGGCGTGCAGTGGGCGGAGCTAAAGAGACACGAGCACACACACACACACACACACACAATACATCATGGCATTATCCCTGGATAACTTTCGATTCACTATACGTTTGTGTTGTTCACATTATATGCACTTACGCGCCGATTGCCAACAAAACACACACATTTGATGGAGTTTCACTCACCGCCTGCGGTTTCCACTCATGACCGGGAACAAACACACACACTTGCAGAACTCCGTTGCAAAACAAACTGCATCCACTGTTTCCTTAACGCTGGGTTATTTGGGAAGCTGAACTAGGTTATCTTTCCCTCACAACCAAAAACACACTTCTGTCAGCACCACTATCGTCAAAGATGATTGACAATTAGCATATAGATTGGCGGTATGGTTCTGTTCTGGGCAAGAACTCCCTGCGCATCCATGCAGCCTAGCATGGATAAGAGCAGGGAGAGCAGTGATAAACCCCCCTTAGGGTAAACAGAACAGAACCAACATAATGTATTGCAGATATCATTAATTTTAAATGTACAAAATAATTTGTGAATTTAGTCTGATTCAAGGGGAATCAGAATACCAAATCCTGACTGACGACAGGAGGAGCTGGGGATGGAGGAGGGTAATTAGCTCTGGAGAAACGCGATAGCTGCTGATAATACTGAAGGAGCTTATATATGCATGCTGTGATAGACATCGTATTCCTATAGGTAGACGTGATCAGCTGACAGTCAGCTGATGCGAGCTTGACTAACGTGACCTGCCAGAACTGACGCTACGCTTGATTTCTTTAGTGACATTGTTGATTTTGTGGTCTAAAAACAAAATGCCAGCGCTGCCGACGGCTCCCATAACCCGAACGAAGCTCGTTGATGGGCGTGCTCTTGCTCTCGCTCTGGTTGATGTGTGTGTGTGTGTGTGTCATCCGGAAGAAGTGCCCATACAAGGAATTCCGCCCTTTATGACGTCATACAGAGCCATACTCGGAAAAAACTTTCTGAAACTTGTTCGAATCCTGAAGGAGTGTATTTGGCACAGAAATACTCTGTCATACGTCCAACTCATTTTTTTAAATTTTGGCCATGTTTAGCATGAGAATCCAGAATGCATGAAATAGCTTTAGACCCACCCCCTTAAATACAAACCCGATTCCAAAAAAGTTGGGACCCTGTACAAATTGTGAATAAAAACAGAATGCAATGATGTGGAAGTTTCAAATTTCAATATTTTATTCAGAATACAACATGATGACATATCAAATGTTTAAACTGAGAAAATGTATCATTTTAAGGGAAAAATAAGTTGATTTTAAATTTCATGGCATCAACACATCTCAAAAAAGTTGGGACAAGGCCATGTTTACCACTGTGTGGCATCCCCTCTTCTTTTTATAACAGTCTGCAAACGTCTGGGGACTGAGGAGACAAGTTGCTCAAGTTTAGGAATAGGAATGTTGTCCCATTCTTATCTAATACAGGCTTCTAGTTGCTCAACTGTCTTAGGTCTTCTTTGTCGCATCTTCCTCTTTATGATGCGCCAAATGTTTTCTATGGGTGAAAGATCTGGACTGCAGCCTGGCCATTTCAGTACCCGGATCCTTCTTCTAAGCAGCCATGATGTTGTAATTGATGCAGTATGTGGTCTGGCATTGTCATGTTGGAAAATGCAAGGTCTTCCCTGAAAGAGACGACGTCTGGATGGGAGCGTATGTTGTTCTAGAACTTGGATATACCTTTCAGCATTGATGGTGCCTTTCCAGATGTGTAAGCTGCCCATGCCACACGCACTCATGCAACCCCATACCATCAGAGATGCAGGCTTCTGAACTGAGCGCTGATAACAACTTGGGTTGTCCTTGTCCTCTTTAGTCCGGATGACATGGCGTCCCAGTTTTCCAAAAAGAACTTTAAATTTTGATTCGTCTGACCACAGAACAGTTTTCCACTTTGCCACAGTCCATTTTAAATGAGCCTTGGCCCAGAGAAAACGCCTGCGCTTCTGGATCATGTTTAGATATGGCTTCTTTTTTGACTTATAGAGTTTTAGCCGGCAGCGGTGAATGGCACGGTGGATTGTGTTCACCGACAATGTTTTCTGGAAGTATTCCTGAGCCCATGTTGTGATTTCCATTACAGTAGCATTCCTGTATGTGATGCAGTGCCGTCTAAGGGCCGAAGATCACGGGCATCCAGTATGGTTTTGCGGCCTTGACCCTTACGCACAGAGATTGTTCCAGATTCTCTGAATCTTTGGATGATATTATGCACTGTAGATGATGATAACTTCAAACTCTTTGCAATTTTTCTCTGAGAAACTCCTTTCTGATATTGCTCCACTATTTTTCGCCGCAGCATTGGGGGAATTGGTGATCCTCTGCCCATCTTGACTTCTGAGAGACACTGCCACTCTGAGAGGCTCTTTTTATACCCAATCATGTTGCCAATTGACCTAATAAGTTGCAAATTGGTCCTCCAGCTGTTCCTTATATGTACATTTAACTTTTCCGGCCTCTTATTGCTACCTGTCCCAACTTTTTTGGAATGTGTAGCTCTCATGAAATCCAAAATGAGCCAATATTTGGCATGACATTTCAAAATGTCTCAATTTCAACATTTGATATGTTATCTATATTCAATTGTGAATAAAATATAAGTTTATGAGATTTGTAAATTATTGCATTCCTTTTTTGTTCACAATTTGTACAGTGTCCCAACTTTTTTGGAATCGGGTTTGTATGAGGGAAGAACAAAACACTAAACTCGGTTGAGGTATTTGTCTGACGAACAAAATGCATAGAAAACCAAAAAAGCTCACAGGAAAAAGCATACACTGACAACAACATAATCAGTTATTAATATAGTGTCAGTTCTCTCTTGTGTTTGTATGTGTTCATAATTTCTTTGTATGTCAGCCAGGCCAAAAATTATGTCTGCACAATTTGGCATGTTTCGTTGCATTATTATCACGAAATAAAACAACTTACTTAAGAACAACTATGCAATATGCGTACATTTGTTTTAATAATATTTGAATAAGATATGAAGATGTCAGCATACTTTTGGCCACTACTGTACATGCAGAGTTTACATACACATTATTATTTAACTTGGCTAACTTACTTTTTTAAACAAATTGTCTTCTTTGTGCATGAATTATTTTCTTGTCAAAATTCACTCTTCTCAAGAGGCGCATTTGAAACTACAATTGGTGTAGAAACAGTTTGGTAACACTTTAGTTTAGGGTCCAATTCTCACTATTAACTAGTTGCTTATTAGCATGCATATTACTAGGATATTGGCTGTTTATTAGTACTAATAAAGCACATATTAATGCCTTATCCTACATCCCTTAATCCTACCCAATACCTAAACTTAACAACTACCTTACTAACTATTAATAAGCAGTAATTAGGGGTTTATTGAGGGAAAAGTCATAGTTAATAGTGAGAATTGGACAAAAAAAGTGTGACCGAAATTGCTAGTAGGCCTAAATTTTTGCATTGAAAGCATTGAATTAAACATCACAGAGGACTGAAACAGTATTTTCTTGTAAACATACTCCAATAACCTTTGTTTAAATTATTGTTGCACTTTATTTTGATGGCCCACTTTAGACATTCTACTAACCAAGTATAAGTAACTAACCAATTATTGTTATGTATTATTTTTAAGCATTAAACAAATGTTAAAGCATTAATTAACAATGTGTGTTTGTACATTTGTTGAATTTGATTATTTCTGCCATTTATTATAGCTCTTCATAGAAGAATGGAATGACAAAAAGTATGTTCCCATTCTGTTATACTGAAATCTTTACATATTAATAATTATTGAGTTCTGTTGGTTAAAGCTTGGTTAAGCATTGATCTTTTTCCAGAAATCCTGACAGGGATCGAGAAGTGTCAGACGCCTTCAGTGAACACAAGTGCATCAATGCATTCAGACGGATTTGTAAGTATTTATCTGGTGATTGAATAAAGTGTTTTTTTCCCTCCTGACGATCAGTCACAGCTGCAAACAGATGTGTTTGGGAGTATATTTCTGAACGCTTGGAAACAGCTGGCCTAACAGATTTTCTGCTCTCAAGATAATGCTCTGTTTATGATTAGACAAATATTCTCATACTGTATATATGGAAAAATACAATTGAGCAAATGACAATGGAAAAGAAAACTTGGATGATTGAGATGTAAATATAGAATATAGGCTGGATACCCCTGGATATGGGTTAATCGCATCAATAAGATTCAGAGAAATCTTCCATGTTCTGAAAAAATTATGGGACCCACCAATTATGGGAAATCCACCAAATGTTGTCCCAACTAGTGAAACACAGTTGCCCGAACAAAGAACTTCTTATAGAGAAATACTGCTGAAATATTAAAGGTTTGTGAGTTCCCAACGTGCATTGCAGTGTGAATAAATTATGAGGTTGTTGTTAATAATTTGCCGTTTGCTGGCTTTATCTAAACTTTTGTTGTTGTTTTGTCATTGTTTTTAGTTATTTGTTGTGCTGTGATGTTAAAGGAACACGCCACTATTTTTTAAATAGGCTCATTTTCCAACTCCCCTAGAGTTAAACAGTTGAGTTTTACCGTTTTTGAATCCATTCAGCCGATCTCCGGGTCTGGCGGTAGCACTTTTAGCATAGCTTAGCATAGATCATTGAATCTGATTAGACCGTTAGCATCTTGCTCAAAAAAATGACCAAAGAGTTTCGATATTTTTACTATTTAAAACTTGACTCTTCTGTAGTTATATCATGTACTAAGACTGACGGAAAATGAAAAGTTGTGATTTTCTAGGCCGATATGGCTAGGAACTATACTCTCATTCCTGCGTAATAATCAAGGAACTTTGCTGCCGTACCATGAGTGCAGAGGCGCAATGATATTACGCAGCGCCTGAAAATAGGCTAACTTCCGTCACCATAACCAACGTTGGAAGTTACCTAGCTGGGGACTATTTTCAGGCGCTGTGTAATATCATTGCGTACTCTTTGGTCATTTTTTTGAGCAAGATGCTAATGATGTCTAATCAGATTCAATGATCTATGCTAAGCTATGCTAAAAGTGCTACCGCCAGACCCAGAGATTGGCTGAATGGATTCGAAAACGGTAAAACTCAACTGTTTAACTCTAGGGGAGTTGGAAAATGAGCCTATTTTCAAAAATAGTGGCGTGTTCCTTTAAGAGCTCATCTTTTTTAATTTGTTTGTTGATCACCATTCTTTTGTTACTAACTGAAAATTTGATGTACAAGAAATCTGTAGTTGCCTTCATGAAATTGTTGGCCGAATGAGGAATTTTAAATTTAGTGAACAAACAAATTCACAGTAACAAGACAAAGTAGTGTTACTATTATTAAGACAATCATTGAAATCTGAATGCATCATTTTGCCTTGAATTTGCAACATTTTTTGGCGCATACTTGAGAAAATTGATTTTAAAAGGATCAGATTCCTGATATGGATTTCAAGGAAATGAGCTTGACAAAGTTGACAAAGCAAACATGCATTAACTCAGTTTATCAGTAAAGCAGGTGGGCCTGAAACACTCATTGTGTGCTCAAGTAATCTTACCTGATAACAGCATTCCAGTGCTCATGGAAGTTTGCTCAGATGTAGTTCCTGCCTTCCATAGGCTCTTTTTCCACAGCAAAACACCAAAACCTGTTCAAGTAATGCCAAAATGAAGCAAGATGGTTTAAATGAGGTATCTTTAAGTCAAGCCCTACAAAATCTCTGTATTTCAATGTAAATAATCTGCCGTTTCTAAATTTTCTTAACCTACTTTATCGAACTCGTCCTATAGGTCATTGGACCGATCTTCACCAAAACAGGCACACAGCAGCTAGGAGCGGTGCTGGCAAAAAGTTATAAAAAGAACTTTTATTTGTAAAAGCATTACAAATATACACTCACCTAAAGGATTATTAGGAACACCTGTTCAATTTCTCATTAATGCAATTATCTAATCAACCAATCACATGGCAGTTGCTTCAATGCATTTAGGGGTGTGGTCCTGGTCAAGACAATCTCCTGAACTCCAAACTGAATGTCAGAATGGGAAAGAAAGGTGATTTAAGCAATTTTGAGCGTGGCATGGTTGTTGGTGCCAGACGGGCCGGTCTGAGTATTTCACAATCTGCTCAGTTACTGGGATTTTCACGCACAACCATTTCTAGAGTTTACAAAGAATGGTGTGAAAAGGGAAAAACATCCAGTATGCGGCAGTCCTGTGGGAGAAAATGCCTTGTTGATGCTAGAGGTCAGAGGAGAATGGGCCGACTGATTCAAGCTGATAGAAGAGCAACTTTGACTGAAATAACCACTCGTTACAACCGAGGTATGCAGCAAAGCATTTGTGAAGCCACAACACGCACAACCTTGAGGCGGATGGGCTACAACAGCAGAAGACCCCACCGGGTACCACTCATCTCCACTACAAATAGGAAAAAGAGGCTACAATTTGCACGAGCTCACCAAAATTGGACAGTTGAAGACTGGAAAAATGTTGCCTGGTCTGATGAGTCTCGATTTCTGTTGAGACATTCAGATGGTAGAGTCAGAATTTGGCGTAAACAGAATGAGAACATGGATCCATCATGCCTTGTTACCACTGTGCAGGCTGATGGTGGTGGTGTAATGGTGTGGGGGATGTTTTCTTGGCACACTTTAGGCCCCTTAGTGCCAATTGGGCATCGTTTAAATGCCACGGCCTACCTGAGCATTGTTTCTGACCATGTCCATCCCTTTATGACCACCATGTACCCATCCTCTGATGACTACTTCCAGCAGGATAATGCACCATGTCACAAAGCTCGAATCATTTCAAATTGGTTTCTTGAACATGACAATGAGTTCACTGTACTAAAATGGCCCCCACAGTCACCAGATCTCAACCCAATAGAGCATCTTTGGGATGTGGTGGAACGGGAGCTTCGTGCCCTGGATGTGCATCCCACAAATCTCCATCAACTGCAAGATGCTATCCTATCAATATGGGCCAACATTTCTAAAGAATGCTTTCAGCAACTTGTTGAATCAATGCCACATAGAATTAAGGCAGTTCTGAAGGCGAAAGGGGGTCAAACACAGTATTAGTATGGTGTTCCTAATAATCCTTTAGGTGAGTGTATGTTAATTAATTGGTCAGGCAACACGCATTTTTCAAGTTGATCTTTCTGCTGAATGCAAAGTCCAAGCTTAACGAAACTTGACACATGAAGGCAACAGGATATTCTGAGGACACACACCAAATTTCGTACAATTCTGCCAATAGGGGGCGCTACAACTAAAAAAAAACATTATAACTCAGCAAACGTATGATCCATGAATTGATTGAAAATTGGTATGCATGTTCTTTGGTGGATGTCCTAACATATCCTCTAATATGACTCGGATACTTAAAAAACATGGCCGCCAACAGCCAATAAAATCTCAGGGGCTAATAACATCAAACCTGAATGGTCTACCATTACAAAAATGGATATATTTGTACATCGTGTGAAAATGAACATGTGTACCAAATTTTGTGAAAATTGGCCACAAGGTGGCGCTATTATAAGCAATTGAACATGACATTATTTTAGATTATTTTAGAAGGCTAAATGGCAATTCCTTTCTCCCGGCTTAATGCAACAAAAACTGCTGCAGTACAGCTTCCTCTTGAACAGATTATCACACACATTCTTATGTGTTGAAATTCACAATTTGTTGAGACTGATCAACATTTCTCTTGCAGAATATTTAGGTTTGTTAGTCAGGTTGTTTAGGGTGAATCATTCACAGTGTTTACAATATTGATGTCAAGCAGAACCCGCATCTGGGAGATCCATCATGCTGGGAATATGAATGTTTACAAGATGACAGTAGATTTATCTCCAAGTATAATGTTGGCTCTGACAATTCGATTTATCTGGTTTCCTATAGCATAAACATCTGGAACCCAAACATCACTGAGACTCTTTCATCTCCTTTCCTAACAAGTTACTAAAATCAGTTAATTTTCATTATTTCCCCATCAAACTTTTTCAACATCATACGCAATTCTTAGTAGTTCACATCTTACACAACTTTCCTTCACTTGTTATGTCTTTCTAATTTCCCAATCAGCATTTTTCATCCGAGTACTTGACTTGGATAATTACACACCACACAATATCTGCATTTTTTTTGATAATTTGCTTTGGCAAGCTTTTGCCAAGAACATGTATAAATAAACATAAATAATGGCCAATGAAGTGAAAGGCACAGTTCCAGAGATTCCAGGGTCGATGACTGAGTACATGCACATGCATATGACTTTATGTAACTGCTAAATGAATTGCACTTTATTGTTACAATGTATGGTTGCACATAATTTGAATCTACATTTCCTCTCAGTTTTTATCACTGTTTTTATCTTTCCATCAAGGCCCTTTTATTAGATGTTTTCATTTTACAGCACATGCAAACAGATGGACGGACGGACGGACAGACAGACAGACAGACAGATGGATGGATGGATGGATGGATGGATGGATGGATGGATAGATGGATGAATGGATGGATGGAAGGAAGGCAGGACAGATAGATAGATAGATAGATGGATGGATGGATGGAAGGACAAAAAGATAGATAGATAGATAGATAGATAGATAGATAGATAGATAGATAGATAGATAGATAGATAGATAGATAGATATGGATGGATGGATGGATGGAAGGATGGACAAATAGATAGATAGATAGATAGATAGATAGATAGATAGATAGATAGATAGATAGATAGATAGATAGATAGATAGATAGATAGATAGATAGATATGATATGATATGATATGATATGATATGATATGATATGGATGGATGGATGGATGGATGGAAGGAAGGAAGGAAGGAAGGAAGGAAGGAAGGAAGGACAAAAAGATAGATAGATAGATAGATAGATAGATAGATAGATAGATAGATAGATAGATAGATAGATAGATAGATAGATAGATAGGTATGGTGTGGATGGATGGATGGATGGATGGAAGGAAGGAAGGAAGGACAGATAGATAGATAGATAGATAGATAGATAGATAGATAGATAGATAGATAGATAGATAGATAGATAGATAGATAGATAGATAGATAGATATGATATGGATGGATGGAAGGAAGGAAGGAAGGAAGGAGGATAGATAGATAGATAGATAGATAGATAGATAGATAGTTAGGTATGGTGTGGATGGATTGATGGATGGAAGGAAGGAAGGAAGGAAGGAAGGAAGGAAGGAAGGAAGGAAGGAAGGAAGGAAGGATAGATAGATAGATATGATATGGATGGTTGGAAGGAAGGAAGGAAGGAGGATAGATAGATAGATAGATAGATAGATAGATAGATAGATAGATAGATAGATAGATAGATAGATAGATAGATAGATAGATAGATAGATAGACAGACAGGATAAAGCGTACCATCCAATATTCTATCTCAGAAGGGAATCCTCTGTGCAAGATGTGGAGTTGGATTTTCTAATCAAATGCTCAAAATATTTATTTTGTGCTTGTTGGGCAGAAAGAGTCACAATTCACATTGGTTTTGAAACGAGTACCTCGCAGATGTGAAATAAACACTTGGGTTTTTCATATACTCTCACTCTTGTAAGTCCTGCAAATTCATGCGGTCACTGCGATTGAAAGAACCCTTTAAGTGATCACACTCATTCCAGCATCAGCCCACCTCCTCTGGCAGGAAGAAGCTCTTAACCACAAGCTCAGGCTGGGAGAATGTGGAAATGGAGCCATTTCAGCCTTTCAGAATTAAAGAGCTGTGTCTTAAAGTGCTGTTACATTGTGTTCACATACATGCAACAACTGGTTAAAAAAGCCTTTTACAAACATTATTCAATTATGATGAAAAATACGGTAATCAATCATTTCTGTGGTTTAAATAAAGTGCAGCATTGTCTTTCGTCCTACTTTGTTATTATATTGTCCATCAGTAACACTAACATCTGTGAAATTAACCACATTAAATTCCAGTGAGCTGTAGATGATTTTGTCCCAACAAACTCTAAGAGGCTTTGGTGACGCACAAAACAAAAAACTGGTTTTGAATTTGTGGCAGGCAGTTTTTGGGCATTCCATCTTGGTGCGTCTCCCCTGCTGTGCTGTGGGACAAGTCAGCCTCCACACGCGAAGCCCCCCGGTGGGGTGAAAGATGGCCTAACCACTTAGGATCATTAGTCTCTGATCTGCTTTTTTAATCTTCTACCCAAATGCACTGTTCTCTGCTTTGAAGTATTTTCAAGTTAGGACAAATTCAAGGATTTACTGTTCATAAGCCACCCTGAGAAGGAAAGGGATTTGTGTCAAAACCACCAGCATGTTCTAGCATGCTTTAAGTGCCACTCCAAAGTCAATTCACCACCTGACCATCATGAGAGAAATCTAGGGTGTACGGAGAGTATATTGCTTACATACACAGACCTTAC
The DNA here is from genome assembly GCA_039654105.1 of Coreius guichenoti. Lineage (NCBI taxonomy): Eukaryota > Metazoa > Chordata > Actinopteri > Cypriniformes > Gobionidae > Coreius > Coreius guichenoti. The sequence continues at coordinate 3,584,168 of CM077168.1, forward strand.
ATATTATTGCATGTAGGCTTTTAAAAATGTTTTAAAAATGATTTAGCGCATGCAAAATAACATTATTGAAAGATATACGCCGATCAGGCATAACATTATGACCTAATATTGTGTTGGTCCCGTCGAAGATGTTAGCAGCAGATCCTTTAAGTCTTTAAGTGTAAGTTGCGAGGTGGGGCCTCCATGGATCAGACTTGTTTGTTCAGCACATCCCACAGATGCTCAATTGGATTGAGATCTGGGGAATTTGGAGGCCAAGTCAACACCTCAAACTCGTTGTTGTGCTCCTCAAACCATTCCTGAACCATTTTTGCTTTGTGGCAGGGCGCATTATCCTGCTGAAAGAGCCACAGCCACCAGGGAATACCGTTTCCATGAAAGGGTGTACATGGTCTGCAACAATGCTTAGGTAGGTGGTATGTGTCAAAGTAACATCCACATGAATGGCAGGACCCAAGGTTTCCCAGCAGAACATTGCCCAAAGCATCACACTGCCTCCGCCGGCTTGCCTTCTTCCCATAGTGCATCCTGGTGCCATGTGTTCCCCAGGTAAGTGACGCACACGCACCCGGCCATCCACGTGATGTAAAAGAAAACATGATTCATCAGACCAGGCCACCTTCTTCCATTGCTCCGTGGTCCAGTTCTGATGCTCACGTGCCCACTGTTGCCGCTTTCGGCGGTGGACAGGGGTCAGCATGGGCACCCTGACTGGTCTGCAGCTATGCAGCCCCATACACAACAAACTGCGATGCACTGTGTGTTCTGACACCTTTCTATCAGAACCAGCATTAACTTCTTGAGCAATTTGAGCTACAGTAACTCGTCTATTTGATCAGACCACACGGGCCAGCCTTCGCTCCCCACATGCATTAATGAGCCTTGGCCGCCCATGACCCTGTTGCCGGTTCACCACTGTTCCTTCCTTGGACCACTTTTGATAGATACTGACCACTGCAGACCGGGAACACCCCACAAGAGCTGCAGTTTTGGAGATGCTCTGACCCAGTTGTCTAGCCATCACAATTTGGCCCTTGTCAAACTCGCTCAAATCCTTACGCTTGCCCATTTTTCCTGCTTCTAACACATCAACTTTGAGGACAAAATGTTCACTTGCTGCCTAATATATCCCACCCACTAACAGGTGCTGTGATGAAGAGATAATCAGTGTTATTCACTTCACCTGTCAGTGGTCATAATAAAAGCCTGAACTTTTATTTTCTGATGCTTTTTGATCTGCCATAGTATACCTTTAAGAGGCTCATAAGAGCTGCTATACTGTATATAACGAGCTGATTTCTTTCTTATGTCTCTTCATCTGAACAGAGAATCTATAACCATTAGGAAAGGGTTCAATCAGTCCAATATGCATCACATCATTATACAAATCTTCCTTTTCGCCTGTCCTTGTGAAACAGACGCAGACTTTAGCATACCTTTACATATTATGCAGATAATTGCAAAATGAGTGTAATGTTTTCAGACACTAACTGCATGTTAACTGCAATTGAATTAAAATGTAAATTGACACTTAAGTAGCACTTTAATGTAATTTCTTTTGAAACTTGTATGTCATGTACAGTGCATCCGGAAAGTACTCACAGTGCTTCACTTTTTCCATATTTTGTTATGTTACAGCCTTAAATTCATTATTTTCTGCAAAATTCTACAAACAATACCTCATAATGACAACGTGAAAGAATTTTTTTTGAAATCTTTGCAAATTTAAAAAACTAAAAAAAAAAAAAAATCACATGTACATAAGTATTCACAGCCTTTGCTCAATACTTTGTTGAAGCACCTTTGGCACCAGTTACAGCCTCAAGTCTTTTTGAGTATGATGCTACAAGCTTGGCACACCTATTTTTGGGCAGTTTCTCCCATTCTTCTTTGCAGGACCTCTCAAGCTCCATCAGGTTGGATGGGGAGCGCTGGTGCACAGCCATTTTCAGATCTCTACAGAGATGTTCAATCGGGATCAAGTCTGGGCTCTGGCTGGGCCACTCAAGGACATTCACAGAGTTGTCCCATAGCCACTCCTTTGTTATCTTGGCTGTGTGCTTAGGGTCGTTGTCCTGCTGGAAGATGAACCTTTGCCTCAGTCTGAGGTCCAAAGCGCTCTGGAGCAGGTTTTCATCAAGGATGTCTCTGTACATCGCTGCATTCATCTTTCCCTCGATCCTGACTAGTTTCCCAGTTCCTGCCGCTGAAAAAATTCCCCACATCATGATGCTGCCACCACCATGCTTCACTGTAGGAATGGTATTGGCCAGGTGATGAGCGGTGCCTGGTTTCCTCCAGACATGACGCTTGCCATTCAGGCCAGAGACTTCAGTCTGTGATTCATCAGACCAGAGAATTTTGTTTCTCATGGTCTGAGAGTGCTTCAGCCGTCTGGCCACTCTACCATACAGGCCTGACTGGTGGAGTGCTGCAGAGATGGTTGTTCTTCTGGAAGGTTCTCCTCTCTCCACAGAGAAACGCTGGAGCTCTGTCAGAGGGACCATCGGGTTCTTCGTCACCTCCCTGACTAAGGCCCTTCTCCCCCCGATCGATCAGTTTGGCCGGGCGGCCAGCTCTAGGAAGAGTCCTGGTGGTTCCAAACTTCTTCCATTTACGGATGATGGAGGCCACTGTGTTTATTAGGACCTCCAATGCTGCAGAAATTTTTCTGTACCCTTCCCCAGATCTGTGCCTCGATACAATCCTGTCTCGGAGGTCTACAGACAATCCCTTGGACTTCATGGCTTGGTTTGTGCTCTGACATGCACTGTTAACTGTGGGACCTTATATTATACAGACAGTGTGCCTTTCCAAATCATGTCCAATCAACTGAATTTACCACAGGTGGACTCCAGTCAAGTTGTAAAAACATCTCAGGGATGATCAGTGGAAACAGGATGGACCTGAGCTCAATTTTGAGTGTCATGGCAAAGGCTGTGAATACTTATGTGATTTTTTTTGTTTTTTATTTTTAATAAATTTGCAAAGATTTCAAACAAAGCTCTTTCACTTTGTCATTATGGGGTATTGTTTGTAGAATTTTGAGGAAAATAATGAATTTAGTTATTTTGGAATAAGGCTGTAACATAACAAATTGTGGAAAAAGTGAAGCACTGTGAATACTTTCCGGATGCACTGTATATACAGTGCTGCTTGAAAGTATGTGAACCCCTTGCAGAATCTGTGAAAATGTAAATAATTTTAACAAAATAATAGGGATCATACAAAATGCATGTTATTTTTTTATTTAGTACTGTCCTGAATACGATATTTTACATAAAAGATGTTTACATATAGTCCACAAGAAAAAAAAAAAAAAATAGCTGAATTTATAAAAATGACCCAGTTCAAAAGTTGATGCACCCTTGATTCTTAATACTGTGTGTTGTTCCCTGGATGATCCACGGCTGTGTGTGTGTTTTGTGATGGTTGTTCTTGAGTCTCTTGTTTGTCCTGATCAGTTAAACTGCCCAACGTTCTTCAGAAAAATCCTCCAGGCTCTAAAAATTCTTCAGTTTTCCAACATCTTTTGCATATTTGAACCCTTTCCAGCAGTGACTGTATGATTTTGAGATCCATCTTTTCACACTGAGGACGACTGAGGGACTCAAACACAACTATTAAAAAAGGTTCAAACATTCACAGATGCTCCAGAAGGAAACATGATGCATTAAGAGCCGGGGGTGAAAACGTTATGAATTTGAAGATCAAGGTAAATTGTAGAGCCCAACCGATATGGATTTTTGGGGGCCGATACCGATACCGATATTAGGGAGTAAAAAAAGTCCAATATCGATATATCGGACAATATTTTTTATGTGTATATTATAGTACAGTACCAGTCAAAAGTCTGGACACACTTTCCACTGTGTCCAAACTTTTGACTGGTACTGTATATATAATAGAGTATATACACTCACCTAAAGGATTATTAGGGACACCTGTTCAATTTCTCATTAATGCAATTATCTAATCAACCAATCACATGGCAGTTGCTTCAATGCATTTAGGGGTGTGGTCCTGGTCAAGACAATCTCCTGAACTCCAAACTGAATGTCAGAATGGGAAAGAAAGGTGATTTAAGCTATTTTGAGCGTGGCATGGTTGTTGGTGCCAGACGGGCCGGTCTGAGTATTTCACAATCTGCTCAGTTACTGGGATTTTCACGCACAACCATTTCTAGAGTTTACAAAGAATGGTGTGAAAAGGGAAAAACATCCAGTATGCGGCAGTCCTGTGGGCGAAAATGCCTTGTTGATGCTAGAGGTCAGAGGAGAATGGGCCGACTGATTCAAGCTGATAGAAGAGCAACTTTGACTGAAATAACCACTCGTTACAACCGAGGTATGCAGCAAAGCATTTGTGAAGCCACAACACGCACAACCTTGAGGCGGATGGGCTACAACAGCAGAAGACCCCACCGGGTACCACCCATCTCCACTACAAATAGGAAAAAGAGGCTACAATTTGCATGAGCTCACCAAAATTGGACAGTTGAAGACTGGAAAAATGTTGCCTGGTCTGATGAGTCTCGATTTCTGTTGAGACATTCAGATGGTAGAGTCAGAATTTGGCGTAAACAGAATGAGAACATGGATCCATCATGCCTTGTTACCACTGTGCAGGCTGGTGGTGGTGGTGTAATGGTGTGGGGGATGTTTTCTTGGCACACTTTAGGCCCCTTAGTGCCAATTGGGCATCGTTTAAATGCCACGGCCTACCTGAGCATTGTTTCTGACCATGTCCATCCCTTTATGACCATCATGTACCCATCCTCTGATGGCTACTTCCAGCAGGATAATGCACCATGTCACAAAGCTCGAATCATTTCAAATTGGTTTCTTGAACATGACAATGAGTTCACTGTACTAAAATGGCCCCCACAGTCACCAGATCTCAACCCAATAGAGCATCTTTGGGATGTGGTGGAACGGGAGCTTCGTGCCCTGGATGTGCATCCCACAAATCTCCATCAACTGCAAGATGCTATCCTATCAATATGGGCCAACATTTCTAAAGAATGCTTTCAGCACCTTGTTGAATCAATGCCACGTAGAATTAAGGCAGTTCTGAAGGCGAAAGGGGGTCAAACACAGTATTAGTATGGTGTTCCTAATAATCCTTTAGGTGAGTGTACATAATATACATGCATTGTACATAAATAGAACATAACAAACATATAAATGAAATAAACAGTTCTTTTCAGGTTTTTCATGTAGGTCTAAACTAGATTTAAATTTCAGGTACAGAAATAGTAATCAAATGTCAAATATCACTTCATAATCTTCACTGTATAAATATAGATTAACCCTTATTAAAGTCATTCAAGAGCTGTGAGTGTTTTTTTTTTTTTTGTCTTTTGTTATCTCGTCTTTTATGAGAAAAAGACTTCCCTGCAATTGACAAGACAAGGCTCTGAATCCCATCTGTATGTAAGTTCTATCAGGACCACTATCGTCAAAGATGATAGATTGACTATTAGCATACAGTTTGGATTGGCGGTATGGTTCTGTTCTGGGCAAGAACTCCCTGTGTATCCATGCAGCCTAGCATGGATAAGAGCAGGGAGAGCAGCAATAACCCCCCTTAGGGTAAACAGAACAGAACCAACATAATGTATTGCAGATATCATTAATGTCGATATTAAATGTACAAAATAATTTGTGAATTTAGTCTGATTCAAGGGGAATCAGAATACCAAATCCTGACTGACGACAGGAGGAGCTGGGGATGGAGGAGGGTAATTAGCTCTGGAGAAACGCGATAGTTGCTGATAGTACTGAAGGAGCTTATATATGCATGCTGTGATAGACATCGTATTCCTATAGGTAGACGTGATCAGCTGACAGTCAGCTGATGCAAGCTTGACTAACGTGACCTGCCAGAACTGACGCTACGCATGATTTAGTCGCGATTTTCTCAGCTTTTTTCTCAAAATGTTGCTTTTTTCATGAAACTTACCCACATTCAAGTGTTGATAAAAGAAGAATGCATGAAGCTAGAATAAAACAGAGGATCTGTTCTTTCTTTTGATATATTTCATTTTCAGATATTCATACAACAAGATATTCTGTGGGCCATGAAACTTGTGAAAATGACCAAAAGTGTTGGCGGTGACAAATTTCATGTTTACGTTCACTTAAGACATAACCGACTATGTTTACGATGATACTCGACAAGACCAGCCTTTTGATATAATTTTGTGTGAATATTCACGCGCTGTGAGACGCTGGGCGCGTTCATATCGGTTGCATTTCTGTGGCATATACGCCGATGCCGATATATCTGCGACAGGCTCATATCAGCTGATAAATCGGTCGGGCTCTAGTACATTGTACTTAATTTGTTTTCCGAAAAACATGTAAGTATCTTCTGTTGCTTCCGAAGGTCAGTACTAAATGGAAAAAATTTATATTTAAACAAAATATTGTTTAAATTTGGACATCTTCATCCTGTTCAAAAGTTTTCACCCCCCGGCTCTTAATGCATCGAGTTTCCTTCTGGAGCATCAGTGAATGTTTCAACCTTTTTGCTTGAAAGGGTTTAAATATGCAAAAGATGCTGGAAAACTGAAGAATTTGCAGGACCTGGAAGATTTTTCTGAAGAACATTGGGCAGTTTAACTGCTCAGGACAAACAAGAGCCTCAAGAACAACCATCAAAAAACACACACAGCCGTGGATCATCCAGGGAACGACACACAGTATTAAGAACCAAGCGTATTTAAACTTTTGGGGTCATTTTTATAAATCCAGCTATTTTTTTGTCTTGTGGACTATATGTAAACATTTTTTAATAAAAAAAAAAAAAAAAAATAGCATGCATTTTGTATGATCCCTCTTATTTTGTTAAAATTATTCACATTTTCACAGATTCTGCAAGGGGTTCACAAACTTTCAAGCACATCTGTATATATTTGCAGTGTTGGGTAGTAACTGCAGAATCTTGGATTACATAATCAGATTCCAAAAATTAAGTACTTGTCATTAGATTATATTACATTTTAAAATACTTGTAATCAGACTACAGTTACTTTTTTATTGAATACATATAGTTTACACAATGGCAGTAAATCATTCATAATTTATTGATTCTCCATAATCCTTTTTTAATCTTTTAAATTTTCCTTTCGAAAAAAGCATATCATTCATATACATTCAGAAAGTCTTCTAGTTTTGAAAAGAAATTGCACACACAGACCAGCACAAGTCAGGTGGCTATAATTACATGGAAAATTAAGAGGTCACAAAGCATTTGATCAATGGATTTACAGAAATCATTCACTTTTAAGGAATGTTTTCTCAACATTGCAACATTGCATATTGATTTAGCTCAACACATTAATTATTATTTGAATTATCACTCAGTGAGTCATTTAACAATGCATTACTGTCTTTGGAAGACTTTTTTTTCTTTCGAACATATTTGTGACCCTGGAGCACAAAACCAGTCATAAGTCTCACGGGTATATTTGTGGCAATATCCAACAATACATTGTATGGGTCAAAATTATAGATTTTTCTTTTATGCCAAAAATCATTAGGATATTAAGTAAAGATCATGTTCCATGAAGATATTTTATAAATTTCCTATCGTAAATATATCAAAAATGTATTATTAGTAGTAATATGCATTGCTAAGGACTTCATTTGGACAACTTTAAAGGCGATTTTCTCAATATTTAGACTTTTTTGCACCCTCAGATTCCAGATTTTCATAGTTGTATCTCTGTAATACTGTCATATCCTAACAAACCATACATCAATGGGAAGCTTATTCAGCTTTCAGATGATGTATAAATCTCAGTTTCAAAAAATTGACCGTTATGACTGGTTTTGTGGTCCAGGGTCACATTTTTTATTATAATTTTTTACTATTTTACCATTTTTTTCTGACGTAACGTAATATTTAATGCACTTCATGTTGTTCATAACAAGGAATGGAAAACATTTTCTTTCTCTTTGTATTTTTTATGAATATGGTACAATATTATCCTATTCAATTCAATGTGATAAACGAGGTAGGTCAAAAGTAATCTAAAAGTAATCCAAAAGTAGTCCGATTATATTACCTAAAAGTGCAATGTAATGGATTACGTAATTTTTTTGGTAAACTAAGACACTTTTTGGAAAGAGGAAGACACTTGGAAAGATGTGAGTAGATGAAATATCAACATAAAAGAAGATATATTAACCTGCATCAATCAGGATGAGTCTGTGAGCTGTAATTAAGCAAACATGGAGCCCATATGGCATATGATGTCCCAAATAATCTGTCTTAAATTAATAAGGCTCAGTGCTTACAGTGATCAGATTAATTCCGCCAGCGTTTTCTAAACCTGTATTAATCCCTGTAATCCGCAGCAGTTTCACTGCCAAGTGCTTTAATCCTTTAGCCACCAAGTGAGAAAACTTCGAAAGTAGCCATGCAGACGTTCAATTCGGTTCTGTCCATCACTCCAACTTCATCCTTTCACCTCTGGAACAAATATCTATTCAAGACTCAAGCAGAAAGCAAGGATAAGGAACACATCCCAAAGGTTTTAGCTAATCAAGAGCAGCGTGTTGAGATCCCATATCACTATTAGCATAAAATAACACCCGGCGCCTCATGCGGACATCCTGTACATTGCTGCAAATTTCACCACAGCAAATACACTAGAGGTGAGTAATAATTACTGCCGTTTAAAAAGGATGTAATGTTACTGAGGTGAGCAGTGCATGTGGTTAATGTCCGTAATATCCTGATCACACCACAAAGATGAAATAATACCTACAAGACAACCTTTTCATCACATTTTCTTTACAAAACAGCACATTTATTTGGCTAAATCAGTCTTCTACACTATCAGAGTAGAGTTTTTTTAAAGACATGTCCCTTGAAATAGCATGTAAATAATGTACCATGGCATATGAATATGGTTATCATTCAGTGGCATGTTCTGTACAGTCCATTCTTGTATATGCCAGTAGATGGAGCTCTTCAAAGTGACTGTTTCCAGAGCAGCTCTGACAATGTGTTGCATTTTTCATTGGTATATGAACAGATGTTTTGTCACACTGTCTTAAAAACGGGTTGAAGACAGATTTTCCATTTTAAAAGTCCCCCAAAAAAGGCTTTCCATAAAAATATTATATAAATAATCTAGAAAGAATATTTAAAATATGATTTTAAATCAGCTGGATGCCTTAATGTTTGTTCCACCAGAGATTTTTAACAAGTAACTTTATTTATTTAAGTTTATAAATTTAAGTTAAGTCTTAAATTATCTTTTAAAAGTATAGGCTATATTGGCTAAAAAACAGATCACCTGATCAATGATCAGATCCTTTTGTGTGGTATTTAAAATTATTTTAATATGCATTTGAATTTGAACCAAATCCTTAAATTGTTCAAAAGAGCTGTTAACACTTTATAATAAGTATAGAGTAATAAAGTACGTACAAATCATTTGCAAATTATTAGTTTAAAGTTAATGAATAGTTTTAAACTGTAGTTAATACATTAATAGACTATATACAGATAGTGAGTTCTTCATTCATTGTCACTGCAATTAACAAAGCGTTATTGTTTAATTAGTTCATATGTAAAGAGTTAGATAATGCTTTGCTACCAACTTATTAACAGTAAATAGCTCTCACTAAACATTACTCTCTCAGAAAAAAAGGTACAAAAGTCACTGGGGCAGTACATTTTCCAAAGGTACACTTATGTACCTAAAGGGTGCATATTGGTACCTTAAAGGTACATATTAGTATATAAATTGTACATATTAGTACCTAAAAGGAACAAAAGTGTACCTTTTGAAAAGGTACCATCACAGTGACAGCTTTTGTATTTTTTTTTTCTGAGAGTGTACATTAATTCAGTGCTTTAAACCAACCTTTATTGGACATTAATTGCATTATTATTATTAAGAGTTCATTAAAATGTTTACAAATTCATAAAGCGCGCACACACACACACACACACACACACACACACACACACACACACACACACACACACACACACACACACACACACACTCAACACACACACACTTTACTTAGCTATCTAATGGGGACATTGCATTGACTTCTATTGTTTTTATATATAGCTAATTGTAAATATTATAACCTAACCCTAACCCACATCCTAAACCTACGCATCATAGGAAACTTTTTTCATTTTTACATTTAAAAAAAAAAAAGTAATTTAAGTAAATTACTTTATTTTTGTATAGATTTTGTCAGGTTTTGCTCACTTCTGGGTACAAATTTGTTCCCAGAATATGGCTTAGTAGGTACACACACACACACACACACACACACACACACACGCACACACACACATTGGGTCGCCATGTTTTATAGGGACTTTCCATAGAAATAATGATTTTCATACTGTACAAACTGTATATTCTTTCCCCTAACCCTATATTTTAACAACGTGATCTCATGAGTAATTGTATGTAATTCATATTGACAACATTTATTCATTTATTTATTTTTAATTGGTTATGTTCAGCTTTGCAGATAGGCTCAATGATTGTGTAAACATTTTAATGAACTTGTTTGAATAACGCAATTAATGTCTAATAAAGGTTGGTTTAAAGCACTGAATTAATGTTATTTTCCCATTTTACGCTACCTAATCTAAAGTGAGATCTATTTACTGTTAATAATTTGTTAACAAAGCATTATATAACTCTTCACATATGAACTAATTAAACAATAACACTTTGTTGACTAGTGACAATGAATGAAGAACTCACTATTTGTATATAGTCTATTAATTAATTAACTACAGTTTATAAACTATTAATTTTGATTAGTAAGTACTTTATTACACTATACTGGGGGGAGCCATTCCAGGCTTTTGTGATGGTCATGTCAGGTGAATCCTGATCTGTTTCTGATCCAGTTCGGTTTTTCCCAGGTTCCTATCTGAATTCCTGCTGCTCTCTCTCTCTCTCTGAGATCAGTGAAAAATATCTCCAACCGTCCGGACTGGCTCCCCCTCTCTCTCTTTCTTCACCTTTACACATTATGTCTGCTCTGACGCCTCTCATTTCGCTCCTCTCCAGCTCGGCTTTGGTTTAATCACGGAAATATGGATTGACTTTGATTTCACTCGGTCGCCTGTTGAAGTTTGGAAGCAGCGGATCGTGTCTCTGCTCAACGAGCTTCATGTTTCCTTCTGCAACTTTCGGAAGTAACTCGTTCCGGATGTGTTGTTCACACCGCTGAACCGACCCGTGCGCGCGATCAGGGGGATTTTAAACACGGATCGTGTCCGAGGCTTTCCACACTTCTTTTATTCGTGTTTAAAGTGATGGCGGAGCGGGGAGCCCGGTTGCTCCTCTCTCTTTTCTGCCTCACGATCACAGTTTCACACGCTGAGAAAGGTAAGGCTGAGATTAAAGAGCATTCAAACTTTCTGCGGTGCGACCCGCTGTCTGCAAATGTGCGAAAGCACTCGAGAGTGCAGGAGTGAGTGTGTGACCAATATTTTCATACTAACTAACTCAGACAACTAACACATAAATCGATGATTTTATCCAGTTCACCGAGCACACACACCTTTCAGACATCCTCATAAATCAAAACATATGCGAAATATCCCCTTTTAATCTTTATATTTGGCTCATTTACTGCAAAGGTGTGTTCTGCATTAACTTCCACCTGAATAGAAAACCCCATTCCTTCATTAAAAATGGAAGAAAATTAGCCTAAATCTCATTATTGTCATGTTTGAGCGCTTAAAGAGTGTTTTCCATGCAATGCATTTGCATTAATCCTAGATATTTGGGTGAATAGTGCATTTGTCTTTGACTGCACACTTGAAAGAAAAGAGAAAAGGTATTTTTGGAAAGAACATCTACCATGTTTATTTTGGTGTGTGTAGAATTCTGGGTTGAACGCATGAAAATTAATTGCAGAAAACATACCTAGGGCAAAAAAAAAAACAAAAAAAACATTGCTTATGAATATAATGCTGCCTTTACACTGCTGACATATATAACCAGAGAATATGCCTTAATGCTGCACAGAGGCAACATAAATGCATTTACACTGACGTTGCAATATCTGAATATGCACTGATATGGCCAATACCAATAACCGATAATTCTTTATACATTGCAATATCTGAAATAAAATAAGTAGGGATGCAACGATATGAACATTTTGGCCGATAACTAATATATTGGCGGATAAATCTAAATCCAAATTTTTATATAATTTTTGAGAGCCTGATTACAAAAACAAAAGACTCACCATAAAAATCCATGTCCCAAGCACACAATTAAAATGTTTTTATTATAATTTTATGTAGCCTGACAGACCTGCGCTGCACATGTTGCACTTAAACATCTTTTTCTTTTTTGAAGTGATTTCAATCATATTTAAAGCAATTCAAAACCATCACGGTGAACAGTGCGCATCTGAAGTGTCAGCTGAAGGAAATAATCCATTATTTATCGGCTTTAAGATATCGGCCAAATTTTCTTATCGGGCCGATAACATGAAAAATGAACATATATCGGCCGATACCAATATTGTGGCCGATATATCGTGCCTCTCTAAAAATAAGAATATGAATATAGGTACATGAACAATAAAATGATGGCAAAGTTTAAGATTGCACCATTTTTTAAATGTTGGTACTGTTTTATTTGCCATTGCATTGTTGCACAGAATATTGAGCCGGCACAGATTCAACTGTGTAAATATGCCTTTAGAGAAAGTGGTTATTTTTGCTTCAGAGCATAGAAACTGAATCTTTTGTTAGTTCATCTTGTTCATATTGAATATGACAAGGCTCACATTTAATATGCATGATGCATCATTTAACTCTTTCATTATTATTGGCAACATGTTTCCAATAGTTTGTGCTTGGTTATTAGGATCACGTATGGTGAAAGCAGGCCGTAGTGGAGTTGCGGCGGGGCTGTCTTGCGTGCAGAGGCTGATGAAGCGGCTCTGCCGCATGAAAAGCAATGTGCTGTGGTAAAAAATCACAGGCTTTGCTGGAGATCAGTACAAAAGAGAGGAATGGGGGGCTGGGTGGAATGGGCAGACTCTGTCTGGAAAGTAATAAAACCAGGAGATTAAGGGGGGGAACAGGGAGTTCCTTTGGGAGTTTTGATTGATTCCAGAGAATTGGACCTACATGCGGAGAGTGAGTTTCAAGTTACTAATTGTGGGGTCCCCTTCTGAAAATATGTGTTTATTTGAAACATGTTTTTTGAGGTTCTGCACAAATGCCAACCATAAGCAGTTTCGTGAAGATTAGGTCACCTACATCTTGGAGATAACAGCGTTCCAACTTTTCATGTGCTGGAAAGGAAATGTGCATGTCTTGAAGTTGTTTTTAAAAAAAGTTGTCATTGCATCAAATTTGCATCCCATTTTATCTGCATAATCCTGCTGGGAGAGAACTGTGTGCTGATGGCTTCCCTGCGGACAATGTAAACATTATGCTAAACTGTATAAACACCCTCACAACCTTGTCTGCAAGAGATCTGCTTCCTTCGCAGAGGCCTTCATTGCACAGACCTGAACAAAAGGACAGTGTTGTTCTAACGTAGATAACGGTTTGTTTTCTGTTCTATAGGCAGTATACCTGGTTTTTAAGTTAAGTTAGGCCTGGTTTCACAGACAGGGCTTAGATTAAGCCAGGATTAGGTCATTAAAGTAGCTTTTATAAACATGCCTTAAGAAAAACATTACTGCTGTGCGTCTTGAGACGATACAATGGCACTGACATTTTAAGATATGGCTTTGCAAGTTGCTTTCAGTTAAAACAGCTCAAACATGCATTTTAGTCCCTGTTTACACCTGGTATTAAAATGCGTTTTGGTCGATCGGATCACAAGTGGACGACACTAAATACAGGTGTAAACAGGTCTGAAATGTTTTGAGCTTGTCCACTTTTGACCACTTCCAAAGGTAGTGGAGAACACATTCGACTGGATTGCTTTCGTAGTGTAGACGCTCATGTGGTCAAATGTGTTCAAACAGCCACAAAAGACCGTCTTCTCTCCGTCTACTGACCTAATGCGTGAACATTATGGGAAGCGCGCTAGACAGACGGGATTTAAACTTTGTCGGCTCAAGATCCAAGTTTGGTTTGAAAACGAAAAAACGTACCAATCACAATGTTCTCTCGCCATTCCTGATTTCTAACACACACTCACAGCGTTCGGCTGGTCTTGCGGCTGTCAGAGCAGAAACGAAAGCTGATGTTCTCCGTGTGTTTTTCCGTTGTATCCGTTTACGTTATGTAAATTGCTCAAGATTATTAGATTGAAAGATCTGAAAAAGCCCATATATTAAACCACCCATAGACCCTCCCCTCGAAGAAATCAGGACAGAAGTGGTTGAAAGTGGACAAGAGATGGATTAAAACACCAGGTGTAAACGGGAATGTGTCTCCCTCGTCTACTAGCATTTTGTTCTATCAGATCACATCTTAATACCAGGTGTAAAGAGGACCTTAGTCTGGGACTAGTCTTAAACCTCGTCTGTGAAACTGGGGGTCAGTGTAATATATTATTGATATTAGTATATTAGCGATGCACTGGATTTTGGCAACTGAAAATACTAGGCAAAACATTTTTGGTTTCGGCCAAAATAGTTTTCGAGGGACAAAACCATTAACTGAAAGAATGATGTTTGATTAGCACTTTTCCAGTGACATATTTAGACCGCATCAGCATCTATTTCAGGTAAACATGTCAGCAGTGTGAAAACACTTCACTGTGAATAAAATAATGCTGAAGTAGCAATCTGTCAAATTTGTTTGACTAAAATATCTAGAAGCGGCTTGTTGTCGTAGAACTTTACTATGACTGGTTTATCACCTGAGAACACAGCACTGAGTTGAATTACCCAAATTAATTTACCCACACTTAATTTTGTGCATCACTATTATCACTTTTTTTGTTTTACCAACAAAAAAGGTACTATGGACAATGGTATACTAACAGAGTGCTTTATCGTATGGGCTGTGTTGAATTTTGCTTATTTACAGTATGTAGAGAGATGTATCATAGATAAATGGATGCCATTGTTGGAAATATTCCATCAGCTTGTTTGGCCATATAGCTGTCCATTGCATTATAATCATTATCCGAAGTCATCATTACTGTTGCAGCTGCATGTTTTCAGATGTCAGGAAACAAAGAGGATCAATATCACAGTGACAAATTAAGTATTGTCAGCAATTGAATCTTGCTGGAAATAGGGCGTCACAATAAGCTTTCTTTATTAATTTAGATGGACAATGGGCCCTTGGCTAATTGCCTAATGTGCAAATGAAGGCTTGATAGCAGCATGTAAATGGATTATGATTGATGGAGTTATTTGTGTATTGCACTAGCGGCAAAAGTGCTGGTTAATAATTTGACCTGATATTTGTCAACATATAATTTGGGTTTCTTTGTGAGGGAATCAAACTCTTTCGATGTCCTTGTACTAAGTGATATGGCAGGGTATTGGTATGTTTGGAATGGCATACTACTTATTTAATTCATATTGCAAGAATATGTAGAATGCAATGCACTTGACATGATCTTCCAGTTAGATAGCAAAAAAAAAAAATCATCTTGTTTTTTTTGTTTTTATCTCTTTCTTGACTCCTCATTAGATCAGACAGTGAAATGACTCCAAATTGGAGTGTAAAATGGGCATATTTTGTTTCTGACGACTGAATGTCACTTGTGGATTGAACACGCCACGTAGTGAGATCATCTGGCAACAATTTAGCATGCTACAATTTGAAATGTTCAGTGTTGCATGCTGTTTCAATTATTATTAAAAAAAAATAGTACTGTATATAATAAGCGGAATGTAGGCTCAAGTATTCCATTCCGAGCTAGACTTGATTGGCTGTGTCAGGAAGCCTTAACGTCAGCACAGACCATTCATCAGCATTTCTCTTTTGGTGGCCTCTAAATTGAGGTATGAATTGTTAGGGCTACTTGTGAAAATTCGAGTCCATTTATCGAAATGGTGTGCTTCCGCTGTATGAGATTATTGGAAAGATTTCCAAGCCAACCCTGGTCAATTCTGCTCCATTACCATCAGTAGTGTATCATTATGTTACTGAGTGCACTATTTTAGTGTAGCATTTGAGAAAATGACCAGTCTACGCAAATACACACGAGGTAGCGCATACGGCTTTTTGTTGTTGTTGAAGGAATTCCGATGAAATGGTCATGCCTGCGGAATGTTTGGTGGTCAACACCCTCATTTGGGATCTGAGTGGTTGCAGTTCCCAGTGGATCTCTCTTTGCCGAGTCTCTTACCCGCCTCAGCAGCTGGAGAAGATTATGATGCATGTGTGATATGAATGCTCGTACTCAGTGAAGTGAAGCAAAATCCAACTAGAGCTTCTGATAAGCCATTTTGTAGTGTCTTCCTCTTGGTCTGATTGTTTTGGCCCTCACAAATCTAGAATTATGCTAATATTAAACGGTATTTAAATAGCTCCAATTATGAGTAGTTATGCAGACAAATGACACTATTAATTTTTCTCATACATAGGGTTACAGATTTGAATTAACTCTTTGTTTTAGGCATTATTTAAACTTTAGATTGTTCTGTAGACTCAAATCATAATCCAGTATTGGTATTGGGTATATATCAACTGATATTATATATTTAATTATGCAATATGCCTGCCTATTCCCCATATTTTTACATTTAGATTACCTTTACATCTGTAGGTTTAGCTTTTAAAACACAAAAAACACTATTAAATAGAATTTTTAATGGATCTCAAAATGAATATCCTTTTGTAATGCCTAAATGTACAAAATTTTATATCTAGTGTTTTATGTTTTATTATTATTAATTCCTAATGCTCATAATAATTAATTGGTTTGAGTAGGGCAAACATGAATTTAACAAATTAGTTCATTATGAGTTAGAACTTTTTTTTTTCTTTTGCGTTCATGAAACTGACACATTTTAAGTAATCTGAATTGTTTTATTGTTTTGAGTTTCTTGTTTCTTTTAATTTAGACTAACTTAAATTTAACTGAAGTTGGGGTGGGATTACTGTTTCCCAGCATGCTTTGCCATGTCTCTCGAAAGGGGGAGTAAATGCTAAAATTGAAATGTGTTTTTTTTTTTTTTTTTTTTGGGCCAAATTATTGGGAGATTTAGTAGAGTTTAATAATTTGCTATGCTAATTTAGTAGAGTTTCTGTTATCTTGGGTTTTTTGGGGGGGCTTCTAACCAAAGCATTGTGTTGCCAATTAGCAAGTTAGCATTTACTGAATTAGCTAGACTAAAAATATTTCAGATTACATGATCATTTTAAGTTTAAATGTATGAGTTGGTTTACTCACATATTTCACATGTAACATGTATGAGTACAAAATAAAAATCTGCCAGTTCTGCTTACTTAAACTTTGAATTTCTTAACTTAAACATTTTGATGTAACTGGTTACCTATTTTTTTAAATATGCCAACTTATCTGGTTTTACAGAATAAAGGAATGTAATATTGGCCATAACATTAAAATAATTACTGTCAACGGCTATTTTGCATCTTCTGAAAGAGTACTGAATCTCCGGATCAAAACGCATGCAAAAAAGCAGCAGAAACAAGCGATAAAAGCACTGCTTATGAACGTTGTAGTCTTTGAAAAAGAAAAACTTGTTTCAGCTTTTAGTTTAAAATGTCGCTTTTTTATGAAACTTACCCATATTCAAGTGTTGATAAAAAAAGAATTCATGAAGTGAGAATAATAATAATAATTATAATTATTATCATTTATTTATTTTTTTTAAAGCAGAGGCTTTCTTTTGACATGCTTGTTCAGATACTCATACAACAAAAGATTCTGGGGGCCATGAAAATTGTGTGAAAATGATCAAAAATGCTGGTGGTGGCTGGCAACTTGCTCTGGCCCCGAGTCAAATGTAGGGCCTGGAATCTTATAGAGTTGTGATGGTGAACCGTTAAGTGATCCAGAACGCCCTAGTGACCATTTAGCAATACTGTGGTGGCACATTGCTGTTGAGCATATTTCACAGTCAGTACCATACCAAATGCTGAACTAGAGCAAATATGAGCTCTCGATTGCGGGAAACCATTTTTTCCATGTGCAAAACTGCATGTGGCTCTGATCACTGAAACCCATTTATCGCTGACCCAAATAGTTGGAATGTTTAGCTTTCGTTCTTCTTCCTGACCGTGCACTGGCTGCTCACATGCATGCGCTGCCATGTTAATTAGTATTGTTCTCTCCCTATCGCTGCTAGTTGGGCTGTCATGAAATGGGGTCTGCTTTCTTTATGGCCTGTTTCGCAGCATTTCACTTTATCGTTACAGTCTCCAAACACCTGCTGAATATGCTGACAAGCTAACTTGTGCTGTTTCCCTTGATTTGGTGTTATATGTGAGTAATGGCAGCATGAACTGATATCTGTGCCAAGCATCCCGGCAGACTAAAGCTGTGAAACCACTGAAGGTGATTGAAGCACCCTGTTGTTGTTGCACATTGCTTGAGCGCTGATGACGGGCCCTGTGGGGGCCCTTCCCTCATGGCTTTGTATAAAGGTCTCATAGTGTGGCCTGTAGAAGTATCACTGAAGACGGATAATGAATAAGCTCAACGTCACTGCCAGTCTGCCTGAACTCGGCTTGTGGCTCTTGGCAGCTTAAGCCGTGCTTAAGATCTTCTCGACACGCCATCCTGAGGTTGGCTTCTGGTTTATCACAAAGATCCAGTCAGGGCTCGTCACACCTTCCTACACGAAAAGCAAACGCTCCTTCCTTTGCTTAACCAAGGAAGTGTGGAAAATAGAGCACTTCGACTAATTTTTCTTTTTTTGCATGTAAAGTAGAAACCTATTTTCCATGTCACTAATCATTAAAGGGTACATAACACACACAGTTTCTGCCAATCTCATGTTAATCTTGAGTACCTATAGAGTAGTATTGCATCCTTCATATCTCCTATCATATTTATAAAAGACAGATACGCTGTACCGATTCTTTCAGAAAACAGTGCAGTGGGCGGAGCCACACACACACACACACACACACACACACACACACACACACACACACACACACACACACACACAATACATCATGGCATTATCTCTGGATAACTTTCGATTCACTATACGTTCGTGTTGTTCACATTATATGCACTTACGCGCCGATTGCCAACAAAACACACACATTTGATGCAGTTTCACTCACCGCCTGTGGTTTCCACTCATGACCGGGAACAAACAAACACACTTGCAGAACTCCGGAAACACAAACTGCATCCACTGTTCCCTTAACGCTGGGTTATTTGGGAAGCTGAACAAGATTATCTTTCCCTCACAACCAGAAACACACTTCTTTAGTGACATTGTTGATTTCGTGGTCTAAAAACAAAATGACAGCGCTGCCGACGGCTCCCGTAACCCGAACGAAGCTCGTTGATGGACTGGTCACGCTCTTGCTCTCGCTCTGGTTGGTGTGTGTGTGTGTGTGTGCACGCTCATCCGGGAGAAGTGCCCATATGAGGAATTCCGCCCTTTTTGACGTCATACAGGGCCATACTCGGAAAAAACTTTCCGAAACTTGTCCGAATCCTGAAGGAGTGTATTTGGCACAGAAATATTCTGTCATACAGAACACATCCTTTTTTTATTTTTATTTTTATTTTGGCCTTAACTTAACATGCTTAGCATGAGAATCCAATTCCTTAACAGGGTAAATAAGTCAGAATGCATGAATTAGCATTAGACCATTTTAATATAATTTACTTGGTTCAAAATCCATATAACTTCCTTGCTTCCACAATTGGAAAACTTATAATAATTCATACTTATTTCCTATTACAATGAATGTGAGCTTTGAAAAACAACCCAAGATTGTCAGTGAATAACGGCTTAAATTTCAGCTGGTTTCTCACACAAAGCTATCATTTGGATTTAGAAGGCTTGGAAAATATTGCAAGAATTGTATGAACCACTTTTATGACACTATTATGTTTCTTTGAATTTGCATTTTGCATTTAAAGCTTGAAATGTCCTGATTTCGTTATAATTCAATTGAAACACTGTACAAAATATGATCAATAAGTTATGACAACATTGCTAAGTTATACAAGATTATACTCATTTTAAAAGTCAGTTTAATGTAATTTAAGTTGAAATGACTCTTTTACATTGAAGAACAAACAAAACTAGCTTCACTTGTTCATTAAAAAAAGTATACATTTATGAATAACATGGGTGAATAAATTCTGAGAATATTTATTTGACAAATGAAAGCAGGATGTGTAAAGGTTTTTTCTGAATATGTCTGTTATAATGGATGTTAATTATGTATTTCATAACATGAAATGAGTACAGAATCACTCAGTTGATGTTTGCCTTGGTTACTTACATCATGCGCTGTGAATATTGCATGCCTTGGCTGAAATGAGTCTTTGAAAGGTCTGAGGTAGATTTGAGGTGTTTTTGTGATTGTGAGATCTGCTCTTTTTTAATCTTTGTAGAGATAATGGATGTCTGAGAGCCATAAGGAACTGTGCATTACTTACCTTCCATATTATTGCACATTACAGCCAGATTAATGTATATATTTACAGTTTTTAAGTCATTTTGGGTGGTTTTGTTCTGGGTGGTTGCATTTATAAGATGGTTTTGCAGCTGCCGTGCATGCCAGATGAGATATGAAGAATTTCCTCCCAATGGTTAGTAGTGACGGGAATGATGGAAACCAGCTGCTCTGGGTCCCCGACCTCAAGATTTGACCTCTGACCCGGCGATGGATAAATGCAGCTGGAGAAAAAAGCCGGGAGAAGAAGATAAAGCCAGAAAAGCACCTGCAGAGTAGGCTTGACATTCCAGCACTGGATCCTTGGACACGTGTCACATGATCCCAGCGAGTGTGTTCGTATGGGAGGGGGCATCATTAAGGGGAGGCCAGCTGTTACTGTATATGCCTAATGAGCGCTTTTATGGAAAAGACTTGATGAACACGCACATTTGACCGGCTACCTGTGGAATAAGTACGCCTACAGATTAAGCTCCACAGTTTTTCAATTCAGACAGTCATTTCAAAAAAGTTTCAGCCAATGTATACATTAAAAAATACTTCTGTTTCTTTGAATTAGAAAACAAGGTAACACTTTATTTTACAGTGTCCTTGTTACACGTTACATGTAGTTTCTATAGTAATTACTATAAATTATTTATTATTACATGCAACTAACCCTAAACCAAACCTAACCCTACATGTAGTTAATTAATATTACTCAGTATTTTAATGTATAATTGCACTGTAATAAGTACACCTTAAAATAAAGGGTTACACTTTATTTGGTAACACTTTATTTTACAGTGTCCTTGTTGCATATGTTACATGTACTTACCATAGTAATATCAGTAAATTACTTACTATTACTACTTACTATTACTTACTATAGGGTTAGGGTTTGGTTTGAGGTTAGTTGCCTGTAATTATGCATAATTTGTAGTAATTACTATAGAAACTACATGTATCATGTGTAACAAGGACACAGTAAAATAAAGTGTTACCAAATAAAGTGTAACAAAATAAAGTGTAACAACTTTTTTTGGTTACACTTTATTTTAAGGTGTCCGTGTTACAATGTAATTATGCATTTAAGTACTGAGTAACAATAATTAACTACATGTACTTACTATAGGGTTAGGGTTTGGTTTAGAGTTAGTTGCATGTAATTATGCATAATTTATAGTTAATACTACAGTAAGTACAACACCAAAAGTTGAATTATTGCCCTAAAATGACATGATTTTTCCCATTTATCCAACTTTTCATTAGTGATTAAATAGTAATTTACTGTTGGAAAGTTGAGTGTGCAACACACAGAATCTATCCCTGTCTTCACATTATAACCGTAAAGTTACAAATTGTTGTTAATTTGTGGTTTTTCATACACTTGAATTATTGTAATTATCACCTTTGTGCACTAGAGTATATTTAGGTAGCAAAAATGGTAGTAGTTAGTGCAGGATTAGGTTAGTCTGCTTTCAGTAAGAGTGTAGTACATTCAACAGTTTAAAGGGGTCATGAACTGAGAAATAAAATTTTCCTTGAGCTTTTGACATATAAGAGGTCATCATACTATAAGAATATCCTGTAAGTTTCAGAACTGAAAACTTCCTTGTTAGTCCAATAAAAGCTTTTATTGACACCAGGCCCAGCAAACAACAGGTTTTTCAAAGTGGGGATCTATGACGTCAAAGGGAGGAAAGCACCGCCTCTGCAGAAGAAGATCAACGCCTACTTTATCACTGCCTGTTTAGCCCCGCCCACTTCATCACTGCCTGTTTAGCCCCGCCCACTTCATCACTGCCTGTTTAGCCCCGCCCGCCGATTCACGCATGACATGCAATAGAATAGGTAGCCTAAAAGTGACATAGGTCTACGTGGTGTTAAACCAGATCGAGCTACCAAGCAATAAACATGCCGTTGAGGATTACAAAATATTGTGCAGTGCCTGGGCTCGACAGTAATGCAACATGTAAGTAACCGTGTTCATTCTAATGCCTGATCTGAAATGTAATTATTCATGTACAGTCAGATGTTCTTTGTCTGTGTGTCAGTAAATCAAACCAGTGACTAAATGTCAACTTGCGTTGTTTCTCTTAGTAGGATGAAAATAATCTGTTATTTAACGGTGATTAAATTTTATAAAGAAAGCGATCAAAGAAAGCTCCCTTTGCAATCGTTGGAGCAGCTCGCGCTGGAGCTGTCAATCAAACGGCGAGAGTTTATCAGTGACGCGTTTATCAGTGACTCCCGTTTTATTCAACGAATCTCTTAACTATATCACGTTTGCACTGTTAGTGAAGATGAAAGCATTCGTTAGTGTACAGAAACTGAGTTGCATTGACGAGATCACTGCTTTCATGCGCTCAGCATGTCTGTGATTGGCTACAATGCTCAACCTTTCATGCCACGATCTGAATATAATGCCATAGATCTAAATATAATGCAACACTTTTCACGATTAGTTAACCATGAGAGCTGTAATAGTAAAGATGCGCTAAAAGAGAGAGTAGTACTTAGCTATTTCAAATGGAAAGACGTTAGCCAATCACAGCAGTGGGCGTTTACACTGAAGTCTCACAGCAGCCAATCACAGCAGTGGGCGTTTACACTGAAGTCTCACAGCAGCCAATCACAGCAGTGGGCGTTTACACTGAAGTCTCACAGCAGCCAATCACAGCAGTGGGTGTTTACACTGCAGTCTCACAGCAGCCAATCACAGCAGTGGGCGTTTACACTGAAGTCTCACAGCAACCAATCACAGCAGTGGGTGTTTACACTGCAGTCTCACAGCAGCCAATCACAGCAGTGGGCGTTTACACTGAAGTCTCACAGCAGACACGCCCCTTAAAACAGAGCGTTCAAACCAGAGGGCTAAAATCAGGGTAGGAAAAATGCCTTTTATTTATATAAATTATGACAATTTTTGATGTAAAAAGCATTCTAACATTATAAGTGCACCCCAGGAAACATCATAAAACAATAAAACAACGCAGTTCATGACCCCTTTAATATATTTTACTATTTAAATCCATTCTGCAGAATTTTTTAATGCAGATTGCATTGTGGGCCTAGGAATGAGTAATCGCTGCTACAGACCAATGCAAATGTGCCCCATTTCACTTATGCACTCGAAAAAGAAGCAGATGAGCTATTTGGCTAGATTAAAGAAGGCCTTTTTTTGCAAAGTGGAGGGAAAAGCTTCCTGGGATTCTTTTCTCCAAAATGCACAAATAATATTCTTCTCATTTCTGTCGTCTCTCACCTTATAATAAGGTTTGATAGTGGTAATTTGAACATTTGGGAAGAGATAGTACAGGCCTATTATGTTCATCAAAAAGCAATTACAGGAAGCCATCTGCAGGATGTATGGTAATTATACAAAACTCTACTTATATCTTCTGTTTCTCACCTCTAGACGCTTACACAATCACCCCCACTTCATGTGAATTAAGCAGAATCGTGTCCACAATAACTTTATGATTGGATAATTAGCAGTTGCACTCGGATGATATCACAGTCATTACCCTTTACATTTTTTTTGGGGCAATATAAACACTCATGGAATTGTCTATACATGTTGAGCTTGCAAGAACTTGCACGGATAATACGATTCACTGAGCAGTGGACTGGGCCGACCGCACCCACACCAGCCCATAGTCTTACTGCCGCTGCACGCATTTCTAGTAATTCACGGTCAGGGTGGTGTCGCATATTGCTTGCCGAAAAATGGGGGGTCAGGGGTTCAATTGCCCCCCCTGGGTAAAGCCTTAGATACATAGTGACTGTACGGCTGCCCCACGCTGACTACAATGGTAATTAATTTCTAATGAGGGTTGGAGCACTCGCTTGTGCCAGCCTGCATTGAGCCCACGGGCTCCAGACGTTTTATTCTATGCCCCATTTATTTAAAGAGTTTGTAATATTCTCCAGTAGGTCAAGAGTTCCATTCCGCTTTATGATGTCTACTCTCCTCAAGTCATTTCTTTTAGTAGCTTTTCAACACTTTTATTTTGATTAGATCGCAATATTGCGATATGAGAAAGATTTGTCTTTTCGGTCTTATGTGAGATGAGATGGAAGTTTTCACATAATCCTGGCTCTAGTTCAATAAACCCATTCCAGTTTAATTCCGTTTTTATAAAGTTATGCTCTTTATGCCTCATTTCATTGCGCATTCAGTCGGTTTTAATTAAAGTCGGTGACTTGTGTATTGTGGTTTTGGGTCAGTGCTGAAGCGGCTTGTATTGATAAAATTTCCTGAGAGGAAACTATTCTGTGAAATACAGGAAGCCATTAGGAAGTCTGGGCCTCACATCTATCTGCAGCCAGTAAACAGTGACTAGCCCCCTGTGTAAGCAGTATGGATGAGCCTTGAAGAGGATTTTGTTGCGAAATTTGTTGGTTATTTGTGCAATGTTTTTGTTAGTAGTGTAACACACACATACACACACACACACACACACACACACATATATATATATATATATATATATATATTGAATGTAACTCTACACCCTTGCTTCATTTAGTATACACAGAATCATGAATATGCAAATTAGCCCCACCCCCACTCAATTACACAAGCTCAGAGATCCACTCGGCCAACTTACTGTAGTAAACGCTGCACAATCACGCTCTTTACAACGTTGGACATGTTACGTAATTAATATGACTACGTTATCAAACAGCTAATAATGTGTTGCTAATGTCACACATGTTCCATGTTCCCGTTCGCCATCTCAGTCTGCCTTCATCAGTCAGCAACAGCATCCTTAGAAACGCTTTGAACATTATGGAACGTCAGTGGAGAAAGGCATATAGTTCATCATAACATTGTAATATACACTCACCTAAAGGATTATTAGGAACACCATACTAATACTGTGTTTGATCCCCTTTCGCCTTCAGAACTGCCTTAATTCTACGTGGCATTGATTCAACAAGGAATCTTTAGAAATTTCTTTAGAAATGTTGGCCCATATTGATAGGATAGCATCTTGCAGTTGATGGAGATTTGTGGGATGCACATCCAGGGCACGAAGCTCCCGTTCCACCACATCCCAAAGATGCTCTATTGGGTTGAGATCTGGTGACTGTGGGGGCCATTTTAGTACAGTGAACTCATTGTCATGTTCAAGAAACCAATTTGAAATGATTCGAGCTTTGTGACATGGTGCATTATCCTGCTGGAAGTAGCCATCAGAGGATGGGTACATGATGGTCATAAAGGGATGGACATGGTCAGAAACAATGCTCAGGTAGGCCGTGGCATTTAAACGATGCCCAATTGGCACTAAGGGGCCTAAAGTGTGCCAAGAAAACATCCCCCACACCATTACACCACCACCACCAGCCTGCACAGTGGTAACAAGGCATGATGGATCCATGTTCTCATTCTGTCTCTACCATCTGAATGTCTCAACAGAAATCGAGACTCATCAGACCAGGCAACATTTTTCCAGTCTTCAACTGTCCAATTTTGGTGAGCTCGTGCAAATTGTAGCCTCTTTTTCCTATTTGTAGTGGAGATGAGTGGTACCCAGTGGGGTCTTCTGCTGTTGTAGCCCATCCGCCTCAAGGTTGTGCGTGTTGTGGCTTCACAAATTCTTTGCTGCATACCTCGGTTGTAACGAGTGGTTATTTCAGTCAAAGTTGCTCTTCTATCAGCTTGAATCAGTCGGCCCATTCTCCTCTGACCTCTAGCATCAACAAGGCATTTTCGCCCACAGGACTGCCGCACACTGGATGTTTTTCCCTTTTCACACCATTCTTTGTAAACTCTAGAAATGGTTGTGCGTGAAAATCCCAGTAACTGAGCAGATTGTGAAATACTCAGACCGGCCCGTCTGGCACCAACAACTATGCCACGCTCAAAATTGCTTAAATCACGTTTCTTTCCCATTCTGACATTCAGTTTGGAGTTCAGGAGATTGTCTTGACCAGGACCACACCCCTAAATGCATTGAAGCAACTGCCATGTGATTGGTTGATTAGATAATTGCATTAATGAGAAATTGAACAGGTGTTCCTAATAATCCTTTAGGTGAGTGTATATCATATACATAATTCACCCGCTATATTGCAAAATCTACCCGATTTTTCATATCAACAGTAAAATATACTGTGATAACCCGGCTTCTCTTGAGACTCCCCTGCTTCAGAGAATAGTTAATGATATGCTAAAGCCCGCCCACACATTGATGTGATTGGTTACAAGGTAGTTTGTGCTGTAAGAAACACTGACGATTTCAAACCGTGTTTTTGAGACTGTCTTTGGTTCACTGCAGTTTTAAAGAGAAAATACTCAACAATGGTGTTGACATGAATGTGCACATGGTTTGTCTTAAAGCATATTAAAAACACCACATAGACCTATAAACAACATTAAACACTTGATTTTCACCACAGGGGGACATTAAACAATCATGTAGGAAGACACATCATGGCCATATTCCAAGATTCAGGCTCAAATTGTGAACGAATGGTTGTGAGGGAGCATGAAGAATCATTTTCACACATCTGCCCTGGAGGGCCAATGCGCTGCAGAGTTTAGCTCCAACCCTGATCAAACTCATCTACCTGTGATTTTCTAATGATCCTGAAGGCATTGATTAGCATGTTCAGGTGTGTTTGATTAGGGTTAGAGCTAAACTCTGCAGGAAAGTAGATCTTGTAGGCCATATTTGAGGATCCCTGCTTTACAGAGTGCTGGACTCTTGCATTGGCAATACAAGATCGTGATCAAAAATGTATGCATCTCTTGATGGAAATGACATCACAACCTTGATTTCCATCAAGAGGTGCATACATTTTTGGTCAAGATCTTGCCGTTGGGTCGGACTCAGGTTTCTTTTTTTAAAAATCGACTTATGCATGTTGGGTTCGGGTAAGAAGTGATTCGGGTCGGGTACAGATTTTAGGACCCAAGAAGATGTGGTAAATATGCTACCACAAAATATTGAACTTTATTCAGTATTTATTCAGAACTTTACTACGACTGGTTTATCACCGGTGGACATGACTCCCTGAAAAGCATACAGAGTTTACGCAATTACCTAAATTTAATAACCAAATCTTATGTTTGGTTTTTTGTTATAGTGATTCAGTAAAAATGTAATTTTTTTGGTATCATTCATTCATGTACCAAAGGACTTGCATGCCAAAGTATG
Source organism: Coreius guichenoti (assembly GCA_039654105.1). Classification (NCBI taxonomy): domain Eukaryota; kingdom Metazoa; phylum Chordata; class Actinopteri; order Cypriniformes; family Gobionidae; genus Coreius; species Coreius guichenoti. The sequence goes on from CM077168.1 coordinate 3,611,890, forward strand.
AGCAATAGTATTAGTAATGCTTTCAGTTAATACTGCTTTTGAAACATTTCATTTAGATTCCCATCATATTTTCTGACATTTAAAAAAAAAAAATTATAAAGGTTTTCAATTTCAAGTGCTCTTCAAAATATCACTTCACCAGCCTTTCACAGCAATTGTATCATTTTTTGCACTGATGTTCAATTCAGCCTTTAGTCTTTAAATATTTTAGAGATCCTAGAGTCGGGATAATTTAAGTGTGCTTGGAGCGATGATCTTGAGAATGAGATTTACCTAATAAAAACCGTTGTCCATTTCTAATGCTTTGCAGTGCACAGATTGATTTTGGGTCCTTGACGAGCTCTGGAACAGGTTGTTGTTATTGAACCCTTGTAACTGAATTACTTAAGGTAAACCTTTCCTAATTTAATTTAAAGCTTTGCCGTCCATTTTCGTCTGGCGAGTCTCTTACGCTAATGAACAAGTAAATGTGAGCATTAAGGTTGTGTGTTTCTGGTGAATGGCAAATACAAAAAAAAAATGGATGTCGTCTACTTGCACTTTGGGTTTCTTCAACAGAAATGTTATACGGAGCATTGATCACCCATGAAATCACATATCGCCAAACATCACTCCAGAATCTCAGTGGAAAATTGACTAGCAGTTAAGTGGTTTTGGAGCCGTGCTGTATTGGACCCCTGAGAACCTCCGTGATGCCTCGCTACGTCTGCCCCGTTGTGCGGCGCTCCTATTTGAATTTCAATCAGCGCTTGATGTGTTGCTATGTGAAGGCATGGGGGATGGAGGTGAGGTGGAATATGTAGCGTGACCAATGGAGACTCATTTGAGGCTCATTTGTGTCCGCCGGCGTCCCAGGGGGCACGTACCGTAAACTGCTAGCTGCTGGGCTTGCAAACACTCTATTTTTACTGACGTCTCCAGCTAGCTCAGACTGGAGGTGGTACAATCAATATTAACCCCCTCCCTACCTCCCTCCTCCTCCTCTGTTTTGTGTCACTTCATCATGCACTGTCACATCTACCACACCTTGGTTTGTTATATTGAATTAAATGTGCTGTGGTACCCCGTGTCATTCACTCCACGGGGTTCAAGACCGTAATTGTATCCCGGACTCCATTAAACAGCCATATGTTTTATGGGTATTTACCATAATGTGTGATTGAATTATTCCGCTTGTGACACCGTGCGTTCCTTACAAATGCATCGCACTCTGGGAAATGCTAATTCTGCATTTTCCCTACCTTTCCATATGGCGCCAGATCTCTTTGGTGATGCCAAATGAGCAGTTTTTGAAATGAGATTGTAGCCGACAGTGTGTAAAAGACTTAAGGAGGACGAAAAGGACGAAGCTTTCAAGATGAACAACAAATAATTCATGTTTTTGAGGTACTAGCTCCACCAGAAGCCACATTTGATCCATTTCCCCTTGCAGCCGGCTTCCATTAATAATGGATGGTAGTTTCTCCCCCATCTGAGTCCTGCGGGGCACAAATCCCCCTCCCAGCCCCCCACATCCCTCCACTGTGTTTCCCACCATTGACTATCCCGGTTGGGTTCAGGGCTAAGTTTATACATCATATCACACTCTGCTTTACTCCTATTGTTAGTTTAGCCAAGTGCATCAGGAGGTGTCTGCTTTGTTGTGTTACAAAGCCAACTGTCATGATATGACGTTTTAATAGAAATTCTTCCCTCTTCTGTTGAGGTCACCTCGGACAATGCTTCAGATGCCTTCATGCTGTGCTAAAGAAGCCATGTGGGTTTTTTTATCCTTCTCCTTAAGCATTGGCACAATGTGGAGGGGTCAGAGACTGGATGAGCGCTGGAGATTTATGGCTAGTTTAGAGTTGAATAGGAAAGCTGTGAGACATGCCAAGTGTATGATGTAAGAAACTGGCCAGACTTACTCCCACTGCCACAGCGGATGAAGAAAGTGATGAATCAATGAGAAAATTAAAGCACGCCTCATGATGATCTGATTCAGAACCCTAAATCCTGGGGGAAAAACTAGGTCATACCAGTAGAAGATGGTCAGGCTGGTATTTGGAATATGATCGCTGTTTTTTTTTGCTGGTCTGAGGTGGCCTACCAGCCCAAACCAGCTTGAAGGAATATTCTGGGTTCAATACAAGTTAAATTTAATCAACAGCATTTGTGGTATAATGCTGATTACCTAGGGGTGTAACGATACCCTCATGTCACGATTCGATACATATCACGATACTGAACTCACGATATGATATTATTTAGATACTCCAAGACATATGGTAAAAGATTAACAAAAAATGTTGTACTGTTGATTAAAATGCTAAATTTGCCGTTACATTGGGTGTGGAAATGAATAGGCTTGGACTTGGTGCTGGTAACCCAATGCACAGGACAATGGTGACACCAGAATAAAAAATATTCATGATTCTGAAGCTGAAAATACAGAATTATTTTAGACGAATATGCTTCACTGACTAGATATATTAGCCACTTTTACTGCCAACATAAGACATTTGGCATTATCAGGACCCACAAATATTCCCCCATTGGATTATTATACATTATATTCAACATTATATATAGTAGTTTAATGTAGTACTGACACTAAAACTCTGTATTCTTGAATTTTTATTTTTGGTGAACTATATCACTATCCATGATACATATTGTTGCATGTTTGTATTGCGATATATTGTGACATGATATATTGTTACACCCCTATGATTACCACAACATTTTTTCGACTTCTCACTCATTTTGTTTAAAAAAGTAAAAAAATTGAGCTTGCGGTGAAGTACCTACAATGGTGTGAAATGGCCAGTTTTTGGAGGTTTAATAGTCTAAATGTGAAGCTTATCATAAAAAAACCCCACCCAAATGAACTCTTCTGTTAAAAAGTGTATTATTTGAGATGTAATGCTGTTTAAATAATTTTAGTTGTTTTAGGGTTTATGATGTTGCATTGTCATGATGTGTGTAAAATTGGACTTTGCACAAATTAGTTTTTACACTAAAATCATGTTAAAAGTACATAGGACCAGATTTACTAAACGGGGAAAATTAGGGAGAGAGTGCAATTCCCAAAAAAACGCATATGGGAGTGGACAGTTCTGCACGTGATCTACTGACGACAGACAAATGAAAGAACACAGACGCAACCGGATCATTTCCATAATGACCAACACAATCTACCAAGAGCAGAGCAAATCAGCGCCTGGTTTAAGACATGCTTTTTTTGGGCGGTAAATAATGGCACAAACACCGGAAAATTGACGAGCGCAAACCGTAGTAAATCACATTGCATGATTCATTTAAATACTCTCCTCCCATAAATTTTGCGTCTGAAAGGGAAACTCCTACAAATGCATATGCAATAAGATCAGCCGCAAAAATAACCCTGTCCACGCCTTTTCAGCGCCAATTTTTCACTGCATGTCTTTAGTAAGTCCTGACAGTAGTTTTTTAACGCCAAAAGAGGGTTTGCGCTGGCGCAAGCTGTTAGTAAATCTGGCCCATATTGTTTATGCCTTGTGTCTATTGAAACTGTGTGTGTGTGTGTTAATGTTTACAGATTGACCCCATTCACTTCCATTCCTAAGTGCCTCACTGTAACCTTTATTAGTGTTGTCAAAAGTACAGTACCAAATCGCTACTGAAATTTAAAAAATGTGACGATACCAGCATTTTTAGAACACATTTTTAAAATTTCAGTACCATTAATCTGGATTTTAGCTTGAAAGACAAGTAGAAGTAGACAACTAATCAACATTATACCACAAATGCTGTCAAAGATGATCTATCTAGATGAAAAAGTCCGGCTGATCAACCTTCTAGACTGGCTTGGATCAGCTAATGGTCATAAACGAAAAACCCTGATTGTAGCTTGATTGTTCAGCAGTGGAGAACCGCCTCAACACATCCACCTCATTTTATCACATACTAGCATTACCATAAACCTCAGAATTGTATGAGGATATGCTGAAAGGTTTACTGATCCATTTAAGGAGCTATAGTTGGTAATATCACACTGTACAGGGGTGTCTGAATTCATCTGGCGTAGTTGGGCTTCTCAAGAACAGAACATTATTTCCACTTTTAAATGGAAAATTATCACGATTCTGAACAGACAATTAAACAAGATAGCGTAATTTACTAGAGTTTCTGACAAAATGTTAATTGTTGTTAAATATATGTTTAATTAATTTGAATGAATTATTTTTAATAAATCAGTTGAGTGAATGATTCAATGACTCACTCATAAAGACTTCACTTGTTTCATTACTGGATGAATCAGTGCTTTTGAACGAATCTTTTGAATGAATGATTCAATGACATTTTTAACAGTCATGTGTCGCCACCTACTGGTGTAACGATGTAATTTATACAATCTTTATTTGAGGTGTCGAATTACTTTCAAAAGATGATTTCCTCTATTTTGATCGCTACCGTAGACATCAGTGTTTATATCAGAACTATACACTTTGATCCCAGTTTTTCTGTGATGATCTGAATTATAGTAAGACTGTTTGTGAAGCGGTTTCATATCTATACATGACAACGGTTCTCTCTGGATCAGAACACACATCTGAATGTTTGCTGTGATTGTACTTGTCAAAGGTTTAACAGACAGAGCCGAATCACTGTCATTTAGGAATAAGATCACATTGTTTGAATCGACATCATGGTCTTTTACTGATGAATCGTGCAGCTCTACTACAGAGCAGTTTATTCATTTGATAATCCAGCCGCTCATTGTGTGCCTAATTTAACTTCTACTTTTTGAATATTGACTGCAGTAAAGCACTTATCTGAGCTTTGTGAATCTCATTTTCTGTCATTTGAAATTCCTATTTCAACCGTCAGAAAGCTTGAAATTATTTCCAGGGCTTCCAGGGTGCTTGTCGTCCTAAAGGCGGTTGCTTCTGCCCATCAGTCTTTCTGTCTTCTCATTGATCCATGTGACTCATGAATATGTAGAAGAGGCTGCTGAAAAGGATATGGGAGGAGTTATTGATGTTTGACATTGAGAATGTGCTAAAATTGCTCTGAAATCATGTTCTCTGGCCACAGAGATTATGAACACTCTAGAGAGGATTTTTTTTACCATTTGTTCCCTCGCTTAAGTTAATTCATTATTATTATAATTGGGAATGTGGAAGGTCTGTCTGTCCTTTTGACATTTTGTGGTTCACAATAACACTTCTATTTTAGTATTATCACTATTATAGTATTCATTAATATTTTGAATTAGATTTCATTTTAATTTTAGTAATTTTGTGTGCTTTTGACATTTTTCATATTTCTATTTAGCTTTGTTTCATTTAGTTGCAAAATCAACATTTTTTTTTATTTAAGTTTTCTAAATGTAAGCTTTTCATCGAATATTTATATTTTATTTTAGCTTTATTTCAATTAACGAAAACTAATTTTAATAGTTTTAGTTAACAACACTGCTTCAGGGTGTTTAGGGCATTAAACCCATTATTTTAAGTCAGATTAATGCAATTTAAGTTGAAATTACTTAAATATCCAAGTTGATTGTACTTAAAAATTTAAGGCAGCAACTTTTTTTTACAGTGTTGAACATACAGTGACATGAATACACCTCTTCTAAAGGCTTTTTTGTTAATATTGGTATTATTACGTGTATTATTATTTCTCACAAAAAATGTAGCAATTTTTGTATAGCATTATAAATATTTAAAAAAATCACATGCATGTTGTGCAACCAACATACAGATACATAAAACAATGAGAGAAAAGAAAGAAAATTAGGCTAGATCTTAGAAAGGACCCGTAAAACCACCCATGAATGTGTCTTAAGGTCAGTAATAGCTGATAATTTGACATTTCTATGACTTTTATCTCTGTACATGAAAATGTATGGCATACTGTATGTGTGGGAAGGGATTTCTAACCTTTAACTATAGGGATTAGAGCTGCACGATTCTGGATTAATTAAGAAAACATTTTTTTTTTGTTTCATATTGAGATCACGATTCTCCCACGATTCTGAATAGACAACTAAACAAAATAACATGTATTTTACTACAGGTTCTGACAAAATGTTAATCACTGCCGTTTATTTAAAAAAAAAATTTAAAATTTGAATTTTTTTTAAACCAGGTTAAGTGAATGATTCAATGACTCACTCGTAAAAATTTGTTTCATTACTGGATGATTCAGCATCTTTGATTCGAATCTCTTGAATTAGTGATTCAATGACTTATACATTTTTAACAGTCACGTGTCGCCACCTACTGGTGTAACGATGTAATGATACAATCTTTGAAGCTTCAAGTTACTTTCAAAAGGTGATTTCCTCTATTTTGATCGCTAGCGTAGACATCAGTGTTTATATCAGAACTATAAACTTTTATCCCAGTACTTCTGTGATGATCTGAGTTATTGTAAGACAGAAATAATGATACTGTGTGGTTGAAAAGCTGTTTCATATCTATACATGACAACGGCTCTCTCTGGATCAGAACACACATCTGAATGTTCGCTGTGATCGTACTTGTCAAAGGTTTAATAGACAGAGCCGAATCACTGTCATTTAGGGATAAGATCACGTGGGTGTTTAAATCAAGGTTGCAATCTTTTAACAAGATTTGGATATAAGGTTTTTAGTATCTAACCATAAACATGAGCAATAACAATAGTAGTAAACACACTTCCCCTGTGAAAGCAGATTGTTCTATGAATAGCCAAGCAGAACTCGTGATACACAAACTACAAACCCTAATTCTCTCTTAATTATGATTGCACTTACTGTTAACACCGGTAAACCTCAAAAGCTACTCAAAGAATCACGTTTAGAGGAGTATGCGTGTTGAGCTCCATTCATAGCAGTGCTAATTGCTTCTGTACAACTGCTGTTAAAGCAAATATTTCAGCTGCAACACAGACGTGAATGTTTTCATAAGCGGCTGGCATAAGCAGGGCTGTATGTTTGATAGATGTGCATGGATAATGATTGTATACAGCATATCAGATGTCTAAATCGCTGTCTGCTCGAAGAAAATGATCACGTTATGAGATGGTGTCATAAAAGACAAGGCGGACATTATTGTATTAGTTCTCAGATATGAGCGTTTCTTCACCCAGGGGTAATGGCGTGTTTTGATGCTTTTGTTTATATGCATGTCTGGAACAAAAATCAGATTCTGATCACAAATGACCCGAGAAAGAAATGGAAAAATTTCAATTTCAAATTTCAGCCAGAATATATTTCTGCTTACATTTAGTTATACTGAGACCCATTTTAGTCTGGTTACTGCCTAGTGATGGAGAAGAAAAGCAAAATGTTCCAGTTGTTTAAAGAGGAAACTCAGTCAGTCATGTAAACTCTCAGCACATAAATGTTCAAAGGGGAATCAAATGGGCCTTATTTTGAGAGGATTTCTATTTCTCATTGTGTGTGTTGGTGTTGGTCAGCGGCTTGGCAGGGTTTTTACTTTTCCAGCAGACTTTTAGCAAGCATGGATGGTTTTTAAAGGGATTGCAAGGGTAAATTATAATCTTTACACCCTTTAATTAAACGTACCCTGTGTGGTCTTGGATATTTTTACATGTTCAGTTTGGACGTTCTCAATCTGTTTCATTTAGACTGACACCTCCCACACGGAGAGTTTGGAAAGTGGTGATAATGTGGGTGTTATGCACAGCTATGGAAAAAGATCATGGAAAGAAACCACAAGATTTCAAACTATGGGCACACAATCCAAGAATTCATCTCAAATGAATCTCATGACTGCGTGGAACTTGATACAGAGTGTCTACTGGCCCTTAAACGTGTCAAAATGCACTTTTTATAATGTAACACATAACTAATATCAGTCACACTTTAGATTAGGGTCCAATTCTCACTATTAACTACAACTCTTGCCTCAATAAACTCCTAATTACTGCTTATTAATAGTTAGTAAGGTAGTTGTTAAGTTTAGGATTAAGGGATGTAGAATAAGGTCATGCAGAATAAGGCATTAATATGTGAACCTGGAGCACAAAACCAGTCATAAGTCTCACGGGTATATTTGTGGCAATATCCAACAATACATTGTATGGGTCAAAATTATCGATTTTTCTTTTATGCCAAAAATCATATTAAGTAAAGATCACGTTCCATGAAGATATTTTGTAAATTTCCTACCGTAAATATATCAAAAATGTATTATTAGTAGTAATATGCATTGCTAAGGACTTCATTTGGACAACTTTAAAGGAGATTTTCTCAATATTTAGACTTTTTTGCACCCTCAGATTCCAGATTTTCAAATAGTTGTATCTCGGCCAAATATTGTCCTATCCTAACAAACCATACATCAATGGAAAGCTTATTTATTCAGCTTTTCAGATGATGTATAAATCGCAGTTTCGGAAAATTTACCCTTATGACTGGTTTTGTGGTCCAGGGTCACATATGCGCTTTATAAGGTCTAATAAACAGCCATTATCCTAGTAATATGCATGATAATAAGCAACTACGTAGTTAATAGTGAGAATTGGACCCTAAACTAAAGTGTTACCCTAATATAATTTATTTTATTATAATATAGTAGGGACGAACCGATGTGAAAATTTTGGCCGATATCGATAACTCTTTATATTTGAAAGCTGATAACCGATATATTGGCCGATAAATCTAAATCCAGATTTTTATATAATTTTTGAGAGCCCAATAACATTAAAAATTAACATATATTGGCCGATACCAATATGGTGGCCGATATATAGTGCATCCCTATAATAATATATTATATAATATATATAAAGTTTGGAACAATTTTTTTATGTTTTTGAAAGAAGTCTGTTCTGCTCACCAAGGCTGCATTTATTTAATCAAAAATACAAAAAAAAAACTTTTGAATGCGTCTAACTGTTTCAACAAAAAACATTGATAATAACAAGAAATATTAATCACATGGATGTTTTGTTTAAAGCTGTTTCGCAGTTTTAATATCACTATGAGATTTTTTTTTTGGTCAGACTTTAGTTTTGGGTCCAATTCTCACTATTAACTAACTATTAACTATGACTTTTGCCTCAATAAACTCCTAATTACTGCTTATTATTAGTTAGTAGTAGTTAGTAGTGGTTAAGTTTAGGATTAAGGGATGTATAATATGGTCATGCAGAATAATGCATTAATATGTGCTTTATAAGTACTAATAAACAGCCAATATCCTAGTAATATGCATGATAATAAGCAACTAGTTAATAGAGAGAATTAGACCCTAAACTAAAGTGTGACCAAATTCTTAATTTAATTTTGTTCACTTTTTTGGGGGGGAGGAGGCAGTCCTGTTTTAATTGGTGCAAAATGTGAGATATACACCATACAATGACACTGAGTAAGTCATACTAGTTTGAAGCAGTGAGAGAGTGGATAGATTGTAAAAATGTAAAAAATGTAAAAATCCTGCAGAAGGTGCGACTTTAGACATGAATGGTGATTTTTGCTGCAGTGTTAGGCAGACAGTCTGCTCTATTAGGCCACTGATTAAATAAACTGTGAACATAAACAAGATGAGATGCTGTGCAATGCTGTCCAAGCCAGTCATCTCTATTTTTTTTGTGCAGGACCAATTATTTGTCCATACTGTGCACAACCCATATGTAAAAAAATTTTCTCTTTGCTGTTATATAAATGTTCCTCTATCACCCGTGGACATTTATTAGCATCTTCTCATGCTGCATCCCTCAATCAGTGGCTGATTTTCTCCCATCGGCTCAGGAATCCTCCTCCCCCTTCTCTTTAACTATCCCCTGCCCATGGGACTTCATAAATATCATTTCATCCAGTGGAGCCGCTGACATGGAGCAAAGGGCCGCCATAAATAATTCATCCTTAGTCCTGGCTCCCTGTTTAGGAATTCACAACACAAGATCTTTACTATGCAGGTTTGGAGCAGTCCATGATCCAAAGACCTCCCTCTCTCTCGCTCGCTCTGAGTGTGTGTGTGTAAGTACTTCTGTGAATGTCTCAGTGTGTATCTTCTCCTCAGGTCCTTTCCATTATTTTATGTACACCTTTGGTCTTTGTACAAAAAAAAAAAAAACCTTGATCTTTGCCGTCTTTTTTCTTCTGCCTGGCTGTGCTAATTTCTTTCTTCTTTGCTTAGTACTTTTTTGGTGGCAAAAATGTAAACTAGATTTGATTTGTAATCTCTCTCGCTGCCTTAAAAGCGCTAGTTTTTCATTATTTAGTCAGAATCTCTTAAGTCTTTAAGATTCAAATATTAGATAGTTAGATTCCCCTAGATAGTTTTATACTATTAGTCTTAAAAGGCTTGCAGAATATTGTCAACATTAATCTCTTTTATATGCCTTTTTTATTGGCACCTTTTTAATGAATAAGGGAAGGTCTCCTGTGTTATTGAAGTGATCTTATTTCTTTCTGTGTGAATTTAAATATTTTCTTATCATAGTATCAAATTTCAGAGCTGTAGTAGTTTTGTATCAGTATGTACTTTACACAGCATGCTAACGCAAGTTATGTAATCGGATTACATTTTCAAGTAACTAGTAATGTATCGCATTACTTTTAAATTTACAACAAAATATCTGAGTTACTTTTTCAAATAAGTAACGCAAGCTAGGGCTGCAAAATATATTGTTTTAGCATCGATGTGCGATGTCAAGTATAGGGATCGTAGCTGATCCGTGATCCGTACGGCCAGCTGCACCCCGGTTCAGAACGCATGTGATTTGGGGATTAATTGCAAAGCTTAACCATCATAGTGAAAGTTTATCATCTGCATGTGTTTTTAAGTCAAATCAAGGCATCAAGCGCAAGCGTTTTCTGTGAACAGAACAAAACAGCACAGGATGTGCAGACGGCATGTGAATGCCGAAGTCAGTTCTCTTATTCTTTCTTTTGAGCTTAAACCGACACGCAAAATGAAGTCAAAATGCCCATCTCGTTGAGTATCCTCGTAAACACAGTCCGTTATGTGTTGTAAATGATTGAGAAAGAAAACGGATGTGTGTAATTTATATTAGGTCCGTGCTTTCGTCTTAAAGGGACAGCAGCCTAATGTACCCACAGAGTACATTACATTGTATTAAAGGGGTCATGAACTGGCTTTTTTTATTTTTTTATACTGTTGTCTGAGGTCAACCAATGACGTTCGCGTGGTTTTTACATTCAAAAACATCATAATGAATAAGTAATAGGCTATTTTCTACCCTGGTTTTGAGCCTCTCTCCTGGAACGCTCGGTTTTTATGGGCGTGCCGCACTGAAGACTTGGAAGTAAACGCCCACTGCTATGATTGGATAAGCTTTGCATATTATAATGAGCTTATTATAATTTTTTGAAAGCGTGTGGAAAAACTGCAACCGGAATGATGATTCGCCCACAGGGCTCGCAAAATGTCTTTATCAAACAAACACAATGATTTATCTCTCATCCACCCGCAATTAATTGGAATGTTATTTTTTATTACTTGGCCCGCCCGATCGGTGGATATAACCGTGCATCACTAACACACACACACACACACACACACACAAGCCTCACTGCAGAGTCAGACAGATCAGCATGATCAAAACTTCCGTGATTGTATTTTTCCTTCAAATATCAAGTCAAGAGAGTGAACAACGCACATCAAGAAAGGAATGTTATTTCACTACTTAAGATTCACCGGCCTGCCGACGGGCTTACGTTTTGGTAGCCCGTCTGGAAAACACAAAGCCCCAGGACGTTGGGCTTTGCGAGCCCTGGCCCATATATGTCCTAGTCTGATCACGAATCGCAGCACAATGAACCAACAGCACCTCAAATAAAGGATTCTCCAACCCGTGACAGCGTGCTAAGTTATGTTCAGTTAGACACGTACACATAATCAATAGATATCAAACGATCTGTAACAATGCAATACTATCACATATAAAAAACTTTTTTACTCACATAAGTGTGTTGCTTATTTCATTCATGTAATCTCATCTTGTCTACAGATCCAGTCTCTTGTTTACAAACGAATCCGTGGTGAAATCAAGGAACAAACGCGCAATGTCTTACCCATGTGAGCTGGATCTTCATTAAAAATAAATTCCTAATATTAGAATCTGAAGGAAGCTTTTGCAGCGACAGTGTTCTTCCACAACCAGGCACAGCGCAATATCTTGCTGTCTTCGGCATGTTTATTGCTCGGTAGCGCGATCCGTTTAGCTCCACGTAGGCCCATGTTATTTATGTTACATTTCTTGCACGAATCGGCTACAGAATCAGGCGTTCTTCTTCTTCAGTTAAGGCGGCATTTCCACACTCTGACATCACAGCTTGGCACGTTCTGAGATCGAGCGTTTGCTGGGCCTGGTGTCAATAAAAGCTTTTCTTTGACTAACAAGGAAGTTTTCAGCTCCGAAACTTACAGGATATTCTTATATTACGATGAACTTTTATATATCAAACGCTGAATGAAAAGTTGATTTCTCAATTCATGACCCCTTTAATTAATTAATTAATTAATTCATTCATTCATTCATTCATTCATTCATTAATTCATTAATTCATTATATTATATTATATTGTGAGGGAAGGATGGAACGGGAGAACTGCAGCTTCTGCAGTAACGCGGTCGATGTACCAGTCTGTCGTGGTGAAGAAGGAGCTGAGCTGTAAGGCGAAGCTCTCGATTTACCGGTCGATCTACGTTCCTACTCTCACCTATGGTCATGAGTTATGGGTCATGACCGAAAGGACAAGATCCCGGATACAGGCGGCCAAAATGAGCTTTCTCCGCAGGGTGGCTGGGCGCTCCCTTAGAGATAGGGTGAGAAGAAGCTCAGAGTAGAGCCGTTGCTCCTCCACATCGAGAGGAGCCAGCTGAGGTGGCTCGGGCATCTGTTTCGGATGCCTCCTGGACACCTTCCCAGGGAGGTGTTCCGGGCACGTCCCACCGGGAGGAGACCCCGGGGAAGACCTAGGACACGCTGGAGGGATTATGTCTTCCGGCTGGCCTGGGAACGCCTCGGTATTCCCCCGGAAGAGCTTTATCGCAATATACATTGCAGAAAAACAAAATATCACAATGTAATTTTTTTCCAACACCGTGCAGCCCTAACACAAGCTACTTTGTTTTCCCATTTATTAACTGACAGCTCTCTTGTCTCCATGTTGAGAGAAATTGTAAGTGCAGAGGCGTTGTGTGTGAACATGATGGTTATTGTAGTTCTACACTAATTGTGAGCATGCATTTACTTAGTGCACATCTCACTTGCACAAAAACAGATTCAGTATTCCTCAAAATGAATAAAAATTATGAAATGCAAACTCAGAAGATTATGCAAACCTGCAATATTTAAATATAACACAAATATACTTTGTATTTAATCTCACTTTATTTAGCAACGTCTTTGCTGCTAACCTTCAATGATCCAATTCAACATTACGAATAAGCAAAAATGACTTTACGTCACATGACACATCACAGCTGAAAGGTTTGTTTGAGCTGCGCGACTGTACAGGTGTGAATTTGCATTTCCTTCAGCCTGAGGATTATTCATTTCACCTTTGGTGTGAAAGGGCATTTACATTTGCCAAAAATAGAACTTTTGTGTTTTTTTGTTGTTAAAAAACTAAGAAGCAAGCCCAGCCCAGGTGAGAAAAAGCTACGCAAAAGTAACGTAAACCCATTACATTCCATAAAAAGTAACTAAGTAATGCAATTAGTTACTTTTTTTTAAGGGAGTAACACAATATTGTAACACATTATTAATATTTGCAGAGTACAACAAGAGTACAACACTTTACTTAAAGCCTTTATCTATAATGCATTATAAAGGTATTCATAACGTACACTACCAGATTCCTTGTTACATCTGAAATTGGTTGTTTGTCGAGTTTTAATGCATTGTAATTTCTAAAGGTGTATTATAACTGTGGTTACAATTATTCATGAGACCATAAGATGCATTACAATGCATAATTAATGCATTAAAAAAAACTTTTATAGTGCATTATATATAAATGCTTTAAGTAAAGTGTTACCGACCTTTCGTTTTGAATTGTATCTATTGCTGAGATGATAACTGGAAGCCATAAGCTGAATTAAAGATGCATTGATTGAGGCCTTATGATGACAGTTTAGCACACAAACTGTTTGACAAATTGAATCTACATACTCTCACATATTATTAAAAAAAAATACTAGGCATTATACTTTGTTGCTCAAGTATTCCATTCTATATTAGTTATTACTGCAATGCATTACTATGGTATCGATTGTTGGTTTTTAATGTAGCTTTCATGTGTTAGGTTTCCGGAAGAATCAACCGAGCTGAAGTCAGTGGAATGCTGAGAGGAATTCTGGGTAGGATAAAACATAAGCTTAGTGAAGCAGAGTTAGTCAAAACAAGACAAAACAGCTCTTCTGAAACAGAAGGAAACCTATTTTTATCTTAGAGGATAATTCAAACATGATTTGCATGATCCCATACGAGATTTGTTTTAAGTTATTGTCTCTGTTAGAGAAACACAGAAAGCCTGAAAGCATTTTGAATTGGCTTACAGATGAATGGTTGTTTCTTCTTCTCTTGCCATTGCATAAATGCAAGTAAATGCTATTTGAATAATGTCTTAGCATGAATGTTTTCCACACAATGCTGGTACAGAGCTTCATGCGATCTGACAGCGAGACTTTGCTCCTGAGGCACTGTTGGTTGTCTTTGTACAAATTGGTGTCAGTCTTAGCAGTTTAGTTTGGCCAGTAGACAAAGTCTGTCCGTGAGGAGCATTAGTGCTGCTGACTGCCCTGTGTGGACGGCACTGCTGTTTTCGTCCTGGCTTCGCTGCTTTACAGTGGCTTTGTTTCACAAACGTACTGTCTTAATCCACTACCAGACGAGTGCTCTGGCTTAAAGGGATAGTTCGACCAAAAAAACGTATTTCTGTCATCATTTCCTCACCCTCATGTCACTCTAAATCATCTTCTGTTGGCCCCAAAAGAGACCTTATGCAGAATGTTCACACTGCTCTTTTCCATGCAGTAAAAGTGACTGTCGTCAAGTTTAAAAATTAACTAAAAGCCCCATAAAGTGGCCCGGACTACTCATCAGGGGCGCATTTCCTCCGAGGAGGCAAGGGAAAAAAAATTATGAGAAAATATCCACAGTACAAAAATAAAACGATGCATATATTACAAAATATGGCATTAAAAAGTATATAAATCACTAAAGTTTCTAAAGTCACAATCCAATAGCAACCCGTGGGCGGGTATCCGATGGGTGAACTGCTAATATCGGATGTAACGGGTGGAATAGGCATGGGCGGACTGCGGGTCCAATAGCCAAGACTATTTGGACTCAATTCAGTACAAGCTGATATTCAGCTGCCTTCAAACGGTCCCTCTGAAGAAGAAGGTTTCTATTTATAATGCGTTTTCAATGTTAACTGCACTTTTTTTTCTCAGAATTGCAAACGTGCCACTTGCCACAAACTTGCCACAGCCACCAGGGAATATCGTTTCCATGAAAGGGTGTACATGATCTGCAACAATGCTTAGGTAGGTGGTACGTGTCAAAGTAATATACACATGGATGGCAGGACCCAAGGTTTCCCAGCTTAACTTCTTGAGCAATTTGAGCTACAGTAGCTCGTCTGTTTGATCGGACCACACGGGCCAGCCTTCGTTCCCCACGTGCATCAATAAGCCTTGGCCGCCCATGACCTGTCGCCGGTTCACCACTGTTCCTTCCTTGGACCACTTTTGATAGATACTGACCACTGCAGACCAGGAACACCCCACAAGAGCTGCAGTTTTGGAGATGCTCTGACCCAGTCGTCTAGCCATCACAATTTGGCCCTTGTCAAACTCGCTCAAATCCTTATGCTTGCCCATTTTTCCTGCTTCTAACACATCAACTTTGAGGACAAAATGTTCACTTGCTGCCTAATATATCCCACCCACTAACAGGTGCCGTGATGAAGAGATAATCAGTGTTATTCACTTCACCTGTCAGTGGTCATAATGTTATGCTTGATCAGTGTATAAACTCAATTCTGAGAAAAAAAGTCAAAATTGCATTATTTTTCTCGCAATTGTGAATTTATATCTCACAATTCAAACTTTATTTCTCGCAATTACGAGTTTATATCACACAATTCTGCCTTTTTTTCTCGCAATTGCGAAATATAAATCGCAATTCTGAGAAAAAAGTACAGTAAACGTTAAAAATGCTTATAAATAGAAACCTTCTTCTCGCAATTCTGACTTTATATCTCACAATTTTGAGAAGTCAGAATTGCATTCTTTATTTCTCGCAATTGCGAATTTATATCTCGCAATTCTGAGAAAAAAAGTCAAAATTGCGAGATATAAAGAATGCAAATTGTGCACATTCCGCATCTGCAAATCAACCTGAATAGCTAAATAGTAAAAAATGATATAATCAATAAGTTATGACAACATATGTTTTTACATTGCTTTAGCTCATCAAAATAAGTTAAGCAGTTTTCAACTTATACAGTCGTTATACAAGATTCAACTAAAGATTCATCAATTTAATGTAATTTAAGTTGAAATGACTTCCAAGTTGATTGTACTTAAAAACTTTAAGGCAGCAATTTTTTTTTACAGTGTAGTATTAATTAGAAGACTAATTGATGTATCACTGCTTTATAAAATCTGAAACTACTTAAAACACAAGGGTAATGGTATTTTTAGTTAAATGTGAAATTAAATCAGTTCAGTATGTTCCTCGTGTAGTAAGAAAGCAAGCTGTATTCAAACTCGTATAACCACATGCATATTTATGGTTTTGACAAGTAAACTGCTTTATAATTTTAAAGTATGCTCTGGAAAAATATTGTACATTTTTGTGACTTTATCTCCACCCCCCCTCCATGGATCAATATGTATTTAATTGATTATCTTTTTCCTCTTGTAGTTCTTTTGAAATGCAATACAAAGGCCTCCTTGTGCATGAATAATGGCTGTGTTTATTTCAGCTTTATTTGGCTTGAAATTGTGCCTGAGAGAGTCCATAAAAAGGGCTAAATTGATTTTAAATGATATGTATTGGACAGTTAATTAATACGGCTAATTGACTGTGTGAGGGGCCATCATGCTGTTTCACTCAGCGCTGTACAGATGCTGCCTCAGGAACTGACGGCCCCACACAGTCATGTTTTTATTGATTGTTTCTCGCACCCTTTGCCCCATAACAGTTGTCCAAGGCCGCAATAAACAATTAGCCTGTATCCGCTATACTTATAGCCTCAACAACATGCACCTTGCAGCCCATGATTTACCCAGGGGAGGGTGTTGGCGAACGAAGGCACCCCTCAATGGCTAAATGTCCCCGTTCCCACCCCACCGTTCAGTGGTAGAGGGCGGAGAGATGGGTGTAATCAGTCAGAGCCTCCACTCCCCCCATCAGTGACTATCCCACCCATGTATGGAGAATGAAGATAAATGCTGCTGGGGATGGGGATCAGGCTGGTCTTTTATGAGCCCCTGGAACTGTGACAGAGATATCTGCCCTAGAATACCTCCGCTCGGGCCTGACTAATATAATTTCTCATTACTTATAATTTATTACATGGCTCTCTGGATACTTGATTCTGATTGGTCAATCACAGCATTCAGTATTTTTGGATAATGACCACCTAACTGTACTTTTAACGTAAGAGCCGAATGTGCAAGGCTTCCGGTGTTCCACTTCCAGTTACAGTATATTGGCTGTACAACAACAGTCCATTATGCTGCTTGATGTTGCAATTTGGTAATTATGATTATATTATGTAACGAATAATATACATCCAGCCGATTGTTATCGCAAAGTAAACCCTGACAGGGTGATCAGGACCCTGACGAGAAGAAAAACATTTCCTAGCAAGCAGCTTTGAGCCGTTTGCTAGAAACGAACGAACAAGGCGACAGACATTTAAGTGATAATGTATAGTTGTGTCACTTATTACACAACTTTTTACCTCATAAATAATGACGGACATGAAACGGACATGATTTATTTCACCTCAAAATGTTGCGTTTGACCTTGGAATGTTGCAGCTGAACTTGTAATGTTGCGGCTGACCTGGGAATGTTGCGGCTGACCTCGGAATGTTGTGACTGACTTCCTCAGAATGTTGTGACTGACCTCCTCAGAATGTTGCGACTGACCACGGAATGTTGCAGCTGACCTCCTCGGAATGTTGCGGCTGACCTCCTCGGAATGTTGCAGCTGACCTCGGAATGTTGTGACTGACCTCCTCAGAATGTTGTGACTGACCTCCTCAGAATGTTGCGACTGACCACGGAATGTTGCGATTGACCTCGGAATGTTGCGACTGACCTCCTCAGAATGTTGCGATTGACCTCGGAATGTTGCGGCTGACCTCGGAATGTTGTGACTGACCTCCTCGGAATGTTGCGACTGACCTCCTCGGAATGTTGCGACTGACCTCCTCGGAATGTTGCGACTGACGTCGGAATGTTGTGACTGACCTCCTCAGAATGTTGTGACTGAACTCCTCGGAATGTTGCGACTGACCTCGGAATGTTGCGGCTGACCTCCTCGGAATGTTGCGACTGACCTCGGAATGTTGCGGCTGACCTCGGAATGTTGTGCCTGACCTCCTCAGAATGTTGTGACTGACCTCCTCGGAATGTTGCGACTGACCTCCTCGGAATGTTGCGACTGACCTCCTTGGAATGTTGCGACTGACCTCCTCGGAATGTTGCGGCTGACCTCTTCGGAATGTTGCGGCTGACCTCTTCGGAATGTTGCGGCTGACCTCCTCGGAATGTTGCGACTGACCTCGGAATGTTGTGTCTGACCTCCTCAGAATGTTGTGTCTGACCTCCTCAGAATGTTGTGACTGACCTCGGAATGTTGTGCCTGACCTCCTCAGAATGTTGTGACTGACCTCCTCAGAATGTTGCGACTGACCTCGGAATGTTGCGGCTGACCTCCTCGGAATGTTGTGACTGACCTCGGAATGTTGCGACTGACCTCGGAATGTTGCGGCTGACCTCCTCGGAATGTTGCGACTGACCTCCTCGGAATGTTGCGACTGACCTCGGAATGTTGCGGCTGACCTCGGAATGTTGTGTCTGACCTCCTCAGAATGTTGTGACTGACCTCCTCAGAATGTTGCGGCTGACCTCCTCGGAATGTTGCGGCTGACCTCCTCAGAATGTTGTGACTGACCTCGGAATGTTGTGCCTGACCTCCTCAGAATGTTGTGACTGACCTCCTCAGAATGTTGCGGCTGACCTCCTCGGAATGTTGCGGCTGACCTCCTCGGAATGTTGCGGCTGACCTCGGAATGTTACGTCTGACCTCTTTGGAATGTTGCAGCTGACCAATCAGAATAGAGCATTTCAGAGAGATGTATAATGATTTCATTTATTATTGCAATCGTAAACACACTGGTTTGTTGCACAAATAGTATTACTGTTTACTGCACTTGTTATTCTAGTTATTTACCCATAGGGACTAATGAATCGGAAGTCTTGGACACTGACAGTAAATATCTCACTTTTGTGTTGAAAAATCAAGTGTGCCACACACGTCCTGAAAAGTGAACCCAAAACATTTCAGTCGCCCCCTGGTGGCTGCCTGCAGTATAGGTCATAAACCCCACCCTCTCCATGTAATCGAATGGGATGTGAGCTAAAAAATCCAATTAAACTTTTTTCAGAAGATGGTTTCTGTCATTTTAGGTAGTTCTTATCATCTTCAAGTGTTTTGTTTTTCCAATAAGTTTGGTTTTAGTTAGTTATTTGATGCAATAAAAACGGGGTGTAACATCATGATTGACAGATGTGCTTAATCACCATCGACCGTTATACTTTGGCTTCATTTTTCTATAGTGGAAGGAAGGGCAGATGTGTCATCCATCTTTTTTTTTTACAGTCTATGTGAAAAATAAGATGGATAGATACATACTGTGTGTTGTTTCTGTACTCAGCAATAGAACTTGCAATTTTTGCCTGGTGGACAACAGAACGAGTGAAACATTTTATGGCCTTTTGCACTGGCAGAGGGACACGACTAAGATACAGAGACTTGAGAGTGAAGTCTTTTAATTTGGGCCAGTAAGCAAACCAGTCCGAACGCCTTAGCAATGCCATGGAAAAAAAAGAAAGTTGCTTGTTGCTTTTTTTTGCTCTGAAAGGCTCGACGTGTGAATCTGGTTCTGTGCATTTGATTCTAGATCTTAGATTGAAGTCTTTCATCAGTAGTCCTCAGGTACAATCCAACAAACTGTTATTGTGGCCTTTGTGCTCGGGTGCCACATTTTTTTATTTCGGCATTCTTTTAGTCTTTTTCTATAGCTGTTTATTTTCATCGGTACACAATGCACAGCCTCTTCTGGAAGTGCCTTTGTTGAAGAGATTTTGCCTGGTTGTCAGAATGAATGTAGAATAACAATGTACCTTGAACCTTTGGAGAAAGAAAGTGTGTCGTTTCTATCCAGGGTCTTTGTGCAGTGTAAGAACATTTGTGTGAGTGTGTGTGTGTGTGGCGTAGAGGGGGGTGTCAGACATGCATGAATGTGCACATGATGTCAGAGCGTTTGGACAGAGCTCGTATGCGTTCGCTCAGGCTGTTCGCTGTTAGCGGGTAACTCCTCCCCTGTCACCAGAACGCCGTGTCTGGACAATGTCAAATCCACTGTGAATGTTCTTTATTCCTGTGGCCACCAGATCTGTGTTTTGGCCCCTCTGGCGATCTTGGTAATGTCTCAATTAATACTTGTCCCACACGGCCTGAATGTCCCACTCTCGTGTTTGCAGTCACACACAGTTTTCTGCAGTTAACTCAGAACTGTAGTTTCACAAATAATTGCGAAAAGCACTGTAGAAATAAATTGAATTATGCTAAGTAGCATAATTGGTAGTTTCTAAAAGTTGGTGTGAAATAGTGCTTGCAACGTCCCAAGTCTTAGGGCCTGTTTAAACCTGGTCACTTCATGTGTTTTTACTGATTGGATAGCTATCTCATTTGTTAAAACAGTTCCATTTACACTTGGCCACGTAAATGTGACCCTGGAGCACAAAACCAGTCATAAGTCGCACGGGTATATTTGTGGCAATATCCAACAATACATTGTATGAGTCAAAATTATCGATTTTTCTTTTATGCCAAAAATCATTAGGATATTAAGTAAAGATCATGTTCCATGAAGATATTTTGTAAATTTTCTACTGTAAATATATCAAAAATGTATTATTATTAGTAATATGCATTGCTAAGGACTTCATTTGGACAACTTTAAAGGAGATTTTCTCAATATTTAGTCCTATCCTAACAAACCATACATCAATGGAAAGCTTATTTATTCAGCTTTCAGATGATGTTTAAATCTTAATTTAAAAAAATTGACCCTTATGACTGGTTTTGTGGTCCAGGGTCACAAATGTGTCTCCGCAAAATGAATACAAAAGACCAGCTGAATAAAATGCAGCTACTTTTACGACTAACTTGGTTGTTCCTAAAAGTAGGTAAGTTATAGAGATTGCTATGTCCCTGGTCTCATATTTATTATCTATTTCTGTTTGTTATAAACTACACTTATT
This sequence comes from Coreius guichenoti, assembly GCA_039654105.1. NCBI lineage: Eukaryota > Metazoa > Chordata > Actinopteri > Cypriniformes > Gobionidae > Coreius > Coreius guichenoti. The sequence goes on from CM077168.1 coordinate 3,633,414, forward strand.
ACAAAATTAATGATTAAAGTTTCAGAAATCTCTTTAGCGGTCTCATTTCGAAGGCTGCGTCCTCTGGATTTGTTGGCTGCATACGTCATTGAGGCTGTCTAATTCCAGAAATTTACACTTCACAAAGAAATAATGGTCCGTTTTATAATGGTTACTTTACTGAAATGAGAAATCCTTGATGACACATGCAGACAAAAAAAACGAATGTTCAATGTTTTAGAATGTTCAAAATGTAACAGCAATGATGACACGTTGCAGTATTTGCATATGAATTGTGATTGGTTCTCTTTGTTGTGTTTAGTTATACTGAATTATGATTAGTCTCTTTATTCTACCATCTATTTAACCATGTTTATAGACTGCAAAGAGCGATTCTCATGCACAGCTTTCAAACACTGGTATTTCTTAGAGGATATGCAAATCTAGTTCTTTGTCAATGGCATATTTTACATTGTCAACTTTACTGCCACTCTTCTTCTCCCAGCAATCTGCATGTGCGTCTCCTCATTGAAAAGGAAAGCGTGAGTATATTTTGTCATAGATGTGCCAGTGATTGGGATCTCTGAGAAGAGCATCTATGATCCGCATACATGCCCGATACCTCAACAGGAAGCAATCAGTTCCACACCAGAAATTTTAACCCCTGGCGCTTTGTCATTCAAAAATGAGATGCAAATAAGTGTGCTTTGGGAATTCAGGACCAGGAGTCATGAAAGGCAGCGGACCGAGAAGGATGCCCGACAGACTTCTCTGCTGGGAGCAACAAGCGCCGCCGGAGGTGCCACACAATAGCACGTTTCATTGACACATCACTGCCAGTCGAGTTTTGCAAGGCCCTGTGGTGATCTGTTGACTGGAGCTGCTTAGTATTTACTTTATGGGTCAGTCCGCTTAGGGCAGCTGCGGCACTGTTGGTGTCTGTCCAGGTTTAGATTACACAATATTCTTATCTGTTACTATAGTCATTGTCAAATAATGCGATTTTGACTCCTAAAGTCTTGTGTTGTGGATAAGAAACATGTGAGACTACACGTTGCTTCCAGACCAATCATCGCTTGCTGTCTTTTAAAGTGATAGTTCACACAAAAATGAAAATTAGCCTTTAGGCTACTCACCCTCAAGCCATCCTAGGTGTATATGACTTTCTTCTTTCGGCCGAACACATTCAGAGTTATATTAAAAAATATCCTGGCTCTTCCGAGCTTTATAATGGGAGTGAATGGTACCTTGTTTTTTGAAGTCCAAAAAAGTGCATCCATCCATCATAAAAGTAACCATTCGGATCCAGGGGGTTAATAAAGGCCTTCTGAAGCGAAGCCATGCGTTTTGTAAGAAACCTACACCCTATGTTAAACAGATCATGCCAAAATCGGGCTGATATTGTGTAGTCTGAACCCAGCATTAGATTAAGGTGTTTGATTACAAGTAATCCGATGTTCTATACATATTCTAGACATTAGTGTAGTACCAGTTAGTTGGCTGATTTTATATTTTACATGATCTTGAAATCTTTGTGATCTAACGTGTGTGAAGAGCTTTAATGTAGAGAAAAGGTGGCTACTATGAAGAACCTCACATTTAAATTTCCATATTAACTTTTGTGTTATTTCATCGTTTTATTGACTTATTTAAAGACGTGCAAAATAATTATAATAAATAATAAGTAGGTGTATCCAAACTTTGGTAGTGTAGCATTTAATTTAAAGTCCACTTATGTGGACAATGTAGACAAAATATAGGAGACTTTAATGTAGACAAAAGGTAGCGACTATGAAGTCGCCACCTCAAATTTACATTTGTGTTATTTTTAGTTATTTGTGTTATTTTGTAGTTTTAATGACTTGGCTTTTCAACTAAAAACAACTGAAAACTGGCCGTTCAAGTACGAGACAATAGCGTTTTGGGGGCCTGAAAACACAAACTTTTGAAATGGGATTCAAAATGCAAGTTTTTGAAAAACGATACGTTATCGACTCTGTGTAAAAACGCACAAAAACGCGCATTTGTGAAAATGGTGACGTCATGTGCATGTGTATTACATGTTCAGTCGTATAGTGTTTCTTTACAAAGTCACATCGTCATCTACTGGCCTGGCAGCAGAATACAGCGTTTTTTTGTTGTTTCTGCAGATCCGTGTGAACCTGGGATCGTTTTGACAGCGTTGTCGCCTGCATGTATGCAAAACTTTTCAAAAATGCTGATTGTGTTTTAAGTACATTGTTGTCGGGCGAACGCACACTAAAATAATTATAATAAACAATGAGGAGGTGTATCCAAACTTATTTGTGACTGGTAGTGTAGCATTTAATTTTATTTTTTGTCTCTAAAGTCCACTTATGTGGATTTATTAGTTAAGTCACCAAAAACACCTGGTAATTTTAGTCATATCTATCTTTTTGGCTGTTTTTACTATTGTATCTTTAAGCCCTCTGTTATGATTGACTTCTATATAGTAGATCAAGTTCTTTTATTTTGGCTAAGCAAAGAAATTTTTTTGCTCACATACTGTATACAGATATTTCCAGATATTTCACCTTAGACGTGACCAAACCAGTCCATCCGTTTACCAGAGATATGGGTGGATGTACCCCACCTGACATAAGTCAACATGAAGTCATAATTGACCATATTTACTCTCTTAATACATGTTCTTTATTCTGTATGATTAATCGGTGTGTGCTAAAAATATTGTTTGTTTTCAGAAGCATTTATCAAATTATTTGTTCCGCCTCTGAAATGGCTTAGGCTCATGTCCTGACCTGCATTTCTTGTTGAGTCTGGAATACGTCACATTACAGAGTTAAAATGGTTTGAGAACCACTTTTCAAACATTTCTTCCTAGTGTTTTCAAGTGGGACAGTGTGCACTCAATGGCTCGTGGAGTGATGTATTAACTGGCTGATCAGAGCTGAGCTGAAGTGGTCCGATCCGGAAGTAGGACAGGCTGTATGGCTCCCGCTGACAGAGATGAAGACGTCTAGCGGAGGTTTGCTCTGTGCAGACATGTTTATTTTGCTCTGCTATGAACTGAGAATCTCAGAGGAGCTACAAGACAAGGCTGTTATCCGTCTCCATCAGCATTGTTTAGAAAGCAGGACACTTTCACTAGCTTTGATATATAGTAGAGCTGCATGATTCTGGATAAAATGAGAATCACAATTTATTTGTTTCAAACTGATTCTGAACAGACAACTAAACAAAATAACGTAATTCACTACAGGTTCTGACAAGGTATTTAATACGAATGAATTATTTTTTAAAAACTCACTCATAAAGACATGTTTCATTAACTGGATGAATCAGCGTTTTTTAACAAATCTCTTGAATGAATGATTCAGTGACAAATACATTTTTAACAGTCACTTGTCGCCACCTACTGGCGTAACAATGTAATTGATACAATCATTATTTGAAGCGCCAAGTTACTTTTAAAAGGTGAGTAAATGATGATAATTTCATTTTTGGGTGAACTATTCCTGTTAATAGACACAGACAAATCATTGTCATTTAGGAATAAGATAAGAGTTTTTGAATCAAGATCACAATCTAGATTCTATGGGCCCTATCACAATGCGACGCCAGGCGCGACGCAAGTGTTGTTTGCTAGTTTCAGCCTGACGCAGTTATCATTTTCATGTCCAGCGCCACGTTGTTTAAATGGCAAATGCACTCGCGCCATCTGTTCACCCATGGGTGTGCTGGTCTGAAAACCAGGTGTGTTCAGGCGCATTGTTTGGCGCGTTGCTATTTTGAGGAACTGAAAACAACAGCGCATTTGACCAACAAAAACCTGCTCTAAAGTCAATAGCACAGTATTTTTTGTGTTATTTAAAGGGTGTGTTAGTAATATGTGCCTATAGATGGTGCACAACGCGCGTACACTCTGCTCATTACACACACAGGGACGCAGCAGCACACACACATTTTTAAATATTAAAAATAAAGGATTCCTCTCTGGAGGAATTCGAGCGTTCAGTCTTTCCGCTCGCAAATTCCACCATGTAAATAGCGAATCCGCCATGGTGCGAGCACAACTGGCTTTTAAAGGGAATGGGAGATGAGACTCTGATTGGTTTATTACGCCCAAAACACACCCATCACTCATTAGGAGACTAGGGACAACCCTTTTAGACCATGCGCCGGGCGCACCTTTTCTGTCGTTAAACTAGCAAAAGTGGATTCAGACACGCCTTAAGTGCACCTGCACCATGCACTTCAGAATCAGCGTTTTTAGCGAATCTCTTGAATGAATGATTCAATAACAAATACATTTTTTAACAGTCACTTGTTGCCACCTACTGGCATAACAATGTAATCGTTATTTGAAGTTCCAAGTTACTTTCAAAAGGTGATGATATGCACCTGATGATATATGATGATATTCATTTTTGGGTGAACTCTCCGTTTAATAGATTCCGAATTTAGGAATAAGATCGAGTGAGTTTTTGAATCGAGATCACAATCTAGATTCTATATCTATATGATTTAAAGAGTCCACCCAAATGTCGTTCTAAACCTTTCTTCTGCTGAACATAAAAGATGATATTTTGAAGAATGCACAGTTTCGGTTCCCATTGACTTCCATTGTGTGGACAAAAAAATACAATGGAAGTCAATTGGAACCGAAACTGTTTGGTTATCAACATTCTTCCAAATATCTTGTTACATGTTCCACAGAAGAAAGAAACGACATGAGGCTGAGTAAATGATAGAATTTTCATTTTTGGGTGTACTGTCCCTTTAAGGCATCAGCACAAACAAAGCAGGATGTAAAGGGGTTTGTTTGGTGAACATACAGTTTTGAATTTGGTTTCAGTGCAACGAATTGAATTTTTGTTCTCATATTATCTTGTAACTATAATCTTCTAAAAACCACTGGGAACAGAGCTGCAGATTTGACCGTTCAAAACCTCCTCCCTCCAATTTAGAGCTTTTGGAGAAAGATCTGGCCTACATGAGACCTGTAATTAAACTGAAACGCGACTCTCCCTGGAAAGTCTTTTCAGCGGGGGAGTAGGTTGCACAAGTCGTAGTGTTTTTTTCTTCTCCTATTTGTCTCAGGAAACATGCCTTGAACACTTTCAAATGCTAGACTTTGTGCATTTTGTGTGTGTGATACAAGTGTTTGTGTGCCTGTCAGAGTAGCATTCCACACTCATTTTCTCTCGCTCTTTGTGTAACACGTGTCTGTGGGAGGACAGCTTCATACCTGCACAATAGACGAAATGTGCAAATAGTCACAGCTCACTAGAGCGTAACACTGTTATTAGAGCTGCTCTCAGGTGCTAAACGGCCTTTGTTATTGAAGAACACAGGAAGACACTCTCTGTATCACAGCAATATACCTTTCTTGGATTACTAAGTTAAAAATACTCGCCATGATCTCAAATTTAGCCAGAGAGCTTTTTCTTATGAGTTTGAGTGATACTCTGCCTTCAGTTAATAATGGATTCTTCTTGTGGTCAGGGAAAAATATTTTTTCTTCACAGCAGAGGATCAAGGAAGGAAATTAATGTGAGGGATATGTGGTTTTATGTCTCTTCATACTATATGAGTGAATTAGATCTGACTTTGTTGTTCACATGAATGAAACTGCTCTCATATGTGGCAGAATAACCTTGAACTAGGGCTTCAATTAAATGATCCAGATTATGTCTTTATATGTAATTATATTAAATAATAATTCATATAATATCATTTACATCAAATGATGTATAAACTACCGTTCAAAAGTTTGAATTCTCCAAGGCCACGGCACCAGTGCTGCCTTTTTTTGATCAAAAAAACTGTAATATTCTGAAATATGATATTACATTATGATATTTTAAATAGCTGTTTTCTATTTTAAAAGATTTTTTAAAATGCAATTTTTTCCTGAGATGGCAACGCTGATTTTTCAGCACCATTACTTATTATTCTTCAGATATCATTCTAATAAGCTAAACATTTTTCCCTATTATTATTATTAATAGGGAATTATTATTACAGCTGAAAACTACGGAGCGCCGCACATGGCATGCAGGGGGAAAAAATGTATATCGTGGCCATGAATTAAAATTTCGTTCCCACGACTTACTAATACGTCAGCAAGTTTTGCAAATTTATTCTATCATTTTAAGTAAATCGTGCACACAAAATAATAATTTGTAATAATTCGCTTTCTTGTTTTAATCAAAACAAGTGAACGATTAGTTCAACGTGGCCACGATTTACTAAAACAAGGGAAAAAATTCTTAATACGTTGGCCACAATAAATAAATAAATAAATATATATATATATATATATATATATATATATATATAATATAATATAATATAATATAATTTTTTTTTTTTTTTTTTTTTTTTTTTTTTTTTGTCTGCATTGCAAGTGTGGGACTCCGTAGAAAAGTTATGCGGCTTAATATTTTTGTGGAAACTGTGATGCATTCTTTGGTGAATAGAAAGTTCAAAAGAACAGCATTTATTTGAAATAGAATGTCTTTGTAACAATGTAAATGTCTTTACTGTCAGTTTTGATCAATTTAATGCATCCTTGCCAATTAAAAAAAGTCTTACTGACCCCAAACTTTTGATCAGAAGAGTATATTGTGTGTGTGTGTGTGTGTGTGTGTGTATACAGTCAAACCAAAATTTATTCAGACACCTTCAACATTTTCTCACATTATCACAGTTTATTCACTATAGTTTAGAAAATGGTAATAAAATATGACAAGAACTCAGTTAAACTGTGTCAGAACAAATTCATCTTGATAATGTCAGATAACTTTGATAGAAAGGGATGTAATGGATTACAATCAACCAATCAGCTGTTAAATTTAAGAACACAATTAGATAATACCAATTTAGGTCATCAATGACCAAGCAATGCTTCATTTTGTTCAGTCTGTGGTGTAAAAGGTCGCATTAGCAATTCAAGAAAAAACACCAACACTTAGGCTAGGCAGGCGTATAATGAAACGTGCAAATAAGGCTAGGCCTATTACAAATTAATGCACAGGAAAACAAGTCGATCAACATTTTCGGGGTCCAGAGCAGAGCGTTTTTTATGCACTATATGTCCAGCTGTTGAGAAGACGCGCTGCGACCGCACTGATGTCCCAGGGACACTCAGGTACTTCATTGCCAGCTGCGCAAGGTGGGGGTATTTCAGCTTATGCAACGCCTACTGCACTTTCGGAATTTTTTTTTTTCTTTTTCTGCTTGTTTGTGAGTTTTGTTACATCTATCTTTTTTATTTGTTTAATTCGTTTAAAATTAATAGTGTACATATTTGGTTAAAATCGATTCCCTATTTTCGTTTTCGAAACTTGTGTTGGTTGGTCCGATTGATTGTGCAATCGATTTTCGAACGTAAAGTGACAGCCCTAAAACATGGTCAGGTCAAAGTGTCTGAATCATTTTGGTCCCAAATTTTTATCAGTTTTACTGGTAGTCGCTGTATGAAGAATTTTTGGGTATAATATGTCACAGTTTCCTTTATTTTGCTATCCTCACTTACATAAATGAACTATAGTGTCCTGCACACACTAGTAAAACATTATATCTGGTGTATGAATAATTTTTGGTTTGACTGTGTGTGTGTGTGTGTATATACATATATATATATATATATAAAAGTGTCAGTAAAGGCTTTTACATATACTGGAAAATACGGCTTAAAATTGTAGCTATGTTTTGGATTGATAGCTGGTTTTTAGGCCCTGTTTACACTAGTGCGTTTTTGTTTTAAAACGCATAACTTTTCCTAAGGTTATGCCTGGCGGCCACACTATTCCAGAGTTTTCGACCCTCGAAAACTGAGACTTTTGGAAACGCTGTGTAGACCCTGTTTTAGTTTAAAAACTCCTGGTTGGGTTTCAGTGTAGACTGACCAAAACTGAGACTTTTGAAAACGAAGGCGTGGCTGCCCACATTATGGATGAGGATTGTTCGCACTAGTGTAAACAGGGCCTTAGTTGGTTATTAGCTTGTCAACCAGACACAAAGTTCCAGAAATCAGCCTGATGAAGCTGGTATGACCAAGTTGTTGGTAGTCCAAGATGGTCTACCAGCATGACCACCTAAAAACCAGCTTCCAAAACACAACTTTTTTTCAACAGGGGAATCATCATGTTTACATCAACATTTGGTACTTTTTCTTATATCATTATCATGCTCTGTTCCTTTAAAGTCCCCCTGTAGTCAATAATTCTATCCCTTAAAACTCATCTTTGATCACCAAAATTACACATTTAAAAGTTTTTTTTTTCCTGTGGAAAAAAATTCTTCATGCCTTAAAATAGCTTGAATGTGACTCTACACCCTTGCTTCATTTAGTATACGCGGATTCATGAATATGCAAATTATCCCGCCTCCACTCACTCACACCAGCTCAAAGACATCCTTAGAAACGCTTTGAACATCATAGAACGTCAGTGGAGAAAGGCATATGGTTCATCATAACATTGTAATGTATATCATATACATAATTCACCCGCTATATTGCTAAATCTACCCGATTTTTCATATCAACAGAAAAATATACCGGGATAATCTGGCTTCTATTGAGACTCCCCTGCTTCAGAGAATAGTTAATGATATGCTAAAGCCCCGCCCACACGTGACGTGATTGGTTGCAAGGTAGTTTGTGACGTCAGAAACACCAGCAACACAGTTTTAAAGAGAAAATACTCAGCAATGGTGTTGACTTTGCACATGGTTTGTCTTAAAGCATATTAAAAACACCACATAGACATATAAACAACATTAAAAACTTGATTTTCACCACCGGGGGACTTTAACACAGTTCATCAGAAGCCCCATGACACCTGTACATTTGTTTCTCTGTGTTCTCAAAAGATTTCCGGCCTCTTTTGTTTTAGTTTGAATGCGATGTGTACTAAAACAGTCTGATTATTGGCAGTGTGAGAGCTTTTCTGTGAATGTCTTTGTTTGGGCCCACCTTAGTGAGAGTGTATCTGGCAGACGGCCAAGCCACGCCCACCAGACATCACCCACCTGTGCGAGCGAGGGGGGCGCAGCCTGTCAGTCACTGGGCACGTCTTTGTTCATTTATGCCTCAAGGTTTTAAAACCGTCAAAACTATGCGCTCTAAATTTGGAAAATGCTGGATGAGGTACTGATTTTTGCCCATTTGGAGCGAAGCCCTGGGTCTGCCGGAGGCAGGAGGGCAGTGGGGGATGTAGTGTTAAGGGGTTAGGCAGAGGGGTCTCTCTGGGACCCAGCACGCTCATTACTGCGAGGAGTCCATCACTGACAGCAGGTCACCATGGCAACGGTTGGTATGTGATTCCCACAACAATGCCAGACCTTCCCCCAACCTCCCTCACCATTTTCCCCAATCTGCACATTAAATTCTCTCTCTGTCCGTCTCTCTCCTTGCTGTCTTGCTATATTACAGTATTGTTGTCCAAGGACAGAGTTGAGGGTGTTTTTGACAGCTCGTATAGTGGTGATGGTGGTGGTAGGACTACATGCATTTGCATGTGTGCGTTGCATGGAAGTGTTCGGCGCAGACTTACAGGGCAGTAATTGTGTGTGCGAGATTCTTCCGGGATAATTGTGCAATGATGGATGGCGCTGCTCTGGATTGAAGCCACGCCTGCCCTCATAAGGGAGCGCTCTGGAGACGGTTGTATGTTTGAAGATGAAGAGAGATTGCATGTTTGTGTGTTGGGGGTTGGAGGAAAAAGGTATGGGTTTGATCTGCAACAGGATGATCACTGGTTGGCCTGATCTTGACCGGGATCTCCATCTTGTGCTGTTTCCTGCTCATTACGAAAGCACTTGGAAAAAGGCGCAATGGTAGTGCCATGCTTTTTAGATCATTCTTTGAAGTACTTTGTACCAAATACCATGATATGCAAATGTAAGTTTGCTTTCCATTTATTACTTAAAGCTCACTCTAAGTACTTCCATACTACTAGCCTAACTAATAAAGTTCAAACATTATTAAAGGCAAGTGAAGGGTAGTAATAAAAAATAAGATGAAATACACTAATTACAAGCATAGATAAATAAAATATAACAATGTTACAAATAAAGTAAGGTCTAACTGTAGTGTATTCTGGGACAGAAATGTACTAATTAGGCCTAAATGTAAAATAAAACTATAGTGTTCACTGTATAAATGAACTCTTTCCCCACCAGCGTTTTTGATCATTTTCACAAAAGTTTCATGACCCCCAGAATATTTTGTTGTATGAATATATGAACATGCAAAATGTCAAAAGAAAGAACAGAGCCTCTGCTTTTAAACAAAACGTTTCATTCTAACTTCATGCATTCTTTTTTTATCAACACTTGATAAACACTTTTATCAACACATCCGAAATGGATTCAGAACGACGATCAAAACACAGATGGAGTAGATGGAGTCCATCAACACCCCAAAGCTTCACAGTCCTATAGCTCGTCCTGGGTCGACATTTCATTCAGTAACATTAGGCAGTTTGGATTTATATGCTGTTCAATATTGATGATCGCGTTATTTTACATATGCATATGATTACATATGATATCGCTTGTTTCTGCTTCTTTTTCGTCTGTGATTTGATCAGGAGATTCAGTACTCTTTCAGAAGATGTGTAATAGCTCCCCCATTTCCGTCAATGGCCGGGAAAGAGTTATAAATACAGATTCATCTTTGTTAAAGCTGTTTTGTTGTTTGATTAACATCAATGACTTAGACTACAGCAGGTATTTATAGGCTGCTATCACTTTAAGACTGAATGCACGGATCCAATATAATGATACACATCCGATTTCTTTCTCAACTGTTTACGTTCACTTAAGACACAACCGAATGTGTTTTACGAGAATTCTTGCCGGGACTGGTATTTTGACACAATTTTGTATGTGTGTGTCCGTTCAAGTGCATGGAGATGCGAACGAGGAATCAGTTTGGTGTTTGTGTGATATCTGAAACGTGCCTCTGACAAATTAATGGTGAAACTTAGCAATTAATCCGCGAAATGCTAGTACTACCATTTATTACCATGACAGTGGACAGTGGTGACAGTCGCATACTGTCTAGCACTACATTTGATGAGGAACGTACTAAAAAATTACTATGTACAATACCAGTCAAAAGTTTGGAGTCATTGAGATGATCAATAGTATAGTATGAATGTGTGTAGTATGAATAAAATTGTGGCTTTTTGCCTACGTTTTCATTAATGCTACAAATTCACACATACTCTTTTCACATTGTGTTTTTAGCCTACTATTTATGAGGGAAGTAGGCATATTCGGATGCATGCGGTACCATCGTGCTGCTACAGAACTTTTTGTAATAGAAGCAAAATCGTTCGCAGAAAAAGTGTCATTCATAAAATTTACACAATCCCTATTGCTCTAAATGTTTAATAAATGTTTTGGCTGGTTTTATAATACTTCCAGCTGGAGTACTCTATTCTTTTGTTTATATTTGGCAGGCTGATATGACAGTGGTGTTGGACTAAACTGACACCTAGTGGTGTGGATGAAGCATCATGCAAAAACAAAGGGTTCCAGTTACTGATGCCATTTGTAGAATCTACACTCGCAGTTCCCCATGATTGATTTATTCCTAAAGCTAACATGTTGAATAATACAGGGGTAATTTAGTAAGTAATTAGTCTTCGACTGGTCATGCGATCTCAATATGCGGCCCACATGATGCAACCCTCTTCTTTTAAAATTAAGCCATTGTGCTTACTTCTATGGCAGTGGCATTCGAGTAAATGTGATGGTTAAATTGAAACTTGGATCAGACTTTTTTTTATTAGGATTTGACTGGAGTATTCATCTCGTGTGATGTGTCCATGATTTTAAACATATTTAACAGAAGTACTGTTAATTAATTTAAGTGTACAGCTTTTTTAATGTGGGAAAAAATTACTGTATGCATCTTTAAATTCCACTCTGTCAGATTTTCCTCCTAAATCAGTGCAGTTACCGATTAAACAGACCCACCATTCATCCAGATTCAGACTACTGCTAAAACTTTATAAATGACCTCACGTTAATTAATTCCCTTTACCATTACACATCACTGCTAGGGAACGCAGATAATGATGCAATTTAACCAATACCGCTTAAGCTCAAGAAGCTGAGAAGCCAACCTAAATTTAAAGGGGACCTATTATGCCCCTCTTCACAAGATGTAATATAAGTCTTAGGTGTCCCCAGAATGTGTCTGTGAAGTTTCAGCTCAAAATACCCCACAGATCATTTATCATACCATGTTGTAAATGCCCATTTTTGAGTGGAAGGACTCAAAAACATACTGTTTTTCATGCATGTATCTTTAAATGCAAATGAGCTGCTGCTCCCCGCCCACTTTCCAGAAGAGGGCGGAGCCTGTACAGATCGTGCCTCGGATTCTCTGCCAAAAACTAAAACATCTGTTCGGTTTTGATTATCATCTCTATCGCGCTCATGCTCACATGACATCGCAGTTCATCATCATGAAAGTTTATGATCTGCATGCGTTTTAAAGCCATATCAGTCTAAACTTCTGATTTATGGTTTTCTGAGCGCACAGAAAGCGTCAGACGTTGCGTCCCGTGAGTATTAAACTAAGTTCTCTTTCACGTGTTATTGCGCTTAAACTGTCAAAAACAGTTTCACATAAACACAGTCGATTATGTCTGTGAACGTAAACATCAGGGAAAGAAATCGCATGTGTATATTAGATCTGTGTGTTAAAGTGACAGCAGTGTAATATACAGTACCTGTTTATGCTGTTAATATGAATCAAACAACAAAAGAAAAACAGAAAATCACTCACTGCTCTTGATTGAATAATTTTAGTAGCTTTAATAAGAATACATTTCTTACTTGAAGAAATCAAGTAAGAAATGGGGAACGCAGATAATGATGCAATTTAACCACTCAGGGCGGGGTCTATGCTAATAGGGCGGAGTCCTTCAGCAGTCGTGGGCGGGGCCTGTGGGCCTACAAACGACTTGTTCTGAGACACTGCTTATGATTTAAGGTGATTAAAAAAAGAGGAGTGGGTGGATTTTTACCATTATAGGGTGGTTGTGTACACACTGCCGACACACATTTATGTTCAAACACCATGTAAAAGTGAATTTTGCATAATAGGTCCTCTTTAAGTTTATTATTAGTAAATATAAATGTGAGTAACTCTAAATGCAAGTAAATCTTCCCCTCGTGAGCAAAACCATCTGAAGATTTATGCACTGAAGCCAGTCTATTGCGCCTGTGGGGCACGGCGCTGTCTGAGGTCAGGGACATGTAACGATACCATATGCTCCCGAGGGGCCGTGATGCTGCATTTGCAGAGGATGTACAGGAAGTGACATGTTGGCCCTCCAGTCCCATGCTGCTGTTGACTAGCCCCCTAGTGAGCTGACACCTGCTTGCTCACACACTTCCAGCCGTTCTCTTGAGATTTCCAAGAAAGTGAGGCTCTGCCTCACCCAGATTAGACGTTATTATCCTCTGCTGCGATACTATGGGCTTTGCTCATTTGTATCTCACTGTTGCAGCCTCATATTGTTAATGCAGTTCCTCTTGATTCAGGCATGAATGGAGAGAAAGAGGCTTTTTTGGAAAGTGTGAGGTGGTGAAATCCCGCTGTGTGTTTTAAACACATCCAAGATTCGAGACTCTTGCTTTGTGTGTATGTAGGATGTGGATAGACGGCCCCATCTTGCCGAGAAGGGGTTATGTTAATATGATTAAAGCGGATTACAGTGTTCATCTGCAGATCAAAGCAGCCGAACCAATTAGCACCCCCACCTTTAACACTGACGACGACCAAGTCAGAACACAGCCGTGAGAGCCAAGATGGGCGCGTTTTATTCAGCGATTCGAAGAAAGAAATTTCAAGGAACTCTTAATCTCTCGCTCTGAATGTTTTTCCTTTCATTGGTTTGTGTTGTCTCAAAATGAGAAGGGATAACAAAACAGTGCTGAAAAATTGTCTGTCATAATCGTCTGGGTGCTTGAACAAAGGTGCCCCCTGGATTGACATGAAAAGGTGTTGTGGAGTCAGCCCAGCATGCTGTCAGGACTGAATCAAGACATTCAAATCCTCCCGTCACCCTCTCCAGCTTTCACTGATTTATTCACTTCTCAGAGAGCTGGAATGGCCTTTGTTCAGTCAGTGTAAGGAGTGCAGGCCATTCAAAGGGCGGTCTGAGAACCATGTGGCCCTGGCTGTATCATTCTGCTATTGCTGTTGAACACGAGCAAGCTTGTGTTCTCTCTTAGCAGAAAGATTTTTCATTGGAGACTTAGGGTGTTCACACACTTGGCGGGTTTCGTTCAGTTACTCTGAACTCTGGTGCGATTGCTCTGTTAGTGTGGTTCATTTGAATGTGTGAACGCTGCAATCCGAACCCTGGTGCGCACCAAACAAACGAACCGAGACCGCTGGTTAGATACTGAATATTAAAAACTCTTCTCTACTTAAAAGGTTAGTTCACCCAAAAATGAAAATTCTGTCATTAATTCCTCACCCTCATATCGTTCCAAACATGTAAGACCTTCGTTCATCTTTAGAACAGAAATTAAGATATTTTTGATGAAATCCAAGCGCTCTCTGACCTCTCCATAGACAGCAATTTAATTAACACTTTCAAGGCCAAGAAAGGAAGTAAAGACATCGTTAAAATAGTCCATGTGACTCCAGTGGTTCAACCTTAATGTTATGAAGCGACGAGAATATTTTTTGTGCGCAAAAAAACTAAAATAACGACTTTATTCAACAATCTCTTCTTGTCTGTGTCAGTCTCCTGAGAAAGAACATATATCCGTATCGGCCGATATATGTTCACTTGTAATGGTATCATTATCGGCCCGTTAAGAAGATTTGGCCGATATATTAAAGCTGATAAATAATATTTCCCTCAGCTGAGACACTTCAGATGCGCACTGTTCGCCATGATGGTTTTGAATTGCTTGAAATATGATTGGAATCACTTCAAAAAGGAAAATATTGTTCAGTGCAACATATGCAAAGCAAGTCTGTCATATAGGCTACATAAAATTATAAAGAGAACATTATAATTGTGTGCTTGGGACATGGCTTTTAATGCTGAGACTTTTGATTTTGTAATCAGCCTCTCAAAAATTATATAAAAATCTGGATTTAGATTTATCGGCCAATATATCGGTCATTGGCTTTCAAATGTAAAGAATTGTCTTATCTTAGAGTTATCATATCGGCCAAAATGTTCATATCGGTGCATCCCTAATATGGATTTGAAATATAAATAATAACTAGTGGTTGACCGATATATTGCCAAGGCGATATATCGCCCGTTTTTTGGCATTTTTTTTAAATATCGGCATACATTTTTTTTTTTTTTTTTGGCCGATGTGTCGGAAGCGGGACTTTTATTTTGTCAGCACCAGAGCACACAGCGCTCCAATTTTCCGTCTTCATTAGTTACTGTTAAACAAAGAAAGTAAGCGGTATATAGAAAAGTATTATAGCGTTTTCTTTTATACTATTAGTAGAAAAAGGCAAACACTATAATACATGTCATTTTCACTGTGTGCTGTATGTAAAATAAGTGTTTGCTTCTCTTTATTTAAAAATCTCTTTATTTATCTTTATTTCCCAGTGTGCTCAAATTTACCAGATTACTGAGATTACCCTGTTGGTTACTTGTGTTTACTTCATTTTATTCATATTTTTTTTTACAGTTTCTTTATTTGTGAAAAATACTGTAATAGGATCACATAATTAAGAAGTTTCTGTTTATTTTACAGATTTAATTTTGAATTAATTTTCAAATTATTTATTTGTAATTTATTAAATATTAAGTAAAAATATAAATATAAATATATCGGCTTTATATCGGCCACCCTGCTCTCTAAAATATTGGCATCGGCCATTTAAATATCAATATTGGTCAAGAACTAATAATGACAGAATTTTTTTTGACATCTAATTTGTGTTTTTTCTTTCCTATGGGCTAGTCTTGAAACAGAAATGACCAGGCAAATCCATTTCCAATTTTTGATCAGTCAAAGATATTCTCATCATTGCCATCTTGAAACTTGCATTCTCAGGGCCCTATTTTACCGATCTGAGCACATGGTCTGAAGCGCACGGCGCAGGTGCACTTAGAGCGTGTCCAAATCCACTTTTGCTAGTTTAACGACGGAAAAAAAGGTTGGCGCGTCCGGCGCATGGTCCAAAGGGTTGCCCCTAGTCTCTTAATGAGTTATGGGTGTGTTTTGGGCGTAACGTGCAATAAACCAATCAGAGGCTCATCTCCCATTCCCTTTAAAAGCCAGTTGCGCTCGCGCCATGGCGGATTCGCTATTTACATGATGGGATTTGCGAGCGGAAAGACTGAACGCTTCTCCAGAGAGGAATTTTTAATAATTAAAAATGTGTGTGTGCTGCTGCGTCCCTGTGTGTGTAATAAGCAGAGTGTACTCGCGTTGTGCACCCGCCTATAGGCTCATATTACTAACACGCCCTTTAAATAACACAAAAAATACTGCTGACTTTAGAGCAAGTTTGTGTTGGTCAATGGCGCAGTCGTTTTCAGTTCCTCACAATAGCAATGCGCCAACAATGCTCCTGAACACACCTCGCTTTCAGACCAGCACGCCCATGGGTGAACAGATGGCGCGAGTGCATTTGCTATTTAAACAACGTGGCGCTGGACGTGAAAATGATAACTGCGTCGGGCTGAAACTAGCAAAAAACACTTGCGTTGTGCCCGGCGTCGCATTTTGCCGGGTGAATGATAGGGCCCTCAGTCTCTTAAAGCAAATCCTAGAAAAATAGCAGCAAAACTGTAGCGTCTAAAAGCTTGTTGCACTGTGTGATCAGGGCTGTGCTCTCTCACTCTGACCTCATCAGATCAGCACAAAAAGGCTGTCGCTGGCTCTGCTGTTTGTCTCTTTGAAATCCCAGGCTTTAGTTCATGTAAATTGAATGAGTGTGATTCATAGGCACTGCTGCATGTTTATGTGGCTCTGGAGTGAAGCAGGCA
This sequence comes from Coreius guichenoti, assembly GCA_039654105.1. Classification (NCBI taxonomy): domain Eukaryota; kingdom Metazoa; phylum Chordata; class Actinopteri; order Cypriniformes; family Gobionidae; genus Coreius; species Coreius guichenoti. Next base: position 3,650,390 of record CM077168.1, read on the forward strand.
CACAGTTTTACTCCATCACCAGGTCTGTGTGTGTGTAAACAAGCAGGGGACGAGTGTAGTCGGCATGCAGACGCCGCGTCTATCGCTAACCTGCTGCAGGTCCGCATGAATAATTAATCGCACTCTCTTAGCGTGATGGAGGAGACGTCGAGGCCTGGGGGAAAGCACTCCAGCTGTGAAAAGAGGCTGTCTTGATTAAATATAAAAATTGTGTGTTGCCGTTAATAGTATTGTTGTTTTTGCATTGCAGTTACAGATTTGTTCTTTTGTCATTTCCTCCTGAATTACAGAGATGAGACATCAATTTCTCTCTATAAACTTGAATAGCCTCTCCTCGTGGGTTAGTTGAGTAATTGGCACAAGACAAACACAGCATAAGTTGCGCTTGATCTGTGTTAGAGGCAGGCATTTTAAATAGCTCTCCTCTCCACCAATCAGAAACAGTGTATTTATACATTCACGAGAGTGGAGAGCCATGAAAGCAGATGCACACAACATAAAAATAGGCTTGTAAAGGGTATGAAGGGTTCACGGCCAGAGAACCCTTGTGTTTAGAGGGAAGGGCTCTGTGAAAACACAAATAATTACCCAGCTTCAGCCAGAGTGTCTTTTTTCCAGACACACACACACAAACGAACAGGCAAACACAGCTGCGGGTGAACTGTGTGTGTGACCTTCCCCTCGTTTTCCAGATTTGAAGAGGCTGGCACAGCCCAAACTGGCAGTCATGCTAGGGTGACTCCATGCTGGACTTTCCTGTCCAGACCACGTTCATCTCTGCCCTCCTTTCACTACTGTATGTTTACCTCGTGCTACTGAAGTCGGGGCTGTTTGAGTTAAACATGCTTATGAGAAAGTACATGGGATTACCATACAAATATACTTTGAAAAGTCATGTTTTTAGACGCATTATTGCAAAATGACTTGCTGTGGACAGTAGGCCAGTGCTAGACTTGGGTTCAGTGATATAGAGAAAAAACAAAACAAAAATGATATACTGACCTGTTATTTTAGCATTAATAATATATAGATTTATTCATATTTTGATTTTGTGCTTTTTTTTTTTTTTTAAACTAAATGGTTTTGATTTATTTTTATTTCAGTAATTTTAGTACTAGTTTAAGTTTTTATAAATGTTTTTGGTTACACTTTATTTTAAGGTGTCATTGTTACAGTGTAATTATATATTTAAGTTCTGAGTAATATTAATTAACTACATGTACTTACTATAGGGTTAAGGTAGGATTAGGGTTTGGTTGAGGGTTAGTTGCATGTAATTATGCATAATTTACTGTTATTACTATGGTAAGTACATGTAACGTGTAACAATGACACTGTAAAATAAAGTGTTTTAGTTAATGATAACAACACTGATATTGACCTCCAAAGGTACTTTTTTGTTATGTTTTCTCATCTGCCACAATCATTGAATGTATATGTTTTCTCAACATTTAAAAAAAAAAAAAAAAAAAAAAAAAAAATTTAATTCTGTTTTATACTTTTAGCCATAAAGTCAAAATTGTCAGGGTGACACAACTGTCATGTTATCATAAAATAAAAAAATAAAATAAAATAAAATAAAAAGCAAATCATAAAAAAATAATAAGAAAAGAAAAGAAAAGAAAAGAAAATAAATAATAATAAAAGAAAATAATAATAATGAAATAAAATAAATAATAATTAAAAAAAATAATAATAAAATAAAAAATAAAATAAACGAATAATACAAATAAATAAAATAATAAAATAAATAAATAATAATGAAAATAAAATAATAAAATAAAAGGATGCCATTTATTGAAAAAAAAAAAAAACCTTAAGTAGATTCATGCTAAATATTTTATTATTTCTTAGGAATATATTGCCAAAATATATCTATCTATCTATATATATATATATATATATATATGAAAAAAATATACAAAAAAAATGCTGAGACAACATAATATATATATATATATATATATATATATATTATGTTGTCTCAGCATTTTTTTGTCAGTCTGACACAACTGTCATGTTATCATAATGGAAAATAAAATGAAATGAAATAATACAATTAAATAAATAAATAAATAAAATATAAATACAATTAAATAAAATAAAAAGGATGCCATTTATTGAAAAGAAAACCTTAAGTAGGTTCATGCAAAATATTTTATTATTTCTTATAACATATTGCCAAATATTTTTGTCTGCCAAATTAGTCATCTGGTGCGATCAACATGCAGGAAAAAAAAGGAAATTATATCATTGAGACGACCCCCAACAGACCCTTATGAATATATGAAGGTCGATAAGTCTCATTAATCAGAAAATTTTCTTTTTTTATAGTATGACAAGGCGATGTTAGTTCAGGTTCATTCTCCTGGATGCCTGCCGCAGTATTTGTGGACCGTGTCCTTCAAGGTGGGATGAATTGGCCTTGCCGACTTTGATAAGGCGGCTTTAGATCTTAGCAGGAAATGGATTTATTGAGCGAAGCTCCTATGTATTGATGGACAGTTTGGATTGCTCTGCACATGCAGAAGAGATGTGGCTATCAAGGCAGCGTTTAATGAATACGGAGAAATGGAAAGCTGTCAAATGACTCCCTATGTTCTGCTATCGCTACATCTGCCTTTTGAATGGGGAAATAAGCAGAACTGGGAGTGCCTTGCATTTCAGCTGTCTTTGCATTTATTGGTTTGATTAAATGTTGCAGAAGGCACCTGAAAGTCCTTGCACAGCATCAGATGTAACCCTTTCCAATAGAATATTATTAATTATTCATCATATCCACCCTATATATGATGTATGGAGAATATTAAATACCTCTAGCCCTCTGTTTATTTATAGATTTTTATGCTTTCAACAGGATTGCGTCTTCCAGGTCGCAGATATTGTGAAGGGAGGAAGCAAACCTTAAAAAAAATGGTTAGTGCTGTGACACATTGAGCCTTGGTGCTCATGTGGACAATTCGAGTTTAAATCCGACATGCAACATTTTCCTCTTTTTTTTTTTTTTTTCTCCCCATCATTTTCTGTTCTGTTGCTCACTGTATCTATCCATAAAAGTGTCAAAAAAGATTCATCATACCGGCTGTAATCATGATATCTCTGGTATTGTGCACACTCGACACAGTTCCACAGGCATCTCTGTGTGTCTTGTGTAGATATTCTTGACTAGGCTTTGAGCTTTTGTGCATGTCATGGCCTGAAGATAAGACTGCTTTTTTGATGGCATCTGTGTCGAGAGCTTCAGCATGTTCCTTCCTGTGTTTATGAGAGAGGCACTAAGATGACAACGAGTAGATAGAGGAAAGATAGGATCCCTCATCTCTCAGTCACTTCAAGTAAACCCCCCTCCAGCCATGTTTCTGCCTAGTAAGACTTGACATTTCTGTTATACGAACTGTATCTGGATGCTAATAACAAATAAAGAGCTCTAATTCTCTGTAGATTCAGTTTTAACATTGGTACAGGCATTTAAAATCAAACAAACTATATTGATGAACCATGTTTTTATCTACCTAGTCAAATGGCCTATATCCGAATACAGATTTACCAGTTATGCAAACTGTGATTGGTGACTTTACATGCCTGTCAGACGGTTTTAAAGGCACCAAGACGATTAACATTTTAATTTCGAATGAATCTGTTCAGACCAATGCCAAAATTCTCCAAGAGGTGTTCAAATCTCTAATCTAATCGAATGCAAAGAAAACTGGGCAACCAATAAGATTCACACTTTGGTGGTCACATGATGGCTCACAATGATGGTGCTCACAAACAGAATATTTTGATAAGCGACAGTGAATAGCAAAGGAAGAATACAGAAACATCTGAAACATAATAGCGAATAGAGCTGCACGATTAATCGTTAAAAGATTGCAATCTCGATCTTATCCCTAAATGACAGTGATTCGGCTCTATGCCTATTAAACTTTTGACAAGTACGATCACAGCGAACATTCAGATGTGTGTTCTGATCCAGAGAGAGCCGTCTTACAATAATTCATATGATCACAGAAGTCCTGGGATAAGAGTTTATAGTTCAGATATTAACACTGATGTCTACGGTAACGATGTCTACTTGAAGCTTCAAATAATGATTGTATCATTACATCGTTACACCAGTAGGTGGCGACAAGTGACTGTTAAAAATGTATTTTTCAGTGAATCATTAATTCAAGAGATTTGTTCAAAAACACTGATTCGTCCAGTAATGAAACAAGTCTTTGAGTCATTGACTCATTCACTCAACCCAATTTTTTATTGGACTGAAAACAATATTTTATTGGAAGCTGAAAACATCCCAGTTCTTGCATGGCCAGCATACTCACCGGACATGTCACCCATTGAGCATGTTTGGGATGCTCTGGATCGGCGTATACGACAGCGTGTTCCAGTTCCTGCCAATATCCAGCAACTTCGCACAGCTATTGAAGAGGAGTGGACCAACCTTCCACAGGCCACAATCAACAACCTGATCAACTCTATGCGAAGGAGATGTGTTGCACTGCGTGAGGCAAATGGTGGTTGCACCAGACTTTTTTTGGACCCCCTCAATACAGTAAAACTGCACATTTTAGAGTGGCCTTTTATTGTGGCCAGCCTAAGGCACACCTGTGCAATAATCATGCTGTCTAATCAGCATCTTGATATGCCTCACCTGTGAGGTGGATGGATTACCTCAGCAAAGGAGAAGTGCTCACTAACACAGATTTAGACAGATTTGTGAACAATATTTGAGAGAAATAGGCTTTTTGTGTACATAGAAAAAGTCTTAGATCTTTGAGTTCAGCTCATGAAAAATGGGGGCAAAAACAAAAGTGTTGCGTTTATAATTTTGTTCAGTGTAGATCAGTTTTTTTTCTGATAGACAAAAGATAGTCTGGACTTCGAATCTATCATGTGATGATAAATTATCATCCGAAAAAATTAACACCTGCCTAGAAGTTTCTAGTATGCCTAGTAAGACCTTGATCAGCTGGTTCAGGTGTGTTTAATTGGGGTCGGCAGGACAGTGGCCCTCCAGGAACAGGATTGGACAGCCCTGAAGTTGACCATCATGGTCCAGTTGGTTAGGACTATTTGACCACAATGGATGAGTAACAAACAAGCTACCTTATTCCTAACAGCTTGACCACCTTAAAACTGGTTAAAAAGGTTTTCCCATCATGCCTATAGCACAATGGTTAAACAAAACTCTGTGGCATGAATCCATCCCTCCATACAGAACAAAGGCAAACAAAGGCCTGTAATGGGGAACAGAAGAGAATCGACATGCCGGACCTGGAGAGGGAAAAAAAATCCATTCCTGGGAATCTCAGTGGAACGGCAGGCCTGGCTCGTAACCAGTGGAACCGGGGAAGATAGCATCAGCGCAAATAGCTCTAACTAATTATGGCTGCTCTACTTGGGTTCAGTTTACCTTATCTTCGCAGTCGTGCTTGACTTTCAGACACTTAGCCTCCTTCTTTTGCAACTTCCAGGAAGAAGGGAGCTGCTGCATTTTGGGATAATGGTGCCATCAAAGAAAGTTTACGAAATGATTACACAAGAATTCATGTGCCGTGTTTATTTGTTCCCCATGGCTCACTGAGTTCTCTGTTAAAATGCACAGTTCCAGGCATTCTGTTATTTCCTAATGGAAGAATGCCACTTAATGAATTACATTGTTTTAATGCAATTTTTTGTCCAGAATATTTTTTCCTTAATGCATTAGGGTACTTTAGCCACCACTATATACCTTATTGCTTAGTTAGAGACAAATACGGGCTAATGCAGTCATTGTTTTTTTTTTCTTTTTCTTTTTAGCCCAACATGGATTGACTTTTAGTGGAAGAACATACATTTGTATTTCATGGAGTTACCCTGCATGTTTATGCGCCGTGGTTCTGGCGCTGGCTCTCCTGAATGACTGCACCGTGAGAGATTAGATCAGGAGCTTGTCTCAGGAGTTTAGAGTTGTTAGTTTTAGAATCGCTCTCTAATTAAAAAGGTTTAAGAGGATCTACTGCTCACTGGCTCTGGTAATGAAGGACTACATGGTGCCAAATAGAAAAATAACCTGTTCTGAGCTTTAGTGAGTGAGTGAGTGAGTGAGTGAGTGAGTGAGTGAGTGAGTGAGTGAGTGAGTGAGTGAGTGAGTGAGTGAGTGTGTGTGTGTGTGTGTGTGTGTGTGTGTGTGTGTGTGTGTGTGTGTGTGTGAGTGAGTGAGTGAGTGTGTGTGTGTTTGAGAGAGAGAGTGAGTGAGAGAGTGAGAGAGAGAGTGTGTGAGTGTGTGAGTGAGAGTGCCAAACAACAACAGAACATTTTGTTGGTATTAAAGGTGCAGTGTGTAAATTTTAGCAGCATCTAGCGGTGATGTTGTGAATTGCAATCACCCACCGCCCACCGCTCACCCCTCCCTTTCGAAGCACAGAGAAGCTACGGTGGCCAACACAGGACAAAGATGTCGTCGTCTGAGAGAGCAGAGAGTGACTAGCGCTCTGTAGAGAAGTTTGTCCGTTTAGGGCCACTGTAGAAACATGGCGGCGCAAAATGGCGACTTCACTGTAAGGAGACCCGCGGTGTATGTAGATAGAAATGGCTCATTCTAAGCTAATAAAAACATAACGGTTCATTATGTAAGGTCTTTATACAACACTGAAAACATAGTTATGTATATTATATTGCATTTCTGTCAATAGATCCTCATAAATACTACACATTGCACCTTTGCAAGTTAAATTAATGCACAAACATGCACTTGAAAAGTTTGGAGAGGGTAAGATTTTTTAATGTTTTTGAAAGACATTAATACAGTAAAACAAAAAAACTGTAATATTGTGAAATATTATTACAATTTAAAATAACTGTTTTCTATTTGAATATATTGTAAAATGTAATTTATTTCTGTGATGCAAAGCTGAATTTTCTGGAGCAATGCAGTCTTCATTATCACATTGTCACAATCATACATGCTGATTTGCTGCTCAGGAAATATTTCTGATTATTATCAGTGTTGAAAATAACAATCTGCTTTGTTTATGGAAATCATGATACATCATTTTTTACATCAGAAAGCTCAAACAACAAACAGTGTGTATCAATAGAAATCTGTTTTAACGTTATAAATGTCTTTACTGTCACTTCGGATCAATTTAATGTATCCTTGCTGAGCATTAATTTCTTAAAAAAATAGCCTCAGACTTTTGAATGGTGGTGTACATATTGTGATGTCAGGAAAAATATTTGTTATGCAGTTTTGTGGTTTTATGGTAGCAAAGTCAGACGTGCATATAGAGACAGACTCAGACATCAAATGAAGTGTTGGAAATGACCCCTAACTAAATGTACAAACCATCCTAACAGCGTCTTCTAGCCGGCCAATCGCTGTGCAGAGAGAAAGAACTGAACGCAGTATGAGTTGATTTCCTGGTTTTTGAAATCCGATGCACCTCAGTGCTTGACTTTGCAAAGCTCTGCTGGAGTATATTGATTTTTCTGGTGTGCATGTGAGGGAGGAAAACGGAAAAAAACGCTGTATTGTATTGCATTAAAAAAATCTATAGTATATCTAATTACGACCACTTCATTTTCTTTACTATTAGGACAGAAAGATAAATGTTTCTGTCCCTCCTGTATTATTCGCTCATCTGCCTTAGGCCACTGGAGATGAAGAGCACAGCACAAGCTTTCTGGTTAGCAAAGTGCAGCGCATCACTTTCCCTGTGATATGCTTGTAGAGACACGGCCATTCTATCATTCCAGTGACAAACAGAACAATGAAGTTTCTCAATGGATGAGCAAAAGGCTTCTGCTAACAGAGACCCTGATATATAGTACCTGTCAAAAGTTTGGAAACATTACCATTTTTAAAAAATGTTTTTGAAAGAAGTTTTTGAGCATTTATTATTATTATTATTATCAATGTTGTAAACAGTTGTGCTGCTTAATATTTTTGTGAAAACTGATACTTTTTTGCATGAGAATTGAAAGTGCACTACATTGACAGAGAACGCAGATGGATGTGCACTGCCTTTGGTTTTGACCGTTTAAATTACTTGCACATACGCTGTTGTTCGTGCGGCAAGCAGACCGTGTATGTGGACTATTCTGATGATGAGAATCTGTCTGTGAGACAAGGGAAGTATGCTTTCGGCATGATCTCTATAGTGAGGATTGAGTGGACAGCCCATCATCAGGTCACTGCACTCCCTGCAAACCCCCCTCAGTGTCTGGAGGTCCTGCCTCAAGCAGTGCCATTATTTATTGATAGAATTTGTCTATCCTGGTGTGTCATATTGCTGTAAATTCATCTGGTTCACTCTTAGGGTGTGTTCACATTTGGCATATTTAATTCAATTAAAACGAACCCTGGTGCGATTGCTCTGTTAATGTGGCTAATTTGAATAAGGCCCTGTTTACACCTGGTATTAAGATGTGTTTCGTTCGATCGGATCACGGATCACGGATCACGAGGGAGACACATTCCCGTTTACACCTGGTGTTTTAATCCGTCTCTTTTGTCCACTTTCAACCACTTCTGTCCTGATTTTTTTCGAGGGGAGGGTCTATGGGTGGGTAAATGTATGGGCTTTTTCAGATCTTTCGATCTAATGGATGTTATAAGCTCACGCAATGTACATATGAACATGACCGGAGACTACGGGAAAACACACAGAGAGCATCAGCTTTAGTTTCTGCTCTGACAGCCGCAAGACCAGCCGAACGCTGTGAGTGTGTGTTAGAAATCAGGAATGGTGAAAGAACATTGTGATTGGTATGTTTTTTGTCTTCAAACCAAACTTGGGTCTCCAGCCGACAAAGTTTAAATCCCGTCTGGCTAGCGTGCTTCCTGTAATGTTTATGCATTAGGTCAGTAGACGGAGAGAAGACGGTCTTTTGTGGCTGTTTGAACACATTCGACCCCATGAGCGTCTACACTACGAAAGCAATCCAGTCTAATGTGTTCTCCACTACCTCTGGAAGTGGTAGAAAGTGGACAAGCTCAAAACTTTTTAGACCCGTTTACACCTGTATTTAGTGTCGTCTACTTGTGATCCGATCGACCAAAACGCATCTTAATACCAGGTGTAAACAGAGCCTAAGTGTGCAAGAGGACCGAGAGCGCTGAAAAGATGGGTCTTACTCTGCTTCCAAACAAACTCTGGAGCGGTTCGACTGAAATATGAACGCAACACAGACCAAAGACATGTAAACGAACCAAAAAACGAACCATCTTTTCAGCGCGCTCGGTCCTCTTGTTTGATGCGCTCCAGAGTTCAAATGAACCGCACTAACAGAGCCATCGCACCAGGGTTCGTTTTAATCAAACTAAACATGCCAAGTGTGAACACACCCTAAATGTTTTCTTTTTGGTCCGAACCAAGTGAACCGAACTACAAGTGTGAACACACCCTTAATGTAGTTATGTGTCACATAATGCATTTAAACTGATACAGTTGCACACAAGCCTCAGTATTTACCACATTCGCTTGACGTCCCAAAAAGTGAGAATTCATATTAGGTACAATGTGTGCATCAGATTTTTCTGTTTTTTTGGCAGTGTTTAAGCCAACGCTGCATAGTTGTGTCTCTTGTGACAGTCTGTTTCATCTCATTTGCTTTCGCACTTGTCGGAGAATAAAAGATGAAGGTTTTGTGAGTGTTTTTTCAGTCCTTTTTGACTGTGTCCTTGTGATTCACGAGCGAGCTGGCCGGCTTTGATGATTGAGGGAGATCGAGTTCCAATCAGCGTGGTTAATTGCTATGTCCAACTGAGGTGAGAGGTGCGGCATGCAGCGAGGCATTTCTGCAGCCGGGAAATTACCTGTGTGCTCCGGGGATTCGCTATCTGTTAGAGACAGCTCGCCGACTCCCAATATCAGATTCATATCATCTTATTTTCATTCATTTGCTGCTGGAAGGCTTTTCTGCTGCACATGGACTTCCCTGCCCTTCCCCCGTTTGCTTTAGCTGCACCTTTGTGGGGTTTCCATCTGCATGTCTGTACTTTCAGATCCATTAGGGCTGTGACACACCAAGTTGACGGGCTAGGTTTTGCAGCGTGTTCCACACGTCAGTTCTAGTTCCGCCCCGTCGGTGACATCCTGGCCCATTCAGTATGTTGAATCAGTGTCGGGGCTGTCAGAGAGAGAAATCACTCTGATTGGCTGTTCAGTTTAGCGAACAAGAATAAAAGCAAAAGTGATGACAGCAAGCGAAGAATCCTACCTGAGCATTCCAATATTTTGTTTTGTGGCACATACCCCACAGGACCGTAGGGTATCCCAATTGTCATTTTATGATTTATGCTTCACCAGTGCAAACTTCAATGTGGACTATTACCCAATCGCCCAAGTGGCAAAGTGTAGACTCGGAGGGGAAACACATGAGCTGAGGTTGCAATTTGGGACAGGGCCTAAATTGAGTCTCTTGTGCATTTCACATGAAGAGCACTATTTTTGCACTATATATATATATATATATATATACACACGCTATTGATATTATTTGGATGTCATATCTAATATAGCTTGCATTATATACTTAACAGTTTCTCTCCTAGTCCTATATAATGTGTGCTTTTCATATGATGTTATAAAGACACATTTCGTAGAAACTTGTAATACTAAAATGTCCAAATGGAAAAGGCTTTTTTTTCTTCTAGAGCTTAAATATCACATGAATGCAAAACCATCATGATAGTTAATAATAATGTCATCATTTACTTGGTCCAAACCCGTAGGACTTTCTATCATCACAGGAACACAAAAGCAGATATTGTGCAGAATGTCCAAGCTGCGCATTTCCGTACAATAAAAGCGGACTGTAATTTTTACTTCCAAGCGCCAAATAGGGAAAAAAAAGCACCCTAAAAGCTCAGAGAGTTGTCTATGTGCTGTAATCCAAGTCTTTAGCATAGATGAATTCCTTATTTTGTGTTCCACAGAAGGAAAATCACAATGGATTGACTTTGGGGTGGGTAAATAATAACAGAATTTTCATTTTTGGGTGAACCATGCTTTCAACTTAAAGGAATATTTCACCCAAAATAAAAAATTTGGTCATCGTTTAGTCACCCGTATGTCGTTCCGAACCTGTATGACTTTCTTTTTTCTGTGGAACTTTAAAGAAGGGTGAGTAAATGATGGCAGAATTAAAGTATTGGGGTGAACTATCCCTCATATTTATATACAATTTATAAAGGAATTATTTAATAATATATATATATATATATATATAGTAGTGCAGTGGTCAGTATCTATCAAAAGTGGTCCAAGGAAGGAACAGTGGTGAACCGGTGACAGGGTCATGGGCGGCCAAGGCTCGTTGATGCAGCGAAGGCTGGCCCGTGTGGTCCGATCAAACAGACGAGCTACTGTTGCTCAAATTGCTCAAGAAGTTAATGCTGGTTCTGATAGAAAGGTGTCAGAACACACAGTGCATCGCAGTTTGTTGCGTATGGGGCTGCATAGCCACAGACCATTCAGGGTACCCATGCTGACCCGTCCACTGCCGAAAGAGCCAACAGTGGCCACGTCGCTTACCTGGGGAACACATGGCACCAGGATGCACTATGGGAAGTAGGCAAGCCGCCAGGGGGAAGTGTGATGCTTTAGGCAATGTTCTGCTGGGAAACCATGGGTCCTGCCATCCATGTGGATGTTACTTTGACACATACCACCTACCTAAGCATTGTTGCAGAGCATGCACACTCTTTCATGGAAACGATATATCCCTGGTGGCTGTGGCCTCATTCAGCAGGATAATGCGCCCTGCCACAAAGCAAAAATGGCTCAGGAATGGTTTGAGGAGCACAAATTTGGGTCAAATATGGACAAACCCAACCGTTGGGTAAAACATTTAATTTAAACATTTAACCCAACGACTTGGTTTGTCTATATTTGACCCAAATTTGTGTTGGAAACCACTGCAGCAAAAGAAAGGTGTTTTCTTTTGTTTCGCGGGTCTATCAGAGTCAAAAATTAATTCAGCTAAATATCTCATAATTCTGCTAAATACGGTAGCGGAGGGACAGAATTGGCTTACGCTTATGCTCAGGATTTTTTAATCCTTGGAAATGCTCCCTGGCAGGAGGAAGAAGGGTAGCTTGAGGTGTTTTGAGTTGCGAAAATTGTATCCTTTCGCCTCTGTTCTGCCAGCTGAGTGTGTGCCAAACTAATAAAGCCGGCATGGAGGCCTACCAATCATTTTGTACAGCCGTTACACCTTGGACCCTTGTTGAGAGGGCAAAGCCACTATCTGAGCATCCAGACTGTGGGGTGAGGGGCTGCCAATGGCCAGGGGTCCTGAGTGGGAGAGCAGCCTTTGTTCCTAGTGGTATGAGTGGGCATCTGTGGAACACAAAAAAAGGAAGTGAGTGAGTGCTGAAGACAATACAGAAGACCGCATTCTCTGGGCATTCCTTTATTCTGTGGTGACAGTGACCTTTAAAAATGGCTCATCTTCCCACCCCACTATTATCAGTGTAGTCTATCCTTTCTAAGATTTGAGAAGAGCTCAGTTTTTAAATAGACCTCTACAGCCAAACAATAAAACATGACTCATTTAAATGGGTCAATAAACCCTAAAGGATACTTGATACAAGCCGACTCTGTACCAGAGAGCAAACATAACTGGGTGAAATTTACTCTATTTAATGCATCATCTCTATGTAATACAAAAAATATTGTAAGACATCATTTTTTAGCCAAAAATCAATAGAAATTAGATTTTTATTTCCCACTGAGAAAATCAATCCTATTTTTAGACAATTAAACTAATTTTCTTCCAAATTCTCATTACGGTAATTCATCTACACGTAATTCAAGTTTATAAATTAATTATATTATTTATAGCATGAAATATTATTTTAATTATAGTAAAAGCAATACTGTAATAAAGTTATTATTTTTTTATCAAAATCAACATAATTTATTTATTTTAAATCAGCATAAATCAAAACCAGTACAAGAAATATGACCACAATATATAAATGTATTTGTTTTAATATATTTTTTAAATAATACAAAAATTTTATTTAATAATATATTTTTTGCATTAATTGATCTGTGAAAGTCTTTGAAAATATACTTTAAATTATTATTTTTCTTGCTATTTTTTCCATTGATTTTTGGGGTGAAATGTGATCTAGGCATGTGGTTTACTGGTTTCATGAAATTCACAGATTTGCCACTAAAGGACAAAGAATATCTTAAGATGGTAAATTTTTCAGCATTTCATTCTGAGGTGCCCTTTAGGAACAGTGCTAAATCTGTTTTTATCTTCCTGAGTGTTATATGAGAATGAGGCTCAGATTCAGCTTTCAGCATGTAATCATAAAGCATACACGGAGAGAACAGTTTATTAGACTGGTTTAATATGTGAGATCTCCACAGGGAAGTCCAAACCAAAGTTACTCATCCTTGAGTCAGTTCTCTGACTCTCAGAGCAGATCTCTGCTGATTCCTCACTGTGTTCTGCAGTGACAGATGGGGAAGAAGTGATGCTGGAAGATAAAGGCAAGCCTGGGGAGAAGCAGAGAAACTGTAGGTGGACAGACATGAAAGGAAAGACATTGCAGTCGGACTAATGAGCCTGAAAGGGAATGACAAAGAACTGAGATAGAGTCTAGGAGAGTCGAGGAAGCTACTTGATATGTTGGAAATAATATCTGTACCTGCATGTGACTGGCTGTTTTCCAGAGCGCAAACGGTTTTTGCTCTATGTATATTTATTTAGTTGAAGGTCAAAGAGCTCAGAAGCCCCTTCTACTCAATAATGCAAAGCCGCAGGGCATTTTCCCCATTGTGGACAAACTAGAAACAGAAATTCTGGCGAAAGGCATCCTCAAATGTAATTTCCAGATGTGATCCCGTTGATTAATAATGAAACTGATATTTTAACTTATTACTCTTCTTTCCATGTGGTGTAATACAATTACCTGTTTTAGTTTAGTCTCAGAGGCTGCTTTGTATTAATTTAATGCAAGCTCTTTTATTCTGGGGTTTTGTTTTGATTATATGTTTTTGTGGAGTTCCCATAATGCTTTCTGGAAAAGAGCCGAGGCTCATTAAGAGGTGATCTGGAGGGAAAGTGGTCTTTTGTCGCTCTGCTGTTTCTGTGGAAAATGGAGGTTGTGTACAGGACCTGATTGGCACAGCTCAGTCTTTGTGTGAGAGCCAATGGAGACCATGTGGCTTCCTGTTGGGAAGAAACCAGGTACAGGGGATCTTTGTTTTGGAAGAACTTCTCTACTGTATGTCCCTAACTAAGAGCACACTTCTCATAATATAACATAAGAATATTAAGAAGATAGAGTGCCCTCCACTAATATTGGCACCCTTGGTAAATATGAGCAGAGGCGGCTGTGAAAATAAATCTGCATTGCTTATCCTTTTGATCTTTCATTCAAAAAATTCACAAAATACTAACCTTTCATTGAAGTAAAACAATTGAAAGTGGGGGGAAACTCACATAGCTACAGACCTCCAAACTTCGTGTGGCCTTCAGATTAGCTGTGTGGGGTTGTTTTTCAGGGGTTGGGCTTGGCCCCTTAGTTTCAATGAAAGGAACTCTTAATGCTTCAGTGTACCAAGACATTTTGGACAATTTCATGCTCCCAACTTTGTGGGAACAGTTTGGGGATGGTCCCTTTCCTGTTCCAACATGACTGTGCACCAGTGCACAAAGCAAGGTCCATAAAGACATGATGAGTGAGTTTGGTGTGGAGGAACTTGACTGGCCTGCACAGAGTCCTGACCTCAACCCGATAGAACACCTTTGGGATGAATTAGAGCGGAGACTGCGAGCCAGGCCTTCTCGTCCAACATCAGTGCCTGACCTCACAAATGCGCTTCTAGAAGAATGGTCAAAAAGTCCCATAAATACACTCCTAAACCTTGTGGAAAGCCTTCCCAGAAGAGTTGAAGCTGTTATAGCTGCAAAGGGTGGGCCAACTCCATATTAAACCCTACGGATTAAGAAGGGGATGTCATTAACGTTCATGTCCATGTAAAGGCAGGCGTCCCAAAACTTTTGGCAATATAGTGTGTATTCCCATTCATATTTACCCTTTTTTTTTTTTTTTTTAGCACACCAGGGTGACTATGAGCATGAAATTGACTAGGAGCATTAAATATGAGGAATCACAAATGCCAAATTCCCTTAATCATTCATCACAATGCGTAAAACCAAAGAATATAGTTCTGATGTGCAGCAAAAAATTGAGCTTCACAAAATGGAAAGTGGCTGTACAAAAATAGCTAAAGCATTGAAAATCCCAATATCCACCATCAGGGCAATAATTAAGGAGTTCCAATCAACTAAAGACGTTACGAATCTGTCTGGAAGAGGACGTGTGTCTATATCGTCCTAATGCACGGTCCGGAGGAGAGTTTGAGTGGACAAAGACTCTCCAAGGATCACGGATGGAGAATTGCAGAGATTAGTTGAATTTTGGGGTCAGAAAGCCTAAACATTTTTTTATCAAACAGCACCTACATCACCACATGTTGTTTGGGAGGGTTTCAAGAAAAATCCTCCTCGCTCATCCAAAAACAAACCGACGTAACAAAAAAGCTACATATCATCCAGCATATTCATACACGGCTGGAACTTCAGACGGGACCTGGTTCTGTGGTCAGATGAAATTTAAAAAAGAGCTTTTTGGCAGCAAACCCACCAGATGGCTTTGGTGCAAACAGGGATAAAAAGCACCCAATGCCCACGGTTAAATATACCGCTGGATCTTTAATGTTGAGGGCCTATTTTTTTTTTCTGGAGGTCCTGGACATCTTGTTCAGATACATGGTATCATGGATTCTAGCAAATACCACAGATAAAAAAATCAAAACCTGACGGCCTCTGCTAGAAATCTTATAATGGGCCATGGTTGGATCTTCCATCAGGACAATGATCCAAAACAAACATCAAAATCAACATACAAATGTCACTGAGCACAAAATGAAGCTTCTGCCATGGCCGTCCTAGTCCCCTGACCTAAACCCTATAGAAAATGAGTGGGCTGAACTGAAGAGAAGAAGCACCAACATGGAGCTGGGAGTCTGAAGGATCTGGAGAGATTCTGTATGGAGGAATGGTCTCTGATCTCCAAACTCATCAGGCGTTATAGAAGAAGATTCAGAGCTGTTATCTTGGGAAAAGGGCGTTGCAGTAATTGGGTACCAATAATTGTGGCCAACATGCATTTATTTCATAATGTGAGTTTCCCCCCACTTTCAATTCTTTTACATAGGTTAGAGGTTAGAATTTTGTGAATTTTTTTGAATGAAAGCTCAAAAGGATAAATAATGCATATTTATTTTCACAGCTGCCTTTGCTCATATTTACCAAGGGTGCCAATATTGGAGGGCACTGTATCTTTAATGTTAGCTTTCCTGACCTGAGATCTCCATTAAAAATGATTTATGAAGAGCTCTCTATATCTATCTTACTCATCTGTCCTCAGCAGTCTGACAGACACTTCATAGAGGCGAAAGTCTTTGAATGAGGCACAAGACAAACCTGACTGACTTCAGAAATTTCTACTGACTGGAGCTGTAGATCTAAAGTGCTCTTTGGATGTGGAATAAAATGGATTTCACAGGACTAGGGACAGGGGTAACGGCTCATACTTATCAAACAGACAACCTCATTTTCTCTTGGTTCCCTGCACTGTGGACTGCAGAACACATTTTGAAGTCCATGTCTGCTCAGTGAAAAGTAGAATAAATTAGACTGTCTGTAATATGCTTCCAAAGATCACTCTATTTAGTCACTAACAAAAACATGTGATGGTACAACTATGTGTTTTGGACAATAAATGGTATTCTTTAGTACATGTGCATTAATTGGCATATCCAAACTTTGTTTTTGGATAGAAATCCATCCATTTAACATATTTCCTGTTAGCATGAGGCAAATATTTTATTTATTGTGCCATATACTGGGCTTGACAAGTTCAAACTCATTGAGGTGGTTAGTGGGTAACCATTTTAGAAATATCCCAGCAGGGATGGTCAAGGTTGTTCTTTCTCTTTTTTCATTATTCATCATTAATATGACAATATTCCTGTGGAAATCCAATATTCTTCTGACCTGCTTAGTATTTAAAATGATTCACAGCCGAAAAGTCCTCGTATCTAATCTGAATTTCAAGTGACCCTAAAGAGATTGTGTAATTGGTCTTTGCTGAACTGTGTTTTGAGGCCATTAAATGATAAATACGGTGCTGACTTTTAAATCTTGAGCATAAATATTTGCGAACTGAATAAGACTCATTACAAGCGCCACTGATATTTGCATGTGTGTGGAAATTCCTTGTAATATTTAATCCAATAAACTATCCTTAGAGATCCTTAAGACATGTTTGAGTGATACAGATGTAGATATTTAATTCATGGCTGATATCCAATATCTTAAATCTAATAATATCCTTTTTTTTTTTTTTGTTACATTTACACTGAGTGAAATAATGTTTTAGTGAAATTAAAACATTATAATGTACATATGAAAGAAAATCATATATGATTAATACCCTTGAAGGAAAAGAAAAATTGGAATTTATTAAAATTCAACCTTAAATTCCTCCAAAATCCATTTTAAGACAACTTAAAATCCAGACCAGACTGGTTTATTCAGTTAAACCACTGAGTATTCGTATATTCATATAGCCTGAGGTAGCAGCACAATTGTTTGTATCTTGAGTAGTTGTTTTGTCCCTGATATGGCTCATAGATGTGTAGCAGAGCTTTAAAAGGTTACTGAACTATGAAAATTGTTGAAAAGTGAAGAACATGAGAGTGGTGTCAGTCTCAGCTCTACTGTGGGACTCTGGGATGCAGTCTCTGAGCAGCAGCAGATGGTCATGAGTTGCAGCTGATGGTGAAGTGGTAGCTGGAGGAGCAGTATTGCACACCACCTCTGTGCATGATTTAAACAGCCGCTAACATGCTAATGATTAAATGTGCTGATCTTCTGATGCTCTGCTGCGGCCTCTCCATCTGTGAGATCTCCCTTCATTACTGTGTAGTGTTCTACTGCTCTTATTAGAAAGTACTATGGTGGTAACATGGTATAGTGATAGTTTTGGATGGTAATTGCATGCCACTTTGATTTCTTTCCCTTGTTGCACACCAAAAACCTTCTACAGTTTATATCAGTGCTGATATCATTAGCAGTGAGACATATTGTGCCTGAAATTATGTAAATGTTTAAATTAAACATCTCACTCATGTTTTTATGATGATAATATAAATTGAAGCACTACACCTAGTGAAACTACTGGTCTCAGACATTTAGACACCACTTTACACCACAGTTTATTGGTGTTGTCTGTTATAAACACTATGAATTCTTTGCTGAAAGCTATATAACAGTTACCTCTGGTGTTTGTGACCAGAAAGTGCATCTGTCTTACAGGAATTAATCCAATCCAGATGTGTTTATGCTGGAACCACCGTTGCCTCACATCAGTCTTAAGGAAACTATTTGAGGAAAGCTTAACATTTGCCAGAGTGCAATTATCTAGTATAGCAGGGGAACAGTTCAGCCAACGAAAGCAGATGTTGTAAAGCTTTCTGTGGCGTTTCTATAGAAGTCCAAATGCGAGTCAGCACATAGACATAAGTGCTTAGTTCCAGGAGGCCTTTCTAAGTGGGCAGAGGGGTTGACCACAATTACTACCCACAGACCCTGAAACTGACCAACACCCCCAAACTCCATTACAGGGCCATGTGCTGTAGGAAATATGCCTTCACTTTGTAAATGGGCCATAGAATAGGCCCAAGAATCCCCAGTACTAAAGTGGGCTATAGTTACTTCCAAATGTCTGTGCCTTTAAACAGTATGTTATTATTCAAGTAGGTAGCTAAGAACTTCAACAGTTCAGCTAAATTCATCTTCATAGGGCGAATTTCAAACAGCATTTTTGCACCCTTAAAAGGCACTGCGGGAAGGGGACTTTGCACGAAAGTGAGCAACTCCTTCCCAAAGTGCCCTCCCTCAAGGTTGTTAGTTAAGGGTTCATACAATGGCCAACTTTCATACTGGGTATTTATATGAACTAGCCACCAGGGCCGTTCCTGAGAAGTAAATGTTCCCCTAGGGCCATTTTCCTGGTTGCATTCGCACTGTCAGTAGGAACTCTGAAGTGACTTTGTTGTGACTTTTATTTTGACGGCACGTGGAGATTTATTTTGATGGCGTTGAGAACACCAGAGCCTGAGCAAACAGCGCTCCCATTCTCTGTCTTCATTAGTTTACGATCTGTTTAACAGTCCTGTCTAATACGCTATTAGATAGAACTGTTATACAAAGAAAGTAGACAGTATATGAAAAAGTATTAGCGTTTGCTGTGTGGTTGATGCCCAATGTCGCTAGCTTAGCAGAAATACATGTTTCAAAAAACAAAAAGAAATCATGTTTCGCTTGGTCCCCTTAGAAGTTGCGTTGTTTTCTCCTTAGCGTAAAGGTTGAGAGGTCCATCTACCACTGTTTTCCATGTTTGTAGAGTTAGTTCATGGAGTAAATATTTAGGCTATAAACTCTGTGTGTACACAGCTTTTTAAAAATGGCGGTTTCTGGTGTTTCGAGTGCATTTTGGCCAATCAGCGTAGGCTTACGTCACTGGTAGTTCCTATTGTGCTGGGTTAGACCTTACTCTGAAGTTGGAGCTAATTTAGTTCCCCCAAAAGGCATTCCTAGAACTA
Organism: Coreius guichenoti; assembly: GCA_039654105.1. Taxonomy (NCBI): domain Eukaryota; kingdom Metazoa; phylum Chordata; class Actinopteri; order Cypriniformes; family Gobionidae; genus Coreius; species Coreius guichenoti. The sequence continues at coordinate 3,670,075 of CM077168.1, forward strand.
AAATCGTTCCCAGTTCCTGCTGTGCGAACACACCAAAAATCAGGTTTTTCCACCATTAGTTCTAGGATCTATGAAAAGGTTCCTCCGGTGCGAAAGCCCGTAATGAGACAACTTCCCTGCTCCTTCCAAAGCCTCCACTTCAAGGGCTCTGCCTTTCAGAGTGAGTAGGGCATAGGGATGCTCACTTTCAACTGGAATTCGACCTTACCATATGCTAATGGCCTCCTTGTGGCAATGCTGAGAATGCAGCGTAGTTGGGTTGCATTAAGAATTGTGTTATGACACATTTTGGAATGCGTCAAGAGTGCCTACACACTAGGCTCTACATCAGGGTAGCCAACCATGTTCCTGGAGGACTATCTTCCAGCTGACTTCAGTTCCAACACATCTGCATGTAATTTTCAAGTAGCCGAGTTGGTTTCAAATCAAGCTGAAAAGCAACAAAGTGGATTTGGATGGTACAACTGGACCCACCTCTCTAAAGTTCTCATTGGGCAATGGATGCATATCTCAAAGTGAACTGTAGTTACTCCTAAAACTCTCAACTTTTGGTTGTAGTTCTGGAGTGATACTTGCCCCAGTGAAATTTATCATTTTGCAGGATTCTTGGAATAGTGTGACTTCCCTGAAAGTGCCTTGGCATCAATGTGTATATTCACATTCCCACGCAAGTTGTAGAATATAAAGTAAATTCTTTATCAAATACAGTGCATAGTCTGGCAGTATGTGATTCCAACACAGCTTCAGTTTCAAAACCTAAGAGGGGATGTAGGGCGCCCCCCCCCCCACCTCCCCCCCCATCCACCCCCCCCCCCCCCCCCCATTAGCATTGATCCCAGACATTAACCCTCCAGTTAAAATGGCAGAATGATGACTTTTGGTTCTTGTGCTTGCCCAAGTCATGCCAGCTCTTTGTAGACTTGCCATAAACCAGCCTCAACTGCTTCCAGCTATATTTAGCATTCAACTCATCACTTGGTGCAGTATTTAAAAAAGCCTTAAAAAGCTCATTATTCATTTCCCATCCAAGAAGTAAAGATGATTTAAGTTATTTATCCACACAAAGTCCTGATGACTCTCGGGGGCAAGATTTGAATAATTTATGAGGACAAATGCAAAGAAATTGTGCTTAGTTTGTGCTTAGTTCCAGCCCCTATTTGCTTTTCGAGTGAGCAACATAAGATATTCAAATGTCTCTCGATGTCCAAGGGCTCTGTTGTTAATTTTACGTTTATAATTAAAATGATTTATAATGCGTTCGCTCATTGCTATCCTCTCTTTACCTCGTCCTTTCTGGACACTAGTAATAAAGTTTTGACCTTTGAATGGATGTGTTTGGCTCTCAAATGCAAGAGTAAAAGAAACTGAGATGAACAAATGTTGAAATATATTAAATATTTGGAATAAAAAGCTACGGCCCGTGTTCATCCACGCAAATGTAATTTTATTAAGCAGTGATGCAAATACCTTCTGTTATTAAATTCCTAACCTCTAAACCCAGAGTTCAACCTAATTTCGGTTCATCATATTGTGTGATGATGAGAAATCCAGTGTTGATTTTATCCTTTTCTTCCGTAGGATCAGCAGTGAGGAACTTCAGCCCATTCCAGTTCTCCACGGAGCCGTCAGATACGCTGGCGGTTCGGGGAGCACCGGCACTGCTCAACTGCTCAGTCCACAGCGAGTCTCCTGCCAAGATCGAATGGAAGAAAGACGGCTCTTTCCTCAGCCTGGCCTCAGATGATCGCAGGCAGATCCTGGCCGACGGTTCTCTGCTCATCAGCTCAGTGGTGCACTCAAAACACAATAAACCCGATGAAGGGGTTTACCAGTGCGTGGCCACTATAGACAACCTGGGCACCATCGTTAGCCGTACAGCTAGACTCAATGTAGCAGGTAAGACACATGGTTTGATACACAGCATTCTCACAAACTATGGAATATATGCACCATATATTGACCTGTGTTGGGCAATGGTTCTCAACTGGTTTTGCCTCAAGACCAATGTTGTTATAAATGCAAGGACAGAATGACAGCGAAAGAGTGCCCTGTCTTCATCCTTCAGCGTTATTGTCTGCGGTGGAGTTCAATAAGTCAGTCAGGGCGTCCGCTGATGCAACACCAATGTTGTAAATGTCTGAGAGCAGGTACGTTTGGCAGCACTGTGGCTTTGAGTTGAAATTAAAGTGACCTTGTTTCATTTGCAGGAGGCAAGCTGCAGGGATTATGAGGTGTTTGAGTGGGGTCTTACCCTGAAATTCAATTTGCTGTTGGAGGGGAAAAAAGGAATGCAATTAAGTTACATCAAGCCCTTACAGTCTTGCAGAGCTGACTGTGTAACCTCACTGAAATCTCTCTGAAGGAGTTCTCTGAAAAGTCAGAGACCTATGCTTATTTGAAGTAGTCTTTCCCACGTGGAAGTCTGTTTTGAGTGAACAAGCTCATTATTTCTCAAAAGCTGACATGGAGTGCGAGCAGGAGATTTTCATTGGGCTTTTTAGTGAGGTATTCTCAGCTGTGCAACAGATTGGACCAAAGCGTGTAGTTTACTGACAGTCTGCACTGCTTAAATGGTGTTTCAACAGAAATCCCACGACTGGTTTTTGGAATTTTCCCATAGAGATAAACTTTTTTAATATTGCAAATGTTTCTCCTAGAGAGCAATGGGATTTTTCAGGGTTTTCCTTGAAAAGACAATAGTAATCTTGCATATGTCTCATGTAAAGAAAGGGTATTTAACCTTTTTAGGCCAAGGATCCTTTTGATGGGTAGAGACATTGAGCAGTGTTCAGTATTTACATACTTTATGATACTTGCATTGCAAAGTGATTAAACAGTAATGTATAGAGTAATATACTTGTATGTAATATTTAGATTTTACTTAATTATCTTTTATGTAGGGGGGCCAGTGGACCATTAAGCTGAATAGATTCTTAACTTTAGCTTTGGTTGAATGAATGCATTTTAGCAACAAAAAAAAGTTCAAAGTTACACTCTAAAAAACACTGGGTTAAAAACAACCCAAATTGGGTTGTTTTCAACCCAAGGGCTGGATAAATATAGGACAGAACACATGCTGGGCTCATTTTTCCCAGCAAATTGGGTTGTTTATTTAACCCAGAATAATGGGTTAATTCATTTTTACTATAATACTAGCTTTTTTTTTTTTTTTACTTCATACATGAATTAATGTCTACGGATTAACTTAAATCCTCTAAACTTTTTTTAAAATACTCCACACAACCACTGGCTTGCATGATAATTCCTTTATTTTTGATCATATTTTACAGTATAGCATATTTTATATAGTTTTTAATACGTATTGCCAGCATTTAAGCTTGTTTAACAAATATTAGACGTAAAAATTAAACATTTAAAAGTAATTCAAGTGTAATTGAGCAGTCTCTGTTGTCCCGTTTCCACCGTAACGGCGCAGGATCTCGTGCCAGAGCTTGTATCGTGTTCAGCGGGAGAACTTCTAACTTTAGACGCCGTCCTGTGTTTCACTCGTAGCCGAAATATGCAGTGACTGACTCCATAACCTGTCCATTAACAATCAGTGTACAGTTCTGAGAACATATTTTAACATCCTAAATATTTATTATATTCTGTATCTCTTTGAACAAAATCATAAAATTTTATGCAAGGCATCAGGTGTTTCCATTACACGAAAAGACCGACGCGACACCCGTTTAGGCGACTCACATCGCGCCCCTGTATGTTGCTTTGCATAAAATTAAACGATATACAGCACAATAACGAATTTATAGAAAAAATAAAATGTACCAAACCTATATTTTACAGAAGACATGCACCATGCAGCTGCACTGCTCTCTCCTGAAGAGGTCGCAAAAAGCCTGTGATAAATAACTCAACCCCTGGGTTGTTACGTCTGACCCAGGATCTATGTAACACAAAAACTACCCAAACACTGGGTTGTTACGTCTGACCCAGGATCTGGGTAACACAAAAACTACCCAAACACTGGGTTGTTACGTCTGACCCAGGATCTGGGTAACACAAAAACTACCCAAACACTGAGTTGTTACGTCTGACCCAGGATCTATGTAACACAAAAACTACCCAAACACTGGGTTGTTACGTCTGACCCAGGATCTGGGTAACACAAAAACTACCCAAACACTGAGTTGTTACGTCTGACCCAGGATCTATGTAACACAAAAACTACCCAAACACTGGGTTGTTACGTCTGACCCAGGATCTGGGTAACACAAAAACTACCCAAACACTGAGTTGTTACGTCTGACCCAGGAGCTGGGTAACACAAAAACTACCCAAACACTGGGTTGTCACGTCTGACCCAGGAGCTGAGTAACACAAAAACTACCCAAACACTGGGTTGTTACGTCTGACCCAGGATCTGGGTAACACAAAAACTACCCAAACACTGGGTTGTTACGTCTGACCCAGGATCTGGGTAACACAAAAACTACCCAAACACTGGATTGTCACGTCTGACCCAGGAGCTGGGTAACACAAAAACTACCCAAACACTGGGTTGTTACGTCTGACCCAGGATCTGGGTAACACAAAAACTACCCAAACACTGGGTTGTTACGTCTGACCCAGGAGCTGGGTAACACAAAAAACTACCCAAACACTGGGTTGTTACGTCTGACCCAGGATCTGGGGAACACAAAAACTACCCAAACACTGGGTTGTCACGTCTGACCCAGGAGCTGAGTAACACAAAAACTACCCAAACACTGGGTTGTTACGTCTGACCCAGGATCTGGGGAACACAAAAACTACCCAAACACTGGGTTGTTACGTCTGACCCAGGAGCTGGGTAACACAAAAACTACCCAAACACTGGGTTGTCACGTCTGACCCAGGAGCTGAGTAACACAAAAACTACCCAAACACTGGGTTGTTACGTCTGACCCAGGAGCTGAGTAACACAGAAACTACCCAAACACTGGGTTGTCACGTCTGACCCAGGATCTATGTAACACAAAAACTACCCAAACACTGGGTTGTCACGTCTGACCCAGGATCTGAGTAACACAAAAACTACCCAAACACTGGGTTGTTACGTCTGACCCAGGAGCTGGGTAACACAAAAACTACCCAAACACTGGGTTGTCACGTCTGACCCAGGAGCTGAGTAACACAAAAACTACCCAAACACTGGGTTGTTACGTCTGACCCAGGAGCTGAGTAACACAGAAACTACCCAAACACTGGGTTGTTACTCATCCAGGATTTGCGTAGAAAAAATAACCCAAGATTTTTTGGAGTGTAGTGAATGGTCAGTTCATTCAAGATAAGGGCTATGCTGAGCTATGCTGTCCACATTCGTTGTATAACTCTGTACTCTCACTGTTTAAACTTAGAACAAATTGAATCATTTAATTTTTCAACAAGCACCTGACTTGTATTGCACCTGACTTGTATTGCACATCTGTAACTAGATCTATTTAGCATATGTACATCCATTGTAATTCTATATTAGGATGAGTTTCTATTTTTTCTACCTTAAGGAATTTTAAGAGAAATATCTGTGACTAAGTTGATATTTAAATAACAAATAACAGAGAATTCCATCAAGTCTCTCAAGCTTGAGAGAGAAACACTCTGAGCCATTAAATTTGTGTGTGCTAACTGTGTGGCCCTTGGCCCTTGGTGTCTGGGATTCAAAGAGAGGAAGATCATCAATAAATCACATACAGCAGTACCATCATCTTCCACAATACGTGCATGCACTGGCAATGGATGTCTATGGGGAAACTGTTGTATGCTTGCACTGGATGCATTTTTGGTTGGTTTGTACAAAATGAAATTTTGCATTTTGGTACCCTAAAACAGAGTTTTTAAACCTGACCTGGCGCACCCACTGCACATTTTGTATGTCTCCCTCATCTAACACACCTGATTCAACTCATTTGCAGGACAGGTTTGAAAACCCCTGCCCTAAAAAGAGCAGATTAATTTCGATTACTAGCACAAACAATGTCTGTGTTGTTTTGTTCTGTTTTCAGGTAAGCCAAATGAAAGCCAAATCCCATTTCTTCACTTGCACTCCCTCGTTTCATTCTCTTTGAAACAGTGAACCGTCTGCTGTGGCTGACAGGCGTGTAATAAAAAGGTTAATTGTTGCATCTTTGCTGTGGGCTATTACAATGGCATTGCACTGGGAACAGCTCTGCTGCCGCCACAACCTGCGAGACGTCAGTGCGACAGGCACTCAGACAAATACGAGAGTAATCAACATGATGGATGGAAGAAAGCCGTGTCCGTTCTTCCATCGTCGTGTTTTCTTTCACTTTTCCTCTTCTTTTTCTGCTTAACCACACATGCAAACAAATGCCCTTTTTGTGGTACTCAGACAGCGGCCATCACGTACGCATTCATTCAGAAGGGGATTAGCCGCAGCCTTGGCTATTTGTATTCGTGGAGCGGCGGTTCGAGATGGCAGGGCAGAGAGCAAGACGTGGGTAATGGGAATTGTCTAGCTCGTGCCGCCTCACAGCACGCTCCACACTTTGAACCCGAGTCCTCAAGGCGGGCTGGAGTCATGCAAGCTGCGAAGGAGAACACCTAAAAATGAAAGACCTTGTTTGCATGCTCCACTGGTACTCTGCAATAATTTTCTGAATTTCTTCCTGTCTCTAAAAATGAGACAAAACGTTGCTGTGTAGAATCACATTTGGTGGAGCTCTTTTGTTGAGGTGATTTTACCAAGTAGGACATGTTTCTGGATTACCTTTCTTGTTGGTCCTAGCATTTCGATTCATTTCAATGCCAGTTGCTTGGCCGGCACATGACCCTTCTGAAACATGCTAAAAACTGACATTTTTGCTCTTGATCATGCCATCATCTGCTGGTACTCCCTTATGTCCTTTTTTCTACATTCCCTTATGTCATTGTTCGAGAGAGATTGAAACTGGATATGCATTAACTACCGGTACTCTCTTTTTTTTATCTCACAACCGCACGGACATGATTGCTCTCTCTTGTGCAGTTGATCCTATTTCTCAACAAGACACTGTTTCCTGGTTCCAGACCAGCAAGCATTTAGGGCCGGAGTCGAACAGAATTTTTCTGACTCGAACAGCCTTTTCTGTGGTGGAAATGCACAGAACAGTTCAAGAACTAGCACAGAAACCACACCAGAACCACGTCTTTGATAAAATGGCCTCAGTGACACAAACCCATGAATATACAGTCGTGCTCAAAAGTTGTGTCATTACCTGGATGATCCACGGCTGTGTGTGTGTTTTGTGATGGTTGTTCTTGAGTCTCTTGTTTGTCCTGAGCAGTTAAACTGCCCAACGTTCTTCAGAGAAATCCTCCAGGTCCTGCAAATTCTTCAGTTTTCCAGCATCTTTTGCATATTTGAACCCTTTCCAGCAGTGACTGTATGATTTTTAGATCCATCTTTTCACACTGAGGACGATTGAGGGACTCAAACACAACTATTAAAAAAGGTTCAAACATTCACAGATGCTTCAGAAGGAAACTCGATGCATTAAGAGCCGGGGGTGAAAAGTTTTGCATTTGAAGATAAATTGTACTTAATTTGACTTCCGGGAAACATGTAAGTATCTTCTGTTGCTTCTGAAGGGCAGTAAAAAAAAATGATATTTAAACAAAATAAGAAAAATTTGGGCATCTTCATCCTGTTCAAAAGTTTTCACACCCGGCTCTTAATGCATCGAGTTTCCTTCTGGAGGATTTTTCTGAAGAACGTTGGGCAGTTTAACTGATCAGGACAAACAAGGGACTCAAGAACAACCATCACAAAACACAAAAAACAGTCATGGATCATCCAGGCAACGACACACAGTATTAAGTATCAAGGGTTCATACACTTTTGAACAGGGTCATTTTTATAAATTCAGCCATTTTTTTTTGTCCTGTGGAGTATATGTAAAAATCTTTTATGTAAAATATCTTTTTCAGGACAGAACTAAATAAAAAATAACATGCATTTTGTATGATCCCTCTTATTTTGTTAAAATAATTAACATTTTGCAGATTCTGCAAGGTTCTGTATCTGAAGTAGTTCAGATGGCCCTTGGTTTGCAGAGTTCTGGTTCTCCACATAGTCAGGGCATGCTTTGTGCCATACAAACTGATCCGGGGTCAGGATGTGACACTAATCCAGGATCTTTCCTAACCCTCATTCACCCTTCTCCATCCCCGTCTTCCTGTGACCTCTGCTCGAGTGGGGTTGTGTCTGCTGTTCTCTCAATCAATCAGTGTTTTATTTCACACTTCAGCCCTCTGCACAGATCTCAGCCGGCCCTGCTGGCTGCCGCCCAGCAATGAAATTCAAACAGCTATGAATTTCAAACACCAGTGACACTGGACACATTCATATTTCAGATGTTTCATTTTGTGCTGGTTCTGGTACAGTTGTAGTGGTTGTAATGTTTTGGAAAAGCTCTGTTGATGCTTATGTTTGGAAAAGTCTGAATTTCTTATTTAGGAAATGGTGCAACAGTTTCGGCTTGGAAACCTTGGCGGAAAATGTTTAGCCTGGCATGATGACACAAACGTGATGTCGCAATTGAAGAATGAAAGTAAGAATATCCCACATCCAATTATGAATGGTGTTGCCCTCTACCATATTGTTCCGAATATAAGACAATGTTTTTTTTTTTTTTAGAAATACATCTGAAAAAACGGGTTTGTCTTATATTCAGGGTCTAGACTTTTACATGTCAATAATACACTCGCAACAATAGGTGGCGCCAAATATGCGAAATACGCAGCATCATAGTGTAATGTTACAAGATCATCATAATTCAATGAAAAGCTTACCGTATAAGAGCTGCGTGACTGTCATGTTTGCGTGCCTCGGGACCAAAATTCCCCCGTACGTGATTTTAAAACGTAAGACAGTACCCAGATTTCAGTACCCAGAACTACTATAAGATTTCACATCTACTGTTAATGAAATTTTGGTAGTCGACATGGTTTTCACTAAGAGATGGATAGCCTAATTGTTATATAATTCAGATGGGCTACAGGTATTTTTAAATGTGATTGTTGGTACGTTTTACCAGTATTTACTAGGGGTGTAACAATACACCAATGCCACGGTTCGGTTCACATCACGGTTTTGGAGCCACGGTTCGGTTCGGTTCTGTTTGCTGTGGAGGCAGGGTTCATGGCAGGGCACCAGCAATAATAACACTAGATTCACTTTTAACTTAATAACAACACAACAATAATTTAACTCATTAACTTTAGCTTTATAGCTTGGCTTCATGTTTTCTTTAGAGCCGTTAGCATACCTGAGTAAACAAAAATGAAATAAATGCCTCCGTCTTATATTCTGAACAATACGGTATTTGCTCTAGCCTTTTCCCACTTTTATTCATGAACAGTGGAAGATCTGATAATGTGAGCCAAAATCGAACTTGCATTGACTGAATGCACACCATGTAGAGCGTGTCAGAGCACATGCGTTAAAATGCTAGACTATGAAGAAGCATTGCCCTCTTCACTGGTTATTTGTCAGCTTTCAGTTTGAACACTGAAATGAATTGCAGACTGAGATAATATCTCAGACAATGAATGCTGTCTGAAATTCATTGTGTGCTCATTTGAGTTCGAAATGCTTTATCAGTGCTGCTCCCCAGATAGGCGCCTTTCTCAGAAAATGCCCCTACTGTTCCACTGACGTCTGTATCGGTTCAAGTGTGTGCTTGTGTATTTATATATGTCATTTGAAGGGTATTTTGGTGAAATGAATGGGCGTGGACAGCGATTATTGATCACATTTAGGAGCTTAGGTTTCATTCCTATACCTAAGTATAGGGACACAGAAACCTCCCAGAGAGTAATATTTACACAACATCCACACTCAGGAAGAGAACACAGATCCGTTGTTTCGTGGCAAAGTTTGGTACAGGATTCCTGTGACCTGAATTGTCATTCACTGTGAGCACTCAGGTCTGTCTTTGGATCAGCTCCACTGCCCGCGCTTGTGGCTTTCAGCTGTGCTGCCTGTGCGGTGCATTTTTAGCTTGTGTACAGGTCAACAACATTTGTCCTTGTTGCTGTGTTCCACGTCCCATACACATAAAAGCAGAGTCATGCAGAGAGAGTATAAAAGGGAGAAGATGGATCACTTGTAGAAAAATGAATGAAACCACAGTACTCAATATGACGGCTGTAGGAAAAATAAGCGTAGCTAGTGCACTAGCTATGAGTAGACCAAACCAAATTCAGCCTTTTAGCATATTTGAGCTATATTTTTATATTAATGATGCTATTATTGTCAGATTTGATACATGCTGTTGAAACTTAATCTTAGCCAGAAGTTTTGCAGTCTTTCCCTATTCAAGTACATAGGCGCTGTACTAGCTTGGCTAGAGAATAGCTGTCTGGGGGCATTTCCAAAATGGCCACAAAATTAACTGACTTGCCTTAAAGGGACATCGTTTGGCTTGGTCTATTGCATGTGTTGTACAATTCCCATTTGTTACTGTGTTGATCTTGGAATAGATCAATAATATTTAGCACAGCATATTTGAGAGATGGTGTTTGTGCGTGGAAGAATTTGCTCTATTTTAAGGTCTGTTTTTGTTATCATCTAAAAGTCGATTTCAGTGTCGATGTGCTGACAGTTAGATGTCTACATGGTAATGTGAGAGGATTGTGCAGCAACAAGCAAGAAGGCCAGTGGCTCCCAAAGGCACTCTGATTGTAAGATGTTGTGTTCAACATTACATTTTAGAGCCTCTTGATTTAATAATAATTCTGACGATACATGCATGTATAGCTGTAGTAAGAAGAAAAATATACAGTAGAAAATATCTACTTTAGAGAAGGTGAATGACAAGGTGATTTGGGCCGCAAACGCTTTGCTAGATTGAGTGACTTTGATTGAACAGTGCAAAGAATATCAAAGAAAACCATTAATCAAATTAATTAAGTATTAGTCTTTTTCATATGGATGTGCCTTTAGTAACAATGGCTTTAAAGCTAACACACTCTCTAAAAACCACAAATCTCACATTTTTATTTCATGAGGTCTGAGATGGTAACAATGGATGACCAACATCGGATACATGTTTTTTTTCTAGTTTATATTTCTTAGTTTTAATATTTTTAGTGATTGTGCTTTAATTATCATGATGTACTTTAGCTTATACCAGTGCTTCTCAAGCCTCAAGTGTTCTGCAAAACATTTCACATTTAGAAAATATATGCATTAAAAATGTTCAGTCTCTTTCTACCACCAATATGGATCAACCATTTTGTTAATAATAATAATAATAATAATAATATTAATAATAAATAGCTGCAAGCAGCAATTAAGGGGCCAAGCACTACAGAGGCAAAATAATGACCATCAGACCAACTCTAAAAATGAGTAAAAGGCATTTGGATACGATTTTAAGCGAAATGATTGAAAAACCATAAATACAATCACTTTCAATGTGACATAATTGCTTATTACTTTTGACCAATAGGTGGCGCTGACACCAAATTTATTTGGTGTGGTCAGTAATTGGTGGCAATGACACGCACCAATTTTGGAGTCAATATGCCAAAGCCTTGCAGAGATACAGCCTCAGATGCTGTTTGGCATCATGCAATCAAATTCATTAGCCCCTTTCGCACTGGGTAGTTCTAGGAACTTAGTTATAGGAACTAGTCACCAGGGCGGTTCCCGAGAACTAAATGTTCCCCTAGGGCCATTTTCCTGGTTGCATTCGCACCGCCTGTAGAACTCTGAAGTGACGTTTGTTTTTGTGACTTTTATTTTGATGACGCTGAGAACGCCAGAGCCTGAGCACACAGTGCTCCCATTCTTTGTCTTCATCAGTTTACGATCTGTTTAACAGTCCTGTCTTATACGTTATTATATAAAACTGTTATACAAAGAAAGTAGACAGTATATGAAAAAGTATTAGCGTTTGCCGTGTGGTTGATGTCCAATGTCGCTAGCTGAGCTTGCTCCCCTCAAAGTTGCGTTGGATTTTCTCCTTAGCGTAAAGGTTGAGAAGGTCCATCTATCACTGTTTTCCATGTTCATTAAGTTAGTTTGTGGTGTAAATATTTAGGCTATAATCTCTGTGTACATGGCTTTTTTAAAAATGGCGGGTGCTGGTGTTTCGAGTGTGTTAGGCCAATCAGCGCACACTTACGTCACTGGTAGTTCCTATTGTGCTGGGTTAGACCCTACTCTGAAGTAGGAGCTAATTTGGTTCCCCCAAAAGGCATTCCTAGAACTAAAATCGTTCCGCCAAAAAGCGAGTACTTCCGCCATTAGTTCTAGGGTCTATGAAAAGGTTCCTCCAGTGCGAAAGCCCCTATTAAATGTAGCCCCAGTAAATGAAAGCCGTTTTGTCTATCAACATGAAATCCATAACTTTGGCCAGCATAGTCTGAAGATGATCCAAGTGCAGGTACCCTCAGGTCATGGTGTCATAACACAATCCAAGTTTGGTCTGAACACGGTTAAGCATTTCAGAGATATAACCTCAAAAGTTCAAAAGTTAACATAAACATGAGTGCAACTTTGGACAGTTGGTGGCGCTAGAGAGATTGAGTTAGAGACTCCAAAATGGCTGTGGTTAATGTTCTGACTGTCCTCTATCTGTGTGCCAAATTTCACAACTTTTTATTATACGGTTCTATGGGCTGACATAGACTCGAGTAGAAGAAGAAGAACTCTAGCATCCCGCACCAACACTATAAAAAGACGCTAAAACTGTGTCTGATATTAGTCAATTGTTCACACATTTAACATTCAAAGAGCCAATGCCCCACAATATGTATGCTTTCAGATTAGTTCCCTAAAAAACCTTTAGAGAATTCTCATCCTGTATCTAGCGTTCGTGGTTAAATTCTACCGTTTAGCGCTTTTACCTTTGGGATCCATTTATCACTCTTCGTCACTTACCACTTAGCCATGGCTTCTTGTAGATAAGTCTTCGGAAGTGAATCTGCATAACAAAGCAAATCTAGATGCACTTGGTTCATTGTTTGTACTCCCACAACACATTAAGATTCATTGTGCAGTGCTGTGGAGAGTGAGACTGGATGGTAGACGGCACGTCTTTACCGGAGCAGGACTCTTTGGCTCTTTCAACTCTGCGCTGAAGTGTCATTATGCCAAAGGCCTCTCATCTAAAAACTGGCGCTCACAAATCCTGATCGCTCCACTCAAGCTTCTACCCCAGGGGAAATCTGCTCTTCAACACAGCTCTGATTGAGACGGACACAAGCAACGCCATGCACGGCTGTCCTTCATCAGATTGACAGACCTTTGAACTGTATCCGTTTGGATTTTCGTTAGGATCGACACATTTGTTGAGAACATTGATAAGCAGTGACAGTCCTCGTGGCATGAACAGTGATTTATTTTGCCATCAACCTCAAATTTTGATTTTTCCATTCTTTTGGATTTTTCCATTTAATTTTTTTTGCGGTGTTGGCTAGCATAAGTATTCAAGCAAAGTGCTAAATGAAGCATGCCTATTACACTCCCTTGTAGCTCCCAGTTGTAGGTGGATCATTTTAGAGCCGTAACACACTTCTGTTGGGCTAGTTTTTGCGTTGTGTTCCCGTCGGTGACAGTTTGGGACAGTCGGTGAGAGAGATCACTCTGATTGGCTGTTCAGTTTAACAAGTCAGTGAACAGGAATAACAGCGAAAGTAATGACAGCGAGCAAAGAGGTCAAGACTGCGCAGACAGAAGGCTGTTCTAATTTTACATCATCTTACTGAGCGTTCCAATACGTGAATATTTTCATAACAACATGAGCTTCCTGGAATGAAGAAAGTGATCAGCATGATTGATAAGCAAAATGGTAAGCAAGCGCTGCTTTGTTTACAGTTTGTATATCTGCAGTCCAAGTTTCGGTTTCTTTTTTTTGAATGAGGAATATAGACTATTGATATGAGATTGAAATGCAACAACACAAGCTGCGTTTCCATTACCCTTCAAATTGCGCAAATTGATAATACGCCCAATGGAAACATGGCAATTTCGCAACAACTCCCATATATCGCAAAAACGTTTTTACGCTCACATGAGGTGGTTTTTCAGGCAATTCAAAAAAGGAATATTTTGCAAAACTCCAATGGAAAAAAAATTCGCATTTACAGGTCACCTGGCATACGTGAAAGTCACATGATCGTTCTTAAAAGATGGCGCGGTATGTTTGGACAGAAGACGAGACCGAGTTCTTTATTAAGCTTTTAAAAGACAAAATAATTACGGGAATACTGGATTCTAAACAACAAAGAAATGCCACAATTTATCAAGACCTTAAAGCAGATATGAGGGCGAAACACCTCATACGTGGCCGCTCACAAGTATAAGGGGCTTTCCCCTTTCATTAATGCTTGGATAACACGCCTACGTCTACTTTAAATAAAAAAATAATGGCTAGTGCGGTTGCTGTGATTATACGTAAACCTACCAACATCTGACGCCATGATGTTTGGAATGACTTATTGTGAGAGGAAAAAACCTTTTAGTCGCATAACATCGGTTAATGGAAACGCCCTCATTTCACAATAGTTTTTTATCGACATTTAGCAAATATTGCAAAAGTTTTGCACAAATCTGTAATGGAAACGTGGCTACAGTCGACTTTCGTCGTCGCCGCTAGTTTTTTGACGTCGGCTTGGTGTGTCACAGGCTCTATAGATTGTTAGAAAGTTTCTTAATTTAAGTTAACACCTTCTAAACTTCAGGCATGTTGTCAATTTGTGTAAGACTTCAGTCTGTAGGTGGTAAGCTCCTGCTTAGCTCCCTTGTCAGAGCAGATCCAGGCACCGCGGTCGACCCTTCAGCCCCAGAATGCCATCTGTCTACAGCCAGCCGATTCTCAGCTTGCTTCCATGCAGTAGCATTTCCCCCCCCGACTGAATGCACATGCTTTTTAAACCCCTCATTATTAGAATATTTGGCTTATATCTGTGTTTTTCAGTTTCTAAACTCTCACTGTAGCGTTATTGATTTGTCTCTGCCGTCAGTGAAGTCAAAACAGTTTGAACCCGGGGTTGTTTATTCTGTTTAGTAGCCTTTAGCGGGAAGCTCATTTGTATTTGTGTCAACGCTTTGTCTCGATTCTGGCCACGGTTTCAAAGTGTCACTCAAAACTAATAAAAGATGGGGAGGCAGTCGCCGTTGCCACGTTACAGAATTCTCGTCTTTCTCTCGAGAGCAGCAGGGGAGTGAACTCTTGTAGAAGTAAAGCAGACAGACGATTCTCGCTCTCTGAATGAAATAAATCCGGTTTCCAAGTTGGACGTGCCTGCCGGGGAATGGCTCTTTGAGCAACTACAGCAGATTGATGAGAATGAGTGTTTAAGGTCCTTGTTTCATGAGGCTGCCCTGAACCCTGTGTGCAAGGGACCTGGGGAACCTTGAGGAATTTCGTTGGCTGCTAACTAACTTCAGTCAGTATGTAGCGAGTGAAGTGTGTCCAGGATTAGACAGTGAACCCAGGTCAAAAGCAATGTGTAAGTGTGTAGCAGTGTTGGGGACGCTACTTTGAAGCAACCAAACTACAAGTTTCACATATTTTAAGTTAGTTAAAGTGTGTAATTTCAGTGCCCCTAGCATCACCAAACTGAAAAAAAAGGGGCATACTTAGTTTAGGCTACAATTTTCAATATTAGCTAACTATTAACTAGGACTTATGCCTTAAACTCCTAATTACTGTTTATTAATAGTTGTTAAGTTTAGGTACTGGGTAGGATTAAGGGATGTAGGATAAGGCATTAATATGTGCTTTATAAGTACTAATAAACAGCCAATATCATAGTAATATGCATGCTAATAAGCAACTAAAAACCCTAAACTAAAGTGTTACCAAAAAAAAATAATGTTTTTAAACAGGTTTCTTGAACACTACCAGCATCAGATAGACCCACCCAACACTCATATCATTGGTTGAGCCGGTGTTGTCATCCCTTGTGAAAAAGAAGTGCACTTAATTGTATTGAATGTGCACTTGTAGTGTAATTCAAATCTTAAAAGTATATTTAAAAACTGTACTTTCAGATAATATAGTATTAATGTCTAAATGTTCTTAAAGAGAGTACACTTTCATGACTGTTTCTTCACACACTCAAGTACACTTATTTTTGTGTTGACTAACATACTAAAATACATGTAGTGTACTTGATTATAAGTTTAACTGCTGTGTGTCATTCAACATTACATTTAAAGCTAATATATTTAAATATACTAAATTGCAACTTTACCATTATAAATGTGTAATTAATTACAAATATTTAGATACATGACACACAGATTAAATAGAAATTAAAGTGCGTGTGTGTGTGTGTGTGTGTGTGTGTGTGTGTGTGTGTGTGTGTGTGTGTGTGTATATATATATATATATATATTTAGTGCTGTCAAATCGATTAATCACATCCAAAATAAACGTTTATGTTTACTTAATATATGTGTGTGTACTGCGTATAATTATTATGTATATATAAATACACACTCATTTATGTATATATTTAATAAATATAATTAATAAATTTAATAAATATAAATATTTTATATATAAATCTAAAAAAAAAAATCTTAAATACACTCACCTAAAGGATTATTAGGAACACCTGTTCAATTTCTCATTAATGCAATTATCTAATCAACCAATCACATGGCAGTTGCTTCAATGCATTTAGGGGTGTGGTCCTGGTCAAGACAATCTCCTGAACTCCAAACTGAATGTCAGAATGGGAAAGAAAGGTGATTTAAGCAATTTTGAGCGTGGCATGGTTGTTGGTGCCAGACGGGCCGGTCTGAGTATTTCACAATCTGCTCAGTTACTGGGATTTTCACGCACAACCATTTCTAGAGTTTACAAAGAATGGTGTGAAAAGGGAAAAACATCCAGTATGCGGCAGTCCTGTGGGCGAAAATGCCTTGTTGATGCTAGAGGTCAGAGGAGAATGGGCCGACTGATTCAAGCTGATAGAAGAGCAACTTTGACTGAAATAACCACTCGTTACAACCGAGGTATGCAGCAAAGCATTTGTGAAGCCACAACACGCACAACCTTGAGGCGGATGGGCTACAACAGCAGAAGACCCCACCGGGTACCACTCATCTCCACTACAAATAGGAAAAAGAGGCTACAATTTGCACGAGCTCACCAAAATTGGACAGTTGAAGACTGGAAAAATGTTGCCTGGTCTGATGAGTCTCGATTTCTGTTGAGACATTCAGATGGTAGAGTCAGAATTTGGCGTAAACAGAATGAGAACATGGATCCATCATGCCTTGTTACCACTGTGCAGGCTGGTGGTGGTGGTGTAATGGTGTGGGGGATGTTTTCTTGGCACACTTTAGGCCCCTTAGTGCCAATTGGGCATCGTTTAAATGCCACGGCCTACCTGAGCATTGTTTCTGACCATGTCCATCCCTTTATGACCACCATGTACCCATCCTCTGATGGCTACTTCCAGCAGGATAATGCACCGTCACAAAGCTCGAATCATTTCAGATTGGTTTCTTGAACATGACAATGAGTTCACTGTACTAAAATGGCCCCCACAGTCACCAGATCTCAACCCAATAGAGCATCTTTGGGATGTGGTGGAACGGGAGCTTCGTGCCCTGGATGTGCATCCCACAAATCTCCATCAACTGCAAGATGCTATCCTATCAATATGGGCCAAAATTTCTAAAGAATGCTTTCAGCACCTTGTTGAATCAATGCCACGTAGAATTAAGGCAGTTCTGAAGGCGAAAGGGGGTCAAACACAGTATTAGTATGGTGTTCCTAATAATCCTTTAGGTGAGTGTATATACATGAATGAGTTTATACATAATAATTATACGCAGTACACACACATAGGCTATAATATGTAAACAGAAACTTTAATTTTGTATGCGATTAATCGATTTGACTACTAAATATATATATATATATATATATATATATATATATACACACCGATCAGGCATAACATTATGACCACTGACAGGTGAAGTGAATAACACTGATTATCTCTTCATCATGGCACCTGTTAGTGGGTGGGATATATTAGGCAGCAAGTGAACATTTTGTCCTCAAAGTTGATGTGTTAGAAGCAGGAAAAATGGGCAAGCGTAAGGATTTGAGTGAGTTTGACAAGGGCCAAATCGTGGTTGCTAGATGACTGGGTCAGAGCATCTCCAAAACTGCAGCTCTTGTGGGGTGTTCCCGGGTTTGCAGTGGTCAGTATCTATCAAAAGTGCTCCAAGGAAGGAACAGTGGTGAACCGGCGACAGGTCATGGGCAGCCAAGGCTCATTGATGCACGGGGGGAGCGAAGACTTCCTAAACAATACTAGTTGTTTTTTTTCCCCCTCAGTTCGCTCGGCTCTAAAGCTGCATGTACAATACCGTGTGACAAAAACAGTACAATGTGTAAAATGTGATCAGCATTACACCACACCGCTAAAAGTTTCTTGGTACCACATAAAGTTATGATATTTTGAAAGAATACTAAGCTAGTAACAGCGGCTAGACTACTCTTACTCAGTTACTCTCCAGCACTGATGTGTGTACAGTATGTAGGCTGTATAGGAGAGGTGTGAGATGACATGTTTTCACGGCTCTGAGGGGCCCCTGCAGCTGCAGCTTCACACCTCACAGAAGGAACCTGTTCAGACTGGTCAAATATGAAGCAACAACACTAGAGGGCCTGTTTCAGTGTCAGTGGAGCCGCCATCACTGGGACAGGAGAGGGGCTTTATCACCAGCTAGTGTCAGTCACAGGCTGTCTCACACTCTGAAATCAACCATGCAGGCTGTCTTATGTATGTGGGCTCTCTGTGACCAGGATCTACTACAACCTCCTCTCTTAAAGGCACGTTCACTCCAAGAACGATAACTATGAAGATAACTTTATTAGCATTCACACCAGCGGACGATATCGTTCTGTTTATTATAAGTGCGCACTACAGTTTAATCTATCTATCTATCTATCTATCTATCTATCTATCTATCTATCTATCTGTCTATCTATCGTTCCATCCATCCATCCATTCTATTGTTCTATCCATCCATCTATCCATCCATTCTATCTATCCTTCTATCTATCCATCATCCATCCATCCATCCATCCAATCTGTCGTTCTATCTATCGTTTTGTCCGTCCATCCACCCAATCTATAGTTCCATCATCCATCCATCATCCATCCATCCATCCATCCATCCAATCTATCGTTTTATCTATCGTTCTATCCATCCATCATTCTATTCATCCATCCATCCATCCATCCATTATCCATCCATCCATCTATCCAATCGTTCCATCCATCCATCCATCCAATCTATCGTTTTATCTATCGTTCTATCCATCCATCATTCTATTCATCCATCCATCCATCCATTATCCATCCATCCATCCATCCATCCAATCGTTCCATCCATCCATCATCCATTATCCATCCATCATCCATCCATCCATCCATCCATCCATCCATCCATCCATCCATTCTATTGTTCTATCCATCCATCTATCCAGCCATTCTATCTATCCTTCTATCTACCCATCATCCATCCATCTATCCATCCATTCTATCGTTCTATCCATCCATCCATCCATCCAATCTGTCGTTCTATCTATCGTTTTGTCCGTCCATCCACCCAATCTATAGTTCCATCATCCATCCATCCATCCATCCATCCATCCATCCATCCAATCTATAGTTCCATCCATCCATCCATCCATCCATCCATCCAATCTATCGTTTTATCTATCGTTCTATCCATCCATCATTCTATTCATACATCCATCCATCCATCCATCCATCCATCCAGTCTATAGTCCCATCCATCCATCCATCCATCCAGTCTATAGTCCCATCCATCCATCCATCCTAAAATAATTCAAAATACATGGAGGTTCGTAACTGCAAAAATCATGAATCATGTTTTATGATTTTACACAAACACAGACAGGAAAAATCAAAAATCGTCTGTGATTCGTTTGTGAAGGACGGTATGCATTTATTATTTATTATTAAATCCTATATGTGTCATTATTTACATATAAATTAATAATTACTATAATTACATGTCTTATGTGAATGTTATTTAGATATAAAATTAAATTAACAGTTATTTGGTAAAATAATCCTGATTAAATAAATTAATCTAAGTGCATATAAATATGATTAAATATTAATAAATGAACACACACATTAACCACACACATATAAATAAATATATTTGAATAAATCTATCGATGTGTCTGTATAAACCTTATCCTCTTGACTCATGAATATTAATTAGATGATGAGCCCCAGCCATAAAATATTTATGTGGCTGACTTTTTTCTTCTTCGCACGGCAGCTGAAAATCTTGAATGAAATGATTAATTTGCAGAAAAATCATATTATAATGGTTGCTATACCGCTGTGACCCAAACAAAAGAAATAAAGAACATTGTGTGGGCAATTTGGAGAAATCTGATGAGAAATGAGTTGAAATCTCTCACTATAGATTTACAGACACATTTTAAAACTTTTTTATTCTAGCTGCTATTTAGTTGAAACAATTGCGTTATTAGAGATCTCAGTTGTGATTGTCTTTCCTAAGGTTAGTCTCAAATGTCAGATGTGTCTTTTTGTACTCATGAATTAAATGTAGATGTATGATTATGCGTGTGATAATAGCACTGAGAATGAAGCTGTCTGTGGTGCTGTGATTTGCCCTGAGGGAGAAGGAAAGCGAGCCCAGGATTCACGCAGCTCTTGGCTTTCGTATTCGTCTCGCACCCTCAGTTTTGCAGGTGTCTGGACTAAAGAGGCTTATTCTTCTCAGCTGAAGTGTAGAACAGAAAGGCGAGCTGGAGGGCTGCGTCTGTCACCTCTGGCTGCGTGTCCTGCCCTCCCTTCTCTCCGCTGTCTGGAGGCGCGGATGCCCTGCTTTCCTTCTGCTGACTGCTTTCTCATCCTTGGCCCATTCACACAGCACAGTCACCTCTCATATTAGTGCGATTGACTGAAGCTCACAATTACACTTGACAGATTATTGTTCTATGTGCCAATTTGCCGTGAGCCATTAAGAAAGACGCATCCAACAAGTCACGAGCTGAGAAAGACACCTGCTCCCAGTGAGCTCATTTTAGTGATTGGATGGCCTGGAGGAAAAAAAAATATCTCCATGTTATTTGGCCTGACTCTTGGCAACCAAAACACAAACCTCTTACATCAGGGCATCATCAAGAACACAGAAACCCTCCAAAGTAGAAACCCTGAACTGACATATCTATCTATCTATCTATCTATCTATCTATCTATCTATCTATCTATCTATCTATCTATCTATCTATCTATCTATCTATCTATCTATCTATCTATCTATCTATCTATCTATCTATCTATCTATCTATCTATCTATCTATCTATCTATCTATCTATCTATCTATCTATCTATCTGGGTTTTTATCCATCCATCCATCCATCCATCCATCCATCCATCCATCATCTGTCTGTCCGTCTGTCTGTCCGTCCATACAGAAAATAATTCAAAATATATGGAGATTCATAACTGTAAAAATCATGAATCATGTTCTGATACACAAACGCATAGGAAGGAAAAATCCAAAATGGTCATTTTTATGTCTTCATTGTTTTTCCAATTTCAGCAATGAGATTAAATTTATTTATTTAATTTATTTTTTTATTTAGTTTTATTTTATTTTTTATTTTATTGTTTTTATTATTTTTATTTTTTTGTTTTATTTTTATTTATTTAGTTTTTTATTTTATTATTTTATTTATTTATTTATTTTTTAGTTTTGTGTTTTGTGTTTTTTTTGTTATTTATTTTTATTTTATTATTTTATTTTATTTTTTGTTCTTAATTATGTAGTTTATTTAGTTTTATTTATTTTATATGATATAAAATAATGATGTAATCATTTCCATCTGCTTCCTGATCACAGCATATTAAGGACAAGATCTACGTATATTTATAATTATATAAATAGTTATAATATTTATTTATTTATTTATTGCTGTACTTAACTTTTTTCTACACTTCACTTTTATAATTGTTTTATAATTTAAGACAAATATTTAAAATTATTTTATATATCTTATTTTTTATTTTATTAAATTAAAGTAATAATGCAAACACTGTAAAATACATGAGGGATCTTGACTAATGAAATCAAATTATGCTTTTTACGCATTGACTTATATATAGTGTATATATATGTGTGTGTGTGTGTGTGTATGTATATATATATATATTAGTTAAATAAAAAAATACAAATACTGCAAAATATATGGGCATTCATGACTATAAAAAATGACAGTATTTATAGCATTTTCTTCATTTGCTGGTCCGACAAATGACTCAAATGACTTGGACCCCTGTGAATGTGGGACACTAACCAATACCAGCCTCATCCGTTCCATTCATTCCATCTTCCTGTGTACGACAGACTGACACAGAGCAGATCTGCAGATGCTCAGAGAGTCAGAGAGACAAACAGACACAAAGAGCAATGGGTCACTATTCCTTTTGTGCATCTCTCAGCAGCTGTCATTAATCAGGTTAGCTGGTGGGCCGTCTGCAGGGCGCTGACTGCATCAGGCAGGTGATGAGGCCCGGCTCTGTCCTCATTGGCTAAAGTGTGCAGACTCTGTGTGGATGTTGAGCCCTGAAAGGCTTTGATTGGCAGCTCTGTTCAGAGTCTTGTTCAGCTGGTGCTACAGAGCGTACTCCGTCCAGCCCTGTAGAGGTACCGTTCCTCCCGTCTGCGATAAGAGGGGAGACACAAGGTCCTGACAACACATTTATCTATGCTTTGTAATGCGATCGGCCTCTCCCTGCGGTGGTGCCGTCTCCCCTGGCAACGACCTCTCGTGAAGGTCAGTATAGCTGAGAATGGGGAACAAGTCGATCAGGGTAAAATATGTCACCTTAATAGTGTAAACCCAAAGTGTTGAGTTTCTTGCGCTTGTTTTACAAAAAGAAAAAGCACACAAACAAGATTGATAGTCTGACTGTCACTGCTCTTTTGAAGCATGATGTGATGTGAAGGAATCTAATCAAATAGAAGAATTATTCTACAAAAGGGGAAAAAATACATTTTTGACAAATAATATCTTTTATATTCATTCTTTCACCAGTACAGCAATACAGATTAGATTTTTACAATCATTTATAATACACACCATAACATAACAAAACATAAAACGTGTAACATAAAACAACATATAAGATAAAACATAAAACAACAAATAACATATAACATACAACAAAACATTGCATAAAACACATAACAACAAAAGAAAACATAAAACAACATAAAACATATAACATAAAAGAAAACATATAACATAACATAAAACATAACACATAACATAACATAAAACAACATAAAAAAATATAACATATAACATAAAACAACATATAACATAACATAAAAAACATAACACATAACACATAACATATAACATATAACATAAAACATAAAACATATAACATAAAAAAACAAAACGTAAAACAACATAAAACATATAACATAACAGAAAACACAACACAACGTATAACTCAAAGTATTCAAAATACATAAGGGTTTGTCATGAAAAATCATGAATCAAATTTTGCTTTTTCAAGACAACAATGAAGTTTTTTATATCTCAGTTGTCCAAAACAGCAATGAGATAACATAACATAACATAACATAACATAACATAACATAACATAACATAACATAACATAACATAACATAACATATAACATAACATAACATAACATAACATAACATAACATAACATAACATATAACATATAACATAACATATAACATAACATATAACATAACATATAACATAACATATAACATAACATATAACATAACATATAACATAACATAACATATAACATATAACATAACATATAACATAACATATAACATAACATATAACATAACATATAACATAACATAACATATAACATATAACATAACATATAACATATAACATAACATATAACATAACATAACATAAACATAACATATAACATAACATAACATAACATATAACATAACATAACATAAAACATAACATAACATAAACATATAACATATAACATATAACATAACATAACATAACATAACATAACATAAACATATAACACATAACATAACATAACATATAACATATAACATAACAACATAAACATACATGGGTTCATGGCTCCTAAAAAAATCATTAATCAGGTTCTGCTTTTTCAAGACAATAATGAAATCTCTTTTATATATCAACTGTTTCAGACATTAATGAGATTAAATGTATAAAAGTACAATTATTATATCATTTCAAATAAAAAGAATTACAATATTTTTATGTCTTAAACTGCAGATTTTCCAAGATACCAAAGTCTGCAATCATTTCAATTTAATCTTTCATAAGACTATATTATCTGAGCTAATATCCACATCGATTTTATGTTCCTTACTGTGTATCAACAATTTGTGTGCATTTTTATTTCTCCTATATATTTATAACAAAAATCTGAGACAAACATCTGACAGAGCAAGAGCAATGAAAGCCCTCTGAGAGCAGCACACACACTTCATACTTCAACACAATAAATAATAAAGGCTTCCAGCACCAATAATTATTAGTGTGTTTTTCCTGTCTGTGCGGTTGGTATTCAAGACATGTCTTAAGGGCATAAAGGACTGGTGTGTGTTTTCATGAGCTCATCTGTATGCAAATTCAAGATCAAACAGAGGCCCCTCCCCTTTAGCAGAACGGGTCAAACCCGCTGACACCTCTTACTGATGATACATAAAAAAAAAACACATTTAACAATATCATTTATTATGCATTTGATTAATGTTTGGATTATTAGAAGATAACTTTATATATCTTTAGAGAATATTTAAAAGCATTTTGCAGAATGTTAAACATAATCAGGCCCATCTTTCCCATGATTGGTCCACTCTTGAGCTGAATCCCTGCTGGCCGCTGTGGACAGGAGCTGTAATACACTGTCCATCTCTCTGCTGCTCTCCTGCCATCTAGTCTCCATGACTGAAAATCATTTCTTTTGCAATTACCTCCACGGCACTGTGAAATGAAATGTCATCCTGTTTGGTGGTGCTGGGCTTTCTGAAAACTCTCGTGTGGTGACCGTGTTGCAGCTGATCACAGGAAAAATCAACAGAACATTTGACAAGAGACCAGAGGATTTAATGCAAACCTGTCACTGGTGTTTCCTTTAAATAAATGTCATCTGAGCTGTTTGAGCGAGATCACCTGACCATAACCCTCTCTGTCCTGTGACAGTTTGGGTGGCCGAATTGAGCGAATATTTAATATTTTATCTCCGTTAATCTCCAATGACTTGAGAATTACAGGCAGTGATAAAAATGGTTCAGAGTAACTGTCGATATCGATAATCTTTCTGCGTCAGCTGCTGATGTTCTCTCTTTCGCTCATTCCTCCGGATTTTTTCTGCTTTATAAAATTTTATAAAATCAGATTTTATAAAATAAAATAAAATATATATATATTTTTTTTTTATATTATTTTATTTTATATACAGTAAAAAATTAAATATATTTTTTTTATTTTATTTTACTTTATATAAAATAAAATATTTTTTTAATATAAAGTTAAATAAAATAAAATAATTAATATAATATAATATAATATAGTATAGTATATTATAATATAATGTAATATAATATAATAAAAAAAATAATAATAATAAAAAAAAAATAATCCTATCAGCTACTGGGCTTTATACTTACACATATATTTTCTACATTTTAGAATAAGATTGCTTATTTTTCTCTATAGTATGCAAATGCAGGCAGTTTACAGTCAAAGTTTGACCTCGGTATGAACCTGCTGTCTCACTGTGGATTTGTGTTTCAGTCAGTGGAAGCAGATGTGAATATATACAGTACGCTGGTGGTATCTCACATTGATGCAGTGCTAATGTATCAGATGGGAAGTGAAGTTTTATTGTGTTAGACTTCTGATGAGGCAGCCTCATGGGAAAGCGCTGCTCGTTCACTAATGTGTGTGTCCGTCAGCAGCCGGCCGCTTCTGGGAAACCGGCGCAAAATATAATATAACCCGCGGGCATACGCTGACATTCACCTCTATAGTTAGAAGAGATGAAGAGCTCGGTAGTTAAAAGGAAATAGATGAACCTGTGGTAAACGCACATTATTTCAACTCATAAATACTTTTGTTCTCACAATCTTTTTTGGTGACTGGTAGGGCTGCACAATTTGGGGAACAAATCTAATTGCGATTTTTCTGATATATATCGTTATTGCAAAAAATGTGTGATTATATATCCATATGGATATAATAATAATAAATATAGCTGCAAGCAGCAATTATCGGGCACAAACACGCGATAAGTCATGCCAACAATTAGCAATTAAAGACATATTGAGATCTTTTTAGGCAAAATGGCTAAAAAAAAATCCTTAGTAATCATTAGTAATTTGATTTAATGGTTTATGACTTTTGACCAATAGGTGGCGCTGTGACCAAATTGATCTGGTGCAGTCAGAGAGAGGTGACAATGATACATGTAAAGGTTGGTGTCAGTATGCCAACGCATTGCAGCGAAACAGCCTCAGTCATTTTGGCATCATGCCTCAAATTTGTTGCTGCTTTATATGAAAATGGTTTCGTCTATCGACACGAAATCCATAACTTTTTGTTGGCACGGACTGAAGATGATACGATTCGATTTTGGTGAAAATCAGACAAACGGTCTAGGAGGAGTTTGAAAAAGTAGGTTTTGAAAGTAAATCAAAATGGCGGACAGGAAGTTTGGCCAAATATGGCAAAATTGGTATCTGTGTTCTCGGCATGACCCAAGGCTAATTTACTCAAAAGGTATTAGTATTTAAACAAAATGTCATTATAACTCTTGACCACAAGGTGGCGCTACCCCGAAACTTTGAGTAACGTTAGGGCATGGTGCCAAAGACACATACCGATTTTCATAATGATACACCAATGCGTTCATAAAATATAGCATTTTACGACTAAATTCTAAATGGCTGACGCGCAAAATGGCCGATATGGGAAAATTGGGTATTGTTTGACTCGGCATGCTGTGATTGTGATTTTTGGCCAAATCAATCAGAAGTTATAAGCAAAAATATCAATTTTTCATATCTCCTGACCACTAGGTGGCACTGCGCCGAAACTGTGCAGGTAGCCTCAGGTCATGGTTGTCAGAACACACACCATGTTTGGTCAGAATTCACTAAAGTGTTGCCTCACGTCCATTTTGGCGTGCTCTTCAGCAAATTCATTTGCTCGTTATTCGAGAACGTTTCGACGAATCAACTTGAATTCCATAACGTTTTGTCAGCATGGTCTGAAGATGATCTGGTTCAATTTTCATGAAAATCGGAGCAACGAAAAAGTATGTTTTTCGCAAAACTTTAAATGTTGGCAAAATTTTCATGACAGAAAATGACGCCATAGGGTGCAATAGAATCGTCTTGACCCGAGGTTTCTAGTCCAGGATTCTAGCTGGTGCACCTGCTTTGAAACTGCTAAACCATCTTGGACCAGCAACAAACCAGCAATGATGGTCAAAAATCTGCTTGACCAACTTAAACTCATATGATCTGTTTTTTTCCAGTTGGGAATGGTGCGGGAAGATGGTAACAGTAGTGACACCACAAACTCTGTCAGGTTTTAAAAGCATTTCCATGTATCATTGAGTTGAGGAAGTTACATTAATATGTCGTCTTAAACATTTAGTGATTGATTATGTATCACCATAAATTATGCCATATGCATGTCATCACTCTTTAAACGTCTAGTCATTATTTAGCCTATACTATCAGTGCTTTGTGCAGTGGATTTAACTCCCATCTTAACTTGCATTGACTGAAGGATCTACACTTTAAGTATTTAACCAAACACAGAGGAGGTCTGGTTAGTTTTGGAACCAGCTGTTCTGGTTGACTCCATTTAAACTCATAATAGAAGATCTTACAGACCGCTATAAAATATGTATCTCTGCTTGTAAGACTCATGCAACATTTACAGGCTGGGAAAGGTGACATGCAATTCTCAGTGTGACTCCTCCCTGAACTGGGTCATGTTATGGCTGGCAGTTTTCTCCTTTTAGGTCCTTCTTAGACAGCACATGACATATGACTGGAGCTTAAACTGCCTTCTAATTTGGACAGACGCCATGTTAAGATTGCACAAACCTCAGTGTGAATATTTCATGAGAGGAAAAAGAATGGTGGTCAGCCTAAATCTCGTCTTTTAGTGAAAGATGATGGAATGGAAGGTCATTCTCAATGAACAGTGCCATTTGTGTTGATTATTTTTTTAATGACGACTAATTATTCTGCATAACAAAATTTAAATATTGAGCTTGACCAGGCCGATATACAGTAAGTGCAAACATAAAGCTGCAAGCAGCGATGAAAGGGCCCTCGCACCCGTGCCACCGCCACCCGGTGGCGCTATGACTATAACTAAATTTTGGCGTGTAGATGTCTTCAGGCCAGGGCACTTATCAAACGTGAAGTTTGAGGCAGATTGGACATTGAATGCTTGAGTTATAACAACTTCCTGTTTCAATAATAGCATGCTTTAGCACTCAGCTAAGTGTTGCTAGCATGTTTTAGAATGTTTCTAGCATGTTTAGTACTCAATTGCATATTTTAGTATGTTGCTAGTAGTGCATAAACAGCGTTAAACACATCACTTCCTGTTGCCAGTGGGTGGCACTATTACTATAACTGAATATTGTCATTTTAGATGTGTTCAGGCCAGGATTCTACTCAAACATGTGAAGTTTAGGGCAGATTGGAGATTGTATACCTGAGTTACAACAACTTCCTGTTTCGTGGCGTTAATCGCATACATTAGCACTTAGCCAAGTGTTGGATTAAATGTGTTTCTAGCATGTTTGGTACTTCATGGCATATTTAAATGTGTTTCAGGGAGTGAATTACAGTGTAAAGCATGCCATTTCCTGTTGCCAGCAGGTGGCGCTATGACTGTAACTGAATATTGGCGTGTAGATGTCTTCAGGCCAGGACTCTTATTAAACATGTGAAGTTTGGGGCAGATTGGACATTGTATGCCCGAGTTACAGCAACTTCCTGTTTCATGGCGAAACATCGAATTTTGTCAGGCCGCCACGGACACGCCCTCTAGCGAAAACTCAAGATCTTCACAATTTAACATCGCAAAGGCCTTTAGATTAGACTGTGCAAATATAATGTTGATCTGATTAAATCTCTAGGAGGAGTTCGTTAAAGTACAATGTCTGGAAATGGCAAAAACTGCAAACATTTTGCAGAGAAAATTCAAAATATCTGACTTCCTGTTGGTTTTCATTTGGCACCAGGAGACTTTTTTGTAGATATTGGGCCGTTTCATGTGTCTACTAAATTTCATACTTGTATGTGAAACGTAGCGTGAACGGCGCTTAATTGAAATGTTGTAGGTGGCGCTATTGAGCCATTTTCCCACGCCTAATTCTGAAACCCATATCAGACGTAAATTTTCGCCACTTCTGACGCGTGTGCAAAGTTTCCTAAACATGCTTGAGTTTTCCAGCATGTTTAGGCCCTCAAAAATGCGATTCATTTCGGAGAAGAAGAATGATAGGCCGAGCAAATCCAATAGGGTCCTCACATCATCGGTGCTCGGGCCCTAATAAAGACTGTAAGAGAAACTTTCTTTTATATGATATCAGAAATATCAAACCCTAATTTTTTAAAGGACAAATGTCAAATCATTATGTCAAATTCTCAGAAAATGCATAAAACACTTTAGTTTAGGGTCTAATTCTCACTATTAACTAGTTGCTTATTAGCATGCATATTACTATGATATTGACTGTTTATTAGTACTAATAAAGCACATATTAATGCCTTATTCTGCATGACCTTATTCTACATCCCTTAATCCTAAACTTAACAACGACCTTACTAACTATTAATAAGCAGTAATTAGGAGTTTATTGAGGCAAAAGTTAATAGTTAGTTGAATTGGTCCCTAAAGTGTGACCATAATTATTATAACCCATGTGAACTACACTTTAGCATAATTTTAAAAAGAGTGCTTATTGCTGATATTATATATTTTACGTTCAGTTCACACTTAAGTATTTTGTTTCAATGTTTTGGACACTTAATTGCATGTTCATTGCAATTAGAAGAAAATGCATTATAGTTAGATTTATTTGAAATGCCATTAGCTGAAATTTAGAGTGCTTTTTTGACCCACTTAAGTACATATCTATATGTAATTTCATGTTGTAAATTTCATATGTGGTCATAATTATTTCTATTGTCTTTTAAATATGATTAAAGTGTATACACTCTAATGACGAAGTTGCAATTTAGTAAAATTAAAATATACACTCACCTAAAGGATTATTAGGAACACCTGTTCAATTTCTCATTAATGCAATTATCTAATCAACCAATCACATGGCAGTTGCTTCAATGCATTTAGGGGTGTGGTCCTGGTCAAGACAATCTCCTGAACTGCAAACTGAATGTCAGAATGGGAAAGAAAGGTGATTTAAGCAATTTTGAGCGTGGCATGGTTGTTGGTGCCAGACGGGCCGGTCTGAGTATTTCACAATCTGCTCAGTTACTGGGATTTTCACGCACAACCGTTTCTAGAGTTTACAAAGAATGGTGTGAAAAGGGAAAAACATCCAGTATGCGGCAGTCCTGTGGGCGAAAATGCCTTGTTGATGCTAGAGGTCAGAGGAGAATGGGCCGACTGATTCAAGCTGATAGAAGAGCAACTTTGACTGAAATAACCACTCGTTACAACCGAGGTATGCAGCAAAGCATTTGTGAAGCCACAACACGCACAACCTTGAGGCGGATGGGCTACAACAGCAGAAGACCCCACCGGGTACCACTCATCTCCACTACAAATAGGAAAAAGAGGCTACAATTTGCACGAGCTCACCAAAATTGGACAGTTGAAGACTGGAAAAATGTTGCCTGGTCTGATGAGTCTCGATTTCTGTTGAGACATTCAGATGGTAGAGTCAGAATTTGGCGTAAACAGAATGAGAACATGGATCCATCATGCCTTGTTACCACTGTGCAGGCTGGTGGTGGTGGTGTAATGGTGTGGGGGATGTTTTCTTGGCACACTTTAGGCCCCTTAGTGCCAATTGGGCATCGTTTAAATGCCACGGCCTACCTGAGCATTGTTTCTGACCATGTCCATCCCTTTATGACCACCATGTACCCATCCTCTGATGGCTACTTCCAGCAGGATAATGCACCATGTCACAAAGCTCGAATCGTTTCAAATTGGTTTCTTGAACATGACAATGAGTTCACTGTACTAAAATGGCCCTCACAGTCACCAGATCTCAACCCAATAGAGCATCTTTGGGATGTGGTGGAACGGGAGCTTCGTGCCCTGGATGTGCATCCCACAAATCTCCATCAACTGCAAGATGCTATCCTATCAATATGGGCCAACATTTCTAAAGAATGCTTTCAGCACCTTGTTGAATCAATGCCACGTAGAATTAAGGCAGTTCTGAAGGCGAAAGGGGGTCAAACACAGTATTAGTATGGTGTTCCTAATAATCCTTTAGGTGAGTGTATTAACTTTAGTTAATATACTGTATGTAATGTTGAATAATGCTTAAAAATTATAATCAATTTTACATTAGTCAGCACTTCAAAATAAGTGTAATTCACTGTAAAAAAAAAAATGAAGTTGTAAATAAAACAACGATTTCTGGTGTACATACTATTTCAGTTTTTCTACTTCAAAATTTCACATTTAATTCAAAGTGTTACTTGTCATTTCTTTGTAATTGTTTGCTAGCCGATAAAAAATATACTTTACTAGCAATTTCTGAATGAAAATAGTTTCTACACCAATTAGTTTACCTGTTAAGTGTCACTGGCCTCCGGTGGGCCCAAATCCATTACATTTTTAAAACAGTAATATCCTATACTAAACCTAACCTAATCTTGACAAACTATATATCAACTGAATGCTTACAATCTCTAGTTTTCATATTTGGTGATATTTTGTTTTTCAAAATTCATTACAGAGGAGCAGTAATTTATCAATTTGCAACAAGAATATTTTCATACTCATAAGGTGTGTACAGACCTTTATTTTGAAATAGCGATGAACAGGAAAAATCATGAAAGATTGATAGAAACCTCAGTTTGTTTTAATGCCAAGAGTTCAAAAGATAACATCCATTCAATATTTTGAGAAATAAAGGTCTGAAAATGTTTTAAATATAAAGAAAAAAATTATAGATTCTCCATTTGTGATGTGACGGCGAGCTATAACGCATATACGTGTTTTTTATTATGGGTTTATTAGAGGTTGAATTCAAATCAAATACTGCCCATACTACTTCTGAATAGGATGTCTACTTCATAAATTGTATGAAAATTATGGAAATATATGGATCAGATCACTCAAACCATATATGGAAATGGAGGCGCCCTTATATGGTCTGTAATGGAGCTTGGTTGCCATCTAGTGAAAAAGTTACTGCGCCCAAACAAAATCTCACTGAAAGCTCATTTTTTGAGATATCAACCTAAAATTTGGAATACAACTTCTTTAGATTTTGACAGGTTACAGGTTTGACAGTTAACAGGTTAAAATATACTTTTGAAGTCAAACTTTTAATTTGACATTATTACAAAGTGCACTTTTTAAAAAAGTGTGTTAAGAAAGTCATGAAAGTCTGCTCTCTTTAAGTATACTTAAGTAGTCTTTTATTTTATTAATATATTATATCATATTATATATTAATTATATTATGCCATACAGTTAAAAAAAAAAATACTTTTAAGATTTGAAGTACACTAGCACATTCAATACAATTAAGTGCACTTCTTTTTTCACAAGGGAAGGCTAAATATGTGTAGCAAAAATAAACAAGGAGCCAGGGTAATTGCATAGTAATAGAAAAACACAGTGAATTTCAATAAACAACATTTTGAAATTTTTTTCAAATTAAACTTTACATTATATTTCTTAATTAAAATGTAATAGGAAGTAATAGATGCATGCCAATTTCTTGATATTCCAAACATTTATAAATAGTATAATTAAAAAAATTTTAAATGTTCATTCTGCATTATACACACCAAAACGAGTTCATCTTGTTTGTTGTACCAGTAGTAAGTAATGGTGATATATATCACACAGTGGGCGCCACTTCCTGATAATAATGTGTACGGCTACGGGAGGTAAGCCTGTTTATTTCCCCTCACTGAGGTGGGGCCTTTGCTTGGGTTATAAGCTACAACCTTTCTGTTTACTGCTGCTCAAAGCCACGCTGCTGTGAGGTTGGTCTCTTTGTTTTCATTCCAGACCTTCCCAACCCCAGATTTATCTCCTCATATCCAGCTTTAACAGCATCTGTAAATCGTGCTCAGCACGACTCGCTCTCCGCAGGCCTAAAAACCCTGTTGCAAAATGGAGGGAGCTGTTTGTCCGAGAGCCTGTAAATTTCTGGAGCTTTTTAAAGAGCTGCCTGCCGCCTCTAAGACCCAATAAAGAAGAGTATCCAGAGAGTCGACTGAACCATGAATAGGCTTCAGCCCAGCGGGGAAGAGGAGACCTTATACCCGCTCAAATTCTTCTCTTGGTTTGACTGGAGTAAATGAAGTTGGGGGCCGCTTCATGGTACACTAGGGGCCTTAAGGGGGCCCTGATTTGAGGTGGTTACTTTTCTCTGCAGGATTTTACCCTCGCTATGGCATTGTGTGGATTCTGCTATGTCTACATCAATCTGGATATATTTGTTTCAAAGTGCTCTCCGTCCACACTATAGCGTTTTCAATCACTGAAACGTCAGAAATGGCTAAAATCATCTTAATGTGCATGGGTGATTCTATAATTGCAGGTACATTTGGTGTCCAAAGTCAATATTTTTTTCTGCTTTTTTCAAATGGTTATATTTTTAATTATTTTAATAATTTGTTACTTTTTGTCATGGATCACAAGATGTTACAGGCCATAACAATATAATATTTTCTGTAAAAAGTGTCTTATATAGCTAAAAATCATGATTTCTTGTTGTCCGAATTAGTCTCATGTATCATTGTGTAATCAAAATATATTATTTTATTATTCTTTTGGCAATATTTCATTTATTTTATTTATAAAAGTCCTAAATAGTCATTTTCCTAATTCTACAACATTAAATAGTTTAAAAATAACTTTTGTCTTATAAAAATGTGTGTCCATAAATCTTGCGTCAACTCTGTTACCGTACAATAAATTTGCCTTTAAATTGATGGAAATATCTCCCACAACTATGTGAGATACAGGAAATGATGTCACTTTCCCTCACTGATAAGATCTGAAGCACTGAACGGTGTGTGTGCTCTCTCTCAGAAAATATTCTGATCTAAAAAGTTATTTTGTAAAACGCCAAAATTGTTACCACAATATCAAAAGGAAAACAGAATTTATCACTGATCACACAGTGGGAAAAGTCTTTTAATCATGATTTTATTAGTGCCATGTGCTTTTAGCATTTATGCTAGCAAGTGGAGTTTTTGCCTAAAATCTTTGAAATTGTCAATCCTGTTACCGTCAAACTCAAGGTAGAGTAACAATGTGGACAGTAACAGAGTTGACGAACAATACTATAAAAAAATATTTTTTTCTTGGTAAAAGTAAAAAAGGAAGTAACTTGTGTTTGGCAAGCACTGCATTATTAAAATTGAATATGTTTTCAAAAAGATACTGGAAAGAAATTCTGTTAGTGAACAGTTTTTTGAAATGCAAAATGTATCTCCAATTATAGAATCACTTGCATGCATAAAACATTATAAAAGCTCACCGAGATGATACAGAGGGACCAAACGTAATAAAGTCCTCACACTAGTTCATTTTATTAGTAAAATATCTCAGCAGTTACTGGTCACACTCTATCGCCATTTTTTATGTGTCTAAAATGCAATTCCTCATGTTTTGCTGCAGGACAGCAATATTTATCTTGAGCAACACTGTGAAAGTGAATAGCACATACTATTCTAGACATTGATATTTATTAGTACAATATGCGTCAAATGACTAAACGTGTCATAGTTTTCAAATACCTCAATTTTCACAGTCATGCAAAACAGGGATTTATCTACTTGGGAAGAGCGTCTTTAAAAAGCTCAATTTTCGCAGGACAAAATCGCAGTCTTAGTGTGGACTAATAGCCAATAGGGATGCAACATTTTGACCGATAATTCTTTATATTTGAAAGCCGATAACCGATATATTGGCCGATATATCTAAATCCAGATTTGTATATAATTTTTGAGAGCCTGATTACAAAAACAAAAGTCTCACTATTAAAAGCCATGTCCCGAGCACACAGTTATAATGTTCTCATTATAGTTTTATGTAGCCTATATGACAGACCGTATTTTCCTTTTTGAAGTGATTCCAATCATATTTCAAGCAATTCAAAACCATCATGGCGAACGGTGCACATCTGAAGTGTCTCAGCTGAAGGAAATATTATTTATCCGCTTTAATATATCGGACAAATCTTCTTATCGGGCCGATAACATTAAAAACGTACATATATCGTCTGATACTGATATGGCGGCCGATATATCGTGTATCCCTAATAGCCAAAACATAGAGAAAAAGATGCGTTTTCAAATGTGTGCCTTAGTTGGACGTTCTCATCATCCAATCGATTGTTTGTTTTCTTGTGCCTCAGCGCTATAATGGCCATGTCAGATTAGTGATTTGGTGATGTGCTGTTAAACAGGACAAACAGTGGCAGAGCTGTCCTGTCCAGTGAAATCACACAAGAGTCTGGCCAATAAACTCTAATGGCTCTGTCAATCCCCATCTCCAGTGTGTAGCGTGTTCGTGTGTACTGAGATTGATGCCTGGGTCAGGCCACCAGGACGGGATGTGTGTGCATGTGTGTTTGTGCACATTGAGTGTGTGTGTGCGGTCCAATCTTACAGCACAGCACTGCATGGTTCCCATGTAGCATCCACACCAGTGTAATGAATCACTCAGCAAATGTTGCTCTTGGACTAGCTGGGGGGAAAGGACGAAACAGAGGAAGAATATAAGAGCAGGGAGGATTCCCACTGCCACCAAAACACATTGCCTGAACCGTACTCTAAATTATGAATATTTGCTTTACCGGACCCTGCTGAAAAGACCCGTTTAAACCAGCAGGAACTCCCATGCCGGTCCAAATTGGTTTATGCTGGTTAGTGCTGGAATTTTCATCATCATTACTCCAGACTTCAGTGTCACACGATCCTTCAGAAATCATAATAATATCATGAGTTGCTGCTCAAGAAGCATTTATTATTATCAATGTTGAAAACAGTTGAGCTGCTTCATATTTTCATGGAAACCGTGATACATTTTTTATTTATTCTTTGATGAACTGAAATTTAAAAATAACAACATTTAGTTTGTCAATTTAGGGCATAATTCTGTATAAAAGTAAGAATTTCTAAAATAAAAAAAAATAAATAAAAAAAAAATATATATATATATATATATATATATGTGTATGTGTATATATGTGTGTGTGTATGTATATACACTCACCTAAAGGATTATTAGGAACACCATACTAATACTGTGTTTGACCCCCTTTCGCCTTCAGAACTGCCTTAATTCTACGTGGCATTGATTCAACAAGGTGCTGAAAGCATTCTTTAGAAATGTTGGCCTATATTGATAGGATAGCATCTTGCAGTTGATGGAGATTTGTGGGATGCACATCCAGGGCACGAAGCTCCCGTTCCACCACATCCCAAAGATGCTCTATTGGGTTGAGATCTGGTGAATGTGGGGGCCATTTTAGTACAGTGAACTCATTGTCATGTTCAAGAAACCAATTTGAAATGATTCGAGCTTTGTGACATGGTGCATTATCCTGCTGGAAGTAGCCATCAGAGGATGGGTACATGGTGGTCATAAAGGGATGGACATGGTCAGAAACAATGCTCAGGTAGGCCGTGGCATTTAAACGATGCCCAATTGGCACTAAGGGGCCTAAAGTGTGCCAAGAAAACATCCCCCACACCATTACACCACCACCACCAGCCTGCACAGTGGTAACAAGGCATGATGGATCCATGTTCTCATTCTGTTTACGCCAAATTCTGACTCTACCATCTGAATGTCTCAACAGAAATCGAGACTCATCAGACCAGGCAACATTTTTCCAGTCTTCAACTGTCCAATTTTGGTGAGCTCGTGCAAATTGTAGCCTCTTTTTCCTATTTGTAGTGGAGATGAGTGGTACCCGGTGGGGTCTTCTGCTGTTGTAGCCCATCCGCCTCAAGGTTGTGCGTGTTGTGGCTTCACAAATGCTTTGCTGCATACCTCGGTTGTAACGAGTGGTTATTTCATTCAAAGTTGCTCTTCTGTCAGCTTGAATCAGTCGGCCCATTCTCCTTTGACCTCTAGCATCAACAAGGCATTTTCGCCCACAGGACTGCCGCACACTGGATGTTTTTCCCTTTTCACACCATTCTTTGTAAACTCTAGAAATGGTTGTGCGTGAAAATCCCAGTAACTGAGCAGATTGTGAAATACTCAGACCGGCCCGTCTGGCACCAACAACCATGCCACGCTCAAAATTGCTTAAATCACCTTTCTTTCCCATTCTGACATTCAGTTTGGAGTTCAGGAGATTGTCTTGACCAGGACCACACCCCTAAATGCATTGAAGCAACTGCCATGTGATTGGTTGATTAGATAATTGCATTAATGAGAAATTGAACAGGTGTTCCTAATAATCCTTTAGGTGAGTGTATATATATGAATGTTGAATTATGTATGCACTGTATGAATATAATTAGGTATAAATAAAAACAGTAAAATATATTCAAAATTATGGACGCAAGAAAGACTGACATTTACAAGAATACTTTTTATTTTACATTTTGATTTTATTTGATTTTAGCTTATAATATTAATATACACCAATATACAATAGTAGAAGCACATCAATATTATTTATATATATATATATATATATATATATATGTATATATACACATACATATACATACAGTCAAACCAAAATTTATTCAGACACCTTCAACATTTCTCACATTATCACAGTTTATTCACTATAGTTTAGAAAATGGTAATAAAATACGACAAGAACTTAAACAATAAAGAGTTAAAGTGTGTCAGAACAAATTCATCTTTATGTCAGAGAACTTTAATAGAAAGGGATGTAATGGATTACAATCAACCAATCAGCTGTTAAATTTAAGAACACAATTAGATAATACCAATTTAGGTCAACCGATGACCAAGCAATGCTTCATTTTGTTCAGTCTGTGGTTTAAAAGGTCGCATTAGCAATTCAAGAAGAAACACTTCAGCAAAACATGGCCAGCTCAAAGTGTCTGAATCATTTTGCTCCCAAATGTTTATCAGTTTTATTGCTAGTCCACTGTATGAAACATTTTTGGGTATAAAATGTCATATATTACTTTATTTTGCTATACTCACTTACAATGAACTATAGTGTCCTGCACACACTAGTAAAACATTATATCTGGTGTATGAATCATTTTTGGTTTGACTGTGTATATATATATATATATATATATATACATACATACAGACATACACACACACACACACACACACACACACATATATATATATATATATATGAATGTTGAATTATGTATGCACTGTATAAATATAATTATATATAAAAAACAGTAAAATATATTCAAAATTATGGACGCAAAAAAGACTGACATTTACAAGAATACTTTTTATTTTACATTTTGATTTTATTTGATTTTAGTTTAGTTTATAATATTGATATGCACCAATATACAATAGTAGAAGCACATCAATATTATTTATTTATATATATATATATATATATATTAGTAAACCATAGTAAACACCTTTCCTAATTAGGCATACGCTGTATAAACCTTATATTTTGTGATAAATAATATCATTAAGTAAAAGTTCATAGTTACAGTTATTATTTATCAGTAAATTAGCCAAAGGATCAATCAACTATTCAGAAAAAAATTTGGATTACCCAGGAGGGAAAAAATAATCGTTAGATCATTCAATCATTAATCAGAAAAATAATCAACATATTAATCGATTGAAAAAAATCTTTTGTTCCAGTCCTGCTATTTTGTCTGATGTTATTAAAATATTTTGGTGTTGGCGCTCTATACTCATGAATTGTGTGAGAACACCTTCTGAAACAGTGTTTAGGAATCCTGATTGGTCGGTCGTGGCATTATGTCGTCATACATTTTTGCATAATAACTGGTAAACTGTATAGTTGTATGGCATGTTTCTCTACATAATTTCATGTCTGGTATCACTGCACTCTCTGCCTTCTCACATAATAAAATAATTTCAACTGAATAATTTCAGTGCATTTATTTATGTGCTAAATAGACATGTAGTGCATCTGATATAGTCATCCGCTTTACATCAGGATCTGCACTGCGGGTTTTTATTTTGCAATAATGACCAGCTTGCATTATCCCTTAAATATATTGTAAATATTTTATACTGTAGCCATACAGAAGTGCATCTAACTATGCCTGGATTTTTGGATTGATTTGCTCTGAGATGGAGAAGCACTAGTGCTTATTAGACAGAAATCTCCCCAGAAAGTATCCTTTAAGAGTATAAAAGCTGTTCTGTTGTAAAAGGCTGATTTTGTATATAGTTTATAAGGGGATTAGAAGCCCACAGCATGCTCTGTGAAAGCTTTCTGTCTGCTGTTATAAAGCAGAGCCTGTGGAGATGAATGAATGCTGTTCTCTGTTCAGCCGCTGATAGCATCTCTCACTGCATGCTCTTTCACATTAAGAGAGAGCGAGAGCATGGCGTGTCTGTAACGGGCTAATGCCAGACAAAGAAATCCCCATCACGTTTCTCTCCTTGTCTCTCACAAAGACATGCTCGTGTATACGAGTCTTTATGTTCACCTGCATGGGTCTCTGTTCTGAGCTTGAACGGTAATGCTGATGCTAAAGCAGTTCATTCCTTCTTCGCATGCACCGGCAGAGGTGTAAAGAGTACATACCGTACTTAAGTAGAGATATCTTACAGAAAAAATGACAAATAAATGCTTCTTAAAAAAGTATGCTAAAGTCCACTTCTTTGTCACAAGGGAGATATTAAAGAGATCTCATTTGCAATTTTGGACTCAGATACTGCAGACAAATGTTTTGACAAATGTAATTTTATTTTATTATTTTATTATATTATTATTTGTTTTATTTTATTTTATCTTATTATTTTATTATTTATCTTATTTTATTATTTATTTTATTATTTTATTTTATCTATTTTTTATATTTATTTTATTTTTTATTATTTTAGTTTAGCTTATTAATTTTATTTTATTATTGTATTTTATTATTGTATTTTATTATTTATTTTATTTTTTATTATTTGATTTATTTTATTTTATTATTTAATAAAATAAATAATAAAATAAATTAATAAAATAAAAAAAAATGAAAAATAATAAAATAAAATAAATATTAAAAATAATAAAATAAAATAAATAATAAAAAAATAAAATAAAATAAAATAAAGTAGTAAAGTAAAGTAATACATTCCTCCTGGAGTGTTTTTTATCGGAAGTGTCCTATTCAGTCCATGTTTTTTTTCATCTGCCTCTGCAAGCCATTCGCTTTTCAGGCGTTATTTGAAATCTCATAGAGATATTTCATTTACTTTTCCCAGCGTGAGATGACGGCTGTGGTAAAAGTAGCAAGTTGGCATTAGATGTGAAATACATTTTAATTTGTAGATCTCACAGTTATTTACAATACTTCTATATAAATCACATCTACCCAGATTCATAAGTTTTGCATTAGTAATGCACACTACTGTTCAAAAAATAAATAAAAAAAATAATAAATTCATACTTTTATTCAGCAAGCATGCATTAAATTGATCAAAAGTGACAGTAAAGACTTTTACAGTGTTACAAAAACACTCTATTTCAAATAAATGCTGTTCTTCTGAACTTTCTATTTATCAAAGAATCCTGGAAAAAAAGGAATCACAGTTTCCACAAAAATATTACTGCCGCACAACTGTTTCCAAAGTTGATAAAGCAGCAAATCAGCCTATCAGAATGATTTCTAAAGGATCATGTGACACTGGAGAGTGGAGTAATGATGCTGAAAATTCAATCAAACCACCATTAAAGTAGATACAAAACATTTGACGCAAAAAGTAAATTAATTTTTCACTAAATTTTTTATATGCACCAATATAACAATCTAGTATATTAACAATAATAAACAGCAATATTTAAATTTGCACTTCTTATTTAGAGCCAAATGCCATAAACAGAAAGTGTTAAGTATAATGTATAAGTAAAAAGCCACGCAGGGACATGATAATTTCATGATAATTATGAGTAAGCAGTTGAAATACACCCTGGTCCTAATGTAGAGTAATTTCTCTGGACTTTGTCACTGTGCCAGAGCTGAGGAGCAGAGAAAACTGTGACTTAGTAGTCTGTCAGCACCACTTCCTGTTTCCAGACGAGGCTCCTGGCGGGTCCGGCGCTCGAGGGACGCAGGGGAACTTCAGGAAGTGTGAACACTTGTGTGCCATTGCATTTACAGATGTTTGAGTGTAAAATATGCCCTTGGGTTTCAGATTTTTTTCACCTCTAAAGAGCTGCTTATTGGACTTGAAACTCTGAGCATGAAAAGGAAGATAATTAACCATTTAAAGTGAACATGAAATTAAAATAGACCATATTTATTTCAAAAGCTCTGCCAATCTGTTTACCAAAGTGAACACCATTTCATATTGACTATTGACACTTTCTGTTTATGCCATTTGGTTGTCATTAAGTCAATTTATACAAACTAGAAGAACGAGGATCAAACATCAGTGCAAACCTGTAAATGATAATGAATTTATTAGGGATGCACCGATGTATCGGCCGATAAAAGCAATAATTTTTATAGAGATGGTCAGAAATGTTCAAATCAGAGATGGTCTTATCATTGGGCGATACTGGTGATGGCTCTACCATTGGAGAAAGTGCAACGGCTAACTTGGATCATGTGTGCCTTGATAACCAATCACATTACAGCCTTGATGTCATGGAGTTGTGCGACAGTCAATCACTGTTTGTGGATACCATAGAAATGAATGAGATGTGCCATAAACTGAATCATACCTGTCGCACAGTTTACTGTTAATTATATGTGTATTGTAAACTATCGGTATCGGCAGTTATCATTCTAAATAATCAGTGGAGAAATGTAGTATCGGTGCATGTCTAGAGTTTATTGTCATTCTTCTAATCCCTTCCTCTCCGTCTCTGTTTTCAGGTATACCACGGTACATCAGTCAGCCGGAAGCGGCGTCGGTGCGGGTGGGGGACAGTCATGTGCTGAACTGTGAGGTGAATCCGGATCTGGTGTCTTTCATCCGCTGGGAGCGAAACAAAGAGCCGGTGGAGCTGGACCAAAGAGTGTTGGCGCTGCCCAGCGGTGCTCTCGTCATCAGTAACGCCACAGAGGCGGACGCAGGCCTGTATCGCTGCGTGATCGAGAACGCCGGGCCCACCAAGACCAGTGAGGAGGCGCATTTACAGATCCTGCCTGGTAATTATTATATACTGTCTAGAATCACAAACATAATGTTCTGAATTAAGTTATTTCCATGTTTCTCTGCTCTGATTGGTCAGATGGCCCAGTCTGTTGTGATTGATCTACTCTGCTCTGATTGGTCAGATGGCTCAGTCTGTTGTGGTTGGTCTACTCTGTTTTTATTGGTCAGATGGCCCAGTCTGTTGTGATTGGTCTACTCTGCTCTGATTGGTCAGATGGCCCAGTCTGTTGTGATTGGTCTACTCTGCTCTGATTGGTCAGATGGCCCAGTCTGTTGTGATTGGTCTACTCTGCTCTGATTGGTCAGATGGCTCAGTCTGTTGTGATTGATCAGCTCTGCGCTGATTGGTCAGACGGCTCAGTCTGTTGTGATTGATCAGCTCTGCGCTGATTGGTCAGACGGCCCAGTCTGTTGTGATTGGTCTACTCTGCTCTGATTGGTCAGATGGTCCAGTCTGTTTTGATTGGTCTACTCTGCTCTGATTGGTCAGATGGCCCAGTCTGTTGTGATTGGTCTACTCTGCTCTGATTGGTCAGATGGCCCAGTCTGGTGTGATTGGTCTACTCTGCTCTGATTGGTCAGATGGCCCAGTCTGTTGTGATTGATCTACTCTGCTCTGATTGGTCAGATGGCTCAGTCTGTTGTGGTTGGTCTACTCTGTTTTTATTGGTCAGATGGCCCAGTCTGTTGTGATTGGTCTACTCTGCTCTGATTGGTCAGACGGCCCAGTCTGGTGTGATTGGTCTACTCTGCTCTGATTGGTCAGATGGCTCAGTCTGTTGTGACGATCTACTCTGCTCTGATTGGTCAGATGAGCCAGAGTTCATGAGAAACATTAGTTCAGTCAGGTTTGTCCAAAAAAGTAGTATCCTCCTTAAAAGAATAAAAGCTCTTAGGGGAAAAGGCCAGTTACCCTGCATTCCTGACAATAAAAATGCAAGACATTGATTCGGATGTGATTTTTCATGCCCTACTGCAACTCACACAATTGTGGGGAGAGAGAGAGTTTTAAAGCAAGCCTTCTGGAGCAGGACGGCCACATGTGGTGTTATCAAAGAGAACAATGTAATTTATGCTAAAGTTAAAGAGAATTGAGCTCCTTTGTGGCAGATACTCAGCAGGCAGATTTATTTTTCCAGGCAGTCGTGAGCACCGAGTGAGATATTAGAGAACGTAAATCAGGCCTGAAGCACCGTCGCCTGCTAAGGTTATCACACCAAACATGGAGCAGGAGGCAACATGAGAGAGAAATAAAAACTCCTTTTGAATTTCTTTTTTCCCCTGCCGAGATAAATAAACAATGAGTATTAAAGAGAAAAAATTTCAAAGCTTAAGCCTAAAAGGTTAAGTGTATTCTGTATATACAGTAAATGTTCAAAAAATAATAAAAGTAATTTGTAGAAGCTTCCCAAGGAGAGGCTCTATTAAAACATTTCTGTTTGTTTGAGTGTCATGACTTCAACTTATGGCTCAACCAATAGCGTGAGTTTGGGGTGGGACTACCTGTTTGTCTGACCAATGGCAGCCAGAAGGAGGACAGCTTCTTTTTCATAATCAGCGTTTTTGTCTG
Organism: Coreius guichenoti; assembly: GCA_039654105.1. Lineage (NCBI taxonomy): Eukaryota > Metazoa > Chordata > Actinopteri > Cypriniformes > Gobionidae > Coreius > Coreius guichenoti. The sequence goes on from CM077168.1 coordinate 3,714,250, forward strand.
GTCTTCCAGTGAAAATATTTAAACATCCTTAAAAACAAGATAAATTTGCTTAGAGAGTAACATTCTGTAAACTGTATTGGAGAATTGTCTGAAGAGAATATATCCTGATTTGTGTTTTTCTGATATTTTTTCTTAGCCCACTTTTTAAGCCAAAAAACAGCCTAAATTGTGTTAAATTCGCACTTAAAGAGACAGTCCACTCATGTACTTACATGACTTACTTTCTTCTGTACCAAACGTTGGGAAACCAAACATCATTGGACGCCATTGACTTCCATTCTATTGATGCTGAGACATTTCTTGTGTTGTTCGACGTATGTAAGTCATATAATTTTGGAATGACTTGAGGGTGAGAATTAAATAACAATTTTTTTTTTACTTTAAATAAGAAAAAAGGTTTCCCAAAGAAACAAGAAAAATAAACTTAAAGTTGCTATTCTTCCCTATTGTAATGTATATCCGAGTGAAATGGCTTCACAAACAAGAACAGATGTAGAGAAGAGAAGAGATGTTGCTGCAAGAAGGAGGGAAAGTTATTTTAATTCAAGATTACGAGGCACATGAATTTAAAACAATGATGTGCATGGATAAATTATTTATAATAAACACTGGAGTATTCCATAAAAAAACAACAATCATTCATTTCATGGTGACTTTAATAGTGGACAGTGTTGGGTGTAATGCATTACTAAGTAATTAATTACTGTAATTTAATTTCTTTTCCCTTGAAAAGTTAAAGTAAGGAATCTTTCTGTACTTTAATTATAGTTACCTTTGATGTCATTGCATTAAAAACTGTATAGACTATAGAACAATTCTATATAAAACATAAAAATTTAACGTCTAATGTTAAAATGTACGTTTTTAATGTAACCTTCTTCCTTTAAATAGGGAGAAGAATAATTTATGCAATTTTATATTACTTACGGAAAGAATTAAAAATGTCTATGTCTATCCTTAATTTATATGGGATTTAGAAAGTAATTAGTAATACTTTTTAGATAGAGTAATTAGTACAGTAATTGAATTACTCCGTGGAAGATGTAATTAGTAGCTAGTAATCAATTTCTTAGAGTAACTTACCCGACACAGATAGTGAAATATATTATCTGAATAAAACCTTTTGATATTGTATAGAATTTTGCTTCTCGTGTATATTTATTTTGTCTTAAGACTGTTTAGAAATTTTTACAGAAACATTATTTTATTTTATTTTATTTTTTGCTGTGTCAACTGAGGCATATGTGCAGACAGACACTGACTGCATTCACTTCTCTGTCTGGTGCAGAATCCGAAGAGGAGAGGACGCTGGAGTTTCTCCTGGAGCCTCAACACGTGTCTAAAGTCGTCGGGGAGAGCGTGCTGCTCCCCTGTGTGGTGACGGGATATCCCACAGCCACCGTCACATGGATGCACAAAGACCAGCTCATTGAGGACAGGTAGGGATTTGAATCTCTGTTTGCATCATCAAACAGCATTTTTGTCTCCACAGATCTCTGGGGTGGATGGATTCACTGCTATTAATAGATCCAGAGTCCTGCGCTCTAAATCAGACAGTGATTTCCACTAACAGGTCATTGATTCCTCGGTGTGTTGCTGCCAGTGTGACGAATATGAGCTTTGAGGCCCGCTGTGGCAGCAGTGTCCACTTTTAGGGATCGCTCTCCGTGTACGTCCGCTGTTCTGCTGGCATACAGCCCCGTCCCAGCTGCCCGAGTAAATAATTAGAGTGACGGCGCCCGCCTGAGAGGTGTAAATGCCAGTCAAGACTGCAAGCGTCTGCACCACACACACACACACACACACACACACACACACACACACACACACACACACAAACTCTCACACCTCTCTCATGAGAAACACTGGCAGGCTGTTCACAGATTAGACCTGGGAAGCCACTTTTTCATGCTTCATTCTCATCAGCTGCTGGGTGTCCGAAGGGCACGTGTGATCCAGAGATTGTCGTCAGCATGATCTCAACACTGCATACTAACAAAAAAGATCTTGATACCAACAGGGTTTCCACAGCCATGGTAAACCTGGAAATATATGGGAATTTTAAAATTGCCCAGAAAAGTCTGGAAAATGAATTAAAATAAAGATGCACTGATTTTAATATTTTTCACTATTTTGTCTAAATTAATTTAAAATAAAACACTAAAAGCTAAAATCAGTTGTTTTAAATGCTACAAGTGAATTTGGGCACTATACATTAAAGCTGCAGTCCGTAAGTTTTGCCTCTTTTTCGCCATCTCTGTTTGAAACCTGCAATTGCAGTTATTTGTGGAATTATCATCTTTATGCGGGTTGTGCATCGGCACGGCTACTCAACGCGGATGAATCTGATGTTTTGAGGAGTGTGTGTGGCTGTCATTCATTCACCGCACCAGTGTGGATACTGTACTTAAGAATCACTGATTCTACGTCTTGGGAGTATGACCAAAATAAGAATTTTCACCGGAAAATGTCATCTGAACAAGTAACAAACATGTCTGCCACTTTTGTTCTGACAGGTGAATCTCCAGTTGTCACTGATGATTGTCATTTGGATCTTTCTGGATTGCAATCCGTCATTTTAAATGATAAATTTAATTATTCCAGCTGCTGTGAGAAAAGACTATAAATGATCCGCCACCTGCAGCATCCTCACACTAGCCGGAGCTCCTCCTTTATGTACACAGACGTGATGTAATGACGCAAAGACAAATGGCGACATGCTCGAATTTACCGCTGAAAGCTAACAGTACCATTTAAATTATAACACATTATTACAAGCTTACCGTTGTGAATCGGGCTAAGGTAAGGAGATCGATTTGAACACTGGCTGGTTATGTACTTGCTCAAAAATTTATTTTGGATCATTTCTAACCAAAAAGAGTTACGGACTGCATCTTTAATTTATATGAGATTTTCTAAGATCACATTTAAAAGTGGTATTAAATGTTAGCTCACCCAAAAATGAAAATTCTGTCATTAATTACTCGCCTCCACCTCGTTCCAAACCCGTAAGACTTTCGTTCATCTTCAAAACACATATAAAGTTATTTTCAAACCTGAAACCATTTGAAACCTGTCCTTCCACCAACACTTTAAAGGTTCAAAAAGTTAGTAAAAACATAATCTACATGAATCGAGCGATTAAATCCATGTCTTCTGAATGATGACATGATCGCTTTCTATGATGAACAGATTTAATTGGTCAACAGCACATCAGACATGCTTGCTTGACATGTGAGAACCAATAAACAGTCAAAGTTTTGATTACATGGACTTTCAATGGAGGGACTGAAATCTCAGGGTTAAATAAAAATATCTTCATTTGTGTTTCAGTGATGAGTGAAAGTCTTGTGTTTGGAACGACATTAAATGATGACAAAATTTTCATTTCTGGGTGAACTATCCCTTTAAATTATTCAAATTTTTAAAGATTAAGATTAAGTGATTGTTTGATAATGGCAAAGTTAATCTACATGCATAAATAGGGAAAATAGGCATGCACAATTAAAGAATGACTGGAAAAGTAAAAAAAAAAAAAAAAAAAGTGTAGAAACCCTGTACTCTTTTTTACTACTTTTTTTTTTTAATACAGGGTTTTGTACTTTTAGTACATTTCTCCATGTAAACTTCTCACAAATTGATTATAAACTAGATTTGTGAGTGGTGCTTTCCATGCTTTGCAAAACAAAAGAGAAAAGAAAGACGTTTTGCCTAGATATGAGATGTTCCTCCTTTAATGCAACTGGTACTTTTATTGTCCAGATTACTTAGAAAAATAATATCACACCTCTCCTAAACAAAACACTCAGTTTGTGGTATCATACTTTTCTATAGCAGAAAAAATGTGAAGAAGGAGTACAAAGTAATGTTCTTAGTTTAGTGGTTTGCTCAAATCCTTAACCATTAACATGAGCTATTTTAATAGTGTTGCTTTCCTTAGTAAACACCACTAATAATTGCCTTCCAGTAAATATGTCATAACAATAATTATCACATGCATTGGCTTGAATGGAAGTATCCCCAGAGTTGCCATCTTCACAAGATGACTTCATTAATCAAACTAGCTGCTTGTGGAACAAGGGCTGGGGTAATTTTAACACCGAATGCATTCTCAAACTAAGATGACTGTAAAAGATGTTTTTGCTCTTGATAATTAAAAAGTGCCTATGAGATTAGACAGGGTTGGACTGTCAGTGAGTAATTGGGAATGTTGAATGGAAGAGCATTGGGGAATATTTGTGAGAACGTTCGTATTACCAGACGAGGCATTCAAGCCCCTTCTTGACATATCATAGTTTATGAAAACACTTTGCGTGCAGCTCACTGCCTATAGGGATTAACCGCGGTAAACGGACGAGTCAGAGAAGCAGAGCAAGAGAGCGCAGAGAGATGAAAGGGTACAGTGAGAGTGACTGTTGATTGCCTCATATTGGGGTCCGTATTAAGTGTGACTTCAATCCTCTGAATCTTAAGACACAATTTAAACGTCGTACAAAACGTGTTCACGGTCCCTTTGATCATACTGCGCAATATGCATTTCCAAATATTTCCATAGTACAGAAGCATTCAGTTCATATTGTGTGCATGAATATTTTATGATGTAAACGGGTCTACACATAAAATGAACTCTAATACTGAACAATTTATTTAGGCCATTTGTATAGTTTACCTTATGAATTGATTGTCCTGATGGAAAAACAGTGTCATTAAGGTGGTGGTTTTTGGGGTGATTCTATAATTGCAGGTACATTTGGTGTCCAAAGTCATTATTTTTTTCTGCTTTTTTTAAAAAAAAGTTGTATTTTTAATTATTTTAATAATTTGTTACTCATTGTCATGGATCACAAGATGTTACAAGCCATAACAATATAATATTTTCTGTAAAAAGTGTCTTATATAGCTGAAAATCATGATTTTTTGTTGTCCTAATTAGTGTATTTTTTCCATCATGTGTCATTGTGTGATCAAAATATTTTATTTTACTTTTCTTTTGGTAATATTTCATTTATTTTATTTATAAAAGCCATAAATAGTCATATTCTTAATTCTACAACATTAAATAGTTTAAAAATAACTTTTATCTTATAAAAATGTGTCCATAAATTGTGCGTCAACTGTGTTACCGTACCGTACTTTGCCTTTAAATTGGTGGAAATATCTCCCACAACTATGTGAGATACAGGAAATGATGTCACTTTCCCTCACTGATAAGATCTGAAGCACTGAAAGGTGTGTGTGCTCTCTCTCAGAAAATATTCTGATCTAAATAGAGTTATTTAGTAAAACGTCAAAATTGTTACCACAATATCAAAAGGAAAACAGAATTTATCACTGATCACACAGTGGGTTGTTTAAAAGTCTTTTAATCATGATCTTAGCATTTATGCTAGCAAGTGGCGTTTTTGGCTAATAAAAGTTTAAAATTGTCAATCCTGTTACCGTCAAACTCTGTTACCAAGGTAGAGTAACAGTGTTGACAGTACGTAACAGAGTTGACAAACAATAATATAAAGGGGAAAAAAAATCCATTAAAAAAGTAAAAAAGGAAGTAACGTGTTTGGCGAACACTGAATTATTAAAATTGAATATGTTTTCAATAAGATACTGGAAAGAATTTCTGTTAGTGAACAGTTTTTTTCCTTAACTTTTTGAAATGCAAACTGTATCTCCAATTATACCATCACTCTTTGGAATAGGGCAGCTGGTCCATTGATCCCTGAGGCGTTGTTATCCACACCAGTTCAGTGAAACCACTGATCAACCAACTAGCTATTCATCCTGTCCCCTTGTCCCCTTCACTCGATTCTCTGGAACCCCATTTAAAATCCAATTTGGGGTTGATCATTGTCTGACACTCTCCCGATCTATAAAGGTTGGGTGAAATTATTGCAGGATGGCCATTGGCGGAGTTGCTTATCAATGTTAATGGCCTATAATTCCTGCAGCCTTTTGTTCAGGATATGTATTAACAAGATTAAATGCTGTTTTCAGCTCATGCTCTCCCGATATCAAATTTATGCTTTTTGTAATAGAGTCTGGACGTGTAATGTTCAGCCAGAGGGAGGGGGAAAAGTACACTTTAGCATTTTAAAAACAGTATTTATTACGGAAATTATATGCATTAAAAGATTATACTTAAAGGTGCTGTATGTAAGTTTTTCACTCTACTAAAGGCAGCGGCTATTTACATTAAGAGGTTAACCCTGCCTGGTTTAAATGTTTGAAAATGATTAACAGTTGAAAACATTCGTTAGAAATTTAGAAAAGTAATCAAAAACTAATCAAATGTAATCAGTTACGTTACTTTAATAAAGTAATTGAAATAGTTACACTACTTATTACATTTTAAATAGGGTAACTTGTAATCTGTAACCTATTACATTTCCAAAGTAACCTTCCCAATACACTTTTTACAAAAAAAAATTCACTTTTTTCAAATTTTCTTGTTATATTGTTTGTAATAAATAGATTGAGGAATACTAAGAAGGTTGATGTCTAACATTAAAGAAAAAAAATGAATGAGGGGGAGCCTAGTAAATGCCGTCCCGGGTCACTAAAGACCCGAGGTATGTGTTTAACCCTTTAACTGTCGCCCCTTTTTGAGAATAGACGTGAAAATGCACCATCCAATCTTAAATTGTTGTAATTCAAGAATATAGACCTAAGTTTGGTCTTGTTTTAAAGAAGACACTCAGCAGATTATTGCTGAAGTGAAGAGCAAACTGAAAGTATGAAAAAGTTATGGAAGTGTAAATTTACTGTAAATCAAATGTATTGTACTAAATATTTTTTTTTAATAAAATATATATGTTACAAAATATTTTTACTCTTAAATTACTATAAAATCAAAACCATATGTCTAACCAAGTTGTGTTCCAAATTTGAAGTTGATATCACAAAAAAATTTCCTATGAGATTTTGTTTAGGCATTGTTCCAAAAATAGCCACAAGTAACAAATTAATACATTTCAAATATCCAAATCTATCACAAAATATGGAACCTTGAGACCCAGACCTTTCAGAAGATATGTGTTTTTGTCAAGATTAGAAAAGGTTTTGATTTATAAAGTAGTTAAAATAAATTTAGTAATATGAAACCTGACACCGCCCACTAGGGGAGGAGCCTACTAAAAGAATTTAGATACAATTTAGATACAAGATTGCAGTCGAATTTACAATTTCAAAATGGTTTTCACAGGATGAATTTTAAGTTAGGAAGCTTTTGAATTAGGGCTGCACGATTTGGGGAAAATATCTAATTGCGATTTATTCTGGTTAAAATTGCAATTTGCGATTTTTAAAAAAAAATTTTTTATATATATATATATATATATATAACATTTTGTGCTTATATTATGACTAATAATAATAATTATGATTATTATTATTGCTAATAATATATATAATAATATTTAACAAAATAAGAAATATTACTATTACAATAACATTTTCATTATTAAAAATAAAAAATAGAGTATTTAAGAATAAATATAATAATATAATAATAATAATAATATTTATATTTTACACAACTTATTTTTAGAAAAAAACTGCAGGGTTACCTGTTAACATGCAGGCAGCCTATGACTAAAAATCACTAGAAACGTCTAAAGATTTATTATAAAATATTATATTATTATTATTATTATTATTATTATTATAAAAATCTGTGATATCAATTTCTTAATTTTTGTCAGGAGGTATGCAAAATCAAGAACGAGTCTATGTCTTTAATATGAAATATGAGCCTCTTATGCATCCACTGTGGGGAAAAAACTCCTGTACACTGGAGAAAAACATATGAATTGTCATATACATTTATTTAGAGAAGTATTATTTTTCCTATTTTTTAGGAAATATTTTTTCACGTTATAAGCGACTCAAACTCGCAGTGCTTTCAGACAGAGCAGCGTTTACTACTGATCACAGAGCCGCTCTTCACTAACGCTGGGCATATATTTATTTCATTAAAATCGCAGCCTTTACGCTTTAATAATCGCACATAAGCCAAATCGCGATTGCGGTTCTATTCCGATTAATCGTGCAGCCCTATTTTGAATGATACCTGATTTATGAATTTATGATTACTAAAATATGTTATATGAAAAAAGGCGATATAAAAAGAGCTCCAAGCATCCCGCTAACGGGACGGTGACAGGTAAGGGCTTAAGCGTTAAAATGTCATGTTTCCCATTAATTATCTGTTTTCTGTCTATTACAGATTCTAATAAAAATGGCAATGGTCGAAATTAATAATTTGGGGTTAAGTACTGAGTAATATTAATTAATGACATGTTACTATAGGGTAAGGGTTAGGATTTGGTTTACAGTAATTATTACGGAAATTATATGCATTAAAAGATTATACTTAAAGGTGCTGTATGTAAGTTTTTCACTCTACTAAAGACAGCGGCTATTTACGCTAGGAGGTTAACCCTGCCTGGTTTAAATGTTTGAAAATGATTAACCGTTGAAAACATTCGTTAGACGATATGTGTTTTGTCAAGATTAGAAAAGGTTTTGATTTATAAAAATAGTTAAAATAAACTGTCATATGAAACCTGACACCGCCCACTAGGGGAGGAGCCAGCTAAAAGAATTTAGATACAATTTAGATACAAGAATTTATGATTACTAAAATATGTGATATGAAAAAAGGCGATAAATAAAAAGAGCTCCAAGCGTCCCGGTGACAGTTAAGGGCTTAAGCGTTAAAATTTCATGTTTCCCATTAATTATCTGATTCCGTCTCTCACAGTTGAAGGGTACCTATGATAAAAATTACAGACTTCTACATGCTTTGTAAGTAGGAAAACCTGCAAAATCGGCAGTGTATCAAATACTTGTTCTCCCCACTGTATAATAAGTACATGCAATATGAGTAACCAAATTGTGTTTGAAAAATAAGAATCTAGTTTGTTGCTGTGTTTATGTTCTGTTTATTCCTACCGTGACCTTTTACTGTCTGGAGATACAGGGTTTCCTCCCATATGGAACAGAGAAACAACACAGTCCACCAGTCCACACAGATGGAGCCTATGGAGCTCCCTCATGTGTGTGTAGGGGGAAAAGTGTGTTTCTAATGTCGCAAACCAAACAGTGCTTTATTGACCGTGGAGTCATACCAACTGCTCTGATTCCCTGGCACTTGCTGTGTGCCCGTCTCTCAGGATGGGACAGGCGATGATGAGTCTCTGGGCAGAGAGCTGAGAGGTAATAACAGGTTCGGAGACGCTCGGGCTTCTTAGTGGGAGTGTAACAACAGGCTGGATTCACTGAAGGATAAACACTTAAGACTGGTAAACAGAGCTGGAGGGAGGAGAGCCATTCAGTCTATAAAAGAGAAGCTGAGAAAGAGAGTTTGATATTATTGTTTGGATCCCAAATAATATCATTTATAGTCTTGTGTTTAAAATCTAGTCAATGTTACAGTTAATTCTGGCCCAGGACTGAAAAAGGAAGTGATCGTCTGATTGATGTAAAGTGACTAACCACTCCGTTGTTTATTTCTTTGCTCGATTTCAGATCTCTTGAGTATCTTTCATTGCTATGATTCAATGATTTAGATACACATCTTCTGTGATGAACATGTTTTTATATTGTAGTTCATTTTGGGTTCAGGGTCAAAAGTTAATATTTTAAGATTTATTAACTAGATATTTGCATGTTAACAGTTCTTTGATATCAGTTAATGGTCGCATGAGTTGCAGGTAAACAAATGAATTATTATTAATCTTTTTTTAGTTTGTTTTATTTTGATTCTTTTTATTTTATTTATTTTAATTAGACATTTTATACTAATTTGATGGGCAAATCTGTGGATTGTGTTGGTGCATCACAGTTGCTGTAATATTTTTACTCCGATTTCTTCTTTTGTTGTTGTCATTGTTTGTTTGTTTTATTGTCCCTGAAATGTTAGTGTGTAACCACGAGATGTAAGGAATGGTTGTATTATAAAAAATAAAAAATAAAATATTTTTCTTTTACATTTTTATAATTTAATTAACCCTCTGGTGCTGTTCGGTCATTTTTGACCAGAAATTTTGACGTTTTATTGTTTTCGAATTTTTTACTTCACCGGAATGGTACGAAACTTGGTAAAGGTTTTGGCACTTGCTGTGTGAACACAAAAAAATGTGTTCGAAAGTGGTTCTGACAAAAATGGTCACACTTGTATTGTTTGCGGTCAAAAATGAGCGCATTGGAAATGAATGGGAGACGCATTTCATCTAGTGGAAGCGTTTGGTACTGCACCCAAACAAAATCTGACTGAAAACTCATTTTTTGAGATGTCAACCTCAAATTTGGAACACATCTTGTTTAGATTTGTGGCTTTGATTTTCTCACAGTTTTAGAGTAAAGCGTGTTTTGGAAAATATATATTTCATATAAAAATTGAAAATGGTGTTTTTGTGCATTTTCCATAACAATAAATGTAAAATTTTACAACTTTTTTCAAGTTCACTTTTTATGAACTTCAGCAATATTCTGCCAAATCTCGTCTTTAAAAAGAGACCGAACTTCAGTCTGTGCTCAAAAGCTTTCAAGATTTACGACAGTTTAAGTCGGAAATTGTATTTTTAGGTTCATGCTCAAAAAGGGAATAAATGGATTATAACTACTGCATAAATATAATTTCGTACCATAAAATCCCCTACAAATACAAAATATTAAATAAAAAACATTATCAAACTAAAATATAGTACAATCATTTCATTGAAATTTTTGACCGACACGCGAACAGTATCAGAGGGTTAAATATCAGCTTTTTTTATTAACTCATTTGACATATTTTATAGAAATATATTGGAATTTATAGTATAGTGTTTACAGGGAAGTAAACAGCTTGGAGCATGCTGTTTTTTGCATGCAATTTTTGCATGTAATATGCATCAGATGTTCCCTGAACGGTCCATGTGTGGGCCGTCTGAGGGTAAAACTACAGTACATCATTTATGACTTTGCTGGAATGGAAAGTGAAGGGTTGGAATGCATTGTGCTGGATGTCTGTTTTATTGTTTGGCAGGACATTGCCGCTGTTGTACAAACCGTTCAGCACTATAGCAGGATTCATTTAGCCAAATGTCCAGCAGCTGTTTGTCACTGGAACATATGAATTTTGTGCCTGCCTCTCGTTCTCTCTCTCTCTCTCTCTCTCTCTCTCTCTCTCTCTCTCTCTCCCTCTCTCTCTCTCTCTCTCTCTCTCTCTCTCTCTCTCTCTCTCTCTCTCTCTCTCTCTCTCTCTCCCTCTCCCATTTCTGTCTGTGTGAGTTCCACTGTGTCCGTCCCTTTAGGAATGACTGTGGCCTCTCCGTGCACTCCACAGTAATGGCACATCCACGGCTAAATCCAGTCTCGTCCGCCAGTTCATTCAGACCTCTAATGTGCGTGCATTACGCAGGCTGTGGCTTTGGGCTTATAGTAATGTGCTAATCAAAATATCAGTTAACCACTGGAAGAACCTGAAAAACAAATAAAGAAAGGTATGATGACGGTCCAGCTGGGAAAAACAAACACTCCGACTCATCGTAAAGATGAATCTCTTCATATTGATTTTACGCCCTGTTCACAGCTGGTATTAAGCAGTGGTGTAAAGTATTTGAGTAAATGTAATTAGTTACTGTATTTAAGTATCTTTTTGGCTACTTTGTAGTTGTACTGAGTATCAAAGATATTAGCAACTTTTACTCTCTACTTGTCTACATTTTTGAACAACATTTTTACTCCAATACATTTGAGTAATGCAATTACACATTACATTTTGCATGGCACCAAACTTTTTCTGCAGCAGTTTGTTTCTGCTATAAAGCGATATCGCCATCTAAGGGCATTGAAGGTACTATATCTTGTGCATTTTGCCTTTACTCACCCAAATATTTAGATGAATGCGAGTGCATTAGCAGGTAGTTGCTGAATCGCAGGTGTTTGATTTATGAGATCATGACTGCAGCCGGTGATGAGGCTGAAACCAGCACATCCAGTGCAAGAAGGCTTTGACTATTTAATTTTACTTAACATTATTTTATTTATCCTCTATATTGACGAGACCTTTTTGAAGGATATTGGTTTACTTATGGCCTTTTTGTGCACTTGAGCTTAACTGAGAATTGAGAGTTTGTAGACGTTTAAGAGGCTGTTGTGTGGACCTTGATTTATTGCAATATTGAGGTGTTCAATTTTATTTTGATTTTAGAAAATAAACATGATTTCTCATCTTACAAATCAATTGTTTCTTATTTTTTACTGGTATGTCTGTCAGGTGTCGAGGACTAGTGCATCTTTGAGACTATATTCAGTACGAGTAAAATACTTAAGTACTGGTAAAATCAGATACTCTAAGACTTTTACTCAAGTCGTATTGGAATTGGTGACTTGTGACTTGTAATGGAGTCATTTTCTCTGTAAGGAATCTGTACTTTTACTCAACTATGGTTTTCAGGTACTCTTTACACCTCTGGTATTAAGATGCGTTCTGTTCGATCGGATCACAAGTAGACGAGGGAGACACATTCCCGTTTACACCTGGTGTTTTGATCCGTCTCTTTTGTCCACTTTCACCCACTTCTGTCCTGATTTCTTCGAGGGGAGGGTCTCTGGGCGGGTAAATGTATGGGCTTTTTCAGATCTTTCCATCTAATGGACGAAATAAACTCACGCAATTTACCTATGAACTCGACCGGAGATGACGGGAACACACACGGAGAGCATCAGCTTTCATTTCCGCTCTGACAGACGCAAGACCAGCCGAACGCTGTGAGTGTGTGTTAGAAATCAGGAGTGGTGAGAGAACATTGTGCTGGTACGTTTATCGTCTTCAAAACAAACTTGGGTCTTCAGCCGACAAAGTTTAAATCCCGCCTGGCTAGCACGCTTCCTATAATGTTCACACATTAGGTCAGTAGACGGAGAGAAGACGGTCTTTTGTGGCTGTTTGAACACATTCGACCACGTGAGCGTCTACGCTACGAAAGCAATCCGGTCGAATGTGTTTTCCACTACCTCTGGAAGTGGTCGAAAGTGAACAAGCTCAAAACGTTTTACACCCGTTTACACCTGTATTTAGCGTTAGTGGTCTACTGATATATCAGCCGATATTTGGCATTTTTAAAATATCGCCATCTGCCGATAAGTTATTCTCATTGGCTGATGTGTTAGAAGGCTGGAATTTAATTTTGACGCACAGCGCTCACATTCTCAGTCTTCATTAGGTCCACGGTCTCTGTTTAACAGTCATATCTAATATGTTATTATATAGACCTGTTAAACAAAGAAAGTAAACGGTTTGCGAAAAAGTATAGTGTTTGCTTTTATATTATTAGTAACAGAAAGGCAAACAATAGGCTATAATACTTTCTCATTTACTGTCAACATTCAGCAAATACACATCTATTTCATTAAAACAAATCTCTGAATATCTAATAAACATTTAAGTTCACAATCCTAGCAAATCCAGCTGTGAGATATTCTGAAGTGTGCATTTGTAGCCTGCATTAATGTGTTTCTGTGCGTGACGGTTGGTCCGTGCAAAGTGACTGTGGACAGGAGAGTTCAGCTTCACTGGAGACGCGATGGATAAACTTGAAATCCTTTAAATTTCAAAATATGCTGTGCTATATTCATTTGCCCACTTTTGGAGTTACAGTAAGCTTCAGAGTACATTGAAGTCAAAATCAAGATATGTTTTATTTATGACTCATGTAAACTGTCACGGGTGTGTGCAGGCAGGAAGACGAAGACAGGTTAATACAATTCCCAAACGTAGTTTAATTATAAATACTCCAAAGACAGGCAAACAGGTAATAGCACAACACAACTTAGCATAACGGTGACCGGACAAGGAGTGCTGGAGAAGGAACAACTTAAATAGTGAACACAAACGAGATGGTTAAACAGACACAGCTGAACTAAATGAACTCATAATGACGGTAACCAGGGAGACAGACAAGTGACGGGAAACTGAACAAAGCGTGACAAATGAAAACAAACTGAACATAACTGTGACATAACGCCCCTCCCGGAAAGGTGCGTCCTCGCACCATAGAGGATTGATGACAGATGGAGGAGGTTTAGGAGGAGGACGAACGACCGGGAGGAGGTTCAACAGATGCGGTGAAGGGCTGGTGACAGGATGTGGTGAAGGGATGGTGATGGCAGGACGATGAAACCCAGGGATGGTGATGGTGGGACGACGATACCCTGGCGGCGATGATGGATGGCCGATGGCACAAACCCAGAGCTTCCCAGTGCCTACAGCCTACGGCAGAGATGAAGGAGGGAGGAGCTGAGATGTAGCTGGCTTGGCTGACGACATCTTGGGGATGACCGACGGAGACAGAGCCGGTGAATCCGTGGGAGCAGACAGAGGGTCGAGGGAGCTGAGCTACATCGCTGGTGCAGGAGACCCAGGCGATGTCACGGTGATGAACATTGTAGGTGGAGCCAGAGTATCCGAGGACTGGGGCGATGACGGTGCGACTGAGGACACAGGTGATGCCGACGGGAAGGAGGAACCTGCTGCAGCCGAAGGGGTGGAGGGATGGAGCGAAGCGGATGGCCCGTAAGTCCATGGCAGAAGTGGTGTGATGACTGACCAAGGGGGAGCCGGTGGGACGAGGGAACCCAGAAGAGCAACTAGGCTGAGGGTATCTGGCGGAGCTGAAGGTGGGAGGAGCCAAGACGGAGCCGACAGGTCGACGGGCTGAGATGGACCGAAGAGATCCGAGGCTGGAGGCGGAGCCGCAGGATCCTCCTGGACAGGTGCTACTGGTGGTTGCATGACCTGCGGCTCGACGTCCTGGCAGGGCATCCCCAGAGACGGCGCAGGGCTGCAATCTTCCAGTAGCGCTGGGGCTGGAGGACTGGCTGAGCTCTGTGGTGGTGGTGGTGAAGCAATCAAACACAGTGGTAGTACTGAACAGACTGATGAGTTACAGTTCTCTTTGGACAATAAAGATGATTCAGATACCGGGTAGGATAGGGTGGGATTTGACAAGTCCCCATCAAAATCTTTCAGCCAATCCCCCGCTGGTGTCACGGGCTCACACCCCTGGTCAGATCCACGCTGGGGCTCCACTTCCGGGGCGATGGTCAGCTCTGTCCTCTGGTACTCGGGCTCTGGCTCACTCGTCGCGGTGGGTGGTGCCGCTCGGTCTGTGGGGGGCTCACGTGACTTCTCCGCGCTCGCTGGTGGTGAAACGGGCTCTGGGTCTGGCAGTGTCCTGGATCGGGGCCGGACACTCTCCGGTGGTGTCTGGGAGGTCATCGGGGTGATGGTAATTTGCCCCGATCCTGAACAGTGACTTCAGGGTCTCGTCGTCAGAGTGGCTAGTGATGGCAAGACGGAAAAAAGTGATGCAAAACTTAAAAAAGTCATGGCTCTCCTGAGCCGCAACAGCAAATCTTGCAGCATAATCCATTTTGGAGGTCTGGTCATCTGTCACGGGTATGTGCAGGCAGAAGACAGGTTAATACAGTTCCCAAACGTAGTTTAATTATAAATACTCCAAAGACAGGCAAACAGGTAATAGCACAACACAACTTAGCATAACGATGACCAGACAAGGAGTGCAGGAGAAGGAACAACTTAAATAGTGAACACAAACGAGATGGTTAAACAGACACAGCTTAACTAAATGAACTCATAATGACAGTAACCAGGGAGACAGACGAGTGACAGGAAACTGAACAAAGAAACGTGACAAATGAAAACAAACTGAACATAACTGTGACATAAACAGTCTGATATGTTCGTTCAGACTATTTTTTTTCTTCTAAGAAATAATGATAAAAGATTATGTCATGCTAAAAATAAGGTTGGTCACACTTTAGATTAGGGTCCAACTCTCACAATTAACTAACTATTAACTATGACTTTTCCTCAATAAACCCCTAATTACTGCTTATTAATAGTTAATTTTAGGATTAAGGGATGTATAATAAGGTCATGCAGAATAAGGCATTAATATGTGCTTTATAAGTACTTATAAACAGCCAATATCCTAGTAATATGTATACTAATAAGCAACTAGTTAATAGTGAGAATTGGACCCTAAAATAAAGTGTTACCATAAGGTTTCTTCATTACAATATCAAGTTTGTATCTCCCTGACGGTTTTGACTTTATGAGGGTGGAAACCATCTGGTTTTAACTGGATTTTCCAGTAGGGTAACACTCGACTCTTGATGGTGGCATCAGAAGGAATAATGTCACTACCCTCATTCAAGGCTTGGCACAGCTTTAGTAGTTGCTCTGTTTGGAGTCACAGCCATAGAGCTGAACAGTTAAGGATGGAGACCATGCCAGAACCTTCTGAGCTGTTGACAAGGCAGCCTTTCATCTCACTTGCTTGTATCTTATGACGGCATCAATCACAGGCTGGCTGCTCTGAGGCAGGTTGGGTCAGCGCCACCGGTAGTTTGGTGTTGGATTTCTGTTGACGGATGCCAGTAGTTTGGCCTCAGAGTCGCACACTGGATATCCATCACGGCATATGCAGCGCTAGCTGTTAGCCCTAACCTGCCTGTTGCCGTGAGCTGCTACACATTAGTTCTGGGTTATTTGAGGCAACGCCACACATAGAACCAATGTGTTACTCCCTAAACACTCCTAATGCACTGACAACCCTGAATGGAGAACAGTATGTGTCCAACTTACACAAATTGAGGAATTTTAAGGAACACTGTAAGGGGGAGGAGATGGCTCACTTGTTGAAAAATGAATGGGAGGAATTGTGGCATTAAACTCTTTCCCCGCCAGCGTTTTTGAAAAAAGTTGCCAGCCAGCGCCAGCATTTTTGATCATTTTCACAAAAGTTTCATGGCCCCCAGAATAGTTTGTTCTATGAATATCTGAACATGCAATTTATCAAAAGAGAGAACAGACCCGATGCTTTTAAACAAAAAACTGTTTTATTCTAGCTTCATGCATTCTTTTTTTATCAACACTTGAATGTGGAGTTTTTGTCCAAGACTACGTCTGGATCGGATTCAGAGCGATGATCAAAACACAGACGGAGTCGATCGAGTTCATCAACACCCCCAAAGCTTCAAAGTCCTATAGCTCGTCCTGGGTCGACATTTCATTCAGTAACGTTAGGCAGGTTTGATTTATATGCTGTTTAATGTTGGTGATCACGCTATATGCATATGCTTACATACAGGGCCGTTTCTAGCCATTTTGATGCCATCCGTAAAGATGCGTTAAATTCGACAAAGCGGTTTAAAGGATGTAATTAATGTTGTGAATTAGCACATTTTATTATACAATTTTTAAATTGGCCGTTAAAGTTTTATATGGGACAATTACAAAACACACTGATCCTTTAACGATGCATTGGCGCAAACACACACTTGGAGGTGCAAGTAAGAGAAGAAAGCTTTATAGAGTCAAAATATAATAATATATCATGAAATGCTTAAGTGAGTGTGGTTCTATCTTGCCTCTACAATACACACCGAGCAATATTACGCTATCTGCCCATTTCACACTGTGATTTCTCGACTGCCACAAATACGGCCCTAACAAAATACAGATTTGTGCACTTTTTATTGTACCTGTTTTTTTAATTGGCCTTTAAATTTAGCTTTACTGTGTGGTTAAAAAAGCGCTACCTTGCCAAAGCATTGACCGAGCTCTTTGATCTAATGGTGTTGTTGAGCACTCCAAATGCAAACTTTATATGCATCAGTCAGACAGTAATTGACAGTACTCTGATCCAATATAGGAATCGTCTGATTGACAGTACTCTAGCCCAATAGTGTTGGGGGAACCAGTGGGGGCGGCAGTCATATTTCAGGGTGGCCGTGGCACCCTTTACACACACCCCTGCCAAAATGTAGTGCCAGATATGCGCTCACTGGCGCCCCTTCATCTGATGGCGCCCTAGGCGACCGCCTAGTTCGCCTATGCCTAAAAACGGCCCTGCTTACATATGATATTGCTTGTTTCTGCTGCTTCTTCGCCTCTGTTTTGATCAGGAGATTCAGTACTCTTTCAGAAGGTGTGTAATAGCGCCCCCTACTGTATAACAGTGAAAACACAGAAAGCCAGAAAATTTCGTCAATGGTGGGGAAAGAGTTAATATGTGTCGTGACATAAAATAAAATAAAAATACTCCGAAATGGGAATTACTCTAGCTAGTTAGGGAGCAAATTTTAATTTAGCAATTATTGATAATTTGTAGTTATTTACAGTAAATTTGGTAACAGGGCTGAATGGATGACGCCATCGCCACTGCATTTTGTGTCAAATCAATAAAATAGATTGATTATTCCCTTATAAGCCATTTTTGTCTTATATCGTATTATTTTGTCCTTTTTGTTTTTACCATTGAAAATACTACTTGTCTATATATTTTTACATACATTTTTCTCATTTATTCATCTGATCCATTTCCAAGGACAGTCTAAGTGAGTCTTTCAGATAAAATCAAGTGAAATCAAATGCAAAACACCACAAAGGATCTTGTCAGTAACCAAGCCTGTGTCTTCCTCACATTAAAGTTTTGAAGGCACTTGACTAGAGACACATGCGGAGATCATAAGACACTTGTTGCACTCTTAAAAGAGTGTACGAGTAATAACGTCACAGTCCATGAAAGGAAAACATGAAGAATGAAGCATGTCTTAGGTGGAAAAGCTCCACCGCGGGCCTACGTGTTTCACTGCGTGTTCTTCAGCCCAAAAGGACAAAGACCCCCTTTATGAGACCTGCTGGTTTTCCTTTGGGTTGAGGTATGTGTTATGCTTGAGGTAGGGTGGAGCACAAGACTTTTGAGTTACTCTCTCTTAGGCAAGTCCTGTGGTCTGGCGTGTGTTTTGCACACTGTCAGGTTGACTGTTAGCCTTAGACATCCACCAGAGAACTGTTGTATTTATAGATATTTTGGTACTGGAATTGGTGTAGGAATGACTTGCTCTTCTTTAGGTGTTCATTTATTATATATTTTCTCTAATTTTATAATGCCTATATAGTACTTTATTGTACTCTCACCTCCACTGATTTTTTTTTCAAAGCCCAAAAAAGTAAATAAAAAGAAAATAATATAAGCACATACTTGTGTCCTAGAAAAGCACATTTTTGAATGCAACACATGGATCTGGTTACTTCACAGCTGAGACAGGCAGAGAAATAAAAATAGTTAGTGTGAGAAAGCTGGTGTTTAATACCAATCGATGGCTGAGAGATCAGGTTGAGCGGAGGTTCTGCAATCTCCCCATCCCTGTGTTTTCTGGTCCAGAGAGCAGCCATATTCTCTACCTCTTACTGTGGCCACTCTTCTTCTCTCTAAACTATTGACTCCTTGCCCAGCCTCACACCATGTTCCCTGTGCCGAAAATTCACCCCACTCCCCAGCTGAATGTCGATTAGTTTGTCAACAGGGCAAAGGAATTGCAAAAGAATTGCTGCAGAAATCATTTGATCAGTTTTTACCCAAATTATTGTGTGCATTCATCAGGAACAGCCATTCAACCCTTTTACCAAGGTTATTGTAAGAAACCCTGTTACCCATTTAAAAAAAAAATAATAAACAGTAATATATTTATTTTTGGCAACAGGGATGAAAAAATAGTATGTCTTGTATTTAGACAACTTTTGGTCACGGTTGAAAAATAGTAAATAATAAATATATTCAGACATGTCTTTTGTAATCATACAACTTTTGGTAACAGGGATAAAAAAAATAGTTTATAAATATATTCAGACATGTCTTTTGTACTCATTCAATTTTTGGTAACAGAGATGAAAAATTGTCAATAAATTAATTCGGACATGTCTTTTGTATTCTGATAGCGTTCGATAACAGGGATGAAAAATAGTAAATAATAAATATATTCAGACATGTCTTTTGTACTCATACAATTTTTGGTAACAGGGATGAAAAATAGTAAAGAAATAAATTCAGAAATGTCTTTTGTATAAATAAATAAATATAATAGTTACTTTGCCCTTCTGATGTGAACTAACAATAGACCCTTTTCACATTTCCGGGTTTCTCAGAAGCAGAAGTCGTCATAGTTGGGTTAACTTTTATAGCGGTGAATGAGAGAGTACATTAAATATATTTTTTGTGTCCCCATTTGCGCAAATAGTAAAAGAAAAACTCCACAATAGTGATTTCACAGCTTTCAAAAAGAGGGGAAAAATAGAGTGAGATTGATAACGGCAGTGAAAAGAGAGAAAGATGTTAATTTTACCGTCACTCCCATAGACGCTGTATTAGAAACACCCTCACAGCAGCGGTAACTTGTTTTTTGTAATTTGATGCAAACGTAATATAATACAAAGTATTAGTGTTATAAATGTACATACATTTTTTTTTTTTTTTTTTTTAATGAAAATACTAAAAACTTTGCAGGATTTATGATATTGATGACCGTTAAAACGTGTCATCACAGTCTGTGAAAAGGGTCTATATTTTCTGAAGATAAAGCTCCTCTTATCACAAAGAGTCCCTTTTATCTAAAGCAACATGCAGTGAAATTATTACCTAGACAATCCTCCTGAAGCATCCTGGGGTTGAGTGCCTTGCTCAAGGGCACAATGGTGACCTGTTCATTGTTTTCCCCTGGTTCAAACCAGAGACCTTCTGATTACCAAGCCTGACCTTTAACCGCTAAACCATGCACACCGCCACAGTTTTGAGGCTGCCTTTTCTCTTACCATGCTCCCTTTGCAAGATAGATTCCATTTTGTTGCATGTGAGAAGGGAAATTTATACTGCAGTTATTGAATTAGTGTTGGGCTAAGTATACATTTAACTTTCTGAAGGGAGAGTATTGACAGCGCCTTTTTTTCTTCTCCGCACAGCACGGGCCGCTTTGAGGTGCTCGGCGGGGGCAGTCTGCAGATCTTCAATCTCACCGAGGAAGACGCCGGTGTGTACAACTGCCTGGCAGACAACATCAACGGATCCATTGAGGCCCAGACTGAGCTCATGCTGAAAGGTAAGCTTAAACCTCACTTATAAAGGACTAGTCAAGTGATCGTAATGTCACACTGTAAAGCTCTTTCCTCTAGTGATGTTCAGAGGAAGTGTTGCATTTTCTTCTGTAATTCGATTGCACGGTCTGATCACACTTCAGACGTGTTTCCAGAAACAGATATAGGATTCTCTGTAATTGCTCAGGCTATAGCTTTTGGGTGGGACTTATACTAAAGTGCATGAGATTTGATTGTGTGATGATGAAAGGGACGTGAGACTGTTCAGACAGGTGTAAAATTACAAAGAATAGAATAGAATCTGGACTGTAGATTTCATGCAGATGTGTGGTGTGTAATGAGCTTTAGCCATCTGTCTGTCTGCTGAGAATTGATCCTACACTGTGGCGAGATGAAAGATGAAAGATACTGGGGGGAACCAGCCCCTGCTTTCAAACCCTTACTTTGCCTTGGTGGGCGGGAGAGGTATTGTGTTGGAGTGATAGTACAGTAAATCCAACAGCTCACAGAAGAGGTGCAATGCCAAACTCAAACTGATCCAAGCGAGTGTCAAACACTCTCGGTTATTCTTTCAACGTGGGCTGTTTGCTGATTTTTGTGTGTTGTTGCAATGCAATTTGTTTTGAATAATATGACAAAAATAGGTAAGAAATTTGGTTCTGCTTCAGTGCTCTGAGTAGTTCACTTTTTCAACAGAATTTATGGCATATTTTTGATTACCACAGAGAATAATTTCAATGGATCCCTTGTGAAAAAGAAGTGTGCTTAATTCACCCTTCGCCAGGAGTTTGATTGACAGGCGAACTGACCAATCATAATCCGCCATCCGCCGAATCCGCCATTTTTGTCCGACAAAGCTGTCAAAAGAGTTCGTATATTAACGTCGGTGGACTTGAACTTGAAAAACGGTGTGTACTGACGTCTTTCCGCGGTTGAAACAACATTCCTTCTGAAGTTCATTCATGTTTATTTGATACTATAAATGAACTAGAATGAAGAGATGATCGGTTCACGAGCAGCTTTAACTGAGGCGCTACAGCGAACTGTCACGACACATTAAAGAGCCACAAAACGGTATTTATTGTTTACATTTCTGTAAAAAATGACACAATTTTAGAGTTGAGACTTTGTTTCATATTAAAAGTAACCTGCTCTGTCCTGTCTGTCAGTGCGTTGTCAGCATCCTCTTTGCTCTGCGATGTGTTTTTCGTTGCGTGAGAACATGATGTGTGGTGTGAGAGCGCGGCTCGTCGGACATAGCAACAGTAACTAAAGGGGGCGGGTCTTTGCGAACGGTCATTTGTTTTTTTGTTTTTGTTTTTTGTATATATTCAGTCATGTCATTTATATTCAGACAACTTTTGGTAACAGGGATGAAAAATAGTAAATAAATAAATTCAGAAATGTCTTTTGTACTCATACAACTTTTGGTAACAGGGATGAAAAATAGTAAATAAATATTTTCATACATGCCTTTTTGTATTCAGACAACTTTTGGTAACAGGGATGAAAAATTATCAATAAATAAATTAATTCAGACATGTCTTTTGTATTCTGATAGCGTTCGATAACAGGGATGAAACATAGCAAACAAATAGGTACATTCAGAAATGTCTTTTGTATAAATAAATAAATAAATAAATAAATAGAGCTAATATAATAGTTACTTTGGCCTGAGGTGAACTAACAATATTTTCTGAAGATAAAGATAATTCTGAAGAGCTAAGGATTTGTTGATCTAGGTTTTATTTTATTTTGAGCTGTTTTGCTCCACTTAGTTTAACAAATCAAGGCTTAAAAATATAACCATCTACAAGTCATTTTCTTTGCCGTGATGGATTTGTTATTGTTCATTATTGTGTTAATATTACATTTCTTTTTAACCTCCTCGCCTGTAAATTTTAAATTAATCCCAAACTGAGATTTAACTCAGAGTTTAAAGCAATGGAACAACAGGATTAAAGGTAATCTATCCTAAATTTAAATTAAAACCGGCATCAAAATGATGGTTTAAATGTAAGTCTGATTATTTTTTAAAGTTTGGCGCAATAGTCTAATTATTAAAAAAAAAAAAAAACCTTGATTTATTAATTTTTTCTTGTGCTTTAAAGAAGTATACTTATTTTGATGTGTTGACTAACGTACAAAAGTGCATGCAAGGTACTTGATTATAATTTTTGTATTCTTCGATAATACACTTATTTGATATATTGGTAACACTTTATTTTACAGTGTCAGTTACATGTTACATGTAGTTATTATAGTTATAACTATAAATTATGCATAATTACATGCAACTAACCCTCAACCAAACCCTTATCTAACCTTATAGTAAGTACATGTAATTATTTAATATTACTTAGTACTTAAATGTATAATCACAGTGTAGCAAAGACACCTTAATTACAAATACACTCACCTAAAGTGAGTTTTTTTCCCAGTCTTCAACTGTCCAATTTTGGTGAGCTCGTGCAAATTGTAGCCTCTTTTTCCTATTTGTAGTGGAGATGAGTGGTACCCGGTGGGGTCTTCTGCTGTTGTAGCCCATCCGCCTCAAGGTTGTGCGTGTTGTGGCTTCACAAATGCTTTGCTGCATACCTCGGTTGTAACGAGTGGTTATTTCAGTCAAAGTTGCTCTTCTATCAGCTTGAATCAGTCGGCCCATTCTCCTCTGACCTCTAGCATCAACAAGGCATTTTCGCCCACAGGACTGCCGCATACTGGGTGTTTTTCCCTTTTCACACCATTCTTTGTAAACTCTAGAAATGGTTGTGCGTGAAAATCCCAGTAACTGAGCAGATTGTGAAATACTCAGACCGGCCCGTCTGGCACCAACAACCATGCCACGCTCAAAATTGCTTAAATCACCTTTCTTTCCCATTCTGACATTCAGTTTGGAGTTCAGGAGATTGTCTTGACCAGGACCACACCCCTAAATGCATTGAAGCAACTGCCATGTGATTGGTTGATTAGATAATTGCATTAATGAGAAACTGAACAGGTGTTCCTAATAATCCTTTAGGTGAGTGTATATTTAAATGCATTGCATACAAGTATATAGTTTACCATAAATGTTTGTCAGTACATTCAACAATACACTTTAACCATATTTTAAAGATAACAGAATTTAAATGTACTTAAGTCCTACTTAACTATGTCAAAAAACACTCTTAAATTCAACTAATTGCAGTTAATATAAATTTAATACATTTTCATTTAATTTCAATGCAATTTAGTATCAGAAAACACACTTTAAAGTATATTATTTCCATAATAAGTATTTTTATGATAAAGTGTACTTTTTTCACAAGGAGAAGTACACAAGGACTGGCCATAAAAGCAAAAATACAAAAGTATAGTAATATTTATAGCTCTATATCCAGTCTTTCAACTTCAGTGTCATGTCAAGCCAGTAAACTTGGTAAGTTTTGCATAATACTTGCAAAGTGACCAGAAAGGTATCATGTTCACTCACAGGCATTACATTGGAAACACACAACCAGAAGTTAATTAGCCTAAAACAGTAGCTTTTGCTGAATAATTCATCTAAGTGCTTTAACACAAAAATATGAGATTCACATTTCGGCTTGTAATCCCTCTGGAATGCTGGTCTTGTTTACTCCTATTGCAAGTTATTGTAACTGTTTTTTAGCATACCAGAATTATTTTCTGTGGTAATCAACATAATGCTATTCATAGAGCAGGTTGCATTGAATCCAGAACATTCAGACTGATCTGGGTCAGACTGATCTGGGAACCTCTGCGCTAGGGATGGAACGATTACCGGTTTCACGATAAACCACGATAAAATGTACTGACGGTTAGTAATATCGTTTAAAATTTAATTATCATTAAAACCGTGTTTGATTATCACGATTTTGAAAACTCGCTGTAAATCCTGTCAAGTGTAGGTCTCTGCAGGTAATAGGAGTTACCAGATCAGTGGGCGTGGCCATAAACAGAGGGCCGTTTTCCACTGCGTTACCTGATTTGCCCACGTCACAGTGTGGGTAGGGTTTAGGGGTGGGGTCGGGTGAAGGAGATCATTTTCATTGCGTGATTTATAAACACCCATCAGTTTGAAAACACCCACAAATTTGGAAACGCCCACTCTTGTTCTGCAGAGACCCCATACTCGTCCAGCCAGCATCATTCTGGCGCAGGCACAGCGCAAACACTTCAAATCTGCCGAGTCGTCTTCGTGACCATCACACACTGTTCTATAGCGAACGCAAGACAAGTGGACTTTGACCTCAATACCAAAACTACGTCTGGGAAATAATTGGACACAAAGTTTTGAGTTGAAATATTTTATCTCACTCACTTGAAATTAACGTGAAGCATCCACGATGAAAAGTTCGCAGCAAGTGGCTTTGAGCCAAAGACGAACGAACAAGTTCAGACAAGACTAGGGTGACATTTAAGGGATAATAATGTCCTATATTCATTGTACACTTATTACACAGATTTTCTTTACCACATAAATAATTACGGGGACATATTGAATCTTAACTGTATATAAATCCATTTTGTACAGTGTACAAAACAATTGTCCAGACAAGATGATCACAAGAAGTTATAGTAATAATTATAGTAGTATTAATAGTAAAGTCCTCTGATTTCATTTTCAATACAATCAAAAACAGAGACGCAAGACGCAAGTTGCATTTGAATGAAACGAGAGAGCGCATCCGTTGTGATACGTGGATGTGCGCAATGTGTTATTATGCGTTGCTATTGACGATGGCCATTATAAGGAAGGAAATCCCACAGAATAGAATCTTGCGTAGAAAAATGCATAGAGCTGCTTGTTTTATTTGTTTTGTTGATTTTCAAATATAAAACTTGTTGAAATGTTTTCAGTGTGTGCATCTGTTCTTTTTGAACATTTTCATCTCATTTGAACAAAACCGTGATAATATTGATAATCGTGATAATTTGGGTCACTATAATCGTGATATGAAATTTTCATACCGTTCCATCCCTACTCTGCGCTCTCTGTGTTTTTGTTATACTGTCGGTGAAATGCCCAGAATCGTATTAAACTTTGATAGACTGTCTTTTCTGTGCTACACAGAACATAAGCGAGTAGCTTGTAGGTTACCGTTGTTTCTCAGCCTACTCAGAAATGCAGGGTAGATGAATAGAAACAGGAGTGTGTGTTGAGCTTTGACATTGTCTGTAATATTGCAGGAAATCTGAGACATGCTCATGAATGCAAGTGAGGCGGTGATAAGAGCTGTGTGGTCATTCGAGATGGTTTTATCATCACTATAATCTCCATGTAGAATGTATAGGGAACGTAACCGGTCTGTGACCGTGAAACAAATGCTCTGGCTTTATCTTTAGCTTTTCTTCTGTTGTCTCAGCACCCTTTCCTCACGATTATTTCTTAAAGTCAACATCAAATCACAATTGAACATGTTTACTTTCTTAATAGACGCTCCTTTTCTTATTGTGCATGAATCACTATTATTCTAAAAGAATATATTCATTAATCAGCTTTGACTGACTTCACCTAGGATGTGTGAAAGTGGGAAATGATGTTATGGTTTTAGGCCACTTTTATAGGTAGTACCTTTCTAAAATCTTGACAATTCTTTATCCAGAAAATTAATTCTGGTGAACGTTAATGTAATGTTAATGCAACATGAGCAGTCCTGCACATTCAACTGCAAACAAGCGTTCAGATCTGACTGCGTTTTGGTTTAGAACGCCCACTTTTCCCAATCCAGCAAGTTCCTGATAATAAAATCATGTCTTGCTGTATCACACTAGAAAGGAAGTACATCAGCTTAAGAAAGTAAAATAGGTTGTGAGTTCTGTTTCGTGT
Source organism: Coreius guichenoti (assembly GCA_039654105.1). Classification (NCBI taxonomy): domain Eukaryota; kingdom Metazoa; phylum Chordata; class Actinopteri; order Cypriniformes; family Gobionidae; genus Coreius; species Coreius guichenoti. Next base: position 3,741,024 of record CM077168.1, read on the forward strand.
TGACTTTAATATGAAAACTGACTTAGGGTGGTTCTGTGGTTGTGCAGCTGATGTATTTGCAGCTGATGCAACATTTTTACAGTCACTAGCCCTGTCTATGTGCTCCTGGGCTTGTGATAGAGTGATTGAAACATGAACCATCTGTCCCGTGTGGAGCTGGCTTGAGCAGGAACCCAGCAGTGTGTGACAAGTGTTTTTCAGCAGGTTGTGTGTGCAGGCCTCAGCACATACTAACAACCATTCATCACCTTAGTCAGTTTGGCTCTGATGCTGCAACTTATGTTACATATGCTAGATCCAGATATTCTAGAACATCCAATAATCTGCATTTTGGCTCAGTTTGCCGTTCTGGCTTTGAATGGTGATTTTGAGAATGTATACTGACAATCACAAAAATATTTATGTTCATGAAAATCCATTAGGTTTATTTGCTATTTTTTTTCCCCTTTGCTCATTGTGTTTCTCTATTCACTTACATTCATTGTTGTATTATTCTAAACGTACAACAAGAGGATGGGGACATACGGGGAATATATATATATATATATATATATATATATATATGGATCGGACTTGTTTGTTCAGCACATCCCACAGATGCTCGATTGGATTGAGATCTAGGGGAATTTGGAGGCCAAGTCAACACCTCAAACTCGTTGTTGTGCTCCTCAAACCATTCCTGAACCATTTTTGCTTTGTGGCAGGGCGCATTATCCTGCTGGAAGAGCCACAGCCACCAGGGAATACCGTTTCCATGAAAGGGTGTGCATGGTCTGCAACAATGCTTAGGTAGGTGGTACGTGTCAAAGTAACATCCACATGGATGGCAGGACCCAAGGTTTCCCAGCAGAACATTGCCCAAAGCATCACACTGCCTCCACCGGCTTGCCTTCTTCCCATAGTGCATCCTGGTGCCATGTGTTCCCCAGGTAAGTGACGCACACGCACCCGGCCATCCACGTGATGTGAAAGAAAATGTGATTCATCAGACCAGGCCACCTTCTTCCATTGCTCCGTGGTCCAGTTCTGATGCTCACGTGCCCACTGTTGGCTCTTTCGGCGGTGGACAGAGGTCAGCATGGGCACCCTCACTGGTCTGTGGCTATGCAGCCCCATACACAACAAACTGCGATGCACTGTGTATTCTGACACCTTTCTATCAGAGCCAGCATTAACTTGAGCAATTTGAGCTACAGTAGCTCGTCTGTTTGATCGGACCACACGGGCCAGCCATCGCTCCCCACGTGCATCAATGAGCCTTGGCCGCCCATGGTCGCCAGTTCACCACTGTTCCTTCCTTCCACCACTTTTGATAGATACTGACCACTGCAGACCGGGAACACCCCACAAGAGCTGCAGTTTTGGAGATGCTCTGACCCAGTCGTCTAGCCATCACAATTTGGCCCTTGTCAAACTCGCTCAAATCCTCACACTTGCCCATTTTTCCTGCTTCTAACACATCAACTTTGAGGACAAAATGTTCACTTGCTGCCTAATATATCCCACCTACTAACAGGTGCCGTGAGGAAGAGATAATCAGTGTTATTCACTTCACCTGTCAGTGAAGTATATCATTATAAGATTTTTTAAAAACTAGTCTGAGCGACAGATATATTTCATCACTTTATTTATCGGAAACCTCAGTCAATATTACTTATGCATTTTGTGCAATTTAAGGGTATGAATCATGCATATGATGTGTAATATTTTGTGTAATGGGATGTGATGTAATGCATGTTATGTGTAATGTGAAATGCTTATTAAATATACAGCATCTGAGGGTTGTGGTTGTGTGGTAGCGAATCGGGCACAACACAGAGCAACAATCCAATTACATCCCAGCAGACGGGCCTGAATCATTCTGCTGCACATTACCGTGTTATTGAGATGATCTGTGTCATGTTTATCTTCTCCAAGATCAAATAACCTCATTTACTAATGGCAAGCCTTTGGAGGTTTTGCATTCTCCTCTGGCTATTAGGAGGTACATAATATTTTAGCCGCATCCTGGTGTTTAGGGTTAGGAGTCAAAAGCAGCAGATTCTTTTCAAATCAAATCATGTCGTTTTCCGAAGTGATTAATGGCACTAAAAGACATTTGGAGTGTAATTTCTCCCAAGAAATAAGTGTTTTTTTTGCTTCTCTTCTCAGCTTCCCCACAGTTCCTGAAGAAACCTTCTCACATATATGCTCATGAAGCCACAGACATCATCTTCGAGTGTGAGGTCACCGGCTCGCCCGCTCCCACCATCAAATGGGTGAAGAACGGAGATGCCGTCATTCCCAGCGACTATTTCAAGATCATTGTAAGTTGCCAGCTAGCTCTACTTGAGTGAGGAAATGCTGTTGACCTTTTTGTCATGATAATTTGTGATACAGAATGCACTATAACAGTGAATGCAGATTAATATATCGTCTAGTTGACAGCAATACTCTTGCTTGCCTCTTTATAGAAGGAGCAGAACTTGCAGGTGCTGGGACTGGTCAAGTCAGATGAAGGTTTCTATCAGTGTTTAGCTGAGAATGACGCTGGTAATGTGCAGTCGAGTGCTCAGCTCATCATATTGGATCAAGGTACGTCTAAGAATGGATATTTTTTAAACGTTTTCCCTTTGTAAACCCTACTGGATAATCCAGCTTAAGGTGGTTTAGCTGGTTTAAATTGTTTCTGGCTGCTCCAAGCTAATCATTTATGATCAGTAGCTAGTCTAGATAGTTTATCAATAGGAATGCAACTACTATGGTTGAGATTGACGTGGTAGACCTTCTTAATAAAGCTGGTCAGAGCTGTCAGACCCGGACCAAACCTGCTAGTATGTTCCTGAAAATCAGCTTGACCATCTTAAGTTGGTATCACCTGGTTATCACCTAGTTCTGAAAATTTTTGATGTACATCTCATTACAAAAGTGTTCATAACATCTCATTATAGTCTTAAGGGTGCTCCGATCAGGGTTTTTGCGGCCGATTACCAATCACTGGATGCAGTATTGGCCGATACCGAAATAAATAATACTACATAATAAATAGAAGGCTTCAAATAGACCCACTGGGGTTATTTAGCCATTCTTAACAACAATGTATTTTAAATATAAAAAAAAAAATTAAGAGATGAGAAAGTATCATGAATTGACAACTCTTATTTATTGGCAAGCAACATGTCCAACATATTCCATTCCCTCTCTTAGAGGTGATTAGGAACAACTTAGAGCTTAACAAATATAGCATTCCTGTGAAATAAATGATAAAAACACAGAACAGTCTTTATCAACAGAAAGTAATCAAAATAACTATAGACTTAGGGCCAGATTTACTAACAGCTTTTGGCGTTAAAAAAGTACTGTCAGGATTTACTAAAGACATGCAGTGATAAATTAGCGCTGAAGAGGCGTGGACAGGGTTATGTTTGCGGCTGATCTTATTGCATATGCATTTGTAGGAGTTTCCCTTTCAGACGCAAAATTTATGGGAGGAGAGTATTTAAATGAATCATGCAATGTGATTTACTAAGGTTTGCGCTCGTCAATTTACTAGTGTTTCACGCCATTATTTACCGTCGTCTTAAACCTGACGCTAACGGGTAGATTGCGCTGGTCATTATGGAAATGATCCGGCTGTGTCTGTGTTTATTAATTTGCGCATCGTCAGTAAATCAGGCACAAAACTGTCCACTCCCATCGGCGCTTTTATGGAATTGCGCTCTCACGCTAATTTGCCCTGTTTAATAAATCTGACCCTAATCTAAGTCGCTCTTTGTCTTTTGTTGTTTGACATTAATGACACAGACGGCAGCCGGAATATTAGGCTGCTGTCACTTTAAGACCGAATGCACGGATCCAATATACTGATACACGTGACTTATTTCCCAGCTGTTTATGTTCACTTAAGACATAACCGATGGTGTTTAAGTGAATACTCACCAAGTGGGGCATTTTGACAAATTTCTGTGTGTTTTTATCCGTTTAGGCGCGAACCCGAATCTCAAGATTCACTTTGCTCGTCCGTGTTCCACTCCGTCTAGGAGCGCGCGCACAGAAAGCCGCTTGGGAACAGTATCTTAATGCATAATGCAGTTTTAATAACTCTTTTTATTATCGAGCACGTCCTGCAGTTTAGCAACAGTAGACTGCATTTTACGACACTGATCTAGCTGATTTGGACATTAAGTTTGGGCTTTTAGGGAGGAAAGAAAGCGCACCGCTGTGAAGGAAAGAAATGCACTAAAATCGCACAGCTCTAGTTTCTTGCTGTCATTGCTGTAGGGTTTCTGTCTGCGCTCTCAGCAAAGACATTGCAGATTTATTATCCTTTTCAGACACCTGGTAGAACTGCCAGACCGGTGAATGTAGTGATTAAATTTTAGCTGCGCATTGAAAAATTGTCTCACAAGTTTTGTGTCATTGATCGGCTCTTCTAAGCTCTTCTAAACTATATAAAGCTATTATCGGCTGATAACGTTCGGCACCCGATCAATCGGAGCACCCTTACATAGTGGTCCATTTAGTTTTACAACAATATCACAACTATTTTAGTGTTCTGTTAAAAAAAACCCTAAACATCTCAGAGAAACCGGAGGATTTGTCCATGTAGATGATCTTTCTTTAATACTAATTGAAAGTATAGTGGTTGAATCTAGTGTTGGTGTAAGTCAGGTGCATGATGCCATCTGCTGCAGCTTCCTGTCTGGCAGTGCCACCTGCTCAGTGTATGTGTGAGCGCTCACAGCCATGTGTGTGCCAGAACTGGAGTTTAATGTAAAATGTGAGGTTGCAATGGTGTTCTGGATGGTTGCTGGGATATTACTTGCCCGGTCAGAAGAGCCAACCACTGAAGTCTCTGATATTCTGGTCCCTAGGTCTGCCAGGCAAAAACGTATAGCATGATTTTTGAGATATCATAATATAATATAGGGCTTTGGTCAACTCCCTGTCCTTATGAGCAATAGAAATAGTAATAGCAACTCTAAACATTTAAATCCAACCATCTACGAGAGCAGCACTGAATGCACAGATTTGTTGTCAGATTTTCACTCCTTTTCTGTGAAATTAGTATCTTTCTGAGATGAAGCCAGTGTTTCTCTGAATTCTCTATGGGCCATTGATGTAGTTTTTGCTCCTCTTGTACGAAAATGGTCTGTAAACACTTTATTTTGGCAGACGTGTTCTAGTTAAAGCTGCTAGACGGGTCTGATTGGAGGCTTTTTTTGAAGCCTCACTTCTTGCTGCCATCTGGACTAGCACATGGTGAATAGGAAAACACGGTTGCTTATCTTCACTTATTGTTAGAGCTGATTGCTGAGTTTATTAAGTTACAGACAGGGAGTTTGTGGCACAGTCTGTGAAACTTGCTCATTATAATTTTTTTGTAAGGGAATATATGCTCCCATACTCATTAGTGTAATGCAGCATTGTTTTTCCCCTTAGCTCTAGATTTGACATGCTGTGAAACTGTAATTGCAGAGATTTTATGTAGATTTGCTCATGATCTTTAGATTAAAAAGCACAGAATTGGTCTGTGGTTGAAAACAAGGAATTTATGAATGACAACTGAAAGAGACCTACAAACGTCCTAGCAACCACCCATTACACCTCAGCAACTGCTACTCTGAACATTGTAGCAACTGCACAGCAAGACAGTGGCAACTATTCACCCTTGTAACTGCACAACAATGTGCTAAAGACTACTTAGAACGCCTTAGCAACACCCTGTTGACTACCTATAACACACTAGCAACCTCTTAACTAGGAACTAAAGACTATTCAGAAACCACATTGCAACACCCTGGTATGGCTACCACCCATAAAACCCTTGCAACAACAGAACAATGTGCTAAAGACTACTCGGAACACCCTAGCAACTGCATAGCAACACCTTGGTGACTACCTATAACACACTAGCAACCTCTTAACTAGGAACTAAAGACTATTCAGAAACCACATTGCAACACCCTGGTATGGCAACCACCCATAAAACCCTTGCAACAACAGAACAATGCGCTAAAGACTACTCTGTACACCTTAGCAACTGCATAGCAACACCCTGGTGACTACCTATAACACCATAGTAACAATGCACTAAAGACTATTAAGAACTCCTTAGCAACCACATTGCAACACCCTGGTATGGCAATCACCCATAAAACCCTTGCAACGACAGAACAATTTGCTAAATACTGTACTACTCGGAACACCCTAGCAACTGCATAGCAACACCCTGGTGACCACCCATAAAGGTCTTTGCGCACTGAGTTTTTTCAGTTTACGTCATCCGGTGGCTCTGAATTGTCAAAACCCCTCTCAAAATGCTTGCTACGAATGCGAAAAACGCAGAAAATCGAACCCGGTCTGAATTTGTTTATGACAGACAAAAGTTTCGGAGGCAGTGTGTAAACGTGATTGACACAAAATGAGGTTGTATTTATTTTTAACGTGTGAAAATTTTGGATGAGAATTTCGGACTCAGTGTGCAAGGACCTTAACACCTTAGCCAGTGGGGTCTTGTATCACCCTGAAGAGGTTTCTTTGCGTAACAATCTGCCTATAACTCCAGGCCCCCCCTAAGGGTGCCCCCCCCCTCCCAGCAACCACTTAGCAACACCCTGGCAACCACCCACAACACCCTAGCACAATGGTGCAAATCTTTGCACAGCAAGCATTCCTTCATCATGGAAACTACATTGTAATCATCAAATTCATCGATTTGAATCTTTGTAGAGACTTTGTGCAGCACTATGAGTAGAAATGTGGGTCACCACAAACATTAAAAGATGTGTTAGTCATATAGCTGGTGTGAGATCAGGACGTGACCTGACAGTTTGATGCTGTCTCACGGTTTGAGCTTGTTTACTTTCCCTAGATTAATTTTAATTCGATATTTGCATGTAAATGCTTGTTTTTCCTGGTAGTGACTTATTACTGTTATTAAGGATTCATGGCAACTGGAAAAATGCAAAATTTTTATTCCCTTTTTTCTTTCTTTTCCAAAAACCTTGTATGGCACAAAAAACCCACAAAACCCATTTCCCAGCATCTGTTTCAAAACAGAGCTCACAGTAAAAAACACAGTCAAATTAACACTTAAAGTGTTCATTTTAACACTACTTTGGATCATATATGGTCCCAATCTATCTAGTGTAAAAAGTTGAATTTACAGTGTTAATATAGCACCTTACAGTGTAGAAAAATTGCACCGCAAGTGTAAAGTGTTACACTTACAATTGTTGTTTAAGTTTTACACTATGGGGAGTTTAACACCCCTGGTGTTGATTTAATTCCATTGGATTACACTGTAAGTGTTATTAATAAAGTATTCTGTTCAGTGCTAATTTTTTTTACACTATTATATGGTGTTAATGTACAAGATCAGACATAAAATCAAGAGTCTTCAGACAGATGTATAAATCCAAAATTTATTTAACAAATGGGCAAAGCGGCTACTTTAAAACATATGCCAGATGTGTAAAAGTCAATTAGTCAATCACATTCATGAGGTGTTGCACAGAAATAAAATAAAAAATAAAAAAGTTAATAAAACGCATAAAATCATCAAATTTGCCGAGACATGAACAAATATGACAGGTAGATTTGACGAGATTGCAGAAAGCTACTTGTCGACAGTTGTGTAGCATCCATGAATGCTGTTCCTCTTTGTCCCATCAGCGAGCAGGTATGGCTGTGTGGTCTCTTCAATTCAATCAAGGTGTTCTTGTATGTTTATCCCTGCCTACAGATCATAGACAAAACTAACACTCAAAGTCAGCTCTCCAATTGGCCGTCTTTATATTAGTTTTCCACAATACAATCAACCCAACTGGCGATATTTTGAGGCAGACAATAGGTAGTGTGACAGGAATGTCCAAATTTACCTTTTTGAAGATGACAAGGTGTTTTTCAGCTTGATAGAAGGACATCTTTCCAGGTCTCTTGCAGCCTTGTGGAGATGGTGGAATCAAATGAAGTAGGAGACGAACTGATGCAGGATCGTTGCCCCATTCTAAATAACAGATGTGACAACTTCAGCAAAAAATGCATGGACGTGTATAGATAATCTTATTCTGAACTATAGTCGAACCCAGTGGTTAAATTGGGCCGGGGCTCAGCCCTGTTTGTGTCCTGATGTGCCTGTTTGCAGTCAGTTGCCTACTGGAAATTATGTCACATAAAATTTGATGAAAGTGATGCTTTTGAAAACATATTTCTGACAATACATGAAAGATTTTTGAAATGGCATGTCTATTTTGTCTCGGCGGAGCTGAGATGAGAACAATCGGAACACGGCCGTATTCTTGTTCAGCTGCTTAATCTCGTTGGCAGTCGACTATGATCGCGCACCGCTCGCGCATGCGCATCTAGGTGACACGGATAAATGTACGCAGCAATACATAATGAATGTTCCTGGGAGATCCGTAGTTGCGCGGGATGTGGAAGCATGCAAAAGTTCCAGAATGTGTACAAAAAGTGCCCTGGCCTTGAATGACAAGGTAAGGAAAATAAGACTAAATCAAAATTAAATAACCAAGACTATGTTGACCATGTGATTTTTCTCAGGAGATGCTTTAAGCATTTTACTTCAGACACCGGATTATCAGCAAACTGCCAAGAGAACTGCTAGCTGGATACTCAAAATAAACTAGCAATCTATTCAGTCAGCATATTTGTGTTTGATCTGTGTGAATTACAGAAATATAAGACTTCTAGACCTACTTTTAGCTACCAAGCAACCTTTCCACAAGGATAGATTGATTTTATTTTTGTGACTTGTGCATACCGATGTGAAATGACGTGGAGTAGGCTGTGTGTGTGTGTGTGTGTGTGTGTGTGTGTGTTGTAGTAGTAAAGAGAGAGAATGGGAGAAGGAAGTTTGTGTGAGGTGGACCTGGTCACCACAGACCCAAATCTTCTCAGCTGTTGCTACTGTCATATGCTGCACTGTCTCTTCATGTGGCACAACATTATGTTTGGCACGTTGTATGGGTCACTATATCATAACAAGGTAATACAATGTGTAATCAAGTGATGACTGATTAACAGTAATGTAAATGCTAAATGTCCTAATACCTGTTGATACTACAACAATGCAAAGTATATGCTCTTAACCATTTTTCACATATCATGTAAGACTCAATTTCTCCATTTCTTTGCACAAAACTCTCCAGAAAGTGCCATTTAATGATTTATTTTTCAAAAAAAAATTCCTGGGGGAGCATACCCCCGGACCCCCCACATAATAAATCCCAATTTAACCACTGGTCGAACCTGAATCATCGGTTTCAACCTCTTTCACAGCAGATTCTGCAGTCAGTCAGGTCCTTGAAGGTCTTGGGAGAAGCCTTTCCAGGAACTTAGCCGAGGTCTTCTCACCAAAAATCCAAACAAACAAAAAACAAAAACATCACCAAACAGTTACAGTACATAGCATAATCTCATATCTCATATCATAACAACGATATCTCTCAGGAACCATTCTGTTCAGATGATTGTGTAGTCACAGAGTAGCGCCGTTCACTCACACCTGGCATTAACATTCATCTTGGGTGACGCACAAGTGAACAACTCGAAGTACAGGTGTAAACGCACCCAAGACGCATTGAGATTCGATTGTTTTGATGAGGTCTAGGCCACATTCTTTTATTAAAGGGTCAGTTCACCCTAAAATTAAAATTCTGTTATTTACTCACCCTCATGTCGTTCCAAACCCGCAAGACTTTCTTGAACACAAATGAAGATATTTTTGACGCTTCAAAAAGTTCATAAAGAGATCGTAAAACTAATCCAAATGAATCAAGCAGTTTTGTCCAAATTTTCTTTTTCTTCTGTTTGTGTTCGTTGATTAATGTTTATATGCGAATAAAAGTCTACATTAAATCTATTCATCACAAAGCGATCGAGTCTCTTCAGAAAATTCATTCATTTGGATTGGTTTTATGATCTCTTTATGAACTTTTTGAAGTGGTAATTGCGTGGACTGTCAATGGAGGGACAGAAATCGCTCAGATTTAAAATATATTCATTTGAGTTTTGAAGATGAAAAGTCTTTTCGGGTTTGGAATGACATGAGGGTGAGAAATGTCAACAATTTTACACTTTTGGGTCAACTAACCCTTTAACTTTTTGCAGTTTAATATCTTGAATTAACACGATGACAGTGATTGATGTGTCATCATGAATCAAGACACACATCAATCACCCAAGACACGTAAATTCCAGGTCTGAACAAAGGCAGATATTGTGTGATTGCCCAGTTACGATCATGTTCATTTGTCATGTTTTAAAATTTGTACTGCACATAGAATAATATATAAATGACACTCACAATTCTGGATTCATCTTCAGCATTCTGTTGCTTTCTTGAAGGGCTTCCATCACTCAGAAGAACAGTGTCATCAGACTCACAGTTTGCAATCTCATGAGAGGAGCTTCCTTCACGTGACACTGCAGGGCTCTGGGCCAATTCTATTGGAAAAGGATTTAAAAATAATATTTCCAAAAATTCAGTAATGCAATACAATTTAAATTAGTAAAAATAATTGTGATTACCCTTCATTTTGATTATGCTGAGATATGTCTATAAAGCATGGGTGTCAAATTGTAAAATTATTTATATTCACATCCTTCATTTTAGAATCAATCAAATGACTGTTAAAAGTTAATAGCCACAAAATCTTGTGCAATGTTCACATGGAGGCCTGAAACAGTTTCAATTTATTTAATCTGATTATTAAATACATTTATATAATTTAAATTAGCAATGTGAGTAAGGCATCTTAAAATGAACTTGGTGTACTACATTAGATTTTATTTTACCATTAATTTATTAATGGTATTTATAATGGTAACAGAAAATACAGATTCATATTATTAAAACACAGACAGATAAATATTTAGGACATTATTTATCCCAAAATAACATGCAGTATGAATTGATAGAGTCTGATTTCAAGCTAAAGTACCTGTATGCTCTGCCAGTGCGTACGCAAATACTTGGTAACTGAATTGGAAGACAGACGGATTTACAGATTAGCTTTAACTCACTTTCACAATGTTTGAACTGAACTGTCATAAAAAACTGGTAACGTTAGCGTGTTTGTGTCTTGACGCAGATATGACGACATGACAGACATGATATTCAGTGCTAAGAACAAGCAACGTACAGATTATGTAATTCACACTTAAACATAGGGCGAATAAAAAGTTTTTAAACGCTTCCCCACCCCAGTCTGCAAAAAGACTGCATTTGTTTGCACTGCGCGCTACAAGACACTTAACCCTTAATCACTCCTCAAGTAGGGTTTACATTTAAGTCCCTTGGGGTCAGATAGACCCCAAACTTTTACAGAGCGATTGCTTAAGGAAATATAAAATTTTTTTATATGGCAAACTATATATCATTTTTTTTATTTACTTCTCAACTATACATTTATGCTGTGTTTTTGTGGATATTTGGTAGTTTTTTACCTATTTACCACACAATTACTTAACTACGCCATAAATCGGCTCATGAAAAATTCATTTTTTATAAAAAAATCACTTAAATGATGATCTTAATTAAATCTAAATTGTTTTTGGACATTGCTCTATGTGTTAGGGATAGAATACTGTCATCTGCAGGTTTGTGGAAAAACTTTAGGAATTCTAGTTAAAGAAAGAAAGTGCAATGACCACATATATCCACTAGAGGTCCATAGGGACTCATTTCATTTTCACTTCATTTTTCTTGATGCTTCAACTTCTCCTCACAGCTTTATGATATATGTTTTGTGAATATATATTTAAACATTCTAAAATACATTCAGAATTTGTATTTTTGTATTTATTTTTGTTGTTTTCTAAAATATTTTGAATTATTTGCTTTTGCAAATTGATACATACATTTGCAGAAATGTTACAAGTCACCACTAAAAGACATGACTGTAATCACATACTGTTTATTTCAGAAAATTATTTATCACAAATGGTTTATTTTTTTAGAACGAGATGAATTTTAAAAAGTAAATAAAACCAACACAATACAAAACAAAACAGCAGCACCAATAAACAGTTTACAGAACAATAAAACTTTCCTCTTTCTTTTATCTGCCATTTTCCCTCTCTTTCTGTGTGTGTACATGTGTGTGTGTGTGTGTGTGTGTGTGTGTGTGTGTGTGTGTGTGTGTGGTGTTGTGTGTTATGTCTACCCCTTCACACTGTTGTGCGTTTATGTCTGATTTTATTTGCCAAAGTCTAAAAAATGCCCCAGACACCTGTGTGTGTGAGTGAACACGCTTTTTCCATGTTACATTTGTGCTCTAGTATTAGTCCTTCATATATGTATGGAAATTTTTCAGATTTATGCCAGTTTTGTTGATTTTATTTGCCAATTTCTATAAAAATGCTCTCTGTTGCAGACACACACGTGTGTGTGTTTGTGTGTGCGTGTGTGTGTATGAGATAGAAAGTTCGTTCCACTTTGTGTTTATGCTCTAGGACCAGACCTTGATTTAAATGTAGAAATTTTCAGATTTATAGTGGATTTGTTTTATTTTTTTTGACAAACAAAATGAAAAAAAAATCATTTTCAATGTGGGGTCAATCTGACCCCGAGGACCTTAAACGGTAAATTTTTTTTTTACACACCTTTAGAACAACCAAATCAAGCCCAGATTTTTTGTGCGTGTTTAGATAGATTATTTAGGAAAAGTCACAGAGTCTCATACCCTTGAGATGAAGGCAACACTTTTTAAAAATGAAGGAAAAGTCCAGTGCGGTCAGCTGGACCCCAAGGACCGATTAAGGGTGAAACACACTGTTAATAATGCGCTTTAATTCTTAAAGCGTTAATGTATAACACAGCCACTTTTACCGTTTTCAATGAAAGGACACAACGTAATGCCACACTTAATGCTTTCAAAACAAATATAAAATTACCATTTGAAGAATTCTCTCATCTGCGCAGAAAAAAAGCCCAAATGTGGCTGCTTCAGACCTCCTCATCAACTTCAGTGCCAGACTCGCCGTAAAACCAGGCCTCTGCGTGACTGGAGGCGGGAATGCATAATTTCATGAAGGCTGTCAACAAACCAAAATGAAAGTATATATAACAAATTGTAAACACATCCCAACAAGTTTATTTTAAACGTAAAATCACCTTCATCCAGGAAATCAAATCGGCATGAGAAACTTTCACGTTCTTCTGTACATCTCGGCATCTCATGAACTTGACGAGCTTCCTTAATCCTGACAAAAACGCGCAGTTAATCATTTCTTAATGTGTTCACCACCATATTTGACTAAAAATGTTAACAAATGTATTTACTATTTAATTTTAGAAAGAGAAAAGCAATCCAACCTACCGTCTCGGTAGATAAAATGGCGTACGCCGTCGTCTTGCGAGGCAGCAGTCATCGAAGGGCGGAGTCAAGACTATTCGGCGTGGTTTTTTGCACTTTCAGTGTAAAAATAAAATTACACTATGTAGCACCCCATAATTACACTGAAGAGGAGTACTCTTTAACACTGTAGATTGTTAATTTAACTCTTTGGGAATTAATAACTTTTAACCCTGCAATTTTTACTGTGTATTTTCTGAGGGCTGGTAATCTGCAGGTTGTGTGTGTAGCAGTGTGAAAGGTGATGGAGTGAAGAAAAGCCAGACGAGAGCTTGAACACACTGTAGATGTCACACATGGGGGTTGATGGTTGCTTAGCTGTTACTGGACTTTACAAGCGGGCTCCAGTTCCAGGTATGCGTGTAGAAAAGTGATAGACGAAGATTCGATGTGTGTCTGAGCACAGACAAGGTGACGGATCTGAGAGCATACAATGCTGATTTGGGCTATATTTGTGTTTATATCTCAGCTGAGGAGCCTGTGGAGCCATAAAACATAAATAGTATGTCTCCGCTGAGGCCTCTCACTGTGTTCATATGACACTTTAACTAGGCCTGTGTGCCAGACACAGCTAACAGCAGAGCAAATATGCTTGGCTTATTTATGGCCACAGAAAGAGCCCTCAAGCAGCTTTCCAACATCTCTGCTTTGTTTACAAGATTCATCACTCAATGCTAGGAATATTGATGTGATTTAGTTGACATTGCGAAGCCTGTAGCTGTAACTAAACTCAAAGGAATTATTCTGTTTGAGAATGAAGAAATGTAATTTCACCAAAATAAAAAAATAAACTAGTTTTATGATGCACCAGATGACCGTGTTTGAAATGCAATACTAGATTACTGAAATAAGTTTCCTCAACTTCAGACATTTCTATCTCCCAGCAGTTGATTTTTTAATACAATTTTTGATAAAATTATTAAATTGGATCACAGTGATTTGGATAGTGGCTTCATGTTGACTTTATTGTTGTATACTTGTGCCAGACACAAACTTTCATTTATTTGGTTTAACTGTGATTATAAACTATGATAATCTGACATTTTTGTCCTTTTCAGTTTTGTTTTTTTGGTAATTTTGCCCGTGTTAATGTCAGCTGCATACATTTAGGCACAGGTGTGTATTTCTATTGTAATTTTACTATTTCACACCATTTCCTTTAATGAATCGATTTTGCACTGGTAACACAAAATAGTTCCTTTCAGGACCTTTTGGACAAAAATGTCCCCATTGAAACCCATTAAAACTGCAATTTTTAATCCCAGGGCCATTTCACTATAAAATTATGCAATCTTTGTTAATAGGCTTTCATTCTGTTGGCAAGGCTTCAAAATTTAAATTTTATTAGATTTAAATTTTTTATTTTTATTTTCTCAGGTTTGGCCTATAAAGCAAATACTCACTGTTTTAACTTTTTTAAATTGACACACAAGGGTTAAAATTTCAATAATTATTGTGTGAAAATAATTTATATCAATTTTCTGTGCCATCATTTTCACCACACAGAGTGTGTTGGGAATTTTTGACCATTCTTCTAGAAGCGCATTTGTGAGGTCAGGCACTGATGTTGGACGAGAAGGCCTGGCTCGCAGTCTCCGCTCTAATTCATCCCAAAGGTGTTCTATCGGGTTGAGGTCAGGACTCTGGATGAAATTGTCCAAAATGTCTTGGTATGCTGAAGCATTAAGAGTTCCTTTCACTGGAACTAAGGGGCCAAGCCCAACCCCTGAAAAACAACCCCACACCATAATCCCCCCTCCACCAAACTTTACACTTGGTACAATGCAGTCAGGCAAGTACTGTTCTCCTGGCAACCGCCAAACCCAGACTCGTCCATGGGATTGCCAGACAGAGAAGCGTGATTGGTCACTCCAGAGAACACGTCTCCACTGCTCTAGAGTCCAGTGGCGGCGTGCTTTACTCCACTGCATCCCACGCTTTGCATTGCACTTGGTGATGTAAGGCTTGGATGCAGCTGCTCGGCCATGGAAACCCATTCCATGAAGCTCTCTACACACTGTTCTTGAGCTAATCTGAAGGCCACACGAAGTTTGGAAGTCTGTAGCTATTGACTCTGCAGAAAGTTGGCGGCTTCTGCGCACTGTGACCCTCAGCATGCGCTGACCCCGCTCTGTGATTTTACGTGGCCTACCACTTCGTGGCTGAGTTGCTGTTGTTCCCAATTGCTTCCACTTTGTTATAATATCACTAACAGTTGACCGTGGAATATTTAGTAGTGAGGAAATTTCACGAATGGACTTATTGCACAACCTATCACGGTACCACACTTGAATTCACTGAGCTCCTGAGAGCGACCCATTCTTTCACAAATGTTTGTAGAAGCGTCTGCATGTCTAGGTGCTTGATTTTATACACCCTTATTTAGGGTTTCCCAATATAGTGTATATCGTTATAATCATTTACTTGAGTTCATGTTTCATCTGTAAAAACGTTTCTCTCAGTTGTTTATGAGCGGAACCGTGTGGAACTCAGAACGAGGAAATGAACGCAACACCGTCATTCGGAAGGGCGGGAGTTATGATCACTTAATATGATTGACAGGTCTAGAGCGAATGAGCTCTCTGACTCATAACAGACACGCACGGAAGAAAACAGCCGTTTCAAGCTCTTCAGATCGCATAATTCAGTGGAAAATGAACACTCTCACACTTTTGTGCAACAGCAGCTCAAATCTAATTGGATGGCTCGTTTCATCGCAGGCGTTGGGGGAAAAAATCGACTCACTGGTCGAAAAAAAAAATCTTGCTTTGTCGCGCTGCAATTGATCGCACTCGGTGGGAATAGCTCCATAGGGATCTATTGTTTCGAGCGTCATCGCAACATACATTCGCGTCGCTTAATTGCGCTCAGTGTGAAAGGCTTTTGCATTTTCTTTTTAATAATTGTTTTATATTTTAGGAAGGGGGTCTCTATGGTATCAACAACTGATATATAAAATGTCTGCAGGTTTGCTGAAGTACATTGTGAAATGCTAAATTTTACTGCATGAATTCTTATCCTGAACTCCCCATGCTTCGGTGTGATTTAATAGTCTTATGTTTGCTCACCATTGAAACAAAGTGCTATGGCTTGTACTTTTTTGTGTCTACAAATACCCTGAGTCCAAGCTTCTCAAAGGAGCACAGTGATATTTTTGGTATTGGGACTGAGCATGACAAATGGGACTAAAGTACATGTCAGAAAATAAATGATTTAGCTGAAGGATTTGAGCACGAGGGCTTGGAGCTCTTTGATGGAGCAGGCGGAGGTTTAGCAGGTGCAGGAGGGAATGGGGCGGCTGCTTGCTGACCCCGAGGGCCGGTATTGCTGGGTATAGACATACAGTAATGACGTGCCAGATGGGCCTTTGCAGCGAACACAGAGGAAGTCCCCTGCCAGCATCACGCTGCGACCCATAATCCTGCGCTTTCGTGCTGGGCAGTACATCCCGCCGAGGTGCCCGTTCCTCCCCCTAGATCTGCCCTGCTGCTCCGGCTTTCATCTCTCAGACTATGGAAGCAAGACGTCTCAGGAGACGAAGCGCTGCTCTGCATCACGTGAGAGACCTGTTTAATCTCAACAGGGGTGTTGATGGCCTTTAATCTGTCATCCTCTCATATTCATGATGTTTACTTTGAAGAGATAGACTGCTGTCACCGCTGCAATGGCACACGCTTCAGATCCAATGCAAAACCGCTGCGGGCCAGCCCGTATCTCCAGTGAAAAATTACAAAGACTATCGTGTACTTGGCTTCTTGAATATCATAGTAACTCTGATTATTAAAAAAAAAACGCTTCTTTTTGTATCCTTCCCTTCCTTGTCTTTGTTTGCTGCAACAAAATGGATTGAATTGCCAGAAAAAGGCTGAATATATTTTTAGGGCCCATATCATGAAATATCTAATGAATCTTTTTAAAAAACAACAACACAAAAAAGGAAAGAAAGAAAGAAAAGAAGCTTGTTTACGGAATAAAAAATACAAAAGGTAATTGAGACTTTTTATCTAAAAATTGCAAATTTACATCTCACAATTCAGACATAACTTGTAATTTTGAGTTTATTTCTCACAATTCTGAGAAAAAAGTCAGAATTGTGAGATGAAAAGTTGCAGTTTTTAACTGGGAGATTATATCAGAATTTTGACCTTTTTTTTCTCACATTTCCGAGTTTATATCTCACAATTCAGAATTGTGAGTTATAAAATTGGAATTATGAGAAATAAAGTCAGAATTGTAAGTTATAAACTTAGAATGGAAAGAAATAAAGTCAGAATTACAAGGTATTATTATTATTATTACAAGAGTTTATATCTAAATTTTCTGATAATTGAGAGTTGTACACTTGGAATTATGAGAAATAAAGTCAGAATTGTGTTATAAAGCCAGAAATGTGAGTTATAAATTCAAAATTGTGAGTTATAAATTCAAAATTGTGAGTTAAAAGGTCAGAATTGTGTTATAAAGTCACATTTGCGAGTTATAAAGTCAGAATTGTAAGATAAAAACTCGCAGTTGCGAGAAAGTCAGAATTGCGAGATAAAAAGTCGCAATTACCTTTTTTATAAGAGAAGACATAGCGATATAGAGAGTAAAGTAGTAAAACCTAGAGAATTGTGATTTGGCTGCCCAGTTCTCTTCAAACACTCCTATAGAGCTTTTAGCCTGTGTCTATAGATCAAGAGCTGCTCCACATTTCAGCATTAGTCAAACCTGTCCGATTTCATGACATGAGTGCAGGTGAAGAACATCAATCCTAGCAAGAATGAATGATATAACCCACTTTTTATGCCTCCACACAATATGAAAAAAGTCTTCATCCCCTCACGATAACAGCATGTTCCCTCAGATCAATAGTGGAGAGGTGTTAGATTTAATGCCAATGGATGAAGTCTGTGTGTGTCACATCTCCTGTACCGTGGCTATTTCAGTCTATACCCATCTGTGTAAGATGAAAGAAGCAGCTCACTAAGTGGTCATTAGCAGTGCACTGCGCTCCCTCTCTCAGACAGCCACATCATAAGCACATGGAGGTGAATGAGGCCATTTTTCCTACATTTATGTTTTTCCCATGTCCTCATGTTGTACAATTACCTACTTAGGATATTAGTGTGATTCTTGGTGACCTACATAGTATACAGTCATCATTGCTCTGAGCAACCATTTCTGTTTAAAAGGAGAAACTCATTTGCATACTCCCGAAATACCATTTGTGGAGTATTAAATGCATAATTACATCGATTTGAGTTAAGAATAATTCTTTTACAATTCCATTTTACACCAAAGGCCTTGTGACCTTTTTGCTTTGCTTCAGTGTGTATCATTAATAAGGCGAAGTCACCATCTGTTCCAGTGGCACCAGCTATTGCTCTCCGCTATGAATAGAATCGGTATTAATCTTCTGCCGCTAACCACCGTACATCACATGACTGCATTCACCATCAGACAGACTGAAGCTGATGATCCTGATAACATCCTACTTGACAAATTAATGTTGTCCAAACGTCGCATTTTGGATGTCATGAGGATGTTAAAACTTCAGCTTGGTGTGTTTTTAAATAGTTTAGTGCTTGAAGTGGGCCGGTACCGGCACCCCTATATTTTAATCTGTAGCGTACCCTCACTTTTTCTTGCGTACCAGCACTTCTCACATGCTCTGACCGCCCATACCGAAACATAAAATCAGGCTATTATAGAATCAGGCTAAATTATATACACAGTGTCACATTGGCCAGCTGGAGTGCCCATGATATCCACCAGAGGGCACTCCTCCCTTGTCCATTGCTATCATTCAATGAACTACATTTCCCATAAACCTTTGCCTGGACTCATCGTGTTGATTACTTCCACCTGTTTGTCATTAGCTCGTTTATGTTTGCCTGTTTATGCCCTGTGTGTTCATTCACTCATTGCGAAGTCTTGTATGTGTCACACTGCATTTCTGAGCAACTCCCTCGTCTCCTGTGCTTTGGTTCTGATCTTCTGCCCGATTTCCTGGATTCCCCTGTTTGCCCGTGCTTTCTTCCCTGTTGTTTGTTTTGGATTGTGTTCCCTGTGGTTTTGACCCTTGCCTCTCGTATGGATTACGATTGTTGATTACCCCTAATAAAAGCTGCGTTTGGATCGTCAATCCATGTTTCAGAGCAGTTTGTGACACATAGTGTGTTCGGCGCTTTTATAAGCCGTACGAACTGAACGGACCATCTGTGCAAAATGACTAAAGCCCAATTGTTCAATTTTGCATGAGTGGCGTGCACCAGTGCGCTCCAAAAGTGTGATTAGATTTGCGCGAGCCGTTCTTATCGTGACGCTGATGATAAAATGTGAAACCCATTTGAATTCTATTGAGAATGTACCACTTTAAAACACTGGAGAAATCAAACGTGATCTAAAACAGCAGGGTGTTTTTACACTTGAGTCCTCTTTAAAAGAACCGAACTCAGACTCCTTTAAGTGGACCAAGTGAAAAAGGACCCAGTTCTCTTCACGTTCACACTGTGCTTGTCCCTGAAAGAGGACTCGGGTCCTTTTTTTGTCCACTTAAGTAGGAATGTGGTCTCAGACCTCTTTGTGACTGTTGCTTTTTGGATCTAGTCCAGTTCAGTGTTTGATGGCTGACACTATGGCCTTCAACATTTACTTACATTGTATGTGCCTCATTAACCAAGAAATTTGTTTGTAAAGATTATTATTAATCATTATTTTTATTATTTTTTGTAAAACGACATTGCTACAAATGCTGTTCAATGAGCTTAACTCTAAGTTGATTATCTTTTGCACAAAAATATAAACTTTGTTGCAATACTACATCCATATTCTTGCACTATATCACAAATCCACTTTTGTAAATAACATTTATTTTGAATAGTTTTTTTTTTAATCATGTTTTTTTTATTGCAGAAGGCAAAAAACAATAGGACAAATACAATAAAAGAAAGATGCAAATGAAAAAAAAAACTGCTTTAAATTGTACAGGTACAGTAGGTATACCTCAAAGCAGCATTCAAGTCAGAAATTGAATAATCAAATGAAAAAATAAAACTGCATATTCTTCACTGTATGAATAAAATACTGATTCTTATATTAGGCTGCTGTCACTTTAAGAACTACAGTAATGCACGGATCCAATACACTGATACACACACACAATTTCTTTCCCAGATGTTAATGTGAACCTTGTGTGTTTTTGACACTTTAAACGCAATAAGTCACTAAAGGGAATTTAGTTTAGTACACTGTGACAGCTGGCTTTCTGTGCACACGCTTTAGGTGTGTGTGCTCGTAAAACCGCATATCAAACATTTTAGTGCAGCCGCGCTCTCTTACACAGTTTGGAACTGGTTGAAATTACAGTAAACAAGTGTACGCTGAGAATGAATCATTTGTAGAGATCTGAGAGAAGAAGCAGATGAACAGCCGATTTGTACGTCATCTGATGACCAAATGGAAAAATCAAGTGAGCCCGGATTGATTTGTGTCCACAATGGACATTTTTAGCTGAAAGCAAACCGTACTCAGACCTCCTACTGAGATGGTTTTAGTTTGGTTTGCTTTGAAGGGGTGTGAGATCGTTTGGAGTTTTCACATGTGGGACAAAAATCACACAAACCGCTCAGAGCCCTGAAAAGAAGTGTGAAAACACCCTAAAAAGACTAAAAAAAAATCATCCTGCACTAACATAAATTAGAAAGCTTTTTAAACTCTTCATGACCACCTTTACAAGAATTTATCACGTTCTATTGCATTTATTGTGGTAAATTTTGACTAACTTGTAGAATTTATAATCTCTTAATGGAATAGATCTTTCACTAAAAATTGATATTACAACTGTGGCATGTTTTAGCTATACAGTTTCTAAATGTGTAGGTTGCCAGAGGAAGCAGAAAAGCTTCACTGAGAATGTCACGCAGCACACAAAGCTGAACCAGAGATAAATGCTGAGTGATATCATTTTTTTCTCCCTGCGGCTAGACAGATGAACATTGATGGCTCGTCTTTGTGGAAAACTGTAATTGCTACAACTAATGTTTAATTTGTTCTCCGTCTAATGGATTTTGTCATTTAGGGGAAGCTATAAGCTAATGAGGGCTGCTATTAGTGTATATTATAGAGCTCTGCATTATCAGTCTTTTCTCCCACTGTCTGTTCAGAGCTGAATAAGACATGAAGAGCACATCTCAACACAATACATCTCTCAGAACCGTTATAAGGTGCTTTTAAACTCTCAGAGGTTGCTCTTTCATAGCTCAAGAGACTTAATAAAGGCCCCAGATACATCAAGTCTCCTGAAATTCCTTAGAGAACATAAAATAGAGAGATTTTTGGCATACAGTAAGTCAGTATAAGCTGTGAATGCTCTGCAGACCCGAAAGCTTGGATTGTTCCCAACTTCACACAAAAGTATAGTAGTCCACACAAAAATATATGTATATGTACTCAATCAAACCCATATGACATTCACAGAAAGTATTTTTCTTCCCATCAAGAAAAAGCGCCATGCCAGGTTGTTGACATATTTTAGCTAATAACAATATACACTTTTTGTTGTAATTTTGAGATGAACTATTTTAAAAGTGAAAAATATGCCTCCTGCAATTCAGCTTTCTATCATGTTTTCCACTTCAGCTGTTTTTCTCCAACTACATGTCTGACATTCTTCCATTATGATTGCATTTTTCATGATTATTTCACTGTTTTGTTGATTTCCTGTCATGGAAGCCATTGTGTTATGTTTTTTTTTTTTTTGTTTGTTTGTTTTTCTTTTTATG
Source organism: Coreius guichenoti (assembly GCA_039654105.1). Taxonomy (NCBI): domain Eukaryota; kingdom Metazoa; phylum Chordata; class Actinopteri; order Cypriniformes; family Gobionidae; genus Coreius; species Coreius guichenoti. The sequence continues at coordinate 3,763,150 of CM077168.1, forward strand.
TGTTCTCCTGTGTTTTGCTCTCCACCCCTCCCTCCCTGTATTTCTGTGTGACTTCACTATCCGCCCCTCTCCACCCTTTATTCCTGCTTTCACTCACACACCCCACTGTCTGCACTCAAAGATGTATCCCTCCCCTCACCCCCTCCTCCCACCTCACTGACCCGTGCCACTACTGACCATCTAATGCCAGGCTCCAGAGGCGGCGCTGGCCCCACGCCCTCCGCCCCCCGTGACGTTGTGGCCTCCCTGGTCTCCACCCGCTTCATCAAGTTGACCTGGCGTCTTCCCGCTGAACCGCATGGAGAGGATGTCACCTACTCAGTGTACTACAGTCTGGAGGGCACTAACAGGTAGGGCATATATGTGTTACATAAACACTACTGTTTTGAAAGTTTGGGGTCAGTAAGATGGAAACAAATTTATTCTTTTGTTCTGCTAGGATTCATTAAATTAATCAAAAGTTACAGTAAATGTTTGTAATGCAAAAAATATATATATATTTCAAATAAACGCTGTTCTATTCTATTAATCAAAGAATCCTGAAAAAAAAATTAGCAGTTCCACAAACATATTAAGCAGCACAACTGTTTTCAACATTGTTAATAATCAGAAAAGTTTCTTGAGCAGCAAATCAGCATACTAGAATGATTTCTGAAGGATCATGTGACATTAAAGACTGGAGTAATGATGCTGAAAATACAGCTTTGATCACAGGAATAAATTGCATAGAAAACAGCTATTTTAAATTGTAATAATATTTCCCAATATTACTGTTTTAATTGTATTTTTTATCAAATACCAACCCTACATTTTTGAGCCGTAACGTGCCTGCATTTTACTAAAATTGTACCAAAAAGAATGAAATTAGGAATATTTTATATATATATATATATATATCAGTTTTATCTTGTAAAGTATTATTTATTCATCATAATATATATATATATATATATATATATAAATCATTGTATTACTATATATTTTGTACTATTTAAAATTACTTCAAAAAGTACTGCATTACGGTAATGAGAATTACAAAAATGGTTATGGTTATGAGAAGTTTTGTGCTTACTTGTCGTTAAATAATATCATAAATGCAAAAATGGTCTTGATTTTTTTTATGCAAATAAATAAATTATATATATATATATATATATAATATAGTCTCATATGACACTTCTCTGATTATATATATAAAACATTACAAATGTAATAAATATTTTATTTAAATTCTGACTATAAAGTGAAATGTGACCCAGACATGTTTTCGTGTCCTTCACCCTCCAAGAAGCCTTTAATTATGGATGCTATTGATTATTGTATTCTGTTCATTTGTTGCTATTATTTTAAGTCGCATGTTGTTCTTATTAATATTTATAACGCTGTTCTGTATGAGCTGCTTTTGACTGCAAAAAAAAAAAGAGACGCTTTGAACCCACAAATCAGCAGTCATCTCCTGTTTCAGACTCATGTGACGCTTCTCTGATCCTGTACAGGGAGAGGATCGTGAACACCAGTCGTCCAGGAGAGATGCAAGTCACCATTCAGAACCTCATGCCAGACACCACGTATGCCTTCCGCGTGGTGGCGCACAACAGAAACGGCCCAGGAGAGAGATCAGCACCTCTGAGGGTCGCCACCCAGCCGGAAGGTAAGAATGGTGTGGGAGCTGAAAGCTTGATCGAGAAAAATGTACCATGGGTCATTCAAAACGACAAACATTTACTGCTTGTAAAAGAAACTGTTATTTATTAGTAAAAGTTTATTAGTCAGACCACATTCATTCGCACAGCCGAAGCACAGTCGAAGCATAGTCAAAGCACAGCTGAAATACAGCCGAAGCACAGCCTAAGGACAGCCTAAGAACAGCCTAAGAACAGCCTTAGAACAGCCTTAGAACAGCCTAAGCACAGCCGAAGCACAGCCTTAGAACAGCCTAAGCACAGCCTTAGAACAGCCGAAGCACAGCCGAAGCACAGCCGAAGCACAGCCTTAGAACAGCCTAAGCACAGCCTAAGCACAGCCTAAGCACAGCCTAAGCACAGCCTAAGCACAGCCTTAGAACAGCCGAAGCACAGCCGAAGCACAGCCTAAGCACAGCCTTAGAACAGCCTAAGCACAGCCTAAGCACAGCCGAAGCACAGCCGAAGCACAGCCGAAGCACAGCCGAAGCACAGCCGAAGCTCAACCAAAACAATGTTCTCTGCAATACACATGGCGTTTTATTTTTTTAACTGCCAGAGGGCCAAACGTTACATAGTGTAGCTTTAGCATTCTTATCAAATCAGAATATGTTCTAATGAGATATATGGAGTTATTAAAATCTGATGTTTACTGACTCTCAACACAGTTACGAATTATGCTCTGATAAATTTCAGTGGGCAACAATGCATGAAATCAAGCTTACGCAGGTCGTGTTTACGCTCACGCACCTGTCTGGAGTGTGTTTCAGGCCTAAGAGATTATGCTGAACATTTTCTCTGGAGGTTTCCCAAAAACCTCAGTTTAAAATCTCACCATAGAAGTAAGCACCTGCTGACTTTTAACCAAACACGCCTCTTGAATAGCACTGAAGGTGTATGGCCTGACTCCATCAACGTGAAACATTATCAGCCCAAACTCAGTGCAGGAGACGCTGTTTCTGGGTCAGACGTGCTCCTCTGCGCGTCCTTGGCTCTGCCTGCTGTAAGCACTTTATAATGTGTGTTAGCGGGAGTCTGGCGCTCTCGGGAATCCTGCTGCGTGGAGATCAGCCTCTGAGGCAACACACATATAGCTGTGAACATTATGAATGAATTTGAACACACACACACACTCGTAGAACGCTCTTAATCCAGTGTAGGCGCCCCATCCCATCCCGGTATCAAAAGCAGCCGTTGATATTGGACAGAACGAGTGTCTGTGGAACTGAGATAAAGTGATTTCTCACTCAGATGCCAGAAATGCCTGATCAAAGTTTGCAAAATGATTACTGTAAGACACAGAATGCAGTTTATATTAGAGCTTGAATATGACAGATGGTTCAGTGTAACCATAACTGGATGAATATAGTTAAACGGTTGTTGCAGGCGTGTGGCAAAGTGGTTCAATCCCCTGTGGAGCACAAAAGGAGATATTATGAGGACTGTTCATGTTGCTCTTCCCATTACAGTGAAAGTATGTATTTAGAGACTGTCATGTTCCAGAAAGGACATAAAGGCACCAAAAAGGTAGTCCTTACTTGGGATGCATGATATATCAGCCACTATATCTGTATCGGCCGATATATGTTCACTTTTAATGTTATCGTTATCGGCCCGATAAGAAAATTTGGCCGATATATATATAAGATGATAAATAATGTATTATTTCCTTCAGCTGAGACACTTCAGATGCGCACTGTTCACCATGATGGGTTTGAATTGCTTTAAATATGATTGAAATCACTTCAAAAAGGATAATACAGTTTGCTGCGCAGGTCTGTCATATAATAAATAAAAATAAAATTAAATAAAATTAAAATGAGAACATTATAATTGTGTGCTTGGGACATGGATTTTAATGGTGAGACTTTTGTTTTTGTAATCAGGCTCTCAAAAATTATATAACAATTTGAATTTAGATTTATCGGCCAATATATCGGTTATCGGCTTTTAAATATAAAGAATTATCGGTTATCGATATCGGCCAAAATGTTAATTTCGGTGCATTCCTAGTCCTTGCTATTTAAGGGTTATATTCCAAGTCTACTAAAGCCATATGATAACTTTGTGGTAACTTTCTAGAAGACTTGGAATATAGTGCGTGAATCATATGAACCATTTTCATGATTCTGTTTTTTCATTTTTGGGGCTTGACAGTCCCTGTCCTTGTGAAAATAAGTGTGCTTAATTATATTTTAATGTGCGCTTCAAATCTTAAAAAAATATATAAAAACCTTTAATTCCAGATAATATAATATCAATGATACAAAAGGCCACTTATGTGTCATAATTTAGTTTTTAGCACACTTAAGTACACTTTTAAAAAGTGCAATTTGTAATAATGCCTTCTGTAAAGTACATTTTAAATAATTATGTTTTAATAGTTGTTTGTTGTGCTTTTAAAGAAATAATAACACACTAAAGCGCATATAGGTATTTTAATATAATTTGAACTGTCGTGTGTTATTAAATATTTAAATTTAAAATATTTTAAATGTACTAAATTGCAACTTTATCAAATGTGTAATTACAATATATTTAAATACAAGTTTCAATATAAATTTAGTTTACCATAAATGCCTGTCAGTACATTCAGCAGCACACTTTAACAATATTTCAAAGACAATAGAGTTATGAAATTACATATAAATATGTACTTAAGTAGATCAAAAAGTACTCTATAGTAGAGCTAATTGCATTAAATATAATTTATTTGTATGCAATTCCAGTTAAACATGCAGTTAAGTGTTCTTAAACATTACATTTTGTTTGTATATTAAAGTATATTATTTCCATAAGTACTCGTTTTAAAAGTATGCTAAAGTGTACTTTTTTCACTAGAGTGGTCACTCTACGCAATGTTTTATGGAAAAGAGCAGCGTGAACATTATTCATAATTTCTTCTGTTGGTTTACATGGAAAAAGTACAGTCACACAGGTAGTAAATTATGACAGAATATTTTGCTGAACTATTCAGGCTTCTCCAGTGGGATTGTCCCTTTAATAAGTGTATTGTGGGCTGCTTTGGATAAAAGTGTCGGCTCAATGACTACTCACCAACTTGGCCAGTTGTTAAATGTCTATACTATTTAAATGATATTATATTTCATTTAACGTAGAGCTCAGTTTCGATTGGCGCTACACGATGAGTCCCTGAAGGCATGTCAGTTGTGAGCGTGTTGGAAAACAGCACATTTAACGGACACTCATCGGAGCCTATAATTGAATGTAATGATTCATGACCCTAGCAAGTAAACAAAAGTTAAGCAACATAGAATCTCATTTCCATTCTCTCCGCTCTGCTGAGCAAATTAAATCACGTCAATCCTGCAGCCTGAGCTGGCGTGTGTTAGTCTGCTTTCTGCCAGAGGTGTCTGTCGACACACGCCGCTGACATATGCTCAGCTGAGGAGAGATATCACTCTCTCTGTTCACGTCCATTTCAAAGTGCTTTATTGCCGTGACTGTTTTACAAACAATGTTGCCCGAGCATCAGTGGACATATCAGTGACAGACAAAAGGTGCTAGTAATAAAATAAAATAAAATAAAATAAAAAGATTAAATAAGATGAAATGAAATGATGAAATATGAAATGAATTGAAATAAAATGAAATGAAATTATTAAATTAAATTAAATAAAAAAATACAATGAAATAAAATAAAATTAAATAACGAAATGAAATAAAATAATGAAATTAAATTAAATTAATAAAATAAAATAAAGTAAAATACAATGAAATAAAATGAAATGAAATAATGAAATAAAATGAAATAAAATAATTAAATGAAATAAAATTAAATGAAATTAAATGATGAAATTATTAAATAAAATAAAATAATTAAAATAAATTAAAATAATAAAATGAAAAAATAAAATAAAATAACAAATAAAATAAAAAATAAAATTTATTGAAATTAAATAAAATTAAATAATTAAATGAAATGAAAAAGTAAAATTAAATTAAATTAAATAAGTACATTTAATTAAATAATGAAATTAAATAAAATAATGAAATTAAATTAAATTAAATAAAATTAAAAAAATGAAAAAATAAAATACAATAAGATGAAATTAAATGATGAAATGAAATAATTAAATTAAATTAAAAAATAAAATAAAATAAAGTAAAATACAATGAAATAAAATGAAATGAAATAATGAAATAAAATGGAATAAAATAATTAAATGAAATAAAATTAAATGAAATTAAATGATGAAATTATTAAATGAAATAAAATAATTAAAATAAATTAAAATAATAAAATGAAAAAATAAAATAAAATAACAAATAAAATAAAAAATAAAATTAAATAAAATAATTAAATGAAATGAAAAAGTAAAATTAAATTAAATAAAATTAAATAAGTACATTTAATTAAATAATAAAATTAAATAAATAAAATGAGATGATATCAAATAAAATAAAATAATACAATGAAATAAAATAAAATAAAATTAGATGAAATTAAATTAAATGAAATAATTAATTAATTGAAATGAAAATAATACAATTAAATTAAGTTAAAAAAAATTAATTAAATTAAATAAAACAAAAATAAAATGAGATAAGATGAAATGCTAAAATGAAAATATGAAATGATTAAATTAAATGAAATAAAATAATTAAAATGAAATGAAAATAATAAAATAAAATAAATACAATGAAATAAAATAAAATGAACTGATGAAATGAAATAAAATAAAATATATTAAAATAAATGAATGAAATGCAGTGCTTTCATAATGTTGTTTTTCTGAGTTTTCTCTATTCTTTGTATTTAATAGTCCAGGTTCCTGGTCCTGCTCCAAACCTGCATGCAGCGGTGACGTCCCCCAGCACAGTGAGTCTCAGCTGGGACGTGCCACTCATAGGCAATGGCGAGATCCAAAACTACAAAATCTACTACATGGAGAAGGGCATGGACAATGAGCAGGTAAAACCGGACCCCACATCCACCTTCACCCAGCCTCTGTGATATCATGCATGTATAAATAAAGCATTGTGATATTTAATGATGCATGTGAGATGTTCGTAGGTGGAACTCTGCGGTCAGTGTGATGTCCAGAGCACACGCTGTGGATCAGCTTTATTATTGATAACACATTTTAATACAGTCCAAGTCAAGCCACGTTTATTTCTATAGCGCTTTATAGGATACAGATTGTTTCAAAGCAGCTTTACAGGGATAACAGGAAAATAATTATTCAATGATGCAAACATTTCATTGTTGAGCTGAAGTCAGTTCACCTATAAAGCAGTGATGTCATCATCAGTTCATCTCTCATCCAATAGTGTCAGTGCAGTCAAATCAATAATATTGCTGAATATGAAGTGTTCCTGAAGTCATATTTTGTTTATTTCTGTACTAGCGGAAACAAGTTCTGGTCCCATTCTAAATATAAATATTCATGTACGTGTTTTTTATAGACATTGAAAACATTTTAACTTATTAATTTAGCAGATGTTTTTATTCAAAGAAAAACATATTACTAATCTGTAATACAATAATATTTTATTTTTATGTTTTTATCCAAAGCATTGCAGCGTATACAATTATATGAAATAATAATAATAATAATAATATTAATATAATCAAGATAAATAAATAAATGCGTAAATAAATCTTAATTATTAATAAAAATCTAATTAACTATTCATTTTTAATTAAATTAATCCAATATTTTAAATAATTTATTACTGATCTGTAATAAAAATTATATTTTTATGTTCTTATCTAAAATAATAATGATAGTAATAATGATACATATGAATAAATATGAACCTATGAATCATAGATCAAGATAAATAAATACATATAGAAATCTGAATTATTAATAAAAAATAAAATTAATTAATTATTAATTAAATTAATACAATGTTTTAAATAATTTATGAACAATCTGTAATAAAATTTTATATATATATATATATATATAGTTATTAATCAATAATTAATTATAAAAAATATTTTGCACATATTCATATTATATACGTGTATATTTATATCATATTTATATAATAAAAATATGTCTAATTATCAGTATCAGGCTAAATGTTTTCATTTCTATATCTGCGCAGTATCAGTATAATGTATATCCGTGTATATCTCTAATATGTCTCATCAGGATCTGGATGTGAACACACTGTCCTACACCATGACTGGACTGAAGAAGTTCACAGAGTACAGTTTCAGAGTGGTGGCCTATAACAAACATGGACCTGGAGTCTCCACCGAGGACATATCCGTGCGCACATACTCTGATGGTACATACACTAAATCTTCTCTAGTCAGTTTCCACCGCTCTGCTCCAAACCCATGCAGTCATTCCTTTTGCTCCTCAAAATAACTGTTACCCCTATCACTCTACTAGGCAATAAACCAACCATCATCTATATCCCTGCTGTAGTTGCATCAACAGAGCAATATCAGCAGGGTCCAAAATTAACTTTATGCCATACCTGTCAATGGTGAGTGAATTACTGGGCATAAAGATTTGTTGCCTCCCATGAAATTGTATTTTGTAGTTATTACTATATACTTCAACTGGGAGTCGTGAGCTTCTAGACATCGGTTACATTTTTTATGCTCACTATAAATTAGGCCAACTATTTTCTTTCAATTTCATTGGTATAACTATACTATATATTGCCAAAAGTATTGGGACACCCCTCCAAATCATTGAATTCAGGTGTTCCAATCACTTCCATGGCCACAGGTGTATAAATCAAGCACTAGGCATGCAGACGCTTCTACAAACATCTGCAGAGTCAATAGCTACAGACCTCCAAACTTCATGTGGCCTTCAGATTAGCTCAAGAACAGTGTGTAGAGAGCTTCATGGAATGGGTTTCCATGGCCGAGCAGCTCATCCAAGCCTTACATCAACAAGTGCAATGCAAAGCGTGGGATGCAGTGGTGTAAAGCACGCCACCACTGGACTCTGGAGCAGTGGAGACGTGTTCTCTGGAGTGACCAATCACGCTTTTCTGTCTGGCAATCTGATGGACGAGTCTGGGTTTAGCGGTTGCCAGGAGAACGGGACTTGCCTGACTGCATTGTACCAAGTGTAAAGTTTGGTGGAGGGGGGATTATGGTGTGGGGTTGTTTTTCAGGGGTGGGGCTTGGCCCCTTAGTTCCAGTGAAAGGAACTCTTAATGTTTCAGCATACCAAGACATTTTGGACAATTTCATGCTCCCAACTTTGTGGGAACAGTTTGGGGATGGCCCCTTCCTGTTCCAACATGACTGCGCACCAGTGCACAAAGCAAGGTCCATAAAGACATGGATGAGTGAGTTTGGTGTGGAGGAACTTGACTGGCCTGCACAGAGTCCTCAACCCGATAGAACACCTTTGGGATGAATTAGAGCGGAGACTGCGAGCCAGGCCTTCTCATCCAACATCAGTGCCTGACCTCACAAATGCGCTTCTAGAAGAATGGTCAAAAATTCCCATAAACACACTCCTAAACCTTGTGGAAAGCCTTCCCAGAAGAGTTGAAGCTGTTATAGCTGCAAAGGGTGGGCCAACTCCATATTAAACCCTACAGATTAAGAATGGGATGTCATTAAAGTTCATGTGCATGTAAAGGCAGGCATCCCAAGACTATTGGCAATATAGTGTATATGCCATGGTGGAGTGCTATGAGAAACATGAAAGTAACCATTGACAATGGTGAAATATACAGTTTAGTGATCATTATATAAAATTATTTGACTGCTCAGTACATTAAACAGAAAGCCATGTAATAAATGTGGATAAGTCGTCTCAGATGTTAACTAATGCTGTGGTCCCTCTGCTCAGTCCCCAGCGCTCCGCCTCAGAACATGACGGCTGAAGTGCTGAACTCTAAGGTAAGGCTGTATGACGTGTGGTGAAGTGTACAGTCGCTCTGATGAAGGCGCTCATCTGTTGCTGTGATTTCACTGCGATGAGCGGCACATCTGTCTATTGTCACAAAGCTTTACATCCTCATTTATTCTTCCTCTGCTTTCACCTCCCCCTCTTTCTCAAGATACAATTTATATTTGTCTAGCTGCCAGGGAATATGAGACTTCCTCCTCCGGTTTTATTCATGGGTGTGTTCATTGTTCTAGTCATATATAGACACACGTCTTGGGCTGTGCATTTAGCTCTATTTTGCTAAGGCAAGAATGGCTTTTGCTTTTAGGGTTTGAACAAATGCCTAAGTATTAAAGTGCACCTATTATGCAATTTTAAAGGTTCCTAATTTTAGTTTTGATAAAAGGTTTACATGCATCCAAGGTCAATAGACTCTTTAATTTTCTCATAATATACATTGCACATCACCTCATTTCTCAAAGAGTCTGAAAACGGTTTGTTCGAAGATTTAGGATGAAGAACATGAGCCATATTTAAGGACCACAACATCATAGATTTTGTTTTTTATTTTTTTTGCCATGACTATTTTAGAAACAATATTGCCAAAGCATCAATACAGAAAACATAATAATAATAATAATAATAATAACCTCACAATCAGTAAGTAAATAAATAAACAAAAACACATAAATACATTTATTTGCATAATTATGCTGTATGAATGCAGGCTACTATATATATATATATATATATATATATATACAAATTTTAACTCTTTCCTTGCCAGCGTTTTTTAAAACAGTTGCCAGCCACTGCCAGCATTTTTGATCATTTTCACAAAATGTTATGGCCCCCAGAATATTTTGTTGTATTAATATTACACCCACGTGATCTTATTCCTAAATGACAACGATTCGCCTGTGTCTATTAAACCTTTGACAAAATCAAAATCAGATCTATGTATGTCCTGGGATAAAAGTTTATAGTTCAGATATAAACACTGATATCACCCTTTGAAAGTAACTTGGTGCTTCAAATAAAGATTGTATCATTACATCGTTACACCAGTAGGTGGCGACAAGTGACTGTTAAAAAATGTGTTAGTCATTGAATCATTCATTCAAGAGATTTGTTCAAAAATGCTGATTCATCCAGTAATGAAACAAGTGAAGTCTTTGAGTGAGCCATTGAATCATTCACTCAACCTGCATTTTTTTAACATTTTAAATAGACTGCAGCAATTAACATTTTGTCAGAACCTCTAGTAAATTACATGTTATTTTGTTTAGTTGTCTGTTCAGAATCGTGATCTCTTTTTGAAATAAAAAAAAAAAAATGATTGTCAATTTATCCAGAATCGTGCAGCTCTAATTAATATCTGAACAAGAAATATATCAAAAGAAAGAACAGAGCCTCTGCTTCTAAATAAACAAACAAAAACATTTTATTCTAGCTTGCATGCATTCTTTTTTATCAACACTCAAAAGTGGGTAAGTTTCATAAAAATAAAAAAAACGTTTTAAACAAAAAGCTGAGGAAATCGCGTTTTTGTCATAAACAATGCTTCTGTCACTCGTTTCTGCTTCTTCTTCACCTGTGTTTTGATCCGGAGATTCAGTACTCTTTCAGAAGATGTGTCATAGCGCCCCCTACCGTATAACAGTGAAAACATGGATTGCCGGAAAATTCTGCCAATTGCCTGGGACCGTGTCATAAATGGCGGAAAATTCTGTCAATGGCAGGGAAAGAGTTAATATATCGGCAGCCGATATTATAGTTTAAAAAATTGGCAATATAACAATCAAGCAGTTGAGATTTGGGTTGCACTTTATTTTTGGTAACACTTTATTTTACAGTGTCATTGTTACATATGTTACATGTACTTACCATAGTAATAACAGTAAATTATGCATAATTACATGCAACTAACCCTAAACCAAACCCTAATCCTACCCTAACCCTATAGTTAATTAATATTACTCAGTACTTAAATATATAATTACACTGTAAAATAGAAAACCTTAAAATAAAGTGTAGCCTTATTTTACAGTATGTGTACAGTACAGTGTTCTTACCTAAGGAAGTACTGGGTAATATATAGCAACTAGGTTTAGGGTTAGTTCCTAGTTATTACCCAGTTCTAATCACTATAATAAAGTACATAGTATGTACATGTGGAACAGGACTGTACAATAAAGTGCAATTTGCTATCGTACATACCGCTTACTGTGAGTGTACAGTACATCTGGGTGATAGAAATAAATACAATATTAAATAACAATAAACATTCAACAAAGATTTTAAAGCACCCATCAATGGGCATTGTGGCTATACACAGATCCACACACTTTCAAGCCTGTAATGAGTTTTATGGCTCAGCAATTAGCACTGAATAATAATGAAGGCTTTACGTCCCAGGCAGAAGCTTTTTTTGCTTTTTGTATATTGCATGAGAAGACGGTTAATTAGTGAGCTCCTACGGACTGTATCCGGTCCGGGATGCTACGCAACAGACAGGGGGGATTCAATCTGGGTGTGTATAATGAACACAGTGACTTGTGTGAGGCCCACACTGGTACCAGCGTTCACCCTTGTGACCCATAAGTCAATCAAAACAAGTTTGTTTGGCTGAAAACACAAGCAGTAGTTAGCGAGGTAAACTGGAATTGGTAGAAAATTGAAATACAGTAATTGCAGATTTAATTCAGTTTATTCCCTCGTGGCCCGTGAACACGGCAACTGTGGATACTATTAATTAATTCCCCACCCACGCTGGGCGGCCCCTCTCCTGGCCTTCATTATCCCAGCAGGCACCGCAGGCCCTGCAGCGAGCCTCCTCCATCTATCCTGAGCCGCCGTCCCGCAGGCTCCTCTACACTTCACAGCTTTATCTATTATTCATGGGTTCGGTGCAGGACAGCCTCTGCTGCTCTCCCAATGCCCTCTGCTGCAGGACTCATATACTTCCACATGCTTTATGTGGAAGACGATCACGTTCTCTAATGGATGCCTCGGGGAGACAATGACTTAGGTTAGATGCCTGCGCTCAGGCTTGTTACTATGGTGTGCAGGAGCCCGGAGGAGCTGCTGAATAAATGACAGCGCTAATATACTCACTGCGTCAGAAATATCATACTGTATATTAGAGCTGCACGATTTATCATTAAAAGATTGTGATCTCGATTCAAACACCCACGCGATCTTATTCCTAAATGACAACGATTCGCCTGTCTATAAAACAGATTCAGATCGACGTTTGCGCTAGAGAGAGTAGATGTATAGATATGAAACAGCTTCACAAACAGCCTTTTCAACCACACAGTATCGTTATTTTTGTTACAAATATTCATATTATCACAGAAGCACTGTTAAAAGTTTATAGTTCGGATATAAACACTGATGTCTATAGTAGTGATCAAAATAGAGTAAATCACCTCTTGAAAGTAACTTGACGCTTCAAATAAAGATTGTATCAATTACATCGATACACCAGTAGGTGGAGACACGTGACTGTTAAAAAATGTGTTTGTCATTGAATCATAGGCTGCGTTTACACTTGGCATTAACATGCGATCACCGTGATACAATCAAGGACATGGCACATTTACATTTGTTCAAATTAAGTGGCCTCTGTATCTGGATAATATTTAAATTAGGTCTGTGGCGTGTTTGAAAGGCAGAAGCTTCAAATGGCTTTGTAATGTACTTTGCGACTGCTAAAAAAGAAGGTTCTTTATAGTATGAATAAGGGTAGTATGAATGAAATTCGGATGTACTATATTCCCCATGTTGTCATTGTCATGTGACTTACGCCGTCAGTTACATCACTTCACCGCCATTCACATCTCCTCTCCCGTGGCCTCATGGGATAGTAAAGTGTTCATTGAATGCACACTTCAGAATCCCGCCGGAAGTAGTAGGTCACTTTTCGCCTACTGTTTTTCGAATACTATGTATTCGGTCATACTACCAAAGACTATAGATATAGAAAGACGGTTCACTCCTATTGCTTATGAATGGGCGAAACTGCAACGCGCAATATGGCGGAATAGTCCCGCCTTCTAAAGTAAAAGAGCCAATCATTGATTGGTAAAGTCATTGCATCACTGCAGCTGCCATTAGAAGCTCCGGTTCCCATAGAAACCTGAGACTCACCCTCAGGACTGCACATGAGCATTGGCTCGTCTAGCCTGAAAAATAAGCTTTTTTAACGCTATTTGATAATAGGAAACAACATTTATGGGACAGTTCATGTTAGATTTTGTTGCTGATTTGAAATATGTTATTTAATTGTGAGTTCGGCAAGCAGTTTTTGAGATTCCAATATGGCCGCCGAGTGAACAGACTTGCCTTGAAAGGGACTTTGATACTACTCAGTAGAGCTGCATGACTGAAATCTAGAATCACAACTTTTTTGTTTCAAATAGAGATCATGATTCTCCCACGATTCTGAACAGACAACTAAACCAAACAACATGTAATTTAAAATGTTTAATTAATGTGAGTGAATCATTTTAAAAAAATCGGTTGAGTGAATGATTCAATGACTCACTCATAAAGACTTCACTTGTTTCATTACTGGATGAATCAGTGTTTTTGAACAAATCTCTTGAATGAATGATTCAATGACTAACACAGTTTTAACAGTTTCTTGTCGCCACCTACTGGTGTAACGATGTAATGATACAATCTTTATTTGAAGCGTCAAGTTACTTTCAAGAGGTGATTTACTCTATTTTGATCACTACCGTAGACATCAGTGTTTATATCCGAACTATAAACTTTTTTCCCAGTTATTCTGTGATATGAATATTTGTAACGCAGAAATAATGATACTGTGTGATTGAAAAGGCCGTTTGTGAAGCTGTTTCATATCTATACATGACAACGGCTCTCTCTGGGTCAGAATACAGATCTGAATGTTCGCTGTGATTTTGTGAAAGGTTTTAACAGACATAGAGCCCAATCATTATCATTTAGGAATGAGATCATGTGGTTGTTTGAATCGAGATTGCTATCTTTTAATCGTGCAGCTCTACTGCTCAGTTGGCATACTGTTACTATGAAGTCGGGAAGTATTACATTTTGGATGCAGCGACTGTGTTTATTGATGTAAAACGAAATCCGACTATGTGATATTGAGGATATTTTTTTGGTTTTCTCAACTGTTAACTTTGTAGAGCATCATGATCAGATGGCAGCCTCCTCCGGCAGATGCTCAGAATGGTGAGATCATCGGCTACAAGATCCGCTACAGGAAGGGTACGAGGAAGAGCGAGGTGGCGGAGATCACTTCAGGATCGCAGCTCTATCAGCTCATAGATGGTAAGATGAACAACATGTCAAACGCAGAAGGACTGACAGATATTTGGTTGGTTGTTTTCAAGTTAGCATTGACCTCTGCCAATAACTGTGCCCAGGGCTTAACATTAACACCCGTCAAATGCGTGTGTATTTCAGCTGTGGCGTGTAACACAGTCACTCCTACTAGACTACTAGAATTTTATATACATTTTTCAGTTGTAATCTTTTAAAAAGGCATCTGAAATAATGAACTAAGTACAATTTAGTGTTGTCAAAAATATTGTTTTTCGATACATATCTATACTGAAATATCTGAAACGCTTCCAATACTCATTTTCCACAGAATAGACACACAATACTTTCTCTCTCTCTCATCTCTCCGACAGCGAGTTACACACAAACCCGCCTCCACTCACTCACTCGTTTCATTTGCTCCGGATGAATATTGTTGCTGTTACAGGGCTTGAATTTCAGTGTGGGATTGCACATATTGTGCATAATTTTACTTATTCCGGCAGATTTTGTGCTCAAACACCCAAAGTGCGCACATAAAGCCGCCTCTCAGTACTAAATTGAGTTCTTTTTCACTGCTTATTGAGCTTAAACAGTCAAATACACACAAAATAATGAGAAAATGCCGGTCTATTCACGTAAACACAGTCAGTTTTGTTTTAAGTGAACATAAACAGTTGAGAAACAGTATAATGGATCCGTGCGTCAGGTCTTAAAGTGACAACAGCCTAATAAACCTGCTGCCAAATTATGAGATAATATTACAAATATCTATATGGCAGTTTTCCTCCATGATATCGATGTGAAAATGCTGAGTGGCTAGTATCTAGTAAAACCCACTAGCCACAGTGGCTGTGAGCAAAAAAGTCTGTCTCTGTGCCACTTGGGCCGATGAACAACTCTGTTTCAAACTCTACTGGCAGAAAAATATGTTATAGGCCTGACAGTTGAGTTACTTTGAGTTAATTTAGCACAATTAATAAAAAATGACACATTTATTCATGCGCCCTGATCCTATTTGAATAATTCATTAGTGAGTCATGTAATTAATTTGGTTAATTTTGTAAATCTATCACCCTATTCTAGAAACTGGCAACAGCGTCACCCATTGAAAAATCCAAATTGGCTGAGCAATTATTTTTTAGAAGGCACCAGTAAATTTTGTACTAGAAAAACTAATTTTTCAGACATATACCAAAATGGATGAGCCTGCAAAAATAGAGCCTCAAGTGACGAACTCTATCCATTAATGAAACAAAAGTGAAAATTAAATTAAATCCAAAATAGATTTCAACAGCTTCATGGGTGTCACGCTGTGGCTGGCATCAAAGAGCGTAATGGTTGTTTTCTTTTCCAGTTGAGTTGAGATGAGATGTTTCTCAGCTCAAAGGCTTGAAATGAAGTGTTAAGAGAATACATGGGTTGCTATATCCCACAAGGCCATAGTGCATTCGACGCTCTAAACAGACGCTTATTAACATTTTAAAGCAATTACGACCTCTGGCTTGTTTAAAGACAGCAGGCATTTCCCCCTCTGGAATGAGTGAGCTCTCATATTGTAGTTGTTTGTGTCAGTCTAGTGTATAAATCGTAACTCTAGGCAGTGCTGTAGTGTGTAGTTCAGGATGCTGTACAGAGGAGACAGTGATGATGATGATGCGGGGGTGGTTATCGATTTGGTCTCTCTCAGTAAATGGCTTGAGAAACACACATGAGTGAAGCGTCTTTCTGTTGGTTTCCAGAGAAAAGAGCTGAGTTGTTGATTGAGACGTAGTACTTTAGGGTACAACGGGGCAAAGGGCTCTTTTGATTTTATTTTCCTCTAAACCACTAGATGGCACAAAAACTTGCCTCAGCACTTTCCAAAACACCCACTTTCAAGATGCACGTGGAAATTTGGCTGATCACCGACAGCAGCGCAAAGTTGATTCTGTGCTGATTTGATCTAATATTTCATGTTTTTTAAAATGTTGTAGATTTAAGTAGCAAATGAGAATCGCTAAAATTATTGAATATATTTTGAGTCAAAGGTCTTCTTAATGATTTTCAGTTTTGTTCAAGCTAATTAAAGCAACAGTTTTTCAATAACGGAAGAATATGCAAAAGTATGGTATTTGGGGTGAAAGGCACAATAATTAACATGATAATAAATATCTGGCTGACTTTTCCATTTGTTGACATTGCATGGTTCGATTCAGATGGTAAATATCATATATTAAGTTGGCTGTCCACCGATCATATTTAAAAATATGATATTAATCATATCTTATAATTAAATATAATTTATTGTTACTACTGTAAATCTATATTAAATTATTATGGGATCTTCATCGGTGCTTTCAGAATCTTTCCATTTTAAAATCATTTTGCTTGTGTATTTTTAAAATATATTTTTTTATTAACATATTTTAATGACAGTATATTTATAGAACAAAAATGTATCAAAATAAACAGAAAATAGTACAAACTTCGCTAAAGTGATTGTTTTGAACAAGTATTAACTTATTAGCTAAAGTATTTGTGTAAATACTGTGTGTCTTTTGCCATTTATAAGATTTTTAAACAAAACAAACCACTTTTTCACACAAAATCTGTTTCTCCATCAATGTTCAATACAAACATATATATTTTTTTCTGCAATCATACACTATGGGAGGAGTGAAAAACACATTTTTCTTAAGGTGTGCCTTTCGCCCTGTTGTACCCTACTATTGCTAATACTTGTGGTTAGGGATTTGAACTAGCAGCTCTCTGGGAACCACCCAGAACATCCTGGGAAGCAATGTGAAAAAACTGACAAATCTAGTTCATTTGTGCGATTTTAGCTAAAAAGGTGTCCTTATTTCACAAAGCTTATAGGCCTGTATTGAGGTTCTTCCTGTATTTCTCAGGTCTGCAGCGAGGCACTGAATACATGTTGCGAGTGTCGGCCATTACGGTCAACGGCACGGGTCCAGCCACAGATTGGACCACTGCTGAGACGTTTGAGAGCGATCTGGACGGTAAAATCAGGCAGACATCCTGTGAATACTGGTGCTTGATTAGGATGACAAAGTGTAATTTGGCTCCTTCTTTGGTTTCAGAGACCAGTGTGCCAGACGTCCCCAGCTCTTTGCATGTGCGGCCACTTGTGAACAGCATTGTAGTGAGTTGGACGCCCCCGGAGAACCAGGACATCGTGGTGAGGGGTTACACGATCGGCTACGGGATCGGCAGCCCTCACGCCCAGACCATTAAAGTGGACTACAAACAGAGATACTACACCATTGAGAACCTGAGTAAGACCCTTCATTATAATAATGCCGCTTTGCACCCAGTGTTGGGTGTAACTAGTTACTAAGTAATTAGTTACTGTAATCTAATTACTTTTCCCTAAGGGATTACTTTTTTTTTTTCTGTAATTTAATTACAGTTACTGCTGATGTAATTGAACTAAATACTGTGTATAGACTGTAGAACAATTATATATAATACAACAGTGGAATAACATCAAAATGCATGTTTTTATGCGTCATTCTCACATTTGTAATACTTTGGTCAGTTAATAAGAATTTATGTAGTTTTATATTATTTATTTGAATGAATTAAAAGCGGCGTTTCATGTCTATCCTTGAATCACTTAAATAGTCGAGGTTGATATAACATTTAGAAAGTAATTAGTCATAAATAATTAAATACTTTTTGGAGAGAGTAATTTGTACAGTAATCTAATTACACTATTAAAGATGTAATTAGTAACTAGTAATTAATTACTTTTTTAGAGTAACTTACCTAACACTGTTTGCACCCAATACAATTTCAATTTAATGCAGAATATATTGTAAACAGCACAGATTAAGGAATAATTTTTTTCGGATTAAAATATATATTTTGTTTATGAATAAATATATTACAGAATTTGCTTCAAGGGACAAGAAAATACATTTTTAAAGTACTTTTTGGGAAATATAAATATATATAAAGATTCAAATTGAAAAGGTCTTTCTTTATTTAATTTTTTTCTTTATTTTTATTTCGAACAAAAAATAAAAGTAAAATAAAATATAAAAATACAAAAAGTGTATTGCAACATACTGAAAGAAAAAACTATATCTATGAAGTGTTATAAACAATAATTGCAATATGTCCGAAAAGGTTAAAACAAATAAAGAAATATTATTAAAACTTATTATGTTTATATTAAAAACTTATATTACAAAAAAAGGTATTTTCTTTATATAAAATTTTTTGACATACTATTTAATAATTCCAGTTGGTGTAACATAATAAAGTCAGGTTGATTTAGTCATATTAAATAAATCAACCAAAAAATAATAATAAAATAGTTTAGATGTAGATCTATGAAGCACATACTGTATATTACCTGACCATTTGTAGCTTTCTGAAGCGCATGAAATGTAAATTATGAAACAAATATACTATGACAGTACCATGGTGGTAATGATTTTCAATACTGTGCTATTTTGATGTCTACTATGATATCAAATTATTGTTATATGCATAAAAAGCACTTGATACTTCCAAGAACACCATGTTATTACCATGATACATTTCCAAAAACAAAACAAAAATTTTATTGTGGTGCAAACATGGTTTTTCCTATATTGCTGTATCCCAAAACCTGCTATAATAACACAGCGCTTTTTGGAAACTGAAGTGGTAACATGTTCAATTTACGATTGTGAACATTCATTCACACCTTCATCAAACAAACATGAAGTACTGTAGCAATTAAGCAGCTCTGTTTTCTGTAAAAGCAAATTAAAGGAAACAGAACTGGGTAAATGGATTGTGGGTACTCGAGAATGGGAGATTTACCCCTCTCTCCACCCCATTGTAATTACATTTGAAAGAAATAATCATCAGAAGAAACGGCATAATTTAAGTTTTCGTAATTCATCTAATTACATGAGAGCTAGAATCAATAATGGTGTTTAAATATGCACCCCTGCTAGGATGATGAATATGGCTGAAGCTCTCAGAGGAGCTGCGGGCTTGATTAGCTAAATGATTGGCTTTCTCCCTGCCAGATCCCAGCTCGCACTACGTTATCACACTGAAGGCCTACAACAATGTGGGGGAGGGAATCCCTGTGTACGAGAGCGCCATCACGCGACCCCAATCAGGTAGGTCACATGACACACACCTACAGCTTCAACATGCTCGTTCTGAAACACTCGTCCTGCAGTATGATTTATTTGATCATCAAACATCTTTGGCTTTGCTGTATTCCTAATAATAGGGATGTTAACGATTAATCGACAATTGATTAATAGTCGAAAGTAATTGAATCGATAAAGCGTATTGATGGTCAATTAAGCAAGGTCATCATTAGAGAGCGTAGTTTTGAGGTGCGAGTGCGTACTTCTTTATTGCACAATGCACATTTCTTAAGCCTATTATATAAGCCTAAAATGTGTTTTAATATCACTATTAGTAAGGGTAGTGTGATCACTCTATAATATCAGTCTTTAAATGCAAGATATTTAAAGTGTACTAGCAATAGTTCCACTTTAGCACAATCAAAGGTTACATTTTATTTTAAGGTGTCTTTGTTACACTGTGATTATAAGTACTGAGTAATATTAGGTAACTACATGTACTTACTCCAGGGTTAGGATTAGGATTTGGTTTGGTTTAGGGTTAGTTGCATGTAATTATGCATAATTTATAGTTATTACTATAGTAACTACATGTAACAATGACACTGTAAAATAAAGTGTTACCCAATCAAATATAAAATCCCTGGTACCTTAAAATCCCTGGTAATAACACCAAATGTGGCGCACACCAAGTTAAAACCCTTATCTATAGGAAAAATATATATTCAACTTTTTTTGTCCATGATGCCACACATCAGATGATGTGAAAACTCACAAAGACAGATATTTTGAAGTACTGTAATTCTGTGTGTGTACATTGGGATCGCACGTAATTCATCGAGAAGCGAGCAGAGAAAAACTACATTTTTCATGGACAAAGGAAAGGTACTCCTCTTAGAAAACATACAAATAAAGATACTTTTAGATGTTTAATTGCTATTTGGAGCATTGGGATTGCTAGACGAGGGCTTAATGAACGCATTTTTGTGAAATCCGACCAAAATGTAAAATTTTCACTTGTTTTGCCTGTCGCTTGTAATTAGCCTGTGCGCATTCCCACTCATTTTGCCAGCACGGGTCACATATCTTTAGTTGGACCTCAGCACTATTTCCACATAACTAAAGTGCATTAAGTACAAAATCAGTTGTTCCAATCTAGCAGACTTTAAATATATCAATTTAGTATACCAAAAGTACAGTTGCAGGTACATAAATAACACATAATGTAAATGTATTTGTATTATACTTAGCATAAAATAAATGCATTTCAGATACACTTTGGTATATTTATTTTTCACTAGGGAGTTACATATTCTAAGTTTTTTAATATCTTCAAGCCATGCCATGGATTAGGTAGGCTAGCCGTTTATTTCGAAACATAATTAACCAAGGTGCACGGTAAATCAAGACCTGTCAATCTGAGCGATCAAACCAATCCGAGCATGCTCCAGCTGTAAAACCGTGTCCGATTGGTCTCTACACATCGTCCCTACCCTCTATACCCAACCACCACACCCGAGATCCAGTTTACATTGGTTGAACTTTCAAAAGATGTTGGAAAACACTGCATCATGATCGGATCCCGGAAGCTTTAGCAAAGCAGCATGTCAATGTCACGCCTTGATCGACGCAGTGTCTTATGTTGTGTTTGGACTCATTCGAGACCACCTGCTCTAAATAAAGACGTGATCTACTATGGTTTACTAATGTTTCGTGAAGTTACAAACCAAAACGTGGCGCAAAATCATGATGCGTATACTGTTGACACATGCGTCAGCTCTGTTTTTTCATACAAATACTTAATAGAGTTTAATCTCTAACTAAAACAAATATGCTTGTTGTATTCTGCTAGTTAAGACCTTTTCAACGATATATGACACAAGTCTATCTGTTATGTACTATGATTTTACAGATCACATTTTCATGTAAACCAGTTTTTTCACGCACTATGAAAACAGAGCAATTCTAATATGTCAGCAAATTTAAAAGCACTTGTTAAATGATGGTCATGTTCCCTATATTCACTGTAAAGCCAAGCTTCAAAGCTTAACTCTCATCCTTCCCTCGGGTCATTTTGACCCGAAACTCATTTTTAAAAAAAATGAGTGTTCATCGGAGTCATCCAAGACCTCAGGACTTTTGTCGTACTTGAACCCCGAATACACACAAAAATTGACTGCATTCGAGGAGTTTTGTGGTTAAAATTTTAAAAAGTATCAAATCCTTCTCTCGCGGGTCAATTTGACCCCCTTAGGAATTAATGGAATGCAAGGAATGCTTCAGTACACATAGAAAAACCTAAAAATGCTCAAAATTCAAACTAAAAATGCTAAGACTTTACCATAAAATTATTTTATAATGTCTATACGTGTCTCTGAATGCATTCTGAAGCAAAATTGACTTTAGGACCCAGCGGAACAGCTCATGTGCTCCATATAGAGCTATACGGCCATCTAGTGGCAAGAGTCATGAAATATCATGTTATATTATTATTATTATTCCACAAGAGGTCGGCAAAGACACCCAATGTGAGATATTTTGAGCTAAATTAAAAGGATTATGCATGAAATGATGAGTTATTTTGAATTTAAGTTGAAAGAATGTGAAGAATGTGCTTAAATTGTTATTTATTAATTATTTATTGATAAAATCTAGTAATTTAAAGGTAAATTAAAAAAAAAAAGATCTCCAAATAAATTGCAATAAAAATTTTTAAAAAATAGTATTGAAATGAAATATTTTTTCTGGACAAAAAAAAGTATAATTTTAGGGCTTCGGGTCATTTTGACCCACGAGGGAAGGGTTTGTTACAAAGTGCGAGGAAGGGATGAATTAAACGCCATCTATTTTGTGTTGGTTAAGCAAGTGGTGGTTAAGTAACGTCATAACTTAGTAGCGCCCCTCGCTTCGTATTTAAGAGGTTACGGTTAGCGATTAATTAATCGTTCATTTTAACGACGATCGATTATGCCACATTTACTTTAAAATAACATTGCACCTGCCTGTCTGTTGAACAAAACTTGATGGATTCTAAGCCATGTCTCATTGAAGTATCAGGTAATCATATTGATGCTATGCATAGTGGTTGAGTCGAGTGTTGTTCTCTCCATCATAAGAGTTCTCCAGCAGACCACGGTGGTCTCCAATGCTTTTCTTCCTAGCAACCAGAGGAATTCTCATGATTACGATGCAGATAAAGCCATCTGCACTTCACAACTGAAGGGCTGCTTAATAGCGCTGCGCATGATGGAGATGCAGAGCTTTGATTAAACACTGCTCTTATCTGACATACAGGAACATCTTAACATGACAGGAAATTAGTCACTCCACCACTGAAGAGCAGGTAGACATGGTTCAGTAGCATTGGACAAAGATTATAATTAACATTTTAAAACACTGGTTCATGGCGAAATAGCCATTTTTATCATCTGCAGGGCTAAATGATTTCCTTATCGTTTAATTAAAGATTTTTTTGAGCAACTTAAAACATTTTGTGCAAAATTAGGTTTAAACCAAGCGGCAACCTTCCGGTCTTTCTTGAATTCTACATGGAAGTGAATCTGCAATTCATCGACAGGCCGCTAGAGACAGGCTCCAAAAGGGAATCATCCCATGTTAAAATGCCCAACTTTACAACATAAAAAAATGTTTACAGTCTGGTACAAAAAGTGGTTTTGGTCTATACAGCTAATTTTGCCCTTCATGACAACTGTGAGGGGGGTGAATTTTTTAAATTATATTAAGCATTAATTCTGCATAATTAAGGGCGTGGCCACTTGAGTGACAGGTGGATTGCCGCTGCTGTCACTACTGTCGAGCTAGGAGGGCGTGGTTTCAGCAACCAGGCACCTCAGCTCCACCCATGTCCCGTCTCTTTGTCCATTTTCGTTTATCCGGGAGTGACGTGCGGTGACGCGCTTCCATGTTGGTGACGGCCGACTCCGCCCACTTTAGGTTTCAAAAATGCTCTTCAGAAACCTACGGGTGACGTCACACAGTACGTCCATTGTTTTATACAGTCAATGGTTTAAACCCTTAACTGTCAGCATCCTGCAAGCGGAAACGGTTCTTTAAAACCTTTTAGCGGGCTCCTCCCCCTACTGGGCGGTGTCATGTTTCATATTACTACAACTGTTTTATAATCACATTTGTTGAAACATATTGTCGAAAGGCCTGAGACTCAAGGTTCTATATTTTCCTACTGTTTTGTTATATGAGTGATGTTGTGACAGAAATGTATTAATTTGTTACAGGAGGACGCATAAAAAGTGTTGGCAGAGGCTATTTACACTAACTCCGCCCACTGACGTCTGGTTGGGCCTGACAAAATTACAAAAGACGCCACATTGTCAGTAGTAGCAATAGTGTAGGGGTAAGATGCGTGGCAGAAAGTTTTGACGCAAATCAACCCGAGTTTGATCAATCCGCCCTTTGCCGACTCACTCTTCTCCCTTTTCCTATCATATATCAGATCGGAAAGGTATTTATTTTCAATAAAAATAAGGAAAATATTCGAAAAGTGGAAATAAAGTGTTTAGGGGTAGGTGTAGGGAGGGCTTTATTGTCCCAATAAGGCGGTATCCATTTAATAATTTTAATAAATATAATTATTTAAACTCTTAATGTACAACAACACTGAGGTACAAATAGTATCTGCCACTATTTATAAGTATAAATAGCATCTAAATACTATTTACACTTAATGCAAAGAAAATATTGCTATTTTTACATAGTGTAAATAAAATCAATTGCTATTTGCACTTAGTGTAAATAGCCTCTGCCAAAAAAAAAAAAAAAAAAAAAAAAATCAATGGCATGTGTGTGTCCTGGTGGCTATTTTTGGTAAAGCACCTACACAAATTCTCATAGGAATTTATATCAACTTCAAATTTGTAACACAACTTGTTTTGACTACTGAATGATAGGCAATGTAGTAGGGCTGTATTATTTGGGGGAAAATGTGCAGTTTTCCACTTTTTTTTATTCTTTATTTATTAAATTGCAGCTTGTCTGATATTGTGATTTGCGGTTTAAAAACAAAAATTCCAGTTTTGTTGTGCATGTTTGTAGGGCTGCAAAATATTGTGATTATATATCGATATGGCTATATTATAATAATAATTAGAGAGCTTGATTCACGCTGCACAAGGAAAGAAAGAGTGAAAAACTGAAGCTGGCCACTTTCTGAACACAGGATGATTTCTCACCTGCCGTTTTGATCAATGGTACACTCTTGTTACCTCCCAGCATGCAGTGTACAAGGCATTTCTCATTTCTCCTGGTTTACCTTTAACTGAACTCAAGGGAACCTGCTGCAGGGCTTTGAAGGTCTTACTCGCTTGCCCATTCCTTCATACATAAGCATTAGAGAATATGTTGGAATGTTTAGTAACAGGTAAAGGTGACAATTTTGCTTCTTCCAGGATCTACAGACATGTTTAGCATAGAAAAAGAGATATGTGTGCTCGATGACTGAACTACTGTGTGCTAAAGAGTGCATTACCTTGCTTTATATATGTATTGTTTTGTTAGGCATTGCATGCTAGTTGGACAGTGAGTCTGTTTACATTCCGTGTTTTACCAGAAATCCAGGGAACAAGCAAAGCTCAACCTCACATAGTACTCACTATGGGTGCTCTGCTTCATCACTCTGGAAAATAAACAGTTTTTTTTCCCACTTTTCCATTTAAAAACAGTTAAATGTTTAAGCCAGAGAGAATGTGCTCTCATTTTCACACATAAAAGCCAGTGAGCATATTTTCCCACTCCAAATTGTTATTCTTGGAGGGCGCGTTTAGGAAAACAGGTGATTTAAAGCAGGCAAACAGCTTTAAGTCTATAAAAGGATCAGACTTTTTCCGTGCTTGTATTTGACACACATCAGCAAACCTGAGCTGCACTGTACATTGAAATTATTTGAAAGATTTAGCTTGATATAAAGCTGTGGAGAAACTTCAAAGAATGTGCATCTCCAATGCCTTGACCTAGACAAGGTCATGGTTTCCACACCTAATAGACAGGAAAGAAAAATGAAAACCTTTTCTTCGGCTTCCTCCTGTGAACACATTTGGTTAAATTGCAGTATAAGCATTATTAATTAGAGCAACAGGTCTTTTTTCGTTAGCTGCATACTTATGAGTTTGATGTAATCAATAGATTTGTAATCAATTGATAATTCAACAGATTTTCCAACCTTACAAGAAACATAAGGTGTGCTTGTGCTTTATAAACGAAAGCTTTCAGTAGACTAAACTCCATAAACAGTTTTGAAAGTCTATCCCTCACAGCCTTGTTTTCATTAAGATGAGGACTAGCCTAAGGTCTATCAGCAAGGTCATAACAGTTTTTCATTGGCTGTGCTCTGTATTCCAGGCTTTGTGTATATGAACACTCACTGTCTGACCGATCATTTTCCTTCTTTATTTGTAATGTAGCTGCTAGTGAACCGAGCTGATGTAGTTCCTTGACTCATCGTAGATGTAGCTCTCTGTAGCTCTGGATGGTTTTGTGACTGTCTCTTGATATCCTGTTCTAATACAATATTTTTTCTCTTTCTCCTTTCCCAATCCCACCTCCACATTCCTCCCCTCCTCACGCCCATTTTAACCCATTAACCCGTTCTCCCCCTTCGTTACATGTCTCCCGTCCTAAAACCCTCCCCTTGTACGCGTAATCGTGCTCACTTTTTTCTCCTTTCACCTTTTTATTTTTGCCATGGGACATTGTGTAATTTGCTTGCAGACCCCATAGACCCTGATGTTGATTTGTACGAACTTTTCCATGCTCCATACACTCCAGTACCAGACCCTTTACCCATGCTGCCTCCTGTGGGCGTTCAGGCGTCCGTTCTGAGCCACGACACCATCAAAGTCACCTGGGCGGACAACTCGCTGCCCAAGAACCAGAAGATCACAGACGCACGCTACTACACAGTGCGCTGGAAGACTAACATACCTGCAAACACAAAGTTTAAGGTATGGTTAACAGAATCTACGCTGCTCGAATTTTGGTTGTTACACGACTGACATTGATTTATTCATTTTAGGTGGCTAACACTACCACACTAACTCACACGGTGACGGGTCTTAAGCCCAACACCTTGTATGAGTTCTCGGTCATGGTGACCAAGGGCCGGAGGACTAGCACCTGGAGCATGACTGCACATGGAACAACTTTTGAAACAAGTAAGTACTCTACATGGGGCAGGTTGGAGCCTCAATGTGGCAATCGTGTTGGTCATGTAACTGAATACTAATCGCTTTGTAAGAGTGTCTACGATAAAGAAAAGAAAGAAAGAGTAGTTAGTAGTTTAAAACTTATGTGTCAAGTTCTTAAAGGGATAGTTCACCCAAAATTTTTAATTCTGTCATTAGTTATTCACTCTCATTTAGTTCCAAACCCATAAGGCTTTCGTTCATCTTCGGAACACAAATGAAGATCTTTTTGATGAAATCTGAGAGATTTCTGTTCCTCTATTGACAGCTACGCAACTACCACTTTGACGCTTCAAAAAGTTCATAAAGAGATCTTAAAACGAATCCATATAAATTTAGAGGTTTAGTCCAAATTTTCTGAAGAGACTTGCTTTATATGAAGAACAGATTGAATTTAGGCTTTTATTCACATTTAAACATTGATCAGCGAACATAAACAGAAGCTCAACCAAACCTGCTTGATGCGCGAGAACAAACCTCATTGGTTCTTGCAGAAGCTCAAACGTGCTGCGTAACACGAGAATGAACCTCATTGGTTCTTGTGGAAGCTCAAACGTGCTGCGTAACACGAGAATGAACCTCATTGGTTCTTGCTGAAGCTCAAACGTGCTGCGTAACACGAGAATGAACCTCATTGGTTCTTGCTGAAGCTCAAACGTGCTGTGTAACACGAGAATGAACCTCATTGGTTCTTGCTGAAGCTCAAACGTGCTGTGTAACACGAGAATGAACCTCATTGGTTCTTGTGGAAGCTCAAACGTGCTGCGTAACGCGAGAATGAACCTCATTGGTTCTTGCTGAAGCTCAAACGTGCTGCGTAACACGAGAATGAACCTCATTGGTTCTTGCTGAAGCTCAAACGTGCTGCGTAACACGAGAATGAACCTCATTGGTTCTTGCTGAAGCTCAAACGTGCTGTCTAACATGAGAATGAACCTCATTGGTTCTTGCTGAAGCTCAAACGTGCTGTGTAACATGAGAATGAACCTCATTGGTTCTTGTGGAAGCACAAACGTGCTGCGTAACGCGAGAATGAACCTCATTGGCTCTTGCAGAAGCTCAAACATGCTGCGTAACACGAGAATGAACCTCATTGGTTCTTGCTGAAGCTCAAACGTGCTGTCTAACATGAGAATGAACCTCATTGGTTCTTGAGGAAGCTCAAACATGCTGCATAACACGAGAACGAACCTCATTGGTTCTTGAGGAAGCTCAAACATGCTGCGTAACACGAGAATGAACCTCATTGGTTCTTGCTGAAGCTCAAACGTGCTGTGTAACATGAGAATGAACCTCATTGGTTCTTGTGGAAGCTCAAACGTGCTGCG
This sequence comes from Coreius guichenoti, assembly GCA_039654105.1. Classification (NCBI taxonomy): domain Eukaryota; kingdom Metazoa; phylum Chordata; class Actinopteri; order Cypriniformes; family Gobionidae; genus Coreius; species Coreius guichenoti. Next base: position 3,791,636 of record CM077168.1, read on the forward strand.
TAACGCGAGAATGAACCTCATTGGTTCTTGAGGAAGCTCAAACATGCTGCGTAACACGAGAATGAACCTCATTGGTTCTTGCTGAAGCTCAAACGTGCTGTGTAACATGAGAATGAACCTCATTGGTTCTTGTGGAAGCTCAAACGTGCTGCGTAACGCGAGAATGAACCTCATTGGCTCTTGCAGAAGCTCAAACGTGCTGCGTAACACGAGAATGAACCTCACTGGTTCTTGAAGAAGCTCAAACGTGCTGCGTAACACGAGAATGAACCTCATTGGTTCTTGCTGAAGCTCAAACGTGCTGTGTAACACGAGAATGAACCTCATTGGTTCTTGCTGAAGCTCAAACGTGCTGTGTAACACGAGAATGAACCTCATTGGTTCTTGCTGAAGCTCAAACGTGCTGTGTAACACGAGAATGAACCTCATTGGCTCTTGCAGAAGCTCAAGCGTGCTGTGTAACACGAGAATGAACCTTATTGGCTCTTGTGGAGGCTCAAACGTGCTGCGTAACACGAGAATGAACCTCATTGGTTCTCGCACGTCAAGCAAACATGTTTGAGCTTCCGTTTACCACAACCGATGTCTGAGTTGATCAATGTTTATATGTGAATAAAAGCCTAAATTCAATCTATTCATCATTTAAAGCAATCGTGTCTCTTCAGAAAATTTGGACTAAACCATTAAATTCATATGGATTATTTTTACGATCTCTTTATGAACTTTTTAAAGCATCAAAGCGGTAGTTGCATAGCTGTCAATAGAGGGACAGAAATCTCTCAGATATATATCAAAAAGATGAACGAAAGTCTTATGGGTTTGTAACGACATGAGGGTGAATAAATGATGACAGAATTTTCAGTTTTGGGGGAACTATCCCTTTAAGGCCCAGGTATAATTAATTTTCTGTGTTCCGCTCCGTCTTGCGCACAGTCGAGAGCGCAAGCTTTTTAAAGTATACTCCTTTGGCTGTGAGCGTGGAAAGACGCGTTCGGCATGTGCGCACTATCTAGTGGACTTTTCAGTTGCTCAAGTCACTCGCATATGCACTGTTGTACGCACACCATTCGCGGACCCTCCCAATGATGAAAATTACGTCACGCGGACAGTGCGCAGACCATCGCAAAACTCGAGCGGTCGAAGTATCAAAGTTTTTGGCAGTTTTGTTGTGCATGTAAACGCATTAAACTTTGCAATAAACAACAAGTGTGAGGGAATCTGCATTTGTAGTCTTGATTCATTTTCTCTTTCTCCCCAGTCCCAAGTTCTGCACCTAAAGATGTGACTGTAGTGAGCAAAGAGGGGCGACCACGAACCATCATCGTCAATTGGCAGCCACCTTCAGAAGCCAATGGCAAGATCACAGGTGACAATGTTATATTGAAAACTTAGCACTGGTTGTAGACAGTGACAGTTTATTTTGTTTTAAACCACGGTCACACTAGACTTTGAATATGCAAAATTTCTATGGACACTGCAATGGTCGTAATATGACTGCAGTGTCTCTTTTTGAAACCATTATTCAACATATAATACATCCAAAATGTAAAAATATGTCAGTCTTCTATTGGTCACACGCCTTCACATGATAAAAAGTTCACTAACTTTAAACTTTAGAATGCAGCGAAAATTGCGTGTGCTTGCGTTTCCCGTGTCCTGCATTCACATCTGTGTGAATGGAAGTGTGTTGTGTGACCACCACTTATCTACAACATGCCTCACTTTCTCTGCCTTCCCAGGTTACATCATTTACTACAGCACTGATGTGAATGCAGAGGTTCATGATTGGGTCATTGAACCAGTAGTGGGAAACAGGCTAACCCATCAAATTCAGGAGCTGACCCTTGATACCACCTACTACTTCAAGATCCAGGCACGTAACTCCAAGGGGATGGGTCCCATGTCTGAAGCTGTCCAGTTTCGCACTCCTAAAGGTAATCCAGCTGATTCATGGAGACAGTTTTCATCTGATGAATGAGAACAATCACTGCTGCCTGATGAAAAGACCAGCATATGTAGGGATATGAATCCCAAGATACGATGGGATACTGTTATAACCACCAGGCTTCATATGTGGCTTAACCATCAAGATGTCCATGATCAACCAAAAGAGACCAACCAGATCAGTAGCAAACCACAATGAACTAGCCTAAACCAAAGTGTACCAACATGGAAATTCATGCTGTTCTTTTCAGCAGGCTTTGGTTGCTAAATGATGTTAACATATACGCTATTTTAACCTAATCTCAAGCTTAACCCTTTGCGTTTTGCCTGACCTCACTGATCTTTCATGCGGACTCATACACAAGCCGGCCGTAGGGCTCCTGCTTAGCTCTGACTGCACGCCTCTCTCCCTCTAACTTGTCTCCTCTCCTTCTGCTTTGTCCTGCTAGCCGAATCCTCTGACAAAATGGCTAATGACCAAGGTAATTGCTCTCTCTTCTCTTATTCCACTAATGCCCTCAAATTGAAGTGAGCAGCACACTGAAATTCATCAGCAGTCACGGAAAGATCCAGCTGGCGTATAGCTGGAAAACATCTTATTTGCTTGCCTGACTGCCGTTTACTAAGACTTTATCAGTAGAATGCACATGTGGCTACAACTTCATACTACTAACAGTCTTTCCCCAAGCACGTTTTTCTCAAAAGATGAGCGTCATGCTCTTCTCTGAAGTACAGCTGGTGGTTAATCTGTTTACACTGCATGTTATTTTACCAATGGATGAAACATGTCTTGATGTGAACTTCACACGAGAGCTGTAGATTTCAGTGTGCCATTTGTCAGTTCTTCTTATTTGACCTCTTGTAGCTTCAGGTCCAGTGAAAATAGGAAGACCCTCTGCACCAGAACAAGGCTTTGGATCAGTCGGTAATTGCTGTTTTTTTTATGTTTCCAAAAACACACCCTGGACCTAGCAATGGCTTACAACCTAGCATAGCAAAATTCAAGAACACACCCTAGTACTGTACCTAGTATCACCTAGTAATACCATAACCACCCAGTAGTCCCTAGCAACCACTTAGCAACACCCTTGCAGTACTTTGCAACTACCTAGCAACAGCATATTAACACCCGAGTAACCACCTACCAATGCCATAACACCTGCCTAGTAGTCCATAGCAACCACCCACAACAACTTAGGAACACCTTAACAACAACCGAGCAACCCTTTATTAACACCCTAACAGCACCTTAGCAGCCACTTAGAGACAACCACCTAGCAATACCATATCAACAACATATAAACACATTGCATCAGCTTAGCAATGCCATAGCAACCCCCCAGTCCCTAGCAACCACCCAAAACAACCTAGCGGCATCTTGCAGTCATCTAGTAGTGACACCTTATCAACAACATTTTAACACCCTAGCAGCCCCTGTAACCCCCTACCAATGTTTAGAAAACACCTAGCTCCAGCCTAGCATTGCCCCACCAATCACCAAGCAAATGCCATAGAAACCTCCTGGTAGGCCCCGGCACCAACCCAATAACCTAGCAACACCTTCATAACAAGGTAGCAACCACATAGCAACACCATAGCAGCATCTTGCAATGGCCTATCAACAACATACTAACACACTAGCGACCACTCAGCAACCACCCAAACAACCTAGTAACACTTTAATATAACACCCTAGCTACCACCTAGCAATGCCCTATCAACAATATATTAATACTCTAGCAAACAACTTGCAACAGCATAGCAATACCATAGGAACCACCCCTTAGTCTTTAGCAACCACCCACAACAACCTAGAAACACCTTAATAACTTAGTAACACCCTAGCAATGCCCTACCAATCACCTAACAATGCCATAACTACCACCCAATAGTCCCTATCACCCTAGAAAACACATAGCAACAACTTTGCAATTCCATAACAACCACCCACTAGTCCCTAACAACAATTCCAACAACCTAGCAACACCTTAATAACAACCTAGCTACCACCTAGCAATGCCCTATCAACAACATATTAACACTCTAGCAAATACCTTGCAACAGCATAGCATAGCAATACCGTAGGAACCACCCCTTAGTCTTTAGCAACCACCCACAACAACCTAGCAACAGCTTAGTAACACCCTAGCAATGCCATGCAACCACCTTGCAATGCTTATCAACAGTATATTAATAACCTAGAAAACACATAGCAACAGCGTTGCAATTCCACAGCAACCACCCAGTAGTTCCTAACAACTCCATCACCTTCATAACAACCTAGCAACACCTTAGCAATGCCTTATCAACTACATTTTACCACCATTGTAAACACTTTGCAACACCCTAGCAACCACATAGCAGTACTCAACCACCTCCCTCTCTGTTTCTGTCGGTCAGGCTATTCTGTCATAAACATTCAAGGCTTACTCAGGCAAGAATTTGACAAACCAAAAGTTTGTCTTGATAAATTTCCCTTTTCTAATAACATTGTAACCATAGATTTTCCATGTTTCAGGGAAACCAGACATGTCTGGCACTGGTGATAACCACATCCTGGTTATTGTCATCATTGTGTCTGTGGGTGCATTTACCATCATTGTGGTGGTGGTTGGCGCCTTCCTGTGTACACGCCGTACCACAACACAGCAGAAAAAGTAAGTTCCTCACAAAGTTCAAGTTCAGATCTCTTGATGATGAGCAGTCCTAATCCTCAGTCCTGGCGTAAGGGTAAATGTGTTTGCCACAACCTTCCCTCAAACTGTTTGATATGATCTTCAGGAAACGTGCAGCCTGCAAGTCCGCCAATGGATCCCACAAATATAAGGGCAACTCCAAAGATCTGAAGCCACCAGACCTCTGGATCCACCACGAACGCTTGGAGCTAAAACCTATTGACAAATCGCCTGAACCCAATCCAGTTATGACCGACACGCCAATTCCCCGAACCTCCCAAGACATCACCCCGGTTGACGTCTCCATGGATCCTATGCTCCAGAGACGTAACTCGTACCGTGGTAAGAACTTTGATTTAAAGACCCCATGAAATCAAAAAGTTCTGTCTGTTAAGGCCTATATAGACTTTATGCGCTGGAGAAACAAGCACACGGCCATCTTTAGAAGGTTGTGCTTGAACTTCCGTTTTTTGCGGTAGCTCTTTATATTTCTATGGCATCGCTGTCGAAGAGTAATTAGCTGGTGAAGTGGATTTACTTATTGTAGTGTTCATGACCATTGTAATGTTTGAAGCGGATGTCATAACAAATGCCAGTAGACCGGGAAGATTTTAAAAATCATTCATTTATAAATCTGTAAGATCTTACCTTCATGCTGTGAAAATACAGACTGGAAGACAGAACACAACGAGCGCAGCGCTAAAAAGGGGCAGGGCTACATAGGGTCTATACCATAGACTGTAAAAAAAATATGGACGTAGTGTCTGTGACGTCACCCGTAGGTTCCTGAAGAGCATTTTTGAAGCCTAAAGTGGGCCGTCGGCATCTTGGCAGCGCGTCACTCCCGGATAACTGAAAATGGGCAAAGAGGCGGGACGTGGGTGGAGCTGAGGTGCTGAAACCACGCCCACCTAGCTCAACCGTAGTGGCAATCCACCTGTCACTCAAGTGGCCACGCCCTTAATTATGCAGAACTTTAAGGCTTAATATAATTTAAACGGATGAGTTATAAAAAAAATCACCCCCTCACAGTTGTCATGAAGGGCAAAATTAGCTGTATAAACCAAAACCACTTTTTGTACCAGACTGTAAACATATTTTTTTCTGCTGTAAAGTTGGGCATTAAAACATGGGGAAGATACAGATTTGACTCCCTTTTGGAGCCTGTCTCTAGCGGCCAGTCGATGAATTGCAGTTTAAGTCACTTCCGTGTTGGCGCAGGAGGTTGCCGCTTGGTCTATACTAGTAAGCTCCCAAACTTCTGGAGATTTTTGACATATTTATAGTATTGCTCTTCTGGGAAAATGGACCAGACCCCTCCCTCAATACCAAGTAGCATTTCATTGCTAAGGGCATTGGCTATTTAAAAAATATGTCCAGCCCCAACCTCCAGTTTCATTAGGAAATACATCAACACATTAAAGAAATTTGTATAAATTTCATGGGGTCTTTAAACCACCTTCACCTGCTGCATCATCCATGACATCATTCCAGCTGCTGCTTCTGATGGATGCTTCAAAGTCATGTCTGCTATTTGTCATTATTGCTTGAGATTGGCATGTTCCTTGCTTAAAATGGAAAAACGTGCAGTTTCTTTTGTTTTCGTGGCATGAATGGTGATATCCATCTGCTGCTGCCTACTCCTACAGCTCTCCTGACGTGTGCGTTTACGCTGCCCTCTAATGGACAAACAATAGAATCTCACTGCATTAGTGAAAACATCACATGATCTTGGCAACTTACTCTAGGAAGTCAGCTGGTAGTCTTCACAGGGCTCTTGTATTTGGGAGCCTGTTGGGGGGGTAAGCCTGTCTCAATCTGATTAGATGGTCGCTGTCTGATTTGCAGGCCATGAATCAGAGGACAGCATGTCTACACTGGCAGGCCGTCGTGGAATGAGACCTAAAATGATGATGCCCTTTGATGCACAACCCCCTCAGCGTAAGTGTGTTATCCTGAACCAGGGACCGGACACCCTTAATTTGATACTAATCTTTCAGTTAGGATATTAAACAGTTTATGCTCTTTGTAATAACATATAGTCCTCAAACAAGGTTCCCTGAGTTCATTATTGTAGTTGTAGGCCAAAAAATATTCTCTACTCAAGTGCATGGACGCAAATGGCTCTAGCTACACAAGCAAAATTTCACATGTTGTTGCATTTCGAAATGCGTCTGAATGTTCAGGTCAACTCCTTTAATGGCAGAGCAAGTTTATTGCTCAGCAAATTAGTTATTTAACCTCCTTAGCCATTTTTGGGGATTTCCGCCTGGATTTGGCCTACCCAAATTGAAAAGCTTCCCATACCCTCATACAGTGGTCTAAATACACAATTTTGGTGTCATTTTACAGGAAACCCTTTGAAGTTACATAAAACACTGCTAAAAGTGATTAAGTATATGTTGTCTGAGCTGTAATAACCCCCCCTCACCCCCAAAAAGAGGCGCTTTTTTTTTCATTTTTGAAATTGTATAACTCAGGCCCTGTGTGCTCTAGCACCCTGCAGACAGTTTTGGCTGTTTCCACTAGATGGCAACAAATACTGGAAAAAAGATTTTTGTCTGTATCATGTTGTATGCAATATTTATTCAAATTGATCTGAAGGGAGGAATATTACTTTTTTTAATGTAATTTCCACCTGCCCAAATCTCTCCAATATACAAGTCTCCCCATATACAGTGGTATAAATGCAATATCCCAGTTTCACAAAAAAAAATTGCCAGTGTTTGCTGACATATGCTGGAAACAGCCAAAACTGTCTGCAGGGTGCTAGAGCACACAGGGCCTGAGATATACCCTTTCAAAAATGAATTTATAACCAAAAAATCAAAAAGCGCCTCTTTTTTCAGACAACATATACTTGATCACTTTTAGCAGTGTTTTATGTAACTTCAAAGGGTTTCCTGTAAAATTACACCAAAATTGTGTATTTAGACCACTGTATGTGGGTATGGGAAGCTTTTCAATTTGGGTAGGCCAAATCCAGACCCTTATCAGGGTCCTTGGAGTTTAAGAGGTTAAACCTGTCTACATGTTTATAGTTAACTACTTAACTAAAACAAACAGGTAACTATTACCCGCTTGAGTTTAGAGGTTTCTTAGCACCACAGCAGAGTTGGCCAAGCATTTGCGTCTGCATTTGTATACTTGTCTAGAGTATGTTTCCGGTCTTACAATAATTCTTTAACCTAGCAACATAGCATGTCTTTAAGTCTTTGTAGTTCTTTGTTTGCATGAGCAGATGTTATAGATGCACCATGCTCGCCATAATCTCATAGCCTTGTGTGCGAGGTCTAAACCATGGCGCTTTATTATGTGTGTCCATTCGCAGCTGTGATTAGTGCTCACCCCATCCATTCCCTCGATAACCATCACCATCATTATCACTTGGGCAGCCTGGCCTCGCCGACACGCAGCTATCTCCACCACCAGAGCAGCACACGGTCCATCGCCACCCCCATCTCTCATCTAGACAGGGCAGAGTCCACAGGTGAGAGTGCATTACTGGGGCTTTGTAAAGGCCTTGATCACCCCTGGACACAAATGTGTTAGTCCATTCCATATGAAGCTGGAATATGTTCTTTTTTTCCTCTCAAAATGGAGGTACACTGGTTGGTAACCAAGGGTTTGTAGTGAAACTTTCCATATGGAAAGGCCACTTTTCACTTCTTGTTTTTACTCAGAAATACACATTATATAAGTTAAATTGGTTGCTGATTCATGTTGACTTCAACATGGTATGGCCTGTTTAAGGTTGCTTATATGCAAAACCTGCATGCCTAGCAGTATGCACTATGTGCTGACCCGGGTGCTGTTGTAATTACAGAGTCTGTAAGGAACACCCCTAGTGCCGACCTGCTCCCTCCGTCTGGGCAGCCCTCCTGTACCACTGACCTTTCAGAGACAGACATTAGCTACCACAGCTCAGTCACTGAGGAGGAGCCAGTGTTCGCTACGCCCACAGCACACGTTCGTCCCACGCACCCACTCAAGAGTTTTGCAGTGCCTGCCATCCCAGCTCATCCCATGTATGACTCAGCAGCATTGCCCAGCACTCCATTGCTGTCTCAGACAGGTAAGTTCCCCTTTACACCAGATATGTACATCTGTCCTGGGTGATCCAATCTGCAGTGTCTAAAGTAATGGCATTTAACATATAAAATATGTTTAACATAGTCAGGTACATTAATTGAAATGAAAGCTAATGAATTAGTAATCTCATTGGCGGAATTAGAGGATATAAATATAATATCTTTGAGCTAAAACAATTATTGCCAAACAAGATTTGCCCTATTCCAAGCTATAAAATGAGAGCATGTGTAACGTAAGTAATATTGAGCCTAAACATATACAGTGAGAATATAATAGGGCCTAGAATAGAACCTTGTGGGACGCCACAGTTTAGAGTTGCTGAATATGAAGGCAAATACTGATGGAAAAGGTTCTGCCTTTTAACTAGAAAACTAATTTATGCCAATACCTTTTCCAGTTGCCACTACCAATAGTTGTCACACTCCAAATAAGCCCAACCGTATACAGTGAGAATATAATAGGACCTAGATTAGAACCTTGTGGGATGCCACAATTTAGAGTTGCTAAATAGGAGGGCAAATTCCCAATACTGATGGGGAAAAAAACAAATTAATGCCAGTACCTTGTACAGTTGCCAGTTCTAACAGTTGTCACACTCCAAATGAGCCTAAACATATACAGTGAGAATATAATAGGACCTAGAATAGAACCTTGTGGGACGCCACAGTTTAGAGTTGCTAAATATGAAGGCAAATACTGATGAAAAAGCTTCTGTCTTTTAAATAGAAAAATAATTAATGCCAGTACCTTGTACAGTTGCCAGTACCAGTAGTTGCCACACTACAAATGAGGCTAAACATATACAGTGAGAATATAATAGGACCTAGAATAGAAGTTGTGGGACGCCACAGTTTAGAGTTGCTGAATATGAAGGCAAATTCCCAATACTGATGGAAAAGGTTCTGTCTTTTAAATAGAAAACTAATTTATGCCAGTACCTTGTACAGTTGCCAGTTCCAATAGTTGTAGCCTAAACATATACAATGAGAATATAATAGGGCCTAGAATAGAACCTTGTGGGACGCCACAGTTTAGAGTTGCTGAATATGAAGGCAAATACTGATGGAAAAGGTTCTGTCTTTTAAATAGAAAACTAATTTATGCCAGTACCAATAGTTGTCACACTTCAAATGCTCTCAAAAGAACTTAATGATTTGTGCATCTTTATTATGAATAGTACAAAGTTTCATGGTTAAAAAGGAGAAAGACAGACCCTAACTTGTGCGATTGTTTTAGGGCCTCACTCAGTTAAAACAGCCTCTATCGGTACGCTGGGAAGGACGAGAACTCCTATGCCTGTCATAGTTCCAAGTGCACCGGATGTCTCGGAAGGCAGCAGACTTCATGAAGATGCAGGGAGTGTGAGTATTCTTGTTCCTACTGTATAATGCTCTGTACTACAGAGAGGCTAGAAAACATCAGGAATATCAAACTTCCATGTCTCTTTACATTTCTTGTGATTTTTACAACAAAACCATGTACACTTGAGTCATTTCTGTTACTTTTGAACACTTTTGAAGTAATATGCTTGTGTTGTAATTATTTCTGGTCAAGCCCAGGAGATTAAACTATATTAAATATAGTTATTTATACAGTGGCAATAAAATGCATCTAAAAGATTAGCAATAAAGAGTTAAAGTTAAACATCTGCTCCAAAAAAAATGTGTTTTATCCAATTTATGATAGGGTTAGTAGAAATGACTTGCTTGCTACATTTGGCATTGCATTTACATTAGGGTTGCACCGATATGAACATTTTGGCTGATACCAATAACCGATAATTCTTTATATTTGAAAGCCGATAACCGGTATATTATCTAAATCCAAATTTTTATATAATTTTTGAGAGCCTGATTACAAAAACAAAAGTCTCACCATTAAAAGCCATGTCCCAAGAACACAATTATAATGTTTTTATTATAATTTGATGTAGTCTATATGACAGACTTGCGCTGCACTTAACCGTATTTTCCTTTTTGAAGTGATTTCAATCATATTTCAATCAATTCAAAACCATCACGAACAGTGCGCATCTGTAGCTGAAGGAAATCATTTATTATTTATTGGCTTTTATATATATCGGCCAAATTTTCTTATCAGACTGATAACGATAACATTAAAAATGAACATATATCGGCCGATACCGATATGGTGGCCGATATATCGTGCATCCCTTGTTTACATATATGCGTTTTCATCAAACCCTATGACCTAGGAGTCTCTTTGAACTACAAAAAATGTCATGTACTATATTACATACTTTAATGTTCTATGGATACTGTTGCATATCGAATATATATTTAAATGTACAACAAGATAATGATATAATTTTAACATGTTTTTTCTTTTCTCTCAAACCTTTACCTGCTTTCCCCTTTTAACGGCTGTATTTATTGTCTGCTCATTACAATTAATTTTGGAAATTTTGCTTGTTTAAACAAATTAAAACTGCTGAATGGATCTCGTTTATCCTGCATAATGCACCATACTACCGTACCCCTTCATCCATTACCACGCATGTGGCTGTGCTATTTGATTTCCTGCTTTTCTTCTGCAGTACCATTGACCATCCCCTATAAACCCAATCCCCAGCTCACCCCAACCCCACCCCCCGCAGTAACCTTCTTCATCTCCTTCAGAATTACGAGACGGACGAGTTGACGGAGGAAATGGCCCATCTGGAGGGCTTAATGAAGGACCTAAACGCCATCACGACAGCCTGAGCACAATCCTCACAATAACACTAGACCTCACCTGCCACGGGGAGGACGTACAGCACGGAGGAGTTCTCAATCATTCGCTAAACGGAGAGAGAAAGAGAGTGAGACAGGAGAAAAACAATAACGTTTGGGATCCCTTGCTTACTCTCAGGAAGGAGAAACCCATCAAACGAGGACAGTGGACATTCTGAGAAAGGACACGTGGTTACTTCAACGAGACGATTGCGATTTTTCTCTCAGCATCCTAAATGTTTCCTTTTATTTTAGTGGAGACTGTTTGAAAAGACACCATTTTATTATCCTACGAAAAAAGGAAAGCTACAATATGCTGGTGTACGTGTTGGTGCTCGTAAGGCACAATTTACAGTGTTTCATTTGTGTCTTTTTTTGGTATGTTTTTGTATCTATATATATTGCCCCCGTTCCAGTGAGGTGAACGTTGGACATCGTCCTTTTTATTTCTGCAAGGCATTTTGTATTAAGCATTTTGATTGACGTCTCTTTCTCTTTTGTATGTCATATAATGTGCCATGTCTTATTATTTTCTTAAACATGTTTTGTATTGTTTTATATGCATATACACTTATCAGTTTGTATATATGTTTAAAACGGACTCGTGTTGTCACCACAGCAACGTTTTTGACCTCTCGTGACAGTTTCCGTTGTCAGAGACACACGCTGCTTTTTAATTTCGCGATTAGAATGGATTTTTGCAGTCCCCCTTCAACATTTTGCCTGTTTTAAATGGGAGTTCCCTTCAGATATGCCTTATTAAATTTGTGTGGAATGGCAGAAATCAGTACAGCTGGGAAAAATGTTTTCAAAATGTTTATCACACAACACTGTGATATTTATTCTGTAATGCTGAACTGTTAACCGGTTACTCGGTCGATACGACAGCGTAGACCTCCATCACACATGCTGGACTTGGTGCTGATACTCATAACTTCAGGTTCTACACATGAAACTGATAAATGAATGAATTTGGTACATTGGAAAGTGCTTTGTATGGTTTATTTCCTCTTGCTGCATTGGTCTGAATCCTTTTATCAGAGCTTACGCAAACTCAATGAATGAACGACATTCACTGTGAGATTTTACAGGCCACATTTTCTTGGCACTCAATGCAACAGACTTTTATGCAGAACTCCCAGTGCTCATCTTTTATTTACCATTATATTTCTTGTATTCGTTTCATATGAAGTACTTGTATAAAATCTAAATGTGCGACGCAAAAAAACCCAACTGTTCCTACCCTGCTGGATATGGTTTTGTTCTGTACTTTTACCCAAAGAAAATATGTAACAGCAATCATAATTTTGTTTTATGAATTCAATGTCGTCTCGAACATTTTCTTGAATGTCATTCTGGCTGTAAGAAATTCTGGGTAACATGTTAAAAAGCGTGGTAAAAAAAACAATACAACCTATTTGGGATAACCTATCAAGTTGTAGACTGTCAAACCTTTATTGCACTTTTTCAACAATTTCAAGAAAAAAACATTTTTACATATCCTGTGTTTTGAATATAAAGCTCTATTTGTGTAATGTAGTGTCATAGTTTAGCATAGGCAGCTGGTCTTATTTGTTCTTTTGCCTCTGAAATAATATTTGAGCGGCAGGTTTTACTGTGTTGCAAATGCAGAATTCTGTTGTTGCTTATTTCTGTACAGATCTTCTCGCTGTCTCTAGAAATACTCTGTGGCTTTTTAAAAAAATATTCTGAAAACACTGCTTTTGCCTGTTTATTTACATGCATCCTCTAAATATTTCTAAATTTGCTTTCATTTTCCAGTATTTCCACACCATTTAAAATATCTCTGACACATGATTACTGAATGAGGAGTTAGCTAATGCGATCATCAAACATTCATTTAAAGGGGTCCTATTTTTACAAGATGTAAAATAAGTCTCTGATGTCCCCAGAGTGTGTATGTGAAGTTTTAGTTCAAAATACCCCACAGATCATTTTTTATAGCATGTTAAAATTGTCACTTTTTGAGGGTGAGCACAACGCGCCGTTTTTGTGTGTGTCCCTTTAAATGCAAATGAGCTGGAATTTTCTAGAAGAGGGCGGAGCTTCAAGAGCTCTGTTAGCAGCTGCGATTACCTCACACAGAAAATATCAGGAACTGTTCAGCCTTTAATATTCAAACCGGAGTCGGACAATGATGGAGATGGGTTAACTATTTTCAAGTCATCGAGTAGCATGTTCTGTCATGATAATCTATAAATCACTCATAAGGGGAACTGTTGTCAGACGCACAGAGCCAGAGAATATCTGCTGCATGAAGCTAGAACAGGTATATAGTTTAATTACGGTTATAACTTTTGTCATCTTGCTTTTATGACATGCTATTGCATTTGTGTTCGTACTGTATTGCAATAAATGTGAAAAGACGGATGCGACAGCTTGAGCGACTCCTAAATGTGCTCTACTACAACATCCTCTTCTCAACATGGCCTTTGTTGCGTGTTTCAGGGGGCGGGGTTTATGTAAATTTTAGGTCACTAACCCGTGAAGAAGCCGTTGTAGTCCCTACCAGCCGTTTGTTGTAGTCCTTAAAAAGCCAATTCTGTAAAAGACAATATCTCCCTTTGCTTTAAACTTCGAGCGTCGTAACTTATTTTCCAGATGTTGTTTATGCTCAAACAGCAACGTTACACACTAACTAAAGTTAAAAAAGTGAAGTCATAATCAACCATCCCTTTAAATCAAAACTGTGTAACGTTAGTCGACCCAGCATGAGCTACAGGACTGTGAAGCTTTGGGGGTGTTGCTGGACTCATCTGTTTTGACCATTGTTCTGAATCAGATCTGGATGTAGTCTTTGACAAAACAGTTTTTTGTTCAAAATGTTGCTTTTTTTTTTTTAAAGTGAAACATGCCCACATTCAAGTGTTCATAAAAATGCACTAATCTAGAATGGTCGTTTTTGTTTTAACCGATTAGCTTTTGGCATATTGTGTTCAGATATTCATAGAACAAAATATTCTGTAGGCCATAAAATTGTTAAAATTATCAACCAAAAAACTGCTGCTGTCTGGCAATTTTAAATGTCTATAATCTGGCGGGGAAAGGAGTTGACCCTCATTCTATAGACATTTTTCCGTTGGGAAAGCTGGTTTTCGTGAAATGCTAAAAGTTTAGTATTTGTAAACTCATGTAACATGTTTTGCAATTTTAAATCATATTCATTCGTATCGTTTCCAGGCTGCATTCAAGTCCAATTATAGACATGCACTCCTATGACACGCATATTCATAATATTTGTTTATATTTAATTTAACTCTTTCCCCGCCAGCGTTTTTTATCATTTTCACAATTTTCATGGCCCCCAGAATATTTTGTTATATGAACATGCAATATGTCAAAAGAAAAACAGACACTCTGCTTTTAAACAAAAAACCTGAGGTTTATTCTAGTGTTCTTTTCCAAAAATGGGCAAATAAAAAAAAAGCAACATTGACATGATTCTCAGATTTTTGTTCCTAAAGTGGGTCGCTGCCGAGGTCACTCCTGGATAACTGAAAATGGGCAGAGGTGGGTGGAGCTGAGGTGCTGAAACCACACCCACCTAGCTTGACCATAGTGGCAATCCACCTGTCACTCAAGAGGCCACACCCTTAATTATGCAGAACTTTAAGGCTTAATATAATTTAAACAGAGTTATATATATAAAAAAAATAAAAATTCACCCCCTCACAGTTGTCATGAAGGGCAAAATTAGCCGTATAGACCAAAACCACTTTTTGTACCAGACTGTAAACATTTCTGCTGTAAAGTTGAGCGTTTTAACATGGGATGATTCCCTTTTGGAGCCTGTCTCTAGCGGCCAGTCGATGAATTGCAGTTTAAGTCACTTGCGTGTTGGCTTCAGGAGAGAACGCGGGAGGTTGCTGCTTGGTATTCAACTTACAAAAAAAGCATAACTGGCACAACGTATCAAGAATGTAGCAGAAGCGTTTTGAACTGCGAGAGGCGTTACACTTTCTTCATAAGTTGAATACGGAAGGCGGTCCGCCGGAAGCTAGATATTTTACTTTATAATGTAGATATTTTTTTTACAAAACCCATTGAGTTGCTTTAGAAGGCTTTTATTAACCCCCCTGGAGCCGTGTGGCGTACGTTTATAATGGATGGATGCACTTTGAGCTTCAAACTCAAAGGACCCTGTCACTGCCATTATAAAGCTCGGAAGCGTAAGGATGTTTATTAATATAACTGTGTTCATCAGAATGTCATATACACCTAGGATGGCTTGAGGGTGAGTAAATCATGGGCTAATTTTCATTTTAAATGAACTACTCCTTTAAACACAGCGTAAGACTGTGCTGTTGCTCTTTACATTTTCAAAACTCTAGTAAAATAAAGATTTTACCAGTTTTCTAGAGTTTGAACTTGCTTCACCAGGGATGCATTGTATAACAGGCCAGATCTACAGTGTGAAGTCAGAAGGATGAAGATCATCATGAGAATTCATCAAAAATGACTCCAAACACAAGGTTGTTCTTTTCTGCGGTCTTTATTGACGTGATAAATTACATCTAGACTCCTCTGGGTGTTTTGAAGTTCATGCCGATAGTTGGCTGCGTGACCTGCAGGTTGGGGAGGTTCCCGAAGTCCTGCAGTGAGAGAAAGAAAGGGTTAATGTAGGTTCAGGTCTGTACACGAACACTACAAAACCTGTTCTGACCATTCACGTCATTTCCAGGACATTTGACAACGGTTTTATCGCAATTAATTCACTGAGAACGGTTCCCTTTAACCATTGCAGTTACAGCACATATTTGCAGCTCATCTACACAAATTAAGGTAAAATCAACTTACGAAAGTCTTCAGCATTTCCTTCGTATCTGGATCGACCTCAATAATCTCCTGATCCAAAGCAGAGACCTGGGAAAGTGAAGCACATGACATGAGGGACTAACACAGCTCTAGTGATGTCCAACATACTCCAGGATCAAAGCGCATTGTGACATTTGGTATCATGCAACAATCAATATCACTACTACATGAGCAAATAAAGGGTTAACGGAAGACAATAGCTCTCTACGAGGAATTCAGTGGATCTTTTTACACTAATCTGAAATTCCAAAACTCATACTTGCAATTTGAAAGACATTTTTTTCCCCTTTCACAAAAAAGACAGCATTTCTTTGGATTCTGTGTGCCTTCTGTCTGAACCTACTGATGATTGTGCATTAGAGCTCATTTAAAATGGTTCTCCACGATTCTGAACAGACAACTAAACAATAGTCATTTACTAGAGGTTCTGACAAAATGCTAATTGCTGCCGTCTACCTAAAATAATTTAAATGCAGGTTGAGTCTTCACTTGTTTCATTACTGGTTTTAACAGTCACGTGTCTCCACCTACTGGTGTAATGATGTAATGACAATCATTGTGCCAAGTTACTTTCAAAATGTGATTTTCTCTATTTTGATACAAATGTTGTATTTTTTGACCAGTCAAGTTTTATTACATTTTTGTTCCTGAAATCCACTCTTCTGCTGGGATCAGTATAATCCTGATTTTTGTATCAAATGTATCCCAATCTTACTAAAAAGTTTTGAACAAACCAAACTGATGATTTGATCCAGATCAAAACCAAGATTGGATTGTGTGATGTAATCTGATTCCAGAATCCTTTTTTTCTTTTGCACAACCCATTTTGAAGATTTGATCCAATCCGATCAGATTACTTTTGAACGGGCCCTTAAAGATGAATGGTGCAGCTCTATGTATTGTGAAGTGAAGCGTCACTGACCTCTGGGACGTAGTTATCCCGTCGCTCTCGCTCCTCCTCCTGCAGTTTGATGGAGATGCCCCTGACAGGACCTCTCTGGATGCGCTTCATCAGATGGGTCACATACCTGCAGACACACAACAAAACAAGCCTTCAGTTCAGTGCTCTTTGGATTTGCCCTGCCGATATTTCCAGTGGCCTCTCCACATGAAAAACATCTATTTTAGCAAGATATCCATTATAAGATTTTATATAGAAATCTTGCTAAAATAGTATGAGATTGAGAAATGCACACAATACAAGTCAAAAGTTTGGAAACTACTATTTTTAATGTTTTTGAGCTTCTGCTCATCAAGCCCGCATTTGAAAAAAAAAATAATATTGTGAAATATTTTCACAATTTAAAACAATGTTTTCTTTTTAAATACTTTAAAATATAATTTATTTCTGTGATCAAAGCTGTATTTCCAGCATCATTACTCCAGTCCTCATGACCCTTCAGAAATCATTCTAATGATGATTTATTAATAATGTTTTATATAATATTTTTGGAACCTGTGATAAATTTTTATTCATAAATGAATCCTGAAAAAAGTAAGAACAGCATTCATTTAAAATACAAATCTTTTATAACAATATAAATCTATCACTTTATCAATTTAACATCCTTGATGAATAAAAGTTAATTTCTTTAAAAAAAAAAATAAGCTGACCAGCTTTGATCACATGAATAAATTATATTTTAAAATAAAATAGAAAACCATTATTTTAAATTGTAATATTTCACAATATGAGTTTATTTCCGTATTTTTGATTCAACTATTGACATGTATACACATACGTGAGCATATTATAAAACATTTTCTGTATTTAATATTACAAAACTGGTAAAACAATTTAAATTAAATCATATTGTAATGTTAATTTGCAATAATACCTTCGTAAAAATATACAGCTAATTTATGCTGGGAAGAAAAAAAAATGGAAGACTTAATTTTATGATTTCTGAACATGGCTTGAAATGATTGTTAATTAACTTTTTTATTAATATAAAACTGATATTGATACAAGAAGTTCATTTTGCCAAACTTATTTTTTAGGCCTGTCACTCACTATACTGAACTTTGGAAAAGGATTGGCACACTTATTAATGATAATATCCTGCAAAATATAATTATATATTATAATATTTATGATAATATAAGAATATATATTATAATAATTTGTATGGATATTTTAGAACATCATGAATCTGACTATGCTTGCTTTTTATAAATTTACAAATTTTATAAAAGAAATGCAAGTTCACCAATAAACCATTTTTTAAAAAGAATTTAAAATGTATTTCAACACCAACTCATCGTCAGTAAAGCAAGCATGACATCAATTTGCAATGCCTTTCATTTGTATACTGTTGTATAAACTCATTTTTTCCTCAGTATTCTGTTGACAATGGGTGTATTGAATCACATCATGCACAAATAGTGAATTTTCTGCATCAGTTAAAAGACAATTCTTATTGGTTTATCCCTAACTACCATGGGTTTTTCCCTGGCAATCTGAGATAATTCAAAGAATCTCACTATATTCCCATGATAACCGTTGCTCGACTTCACTCACCCGGCGATCTTGTTGCGCAGAGGTTTGCTGGGGATGATGGCGATCTCCTCACACACCCTCTTGTTGATGTGGAAGTCATTGCCCAGTCGGGTGTAGTACTTCTCTATGACGACCCGAGCCGCCTTCTTCACCGTCTTGGTCCTGACACGACCCTGTCAACATCCACAAGGGTCAGTCAGGTTAACATGGGACATTTTTCTACTTTCAAGTCAATTTCACTCCCACGTTTATCTGTATAAAGCTTTTCACAATCCATATCAATTTAAAGCAGCTTTACAGAAAAAGCTCGTTTCAATGTTACTTTCCACATATGTAAATACTGAGATCACAGCTATTTTTGCAATATACACTGCATCAACAAATCACATTAATAACATTTAAAGGGATAGTTCACCCAAAACTGAAAAGAGTTTCTGGTCCCCATTGACTTTAATAGTACAGGGAAAAATTCTATGGAAGTCAATGGGGTCCAACTGTTTGGTTACAAACATTCTTCAAAATATCATCTTTTGTGTTCAGCAGAAGAAAGAAACTCATACAGGTTTGGAAAAACTTCAGGATGAGTAAACTACAGAATTTAAATTTTTTTTGGGTGTACTGTCCCTTTAAGTTCACAGAAACTATGACTTTACCGCGTTTTTCCCATAAACACGCAGTT
This sequence comes from Coreius guichenoti, assembly GCA_039654105.1. Taxonomy (NCBI): domain Eukaryota; kingdom Metazoa; phylum Chordata; class Actinopteri; order Cypriniformes; family Gobionidae; genus Coreius; species Coreius guichenoti. The sequence goes on from CM077168.1 coordinate 3,811,094, forward strand.
TAAACGTGTCAGCTCATCACACGTTTATATTAAATCACAATAAATCCAACATAATATTGTCTAACTGTCACGAGCAGACTTTAACGGCTGAAATTCGGGAGATGACGTGGAGCTGTTTTATTTTTACAACATCCTACATAACATCAAATGCATAAAGTCAAAATACTCGGTATATACGAATCATGAGAATATTAACAATACATTCCAGTACTGACACTAAAACTCTGTGAACTTGAGTTTCCCCCCCCCCCCCTCACACAGTAATTTTTATTTTGGGTGAACTATACACAATACATATCGTCACTATCCACAATATATACTGTTGCGTTTTTGTATTGCAATATATTGTGACACGATATACTGTTACATCCCTAGTAAATAATGAGATGATCACAGCCATTTTTGCAATATACACTGCATCAGCAAATCACATTAACAACATTTAAAGCAATAGTTCACCCAAAAATGAAATTTCTGTCATTTACTCACCAAAGAGTTTCTGGTCCCCATTGACTCCCATAGTATGGGGGGAAAAAAATACTATGCAAGTCAATGGGAAACAACTGTTTGGTGGCAAACATTCTTCAAAATATCATATTTTGTGTTCAGCAGAAGAAAGAAACTCATACAGGTTTGGAAAAACCTCAGGATGAGTAAATCACAGAATTTAAATTTTTTGGTGTACTGTCCCTTTAAGCTCACAGACACTAGTGAACACCAGCTATGACTTTTAACCGCGTTTTTTCATAAACACGCTCTCAGCTCGAAACATACGTTTATATTATCACAATAAATAAATTAAATCCAGCATACTATTGTCTAACTGTCGCGAGCAGACTTTAACTGCTGAAATTCAGGAGATGACGCAGAGCTGTTTTATTTTTCCAACATCCTACTAACATCAAACGCATAAAGTCAAAATACTCAGTATATACGAATCATGACAATATTAACAATACATTCTGGTGCTTTAAAACGCATTGAGAGTTGCTAAACAACGGGATTTGCGCGGATTGACAGGGATTCACTGTGAAACATACACACCATAGTCACCCGGTCTAGAAGAAAAGGGTTAAAACCGCCGGAGCGGAAGTTTATAACACTCCTCCGGAAGTCACATAAAAGTCTCTGGATAAGAGCCATCACCTGCTGCAAATTAACGGCAAACATCAAAAAAATGGGTTTTATTAACAACTTGAACGTATTATCTAACAAAATATAGATAGATAAAAGCTACAGAAAAACAAGTTACAACATAAACTCACTTGGTGTTATATAAAAATGTTGTAAAAACATATTTTTTTTTTTATGTTTTTGAAAGAAGTCTCTTCTGCTCATCAAACCTGCATTTATTTGACCAAAAATACAGAAAAAACTGTAATATTGTGAAATATTATTACAATTTAAAATACTGGTTTTCTGTTTTAATATACTTTAAAATATAATTTATTTCTGTGATCAAAGCTGAATTTTCAGCATCATTACTCCAGTCTTCAGTGTCACATGATCCTTCAGAAATCATTCTAATATGATGATTTATTATCAATGTTGGAAACAGTTGTGCTGCTTAATATTTTTTTACATATCTGATACTTTTTTCAGTTTTGGGTGAACTATCTCTTTAAATGTTATTCTTTGATGAATAAAAAGTTAAAAAGAACAGCATTTTTTTCAAAATATAAATTTCTAACAACATAAATATTTATACATAATATAACTTTTTAAAATCAATTTAACACATCCTTGCTGAATAAAAGTATTAATTTCTTTAAAAAAATTAAAAATAAAATAATAACCCCAAACTTCTGAACGGTAGTGTATATTGTTACAAAAGATTTCTATATATATATATATAAAAAAATGCTAAAAATTATTTTTTAAAAAATATTTTTATTCATCAAAGAATCTTGAAAAAAGTATCACAGGTTATAAAAAAATATTAAGCAGCACAACTGTTTCCAACATTAATAATAAATCATCATATTAGAATGATTTCTGAAGGATCATGTGACACTGAAGACTGGAGTAAAGATGCTGAAAATTCAGCTTTGATCACAGAAATAAATTACATTTTAAAGTATATTTAAATAGAAAACCAGTATTTTAAATTGTAATAATATTTCACAATATTAATTTTTTTTTCTGTATTTTTTGAGCCTTCATGAGAATTTCAAAAACATTAAAATAGTAATGCTTTCAAAATTTTGACTGGTACTGTATATATACACAATTTTAGGAGATTTTAGATTTTTTTTGTACCTTTGTGTTAGAAGGGTGCATTTATTTTGCAATATTGGTTGCAAGTGTTCATATACAGCGTCTAAGATAGAATATTAATTACCAGAAATATCAAAATGATTGTGTTGTGTCCTCATACTATAAACACTAGCCAAATAAAGCATATACATATAAAAAATAATTGACAAACAATTCCTAGAATTGATGCAGAGCAATTATATAGCTACTTATATGCAGTATATTTATGTGTAGCTGTAGTTGTAATTCGAATGTTAATAAACTGGGTGCACTAATAAACTTGGAACAAAAAGTATCTCTAAAAAAGACACTCACTCAGAGGTTAAGAGACATTTTCTTTTATTTTACATAAAAAAGGGTGCAAACTTGAGTTTCCCTTTAAGAGTGGAGGGAATAAAAATTTAATTTGAAAGGTTATGTATGGAACTTTATACGACTCCTCAGGAAAATAGGCATTTTAAATAAGATTAAGATTAAAGCCTTAATCTTTCTGCAACTTAAAAAACAAAATATATTGAGAGAGAGAGAGAGAGAGAGAGAGAGACACAGAGAGAGAGAGAGAGACAGAGAGAGACAGAGAGAGAGAGAGAGAGAGAGAGAGAGAGTTAGAGAGACAGAGAGAGAGAAGAAAAAAAACGGGTCCATCACAGTTGAAGCCCTTGAAGAAAGCAAAATCATTGAAGTACATTTAAGTAACATTCATATTTTCAACACAATAAATTCATAATACAATGAAATTTAAAGTATCTCTGTAAGTATGACCAGAACAAGAGAATGACTCTTGCAGTACTGTACAATTAAGATTTTAATGTTTTGAAGTACAGAAAACATCCTTACTGAAAGAAACACTACAAAAAAACGTGAAAAAGAGAGAGAATTCAAATATTGCAGTGCTTTCCTACCAGACTCCTGTAATATAATCATTCCGAGGTCATTAAAAACGAGTGGTCCTTAATAAAAAAAACAAAACAATTCAACAGGTTCCCACATGAACTAAAATCTCGAGACAGGAATGATTAAATTTTTCAGAGAGAGAGAAAGAAAAGCTATGACTGTAGCAGACACAATGGAAGGGCATTACAGTACAGAGCGGCGAAACAGCGCGCGGTGGACGTTCACCTGCTGAACTCAAGCGCACAGACGGGTCAGACTTGCAGTAGCATGTTTAAGGCATTACGCAGCCACAGAATAACAGTGTATCAACTTCATGCCCACAATGTTCTTCAGTGCCCCATTTACACAAGTAGTTTCCATTGCTTTCAGAATCAAAAGCCATGCACATAAAATCTGCATTAAACGTCACTAACTTCAACTTTAGGAGAATATCTCGATTTACCTCTCTGCAGCACATTAAAAGGGATAGTTCACCCAAAAATGAAAAATTCCTCACCCTCGTGTCGTTCCAAACCCGTAAGACCTTCGTTCATCTTCAGAACACAAATGAAGATATTTTTGATGAAATCCGAGAGCTCTCTGACCTCTCCATAGCAATATAATTAACACTTTCAAGGACCAAAGGTATTAAAAACATGGTTAAAATAGTCCATGTGACAACAGTGGAACAAACGTAATGTTATGAGCGACGAGAATTCTTTTGTGCACAAAAACAAGCAAAAAAAAACGACTTTATTCAACAAATTATTCTCTTCGGTCACGTTGTAAATACAGTGCAACACTTCCGGGTTCTACGTCAGAACGCCGGCTCATTATTGGGCGACGCTGTTCACGTGATCACCACAACACGTGCGTGTGATGCTGACGCAGGAGCTAGCCTATAACAAGCAGGCGTTCTGACGTAGAACCCGGAAGAGTTGGACTGTGTTTACAAAGTCTGAGACTGACACGGAAAAGAATAAGTTGTTGAATAAAGTCGTTATTTACAAAAAGTTAAATACAAAAAGTATTCTCGTGGCTTCATAACATTAAGGTTGAACCACTGGAGTCACATGGACTATTTTAACGATTACTTTACCACTTTTCTATTTGGAAACTTTCCGCCAAAGAATAAAACTGTTTACAAGATAATTGTGACTTTTAATCTCACAATTGCAAGTCATAAGTTATATACAAGATTTAAAGTCAGAATTGAGATATAAAATCGCAAATTCTGAGAAAAAAGTTGCATAATAACTTTATAACTTTATTATAACTCTATTTTTCTCAGAATTGTGATGTGCAATTGCGAGTTATAAAGTCCAATTCCGAGTGAAAAAAAGACATTTTTTCTCAGAATTGCGAGTTTTAAAGTCAGAATTGAGATATAAAATTGCAATTCTGAGAAAAAAAAAAAAAAGTCAGCCGATTTTATATCTCAATTCTGACTTTATAACTCGCAACTGTGACTTCTGAAAAGTCAGAATTTCGAAATGTAAACGTAATTGCGATTAAAAAAAAAAAAGTCAGAATTGTGAAATAAAGAGTCGAAATTACCTTTTTTACTTTTTATTCTGTGGCGGAAACAAGCTTCCATTATTTCTGGGCCTTGAAAGTGAAAGTTGCTGTCTATGGACGGTCAGAAAGCTCTCAGATTTCATCAGAAATATCTTCATTTGTGTTCTGAAGATGAACGAAGGTCTTACGGGTTTGGAACGACATGAGGGTGAGGAAATTAATGACAGAAATTTCATTTTTGGGTGAACTAACCCTTTAAAGTGACCAGAACCGTGATACAAAAGCAAAGGGAATGAACAGAACACAAACACCTCTCGGAATGTTTGACTTTCATAGAATAATTGTATATTTAAACCTCAGATGGACATAGAATGCCATAACCGTAAGGATACCATCTTTATTAAAATCAAAAGGTACATATCTTAAAAAAAAAAGAAAAAAAAGGGAAAATTAAAGATGAAAGATGGCTTGAAATAACCATCACCTCGCAGTTGACAAGAGAGCCAGTAGTCATCATTATGATCGCATTAACCATGATTCCAGTAATGAGGAAAAACGTCAGCTCTCGCCATCCCTCAAAAGACTTCAAATAGCATAGAGTGATTTCAGTGTCTAATGTAGTGTCTTTTTCAGCCAGCAGATGGCACCTTAAATCGCCGTCTGCTCATAATCCCAAAAGCACAGTAGGACTAGCATCCTTATCCATAAATCCAACAATTTCACATTCCGCTTATATCCACAAAACAATTCCGAGTGGCTCCGTAAGAAGCCAAGGCCTTTGGACATCAATTAAGGGGTTAAATCCTGCAACAAAAAAAACAAAACATACTTCTTCGAGCCAGACGCACCTGGCGATAGCAAGCAGTGCACATCCAGAAATACTAAATCATCTTCCAACTTTAGCGAGGCACGTAATACATAGAGAAGAACGTTAAATAAAAAGTCACGCCCCGACGCAAGTGTGCGAGAAGCGGATTTCCAAGAGTATCATTCAAGTACTTTTCACAGAATAATTTAGCCCCAAAGTGACTCGCATCACAGTGGATAAGCATAAGGAAAACCTATTAAATAACCGTCACATTGGAAACACATGGAAAGTTTCATACGCTTTAGTCCCTAATAACCGGCAACTCGAAATGGCGCATTCGAACGCAAATCGTGGAAATCGTTCCAGAAGGTGAACGGGTCAGTGAGAGCTCAGCAAGTTACTATTTACATGTATGATTACTGAGTCGAGAGGTGGAAACATGCTAATAAAGAATCTGTGGCCATTTGCGCATCTATTTGGTCCAACACAGTCATCTACCTATCCATCCACTGCTTTTGTGGGAACATTCAAAGCACGCCATCCATCCGTAGGCTCTCAAAGATTCTTCAAACGGCCCCGTTTACCCCCGTTCCGTATGAAAGATGAGTTCAGAGGTCAGTAGGATGCAGTAAACAAGGGCGCAGCGAAACTCCCCTATGGCTTCTCTCTCAACTTTTGTACGGTGATCAAACGAAAAAATAAAACAATAGTTATATAATTTATCTTACATTAATTCACATTTACTATACATTAGAAAGATCGCGAAATAAAAACACGGATTTAATGCTGTGAATAGGTGAACGTTGAAACCCCCCCCCCCCCCAAAAAAAAACATGAGCAAGGCAACATCACGACTGAGATTAGCGATTTTCCGAAGTAAATAAAAAAGACGACAACGACAGAACTACAGTAATCATTTCACATATAACCCAATTTAATTCCTGTCTTAAGGACTGCGCTCGGGAAAGGACCGCCTCATCCATGCAAGAGGTCAAGGGCTGCCCCGTCTCAGAACCGCGTATAATTTACAAAAGAAAAAAAACAAAAAACGTTTTCTGCCACATAATCCGATTCGGTGACTCGTAATCCCCTCGAGCGAAGCTCCTAAAGGGAATGAGACACGTTTCAGGTCAGTATGAAGGCATGGGAGGAATTTCATCACGAACAGAGTTAAGGCATAAAATCGAGATGTTTCGCTCACTACCGTAAAGTCTACGCCTATTAAAACAAGCGGCCATATGAACACGTTGAGGCGTTTCTTTGCGAGCCACAAGCCACTCTGGCACATGGTTATTATGGTCCTGAATAATTAGCAGTTTTCAGGCATTAAAAAAAAAACACATCTATCAGGAGCCGTTCGTGGGAATAATAAGTGACTACATGGACAGAAAGATACAAAAAGCGCAGAAGGAAAGTCTTACTGGCCACCTCAGCCAATAGAAAAGCAGCCAGCTGTACGTCAAAGCGACACGATATCGTAGTAAGAGGAGAAGAAAGCAGCATGATTGGCTGGTGGGTTGAAGTGGGAGGAGTGCTTTAGAACAAGCAGCTTAAATACTAGTCAGTGGAACGACGAGCGCCACTGGAAACGGCTGCTTATGTCACACAAGTTCACGTGTAAAGGCCGGCTAGCGTCGTTACGACGGTTATTTGTTTTGCGCTTCACTCCGATAGATACGACGAAGAAATCTGCTAGTCATATTCTAAGGCTTCGACCACTTCCCTGGCAGCATGAGAACCAACAATCAGCCACCAAATACACAAACGAACATTTAAAGAGGGTTAAGTGAAAACAAAAAAAAAGCCACCGTCTCGTCTCGGGGGGAAAACGTCTGCGGTTCGAGCTCCGGCGCGGCCGAATTTGTCTCTCGCCCTCCCTCGGTCACACCTGTCGCGGAGGAAGAGGACACATTCGGAGACTTCCTCCCCGCCGAGGACGAGGAGAACGCAAAAGAAGCAAAACAGCAAATGAAGTGCAGTGCTGTTCCAGTGCTTTGAGATCCTTAGCTTTGTGTGAAGATCCTAGAGAGACAGTCCGAGGACGAGGCCCGTCGCTGCCTAAATCAAGACGTGGAAGAAACGAAAACAAAACAAAAGACAATCCCCACAGAGACAACGTGTGCGTGCCTCTTGGTTTTCATACATCGGTCCCCTATTCGTGTGGAGGGCTCGGCTGTTGTCGTCTTGTGAAATTTCTTTATTTGAAAGCTCTAAAAACAACCAAAGGAACGGACTGCGCGGAGAGACCGGAGGCTCATTTGTGCCGGGGAGTGTTCTTCTTCCTCTTCCTCTTGAAGAAACAGCAGCACCTGCGGACGAAGAACAGGGAAACGTCAGTGACACCAGACGATTGGCCGATTCCTAATAATGAAGCATCTGCCCTCTAGCTACACATGCGCCGTCAGTATGTAGCTGCCTTAGAAATCAAGCAGATATGTGGGTTATGCTACATATTGTCAGCGCTGCATTAGTATAATCGTACCAACCTAAATGCTGCATATGAAACTAAAAAGGAAACTTATACAACATTTACGATTCGTTAAAAGCAACAGAATGTTAAACAGCAACAACACGACAGAATGGGTCAGGAGAAACAAGGCACATGCAGTGGAAGAGAACAGCTCCAGACTGACACATTGAAAAGTGAGAGACTTCACTAAACATGTTTCTGAAGGACGCAAGCGGACGCTGGCTGTAGCGTTTGGGTTCACTGCGGTTATTAATGAGGAGTCAAACTAAACGTACAGTGCCCTGCAAACACATGCAGATCCTTAACCAAGTCTGCCTTTTCACCAGGTACTTCACTGAAATTACATTCCCTGTAATAGTTTAGTTTTAAGCATGAGCAATTTAATGTTGACATAACTGTTGACGTAAAGTTTTACAAAGTTCTTACAAACAGCGAACAATTAATTTATTTATAGAGGTTTATTAAAAAATAGGGATACTTAAACTTGCCTGGTAGATTATGACCTTGTGACCATATTAATGACCATATTAATAATAAAAAAAAAAACATTTAATTTAAACATAAAATAAACAAAAAATAAAATAGAAAATAATAAAATAAAATACATTTAATTTAAACAAAATATAATAAAATTAAAAAAAATTAAAAATAAAATATAAACATAATGTGGAGTCATCTGAAACATTGTTTAGATCATTTCAGGATGCCAAGGACTAAATTTAGTTTGGATTTAAAAAAAATAAAATAAAAAATAAAATAATATATATCCATTTACAATTTAAAAAAAATATATATATCCAGAAAAAATTATAAATTTGCCATTGTAGGGCTGGTAAATTAGTAAAATATAAAAATGTTAATTATGACCATAATAAAAAATTAAAATAAATAAAAAAATATTATAAATAAAATAAAAACAAAATAAATAATAATAATAATAATAATAATAATAATAATAATAATAATAATAATAATAATAATAATGTCATCTGAAACATTGCTCAGATAATTTCAGGATGCCCAGGACTTTTTGTTGATATGAAATTTAGTTCGGAAAAAAAACAATTACAATTTTTAAAAATATATATCCGGAAAAAAATATTAAATTTGCCATTGTAGGGTTGGTAAATTAGTAAAATAAGAGATTGTTAATTATGAACATAAAAATTAAAACAATATAAATAAAATAAAAGTTAATAATAATCATAATAATCATAATAATAACAATAATAATGTAATCTGAAACATTGTTCAGATAATTTCAGGATGCCAAGGACTTTTTGTTGATATGAAATTTAGTTTGGAAAAAAATATTTACAATAAAAAAAAAAATAATAAAAAAATAGCGAAGCGATATGCCGTCAATAACCCTCAAACAAATGTATGGCTGTGCAATTTCAGAAACTGAATCAGAATTAAGAATTAAAAGAGTTTTGATTGTGTCAGTCAATCAGATCAAAGAAATGACACTGTTCAATGTTATAAAATACCCAGAAAAAAATATTAAATTTGCCATTGTAGGGTTCGCAAATTAGTAAAATAAGAAATTATGACCAAAAAAAAAAAAAAAAAAAAAGTCAAATAATATAAATAAAATAATTTAATAAGTCATCACTTTATTTTAAGGTGTCCATGTTACAGTGTAATTATACATTTAATGAACAAGTAATATTTAACTACATGTACTTACTATAGGGTTAGGTTCAGGGTTAGTTGCATGTAATTATGCATAATTTATAGTTACTTCTATAGTAATTACATATTACAAGGACACTGTAAAATAAAGTGTTAACAATTAATTTGTAACAATTTTGGAAAGAAAAATGTGAAGCAACATGCTGCCAATAAACCTGGAAGAACTGGCTAAAAAAATGAATAAATAAATAAAAATTATCAGCATTAATTCAACCAATCAGATCAAACATTTCATAATGCTGTGGTATAAATCTGAGATTTAGTCAAGGGTCTGCATACTTCTGTAAGGCACTGAATATGTGCGTTAAAGTAGAGACCTCTACATCCTCATTGTATCATTGGGTTTCTGTAAATAAGCTGAAGTTGGGCTGTTAAAGACTTCTCATCATACCTCCAATCAACTTTAGGGTATTTCAGCCTCTCAAATCAGACTTTATGAGTGGACAGACCTCCCTCTTTCTGTTTCAAACTCTCAGATCATGATTAGCTACATTAGCCTACAACTGTGTTAGTAGATCTTGGTGTAAGCACGATCTCTATGGCCACAGTCTAGGCTGGTCCACTCCCCTTGGGTTTGATGTGGACTGGAGAGAGGGACTCACCACAGGTTGAGCATTTTCACGCAGCTACAGAAGAGTGTGAAAAGAGAAAAGACAGAGATTATTACACAGAGGTGAGACGATGAGACAAACCTAATGTCGGCGACAAAAGACCAACAAGAAGACACAAACAGAAAGAGAGAGAGAGACAGACTCAGGGGATAATGTAGATCTAGAACATCTACTCAATTCAAGCTCGCTTTATCAACTAATATCATAATAGGCATTTTCAGTATCCATGTTTAATTGTAAAACAGATGGTCAACAGACAAAAAGAAGAATGGGAGAAAAAGGGGAAGAGAAGAAAAGGAACAGAAGGGGATTGGAGAGATGTAGTGTCGTCCTCAGCTCACCAGCCCACTAGTGAATGTGTAAAAATGAAGCCAAGAGCCTAAAACTCCAACCGTGGTATAAAAATCAATATTGTCACAACCTTGTATGGCTTATGTATAGTTCATATATAATATATAATATTCATATAGTAAGCTGTAGGTTTAAAATTTGTCTCCAAGCATAGCAACAAGAAACCCAGGTCACTTTTAAATATACACAAATCACATTTTTTAGCACAATTAAAACATTTAGTAAACCAGATGATGAGCCAAAACATTATAGTCACAGGTGAATATCATTGATTTTCTCATATGGCGCATATTTAGGTCTGGGTAGATTAGAGCAATCAGTTCTCGTAATCAACATGTTGGATGCAGGAGAAATGGGAAGGAAAGATCTGAGCGACTTTGGGCCAAATTGTTATGGCAAGGCAAATGGGTCAGAGTATCTCTGAAACGGCAAGGCTTGTGTGTCGCTCCCGGTCAGCAGTGGTGAGAGTTTACCAACAGTGTCCGAGGAGGGACAAACACAAACTGGCGACAGGGTGTTGGGCGCCTGAGGCTCATTGATGCACGAGAGCAATGAAGGCTATCCCGCCTGCTCCGAGCCAACAGGAGGTCTACTGGTGGCACAAGTCACAAATTTTAATGATGGTTATAGGAGGAGTGTGTGAGCATCTCACTCTGCTGTGTATGAGGCTGTGCAGACCAATCAGAGAGCCTATGATGACCCCCGTCCACCGCCTACAATGGGCACACGAGCGTCCGAACAGGACCTTGGAGTAGAGCCCTGCATTTCAGCCCGAGCCCAACAGGCCCCGACTTATTTACGCCCCTAGGGCCGGGCTTCAGGCCAATTTTCACGTTTACCTCAAACGCGGGCCGGGCTTCGGGCCTTTTTTAGGCTTCTCGTTCGTTTTATATTTTAGACATTCATTAATTAAAATAAACAATGAGATGTGCTGCGCTGGTGGAAACAACATGAGACCATGCTACTGCGACTCTTGAGACTGGCTCACACGGTGTTCAGAGTCCGCGCCAGCGGCAGCAGCAGAGCGCGCTCCTTCAGCGCAGCTGCAAGAGTGTCTCAGGCCAGGGAATTGGGCTAGGGCCTAGAGCCTAGATTTGAGGCCTGTGCAGGGCTCTAGTCCAATGAGTCCTGTTTTCTTTACATCACGTGGACGGCCGTGTACGTGTTTGCCGTTTACCTGGGGACATGATGCACCAGGATCCACTGAGGGACGAGGCGGTGGAGGGAGTGTGTCGCGCTGGGCAATGTTCTGCTGGGAAACCCTGGGTCCGGCCATTCATGTGGACATAAATTTGACACAAGCCACCAACCTAAACACTGTTACAGACCAGGTCCACCCCTTCATGACACTGGTGGAAGTGGCTCTTTCAGCAGGATAATGCACCTGCCACACTGCACACACTGACTACGTTTAGAAGTGCACCAATAATCCGATTATTTCTAATAAATCAGAGTAGGGTCTTGAATCGCAGGAAGATGTTTACATGACATGAGCAGAACTCTTCACTCCAGTTTACATGCAATTTTCATTATTCTGATTATTCGCTAATAAGTACGGTTATACCACACTCAGATAGGCATACAGTATGCATGTTACCAGCCATTGTTTTAATCTACTTGCATGAAACTCAAAATACATATTTATGGACGTACTAGATATTATTCGGCGCCGTGATGAACATCGCAATGCCGGGTTTACCTGCTGCCGACGCGTTCCTCGTGCCATCTGGATGAAGATACGGAGCAGGATTTAGGCGTTTACATGCCCAATTAAAATCGGCGTACGCCACATAGTTTAACGCAAATATGGTTACTACGATTATGATCTTAATCGCATTAGTTTGATCGAAGTATTGCGTTTACGTGAGTGGGTTGCACCGACAAGGATTAATCTTAAATCTAGATTAAATCAAGGTTTATCTAATAATACTGTTGCACCAAACTTTAAACTGTGTTTAATAATAAGCAGGTTTACATTTAAACCATCATTTTGATACTGGATTTAATTTATATTTAAAATAGATTAACTTTAATCCTGTTGCTCCATAACTTTAAACTCAGATTTAAATCTCAATTAGGGATTAATTTTACATTTAAATGTGAGAAGGTTTAAACAAAATAAAGTGCACCTACAATTAAAATATGAGGCTGATTAAACAAAGATAGAAACAGTATGCGTGTGTGTGTCGTCAGGTCTTTTGTCATAAGTTACGCTGCCACAACATACTCCATTAATTGATACTATAAATATATTTCCATGCTTATGAAATCCGCACGCGCTGCCGCAATGTTTTCATTGCCTGCTTGATCAGTACCGGTCTCTCTACGTATCGCTTTATAAAGACATTTGACAAGTTTATTTCCTTTATTGGCAAGAGCTACTTATGTCAGAGAGAGAGTGTTTCTGGTGGTCAATAAAGAAGGAAATTGAATATTAATATTGTTGCTGTCAATGGCGAATCCATCATGGCGACCAAAATTAATCGTAAATGGAGGTTTCAAATTGCAGGTTAAATTCTAATCCCCGATTTGTTCATCTGGGTTTAAAATTAAGTAGTGCAACACAACTCGATTTAAAATAAAGCCTAGATAAACAAATCCTAGATTAGCTCTAAACTGTGCTCAATTGAATCCTTATTGGTGCAACCCACCCTTAAAGTTTAAACGCAATATTGCCAAAATCCCATTATATTCGCATTATGAGGGTGCATGTAAATGCACTGATTGATCAGGAATGGTTTGAGGAATATGATAAAGAGTTCAAGGTGTTGCCCTGGCCTCCAAATTCCCCAGATCTCAGTCCAATTGCTGGACAAACGAGTTCAATCCATGGTGACTCCACCTTGTAACCTACAGGACTTGAAGGATCTGCTGCTGACATCTTGGTGCCAGAGACCACAGGATGCCTTCATGGGTCTTGTAGTGTTCACGCCTCAGTAGGTCAGCGCTCGTTTGGCAGCACGAAAAGGACCAACAGCATATTAGGCAGGTGATCATAATGTTTTAGCTCATCGGTGTGTGTTAATTATAATTAAACAGGCAAAATATTATCATATTTCTTATTTTATGACCTGGACATTCACCCATTAATGCGGCATTCAACAGGTTCTGACAGTTTTACAGCTTCAAAACGCAGCACCTCCAATCAGAATCATAAACCAAAGCTATCAGTTTATAACACCATTTTACATTTGCCACTCAGTAATGACAATCTATGCATCACACTGGTGATATATAGAGATTAGATGCCAATGGTAGATTAACACCCGATGGTAACACCCTATACACTGTGGTTTAAAGATTTTATTTTTTTAGAATTAATACTGTATAACTGAATGCATCTCACTGGAAAAGTGACCAGACAATCTTTCCATCTCATTAAAACGACTTTAACAGAAAATGGAACAAGAACGGTTGTACCTATGATCACAAAGTAACAAACGTAAGATATCAAAAGACCATACGGTCTCATTTCCTCTTCTACTTCTATACTAAACAATGGATGACCTGATATCCAGACACTTTTAGCCATAAGCCAAGAATGTGAAGCCCCCGTTCTACTCATCTGACAATTGTGCTTGACGATTCTCCTTTTTAGATTAACTTTCCATTTAATTTAACGTTGTACAGGCAAAATCTTTGATTCAAGTGGCAGTGTTTCACCATCACACGCTTGATCTTTCAATAATGACACGTAACAATGATAAAATCAGGTTGCTATATTTAAGAAAACAAGGAAATGCAGAGGAGAAAGACATCAGAGAGATCTCTAGAAGAAAGAGCTCCGGTGAACATTAATACTGCGTGATAACCATGACGACCTTGTGTGTTTGTGCCATCCTGTGAATTGATGAACGCCGCTGCTGTCTGCGCCAGCATCAATAAATCAAAGACCGACAGCTTTCTAAGATATCAAAGAACTACAAGAGTAAGTGTTTAAAATGATCAGACCGGACGTTTTATATGACTGAAACTCAAATGCACATCAGGCGCTGTAGAAAAGGAAACTTAAGAGTCTAATCGAATTTAAACAGGTAAACTGACTGGCCGTAGACATTATGGCAATGTCTCTCTTATGGAAATGCATAGACATGTTTCTAAGATACCATGTTGGACAAATTCTAAGAGTCTAGAAAAGCGCTGATGTTAAAAATATACACTACCGGTCAATAGTTTGGAATAATTACTTTTTTTTTTTTTTTTTTTTTTTTATACAAATCTCTTCTGCTCACCAAGGCTGCATTTATTAAAAAAAAAATATATATAGTAAAACATATATGCAATTTAAAGTAACTGTTTCTATTTGAATATATTGTAAAATGTAATTTATTCCTGTGATCAAAGCTGAATTTTCATCATCATTACTCCAGTCTTCAGTGTCACATGATCCTTCAGAAATCATTCTAATAGGTTGATTTGCTGCTCAAAAAACATTTCTTATTATCAATGTTGAAATCAGTTTTTGCTGCTTAATATTTTGCTGCTTATATTCAGATACACTGTACTCAAAAGTTTGGGTTAGGAAATAAACAAAATAATAATAATAATAATAATAAATTAACAGTTATTATTCAGTAAGATTGCATTAAATTAATCAAGTGACAGTAAAGACATTTGATTTGTTACAAAATATTTTAATTTCAACTAAATGCTGTTCTTTTGAACTTCATATTCAAAGAATCCTGCTAAAAATGTATTGTGGTTTACACAAAAAATATTAAGCAAAAACTAATAATTGAGCATCTTAGAACTTTCTATCATATTTTAAAGTCCCCCTGTAGTCAATAATTTTATCCCTTAAAACTCATCTTTGATCACCAAAATGACAAACGTTTTTTTTCCTGTGAAAAAAAATTTATTCATGCCTTAAAATAGGTTGAATATAACTACACCCTTGCTTCATTTAGTATACGGATCTATGAATATGCAAATGAGCCCCGCCTCCACTCACTCACATCTACAAGTCGATGTATCAGAATGGTAATGTGTTTTATGTATTGTTCTCTACAACGTCGGACACATAACGGTAATTAATATGATTAGCCTTTTGCTTGACTACGTTATCAAACAGCTAATTATGTGCTGCTAATGTTACACAAACCATGTTCCCGTTCGCCATCTCAGTCTGCCTTCTAACAATCCTTAGAAACGCTTTGAACAACTCAAAACGTCAGTGGAGAAAGGCATATAGTTCATCATAACATCATAATATACATCATATACATAATTCACCCGCTATATTGCTAAATGAACCCAATTTTTCATATCAACAGAAAAATATACTGTGATAACCCGGCTTCTCTTGAGACTCCCCTGCTTCAGAGAATAGTTAATGATATGCTAAAGCCCCGCCCACACTTTGATTTTCACCACAGGGGTGTTTTAACTGTATTTTTGATCAAATAAATGCAGCCTTGAGCACAAGAGACTTCTTTCGAAAACATTTTGACTAGTAGTGTATGCAACATTTAATTCAAACCCGAAAAGTACCAATTAAAAAAAAAAGAAAGATGTGATTCAAAAATGGATGATTTTACCCAATATAATGTTCCATTACAAACCTTCGGTACACAGAGCACTGCAGGGGATCAGATGGGAATATGGACCAGTGAGGGCAAGGGTGAGATCATGTGCTAAAGGACAGTGTGTGTCTAAACCTGTGAGAAGCCATGTGCACATACTTGGCCTCATCCACCACCTCCACCTCTGCCTGTGCTGTGATTGGTGCATTGGAGTGGGCCGCCAGCGGGTCGTCAGCGTTCAGTTCACCATTAGTTGAGCTCACCACCTGTGGTGTAAGAAAAGAAAGATCTAATTACCGTGTGGCCTCATTATAATAATGCTATTTTAATTACATAGTTCAGACTATATCTGTGCACGTAACTACTCAAACGTAAGGTGGAATATCATTTACTGCTTCACTAGAACTGATCAAATATTCCTGGTTAAATACATAAATAGATATAACAATAGATTAGAAGATTTAATCTATTGATTATAAGGTATATAAATAGAACAGTAGATAAGATGTAAATAGATTTATATAGTAATGCATTTACAAAGGAAAAAATATATAGGGCCATTTATATAGTAATGCTGTGCGTTTTCTCATAAGTAAATTAAATAACAAACTAATTAATAAAAATTACTAAAATTATATTGACAAAAACACACTAAATGACTAAAACTAACTAAAATTAGAGTGAAAACAAAATATATATTAAAAAAACTATAATAGTATATCAATGATACTTAAATGGCACTTGTTTATAGTATACAAAAGTATTTGTACACTTATGTCACACTTAAATGTAATACCACTTGCTTTAATATTTTGACATCTAATATATTTTATATAACTTTCAACAATATAATGAATAAAGAAGCCATCTAAATAAGCTCAAAGACTGCCACCAGTCGCTTCTGAGGCGTCTACTGTATAAAAGTAAAGCAAGCAGCACAAGATTGTGAATCTACGCATTTGTTGCTGTTTCAGATGCAATGAATAGGGTGCATTAGTGCCCGCCTACTTTTTCCAGTGGTGTTGGTTCCGGAAGTATCTTTTCCATTCATTTCTCACATAGGGATTTTAAAAAAAGTCTTCGTTAAAGCATTATAAGCCATGAACCAAGTCAAAGAGCTATAAGGTGAATCAAACTTGGATTTGAAGAAAAATATTTAAAAATCGGACAAAAATACGAAAATGTGTAAGACATGAAGCACTGTGAATGACAATCAAAATAACAATGATGCATAAATATAAATCTACTAATTTAAAAATGTGGTAACACTATTTTAGGGTGCAGTTCTCACTATTAACTAGTTGCTTATTAGCATGCACATTACTAGGATATTGGCTGTTTATTAGTACTTATGTTAAGCATATATTAATGCCATATTCTACATCCCTTAATCCTGAACATAACTATTAATAAGCAGTAATTAGGAGTTTATTGAGGATAAAGTCATAGATAATAGTTAGTTAACAGTGAGAATTGGACCCTAAACTAAATGTGACCAAAATGTTGATTTTATCCATATATTTTAATATATGATATATTAAATTAATATATTTTAAGTCTATTGCAAAACATGCATATGCAAATGCTTAAGTATTTAGAAAGCATGGGGAAATCGACTCAATCACATCATTTGCAGTGCTTCATGGGGGTGGGTGGAGCTAAAGAGCATTTCAACTGATTGGTGGAATTTTTGTATAGCATCATGGGTAATGTAGTTATTCACCATGAATTCCACTGTTAAACATGATTATTTTAAAAAATAAGTTGAAATAATGTGGGCTGACAGCTTCAACAGCTGCAAATAGTATTGCTTAACCTTAAATGCTCATAGTAGGTCTGTCTTTAAAATAGGACCCTATGAGTTCCGGCATGCGTAAAAACGTGGACGGAATCGCAGAATCCAGTCATAAAAAAAAAAATGGAATTTACTGTATAACGCAGAATTTCACTGAATGTCACATTTTTGATGACTAAATAAAAAGCAGGTCGGTAAACTTAAATCAAATCACCATACAGACTAGTGTCTGTGAATATTAAACCGCAAAAATACTATTTAAATATACATCCTGCATGTTCTGCATGTCTCGGTGTGAATGAATGGCGCGGCTTAATTTCCCACACGCGCACACAGAAGCACGCCTGACGTTCGCAGTGTTTTTAGCCTCTGCCGTCTCATATGAGCACATGAACTTCATCTCCAGAGCCGCTCGGAGAGTCACTTCATGAGCAATTCACCGTTTCATTTGAGAAAAACTATCGTCATATCAAACTCAAAAGGACTTCACGGCAAACCGTCAAAATAAAAGTTCGGTTTAACTTGAAGAAATTGTGACAGAAATACATTACTGTTGTACAGTAGAATTTAGCTATGTCTCAATGTAACAATACTAACATTAATAATAATAATAATAATAATAATAATAATAATAATGTTAAAACTTTATTTTTTTTAAAGAATAAATCAAGTTTTCCTCCATGTTTTAATTTTAAAGCTCTGTTGTCCGGCACTTTGTTTGACAAAAAGTTTGTTTAATGTCATATGATTAAAAGAAAAATTCAAATACACAACACAGAATTTCTGAAAAAATAACATTTCACAGAATTATTATTTTTTTTTTTAAATTCAATTAATTAGACATGCTTTTTTATTATTAAAATTTAATTAAAACCATTAAAATGTAATCCAGAAAGCGTAAAACAGAGAAAACTGAATTTGGTAGGCCTAAAAATAAAACAGAATGAGAAAAATAAAATAAAACGTATTTCATAGGGCCCTAAACATGTATAATTTGTGTTATACAATTTAACAAAAATGTATTAAAAAAATGTATGTTTCATGATTTCAATTAAAATGACATGCTTTTTGATTACTAAAATTTAATTTAACCATTAAAATGGAGTCCAAAAAAATTTCAACGGATTTCAGAGGACCCTATTAAAAGGTTTACAAGTTATCGTTAAAAACCAATTTCCCTATGGAGAAAATGAATGGAGTTCAGTTTGTACTTCAGGAACCTGACCTGCACTCTACTGTGACACACTGTGTTGGCGATACTACTTCCTAATAACATCTGTACCAAAGTAACACAACATACAACATATTTCCCTGATAAGTCTTAGCCTCTGTGTCACATCTTATGCTGTGTTTCATTCAATTCAGAAAGTTGGAATTTACATCCTCCTACTTGCAAAAGTGATAGAACAAGAAAGAGCCACATTTGCAAACTCCTACTTGGAAAATTCCAATAGAATGCCACTAGACAACGCTCTTCCAACTTGGACATTGGAATGTTATGCGCTTGGAATTCAGAGATAGGAGGAATATCCCATGTCCAACTTTGAATGAAACGCAGCATTTCTACAAGTACAAGAGTAGCCGAAGAGGGGAACCCATAGAGGAAGTGTTGTAGTCAGGTGTGAGAGCAGGTGGGGCGCTGCTGCAGATGGCCAGACATGAGCGCGCACAGGAGGAGGAGTGGAGCGAGGGGTGAAGCTGTACCTGCACTGAGCCACCGTGCCTATCCGCTGCCAGGTGAGAGGTCAGGTAGGAGTTTGTCTGGCGGTTGGGCTGCACCTCCCATGCTCCTCTGCGGTCGGAGATGGCCGTCTGCGCGGATGGAGGAGGTGCGGAAGGAGGCGCAGGACAGGGGGAGGTGTGGTGAGTGAGCGAGAGCAGGCGGGCGGAGTGAGGCCAGGTGGCATGCAGCACAATGAAGGAAAGGAAATCAACAAAGAAACAAAAAAGAGCCAGTCAAAGCCAGGAAATGGCATTAGTGACTGTGGACACAATCGTCCAATCAAACCAAGCAGCAAACACCACAAAATAAACACAAAGAGACATTAAAACAGAAGAAACTGAAGAGAAAACTTTCTCCAAGCTGCTGAATGCTGAGTGGACACTACGTGTAGCAAATCAGGCATCCAACACGGAGATCAGATAGGAATATCTGACAGCATGAATTTAATACTTAAGAAAACTATCTACAGCTGCATATTACATTAAATTCAAACGGATGGCTCATTCTGCCATTTAACTAGACAAGACATTGACAGAGACAGACATGAGTCAGACATGAAACACAAGCACAAAAAAACAATACAAAATTCAATTTCTGAAATTGTGATGTGCTTTGTGGTGAGAGTGATAATGAGGTA
Source organism: Coreius guichenoti (assembly GCA_039654105.1). Lineage (NCBI taxonomy): Eukaryota > Metazoa > Chordata > Actinopteri > Cypriniformes > Gobionidae > Coreius > Coreius guichenoti. The sequence continues at coordinate 3,831,353 of CM077168.1, forward strand.
GTGTGGAAGATATAGCAGATGTCAAAATTCACTTCATTTCTTTTGCATTTTGGTGGAAGGGTCGAAAATAATTTCTTTTTCGGTTACATCCAGTTTAAGTGGAGATCAGTTAGAGTTATTAAAAAAAGGGAAAAAAAAAGAAAAATCCTGATTTTTATTGTGCACTGGATGATGGACATAGAACTTGAAATGTGTTAAGAATGAAATGAGATATTTAAATTATATATTAAACCAACAGTCCTATGTCCAACTGGAAGACTGGTTCTGGACACACGACCAAAAACGTAGTGTACAGCGGGGCTAAAGGCACACCTTAAAAGGCACTATATGTAAGATCTGTGGATTAAAATTAGGGCTGGACAAAAAAAAAAACGTGATTTTTTTATCAATATTGTGAATTTTGATTTTAGTCACGATTTCGATTTCCTTTTTGGAAGCTGGCTTTATTGCCAATATTTGTGGGCACAATATCTTTGCCTAAATTATATTGTGACGGTTATTTCTTTATGCCTTTTCGTATGTTGTGCAGTTCGCAAATGCCTGTACATTTTTGTATACATGGTTTGGAAGAATCTTTTTCGCGTCTTCTCGCACGGCAACGTTCTACGTGGTGCTCATAGTAAAAAGTTCAACTTTTAAAAATATGCATCTCTAGACCAGCGTCTCATGTTTTAACCGCAAAAATGCGTTTTGTGTGAATGGCCCTCAATAATCTGTTTTGCCGCAGTGAAAGTTTGACGGGTCTCGCAAATTACCTGGATCTGACACATCATCTCTCCTTTTTTGGTCCTTATCCTGCCCTGGATTAACCTTCCCTGTTTCTGTGCTTTCTTCCATGTCATAATGGTAAACAGACTGTGCTAGATTAAGGCGCGCTGCATTCAGATTGCACACTACAGATCACGTCCCATCTTTTGCGCACTTAAGTTCGTTATTTTAAATGTAAACATAAATGTAATATACAAAAGCTCAGCCAAAATGGACGAACAGCTGATGATAGCTGTACAGGGCAGGTTTTTTCCCTCATCTTCATAAATATATCTAGTAGCAAAGCGCATGCAAGGGCTCGAAATCCATTTATCCGTTGCTGAAACTTCATCGTCTTCATGGAGAACGCGGCTCATGATTGCTTAGCAACGGCAGACACCACGGGACGGGAGCGCAACGGCAGACACCACGGGACGGGAGCGCAACGGCAGGCGTTTTCCACGTTTTTAGACGCGACAGGATGGTGGGGCAGAAGGTGGAAAAATCGTGCTTTCTGCGGTTTAGAAATCGTGCATGCTCACATTGCGATTTTATTACCGTCCACCCATCCATCCATCCATCCATCCATCCATCCATTTTCTTCCGCTTACCCGGGGCCGGGTCGCGGGGGCAACAGTCTAAGCAGAGATGCCCAGACTTCCCTCTCTCTAGACACTTCCTCCAGCTCTTCCGGGGGAATACCGAGGCGTTCCCAGGCCAGCCGGGAGACATAATCCCTCCAGTGTGTGCTAGGTCTTCCCCGGGGTCTCCTCCCGGTGCGATTTTATTACGATTTCGATTAATCGCACAGCCCTAATTAAAATATCCAAAAACCACTTGAACAGTGTTGTATATTTGTAATTGTAATTGTACTTACATTATCCCAAATGATTCCAATGTTTAAATCCAGAGAAATCAGCCATTTTAACCAGTGTAACAGTCCGTGGCCTATCAATGACGTCATATCCGCGTTACCCTCAATTTCCGGTTTAACTTTCGTAGAAACCATGGAATTTTCGTGAAGTTTGGGGCAATGTATGCCCAAGTTACAACAACTTCCTGTTTCATGGCGAAGCATCGAATTTAGTCAGGGCGCCACGGACACGCCCTCCAGGGAAAACTCAAGATCTTCGCAATGTAACTTCGCAAAGGCCTTTAGATTAGACTGACCAAATATGATGTTTATCTCTAGGAGGAGTTCGTTAAAAGTACAACGTATGGAAATGGCAAAAACTGCAAAAAAATTGTGCAGAGAAATTTAAAAATATCTCACTTCCTGTTGGGTTTTCAGATTTTACATCCAGGGACTTTTTTGTAGGTATTGGGCTGCTACATGTGTCTACCGAATTTCATACTCGTACGTGAAATGTAGTGCGAATAGCGCTTAATTGAAATTTTGTAGGTGGCGCTATCGAGCCATTTTGCCACACCTAATTTTGAAACCCATATCAGATGTGTGTGCAAAGTTTCATGAGTGAGCATGTTTAGGCCCTCAAAAATGCGATTCATTTCGGAGAATAATAATAATAGACTGAGCAATTACAATAGGGTCCTCACACCATCGGTGCTCGGGCCCTAAATATGATTAAATTAGCACAGAATAAACTTTGCGTTGCTTCCCACGATTGTGTCAAGGATCAGCCAAATTTCCACGTGCCTAGTGAAATACAGATGTTTAGGAAAGTGCTACGGCGAGTTTGTGTGACATCTAGTGGTTTAAAGGTGAATAAAATCAAATGCGCAACTTTAGCCCCATTGTACCCTACATGTTATTGGCAAGTCAATAGGAATGCATTGTTTAAATGTAATAAAGCCTTTTGTGGTGAAAACGTGTGCTCCTGTGAATAGGTATTTATGTGCCCCAATCAGTGTTGTGGCGCCCTCTAAACAGACTCGTTAAACACCAGAACCTCCATCAAACTGATGACGAGGCAGTTTACAGGACGCTTGTGTCTTTCAGCCAAGGATTTCTAAAATATATTTGCACTCCTCTTCCTCACATGAACCATAGGAATAAAGACCTACACTTAAATATATGTCAAGGAAAAAAAAAAAAAAAAGTAATCAATTCATTAATTCACCCTCAACCTGTCACTGCCAAACCATATGAACAATACTTTTCACTTTTACTTTTTACTTTCATTGAACAAATAGGAAAAGTATCATTTTTGGATGACTTAAATCTTTCAACCTTGAACCGTAAGCACTAATCTGAGTCAAAACTAAACGTTTGCTTCAGCAAGATGAGTTTGACGCAGGGCAAGTTTGTGAGATGTGCAAAGCTGATTTGCTCTTGCAGATGTAAGAGGCAGAATAAGCAATTAACAGAAACTGGCAAATGAATCAATATAAAAAAAAAAATTTAAAAAAAAATTGTATCCAGTGACATATATATGCATGACTGTATAGTTTTAGGAGCTTCTATTCCCAGCATGCACTCTAAGCCATGATATGCTAAAGCAGTGCATGCTGTATCAGCCGGCTGCTGAGTGGACGGGTCTAATGATTCGGTTCAAAGTTTCATGTGCCGCTGCAGAAACCCTCTAAAATCAACCCCACCTCCACCAGCTCTAATGATAATGCTTGAGCAGATCTCATGAACACATGTCTAGGCCATTATTTCACTGCAAAACCAGATCATTTTTGTTTGCATTGTGATGTTTTTATGTCAAGCAAGCACCCTTTCCTATTCCTATTTCCTATTATAATGCATTCCGATATTTTTTTGGTCATTTCTACTACTCTCATTGGTGATTCTCATTACGGTCATATACTTTGCATTCAAATACAAAATATTGTAATATGTGTGCACATGTGAGTGTGTGTGTGCGCATGTGAGTGAGTGTGTGTGAGCGTGCGCGCATGTGAGTGTGTGCATGAGAGTGAGCACGTGAGTGTGTGAGCGTGTGCGCGCAAGCATGTGAGTGTGTGCGCGCAAGCATGTGAGTGTGTGTGTACAGGTTTGGATACTTACAAGTGACTAGTGGGGACATTTTACTGGTCCTCACTAGTTAAAAGGCTTATGAATTGGCCAAAACATGTTTTTATTTAAATCTAGTGTTTTGCATGTTTCTGTGATAGGTAGGTTTAGGGCAAAGTGTTGGGTTAGACCATAGAAAATATCATTAACCTGATGAATAAAATCAGTGGAATTCTATATCACTAATATAGAGGAAGAAATGTGTGTGAGACATTCTAATATGCTGATAAAAAAAACATTTCCCATTATCACAGTTGTGCTGCTTAATATTTTTGGTGGAAACTGATACATTTTCTGATACATTTAAATGTAATGCATTTATTTATTTTTTATTTATTTTTTTGTAATGATGCAAAATTGTTTACTGTTACTTTTGAACAATTTAATGCATCCTTGCTGAATAAAAGCATTACATTACATTCAAACCTTGAACGGTATTATATCTTTATTTGCGGTACAGCCATGAGAATGTGGGGGTGTTTAATTGTCAAACAAAATATCACAACACAAACATTTATTTTAAGGTGACATAATTACAAATTAATACATGTACTTACTATAGTAATAACAGTAAACTATGCATAATTACAAGTAACTAACCCTAACTTTATAGTATGTACATGTAGTTAATTAATATTCCTCAGTACGTATTTGAGTAAGTACAATGGTACTGCTACATCGCCTTAAAATAAAGTGTAACAAAAAAAAGAATCTTAAAATGATTCTACAAATAACCTAAATAAGTTTGAGGTGAAATATGACCCAGACTTGATTTGTGAGATTCACCCATTTGGTTCAGGGGAAATATTATCCAACCTTACTAAATGGACTAAAACTTGAACATAGTGCTCATATGAACATAGTTTTCTCTTTCTGTAATAAAGACAAGGTTCGCCAATGCTTCCTTAATGAACAGTGGAAGATTACCTGATTCCTTAAGGGCTGGTGCTGGGAGGGTCTGTCTCTGTGTGCGTGGCTCTCACGCGTGACCGCAGACGCCCCTGAGTCCACATGGACCGACCCCACTGGAGTGGGCTGAGAAAGACACACCAAAAGACACACAACATCAGTTTCAAGGCCAAAGATTAACTAGCTCTGTGTCCCAGTGAATATATCAGTCAACTACAATATAATATATCAGTCAATTGAAGGCACTATGTGTTTTGCAAAGTCGCTACCCATGTAAAGAGTTTCAAATCAGGTTACATTTTTTGTATAATGTTTCCTTAGAAAATAGCTACCAATGTAGGGAGGAACAGAGCTAGTGTGAGTGGAACGCAGAAATTCTTTATAAAGACAACATATTGACTCACAATCTGTCTGCCAACCCAGTCATAAGAGTAATCGAAGGTATATCCTTTTCGTTCAAACAACTCCGTAAACAAGGTCCGCAAGTATTCGTAATCTGGCTTCTCAAAGAAATCCAGCCGCCGGACATAGCGCAGATAGGTGGCCATCTCCTCTGAAAGCACAAATGAAGACAACATCACAATGACAATAATCAGAATAAATGAGAGAAAAGGCAAGTCTGGTCTTAAAGTGCCCCATTATGCTTTTTCAGGTATTACCTTTCATGTAGTGTGTAATAAAGCTGTTTGTGAATGTAAAGGGTCTGCAAAGTTTCAAAGATCAAAGTGCAGATAAATGGAGTTATTGTCTCCCAAAAGAAAGAACCGATTCTGAAACGCCTGAAACGAGTCGTCAGTGATTCCAGTCTTACTTCCTGCTCGAACCTACATAGGTTTGTAACAAATTTGCATCATGCCAGCCTATGGTCTTCATTGGCTGTCCGCAAACAACATCTACTTTGCCCTGCCCTCAAACACTGTAGTTGAAGCTGAGACTGAAAATACACTTGCCATGCACTTCCGAAGGATTAGGACTCAGGCTGGAATTGATACGGAATACAGAGCAGAGTAGATTAATCACAACAGACTGGAACATCTGACCAATCAGAGCAGAGTAGATTAATCACAACAGACTGGAACATCTGACCAATCAGAGCAGAGTAGACCAATCACAACAGACTGGAACATCTGACCAATCAGAGCAGAGTAGACCAATCACAACAGACTGGAACATCTGACCAATCAGAGCAGAGTAGACCAATCACAACAGACTGGAACATCTGACCAATCAGAGCAGAGTACACCAATCACAACAGACTGGAACATCTGACCAATCAGAGCAGAGTAGACCAGTCACAACAGACTGGGCCATCTGACCAATCAGAGCAGAGTAGACCAATCACAACGGACTGGGCCATCTGACCAATCAGAGCAGAGTAGACCAGTCACAACAGACTGGGCCATCTGACCAATCAGAGCAGAGTAGACCAATCACAACAGACTGGGCCATCTGACCAATCAGAGCAGAGTAGACCAATCACAACAGACTGGGCCATCTGACCAATCAGAGCAGAGCAGACCAATCACAACAGACTGGGCCATCTGACCAATCAGAGCAGAGCAGACTCTCAGAAAGGAGGAGTTTAAAGATTGAATCTTTATTGAACCGTTTCAGACACTATGGGTGTCTGAAGGCGATGCTGCAATGCTTATGAGAAAATGTACGTGTTTTGACCTTGAATGCATGAAAACCTGTTGTAGGAGACCTCCAAAACAGAATTAGCAACCTTTAAAATAGCATAATACGGGCACATTAAAGCCAACTTTCAACCCATTTTACTTTTGTAATGTAATGTGCCATTGTCCACATGTCAGCAGAAAGAGATATTACATTTTGATGAAAGATTACAAAAGACAAACACTATGTTTCCTTTAGAATAATGTGCACAAGACCAGAAACATGTATTAAGATAGAAAATGTGGTCAATTTTAATTTCATGTTGACTTTAAGATTAGCTGCTCCAAGTGAAGCACATGATGTCGTTTAAGGGGGTCTCACCGGGAAAGTTCTCACAGAGAACTTCAATGGGAGTGTTTCGCTTTGTGTCCCCAATCTTCTGGTAGCGCTCCTTTAGTGTGTCAGCCTGCAAAGCACAAAACAACAACAGCTCATTTTCCAGAACAAAATTAGTAACAGTTTTAATGGCATTAACACACTGGTTCAACATACTTTCAGTCCCTGCCAAGGGAGACTACCCCGGAGGAAATACATGAACATGTGACCCAAGGCCTCAAGGTCATCCCTCCGACTTTGCTCTGCAAGGAAAAAAAAAAAAAAAAAAAAAAAAAAAAAAAAAAAAGTCAATTATGTACAAAATAATTAAGTTGGCTGAACAGTAGAGTTGGGAATCATAAGGAATTTAACAATTCTGGTTGCGATTTGATTGCCATACCTATTCTGTGAATTTTAGTGCTCGTTTCAAACCCATAAGACTTACATTCATCATTTTTTTGGCCATCCATTGAAAGTCCATGTATCCATGAAGCAAGCATGTTTGAGCTTCCGTATGTGCATTGATTGATGTTCATATGTGATTAAAAGCCTAAATTCAATCTGTTCATCATATAAAGCGATTGGGTCTCTTCAGAAGACTTGGATTAAAGCAATTTTACAATGCCATTATGTACTTTGTAAAGCTTAATTTTGGTTGCGACTTTCAATGGATGGACAAAAATCTCTCTGGATAAATTAAAAATATCTCAAAAATGAACGCAAGTCTTACGGGTTTAGAAAGACATGAGGGAGAGTAAATGATGGAATTTAAATTTGGGTAAATTATCCCTTTAAATTATTTACAACATAACAGTAACAGTTCTTGCTTTTTTATTTTGAGTCAGATAAGGCAGAAAGTAATGTCTTGCGATTTGGTGAGTGCCATATTTTCCAGAATATAAGTTGCATTTATTTTTATCATCTGAAATGTGCTGCTATTTATATTCCAAAGCAACTTCTATAATGCAATTAATAAAGCATGCGAAAAGTGAAAAGCACACACATTTGAATTTGAGCCAAATGAGAGGTTTGTGAACAGAATATAAATGTTGTTGATGAATGCCATTATAATTAGTTTGCTATATACTTATATTTTTCATTCCCATTCTAAAAACCATTACATTTAAAGGATTTGTTGTGGAGCGAGGGTGAAAAAAAACATTTCAGCCTGTGGAACGCGTAACTTCACTGTGTTGCTACGTTGACACATGCAGTGCTCATATTTAATAATTAAATTTCAAATGTCTATGATTTAATCAATCACATTAGGTTGTATTCCTTTATTTCCATCCCCAAATTTAAGACTAGGGTTGGGTACCGAACTCTGTACTTTTAAGGGCACCGACCGAATTACGTCGGTACTACCGAGTACCGATTCACATTAAATCAATCGGTACCAAATTTCGGTACCTGAGAATGCATCTGGTGATACAGACTAGTGTCTGTGAACATTGAACCGCAAAAAGACTATTTAAATACGAATCCTGCATATCCTGCGTGTCTCTGTGTGAATGAATGGCGCAGACGGGCGGTTTAAATTTACCTCACACACATACACACTGAATTGCGCGTGACGGTCGCGTTTCCATCTCTGCCGTCTCGTACGAGGACGCACGAACGTCATCGCCAGAGCCGCTCTGAGAGTCACTTCATGAGCATTTTACCATTTCATTTGAGAAAAACTATCGTCATGTCATAAACACACAAACTCAAAGGTCTTCACGTCAACCCGTCAAAATAAAAGTTTGGTTTAACTTGACAAATATATTACTGTTGTACAATGTAATCTCAATGTAATACTAACACTAATGTAATACATTATAAAAACGTTATTTTTTTAAGTAATAAATCACAATTTTTCTTCCATGTTTTAATTTTACAGTATAAAGCTCAGTTGTGCAGCACTTTGTTTGCCAAAAAAAGTTTAATTAAATTAAAAGATAAATTAAATTAATGTTTTATGTCTTCATTTGATTACCAGAAAATACACAACGGAATTTGTGGGAAATCTTTTCATAGAAATGAAATTAAAAAAGAAAAAAAAAAAATATGGTTGTTTTTATGAATTAAGTTAATTAAGTAGCTAGTAGCCTACTATTTACAGGTAAATATTACAGTAAACAAACATCACAGACGATGGCAGCTCTGGCATAATGTCAATAACACTTCTGTAAATGACTTACAGTTTCTTTACATTTATTGATGTAAGCATCCCCAAAGTACCGAAAAAAGGTACGTGAATGGTACCCAACCCTATTTAAGACCTCTTAATATTTTAAGTGTTTAAGACTAAATTTCAGCATAACCAATGTGATTGTGATTTTTTTTTTTTACTGTATTATCTCGGATCGCCCATTTTCCCTCTCTCATCACATTCAATTTAGACAGCACACTCACAACTCAGCATCATTTGACTGAGATAGGGCTCTCACTAACTATTATTTTGGTAATCGAGTAATCGGATAATAGACCTAAGCAAACAATAGCCTTTAAAATGACTTAAAATACATACACTACCAGTCAAAAAGTTTGGACACACTTTCCCATCAATTGACTGGTAGTGTATATAATAACAATGATGCAAAAATAATTGTTCCAAATAAAGTATTAAAATCAAGTAATCATTATAGCTTCATAGAAAAACACTGTTAAAATGCATAATAAAATATACATGATATAAACAATCAACTTGTGTACATTATGTATTATAACAAATGCCTGCAGAGACCATACACTTTACAGTAGACCAAATCCTGGTTTAATATTGGCCAAACGATATTTAATTCAAATGTTAACAATCTTTAATATTTCGCGATTTCTTTAAAATAGAAATGCAACAGCCACTGTAATTTCCTGAATAAGAACAGAGCAAGGGTTTAGACTTTTATATTGAAATCGCGATGAACAGTTTGAAACATGATGTATTCTCCTGTGTTGGCGTAAGTTTATAAATTATTTACCTTACAAATCTGATGAAATGGCGCACATTGCGTTCCCATATTCAGAGATGGTGTTTGAGACGCTCCACGCATGTAAATGATAACAGTTCATGTGGAGAAGCATCTGTGAACGGAGCCGCTCTGAGACGCACGCAACATACACGCATGTAAATAATTAAAGCACCCAATAACATTATCTATGCTGTAGTATGTTTTTAAAATGGTTAATACAGTGTGCATCCTTAGAAAACGGTCTAATAATGCGGTTCATGGATTCTTGTCCGTGGAATGCGCCACTTCCGGTATTTTGCCGGTTACTCGACACGGGTAAATTGCAATCGAGGATTTTTTTAAAAATTGAGTACTCGAATTTAATCGAGGAATCATGTCAGCCCTAGACTGAGATGCTATAGATTCAACGCAACATCAAAAGAACCAAAACATGAAAATCATGTTCTGTAAAAGAACTGGTTCATGATCCCCAACCCTATTAAACAGCCAATCAAGAAGCCACAAAGCGTGGAGATAGTGACATTTAATGTTTAGTCCACTTCAGGAGCAGACTAGGGAGGTATCTAACACTTACCTTTCCCTAAGTGTGTATTAATAGACATGTATCGAGCTGTGCCCGTAAGGCTCTTGTGCTCCCGGTAAGGAATATGTTTTTTGGTTTCTGGGTCAATGTATTCTTTTGCAAGGCCAAAGTCTATGATGTGAATGATGTGCTCCTTCTTGTTTCCTTGCCGACCGATGAGAAAGTTCTCTGGCTTCACGTCCCTATAGATGAGGTTTTTCGAATGCACATACTCCATGCGGGAAATCTGGAATTGAGCAAAGAACGCAAATTACACACTTACACTGCAAAGCATCGGAACGACTATACGCATGCACTTCTGCACACACTCACCAGCTGAATGGCGATCATTAGGACGGTCTTGAGGGAGAATGTTCGGTCACACAGGTCAAAGAGATCCTCAAGACTGGGACCGAGCAGCTCCAGAACCATGGCATTGTATTTCCCACAGGGCCCGAAATAGTAGACCTGAGGCAGACCCTCTACTATAAAAAAACACAACACAGAGCATTAATTACACTAGTCATGACATTCTGTCTTTAACCCTTTCACCACCAGCGTTTTTGATCATTTTCACAAAAATTTCATGGCACCCAGAATTTGTTGAACATGCAATATATCAAAAGAAACACAGCCTCTGCTTTTAAACAACAAAAAAAGTTTTATTGTAGCTTCATGCATTCTTTTTGAATGTGGGTAAGTTTCATAAAAAGCAACATTTGAACAAAAAGCTGAGAAAAACTTTTTTTTTCAAAAACTACAACATGCATAAGCAATGCTTTTATCGCTCATTTCAACTCCTTTTTTGTCTGTGTTTTGATCTAGAGATTCTGTACTCTTTCAGAAGATGGCCCGTATAACAGCAAAACATGGAAAGCTGGAAAATTCCGTCAATGGCGGGGAAAGAGTTAAAGGTCAAATGTGTACTTTTTAAATGAAATTAAGACTATATATTATGGATTAAAGGTGTCCTTGATTATGATTTCACTTTTTAAACTTTAGTTAGTGTGTAATGTTGCTGTTTGAGCATAAACAAAATCTTATGACGCTCAAAGTTCAAAGCAAAGGGAGATATTTGCTTTTACAGAAATCACTTTAAGGACTACAGCAAACGGCTGGTAGGGACTGCAATAACCTTCTTCATGGGAAAGCTTAACTCATACATTCATCAACTAACCCTTCAGAAACGTCCTGTCTCATTCTACATGTCACTTCTTCTTGAGTCTCTCCATCATTGTCCGACTCCGGTTTGAACATAAAAGGCTTAACAGTTTCGGACATTTTCAGTGCGGGTCTGCGTGAGGTAATCGGAGCTGCTAACACGAGCTCTTGAAGCTCCGCCCTCTTCTAGAAAGGGGGCCGGGAGCACCAGCTCATTTGCATTTAAAGGGACACACAAAAATGGGGCGTCACTCAAAAAGTGACAATTTTAACATGCTATAAAATATGATCTGTGGGGTATTTTGAGCTAAAACTTTACATACACACTCTGGGGACATCAGAGACTTATTTTACATCTTGTAAAAAAGGGGCATTATTGGACCCTTTTAAAGTAATGTATTTCTGCATGCATAGTCGCACTGTGAGAACTATGAAAATGGATGAATATGTAAATGAAACTGGCGTTGCCTCAAGAATGCTTGTGATCCCACACGATTATGCTAAGAGACCAGCATTAACAAAATTAGCGAAACATCAGCAAAATTGAGTGCAAAAACTGGTCCAGTGTCTGTTGTCAATAGTGTAATGATACATGAAGCATAGGTCACACAGAACCAAGCAGCAAATTCACGTGACCAACTTGAACATGAGCTAAATCTGCATGGGGAGCTATTCCCTCCCATCCATTGCATGGATTCCTATTGCAATGACTGGATTTCGCCCGCAAAAATTTGAAGAAAAATGCCGTGACCGTACCTTAAAGTGGCCGAACCCCAAGTCTGCTATAAAACACAATAATTAATAGCCAAAACACATGCACGTGTCTCTGAACCGTGTGCATCTTCTGAGGGTGATGTGGGTAGTTGTAGGCAAAGCCTACACTGCTCATTGTGTGGTGGTGTTGTAACACCCCTGAGAATAGAGCGCACTGTTGGCCTGCCGATGACTCATCTTGTGTTCAGACTGCACATAACACACATTCGGTTGTTGGTTTCTATCTTCGCTGATTAACACTTTCACAAGCTTTCTATCAGCACTCCACTGCTAGATGCTGCAGGAACGTGTGTGAGTGGGAATTCAAAGAGTGGGAGGAAATTCATATAGTAATACATATAGAAATGTAATGTATCTCTCAAAAAGTGGCATATTATATAATGAAATGAAAAAAAAAAAAGTTGCATTAGTCATAAAAAGTGATTTGAAAAATGTTCGAAGTTATTATTGCTGCATGGAATCCACTTCCAAAGATTGCCACAGAATATGAATTGGCTGTCATTCGCAAAGTGCATAGAGTCCATTGCACGTAGAAGTGCGGATTCAGAGAGAACTTGAAAAAAGTGAGATAATAATGTTGTCAGAAATGTTTTAAATAATAAACATTTTGTTAAATGCCCGACAGTTTAAAAGAATTCGGGTCTTCTTGGATCCATTCGGAAAAAGCCATTCATTTATTTTAAATTACCCAAGACCCGAAGCCACTAATACCGAACCCGACCCATGTCCGAGCAACTTGGGTCTCGGGAAGGGATGCACCAATATAAACATTTTGGCCGATACCGATAACCGATAATTTATATTTGAAAGCCGATAACCGATATATTGGCCGATAAATCGAAATCCAGATTTTTATATAATTTTTGCGAGCCTGATTACAAAAGCAAAGTCTTACCATTAAAATCCATGTCCCAAGCACACAGTTTTCATTATAATTTTATGTAGCCTATATGACAGACTTGCGCTTGCAACTGTATTTTCCTTTTTTGAAGTGATTTCAATCATATTTCAAGCAATTTAAAACCATCATGGCGAACAGTGTGCATCTGAAGTGTCTCAGCTGAAGGAAATATTTATCAGCTTTAATATAATCGACCAAATTTTCTTATTGGGCCGATAATGATAACATTAAAAATGAACATATATCTGCCGATACCGATATGATGGCCGATATATCGTGCATTCCTAGTCTCAGGTCGGACATCAAAACCAAGTGGACCCATGAAGACCTCTACTTCTTAGTCATTTAAGGCAGTTTATTTGGTTGGTTATGGTATCAATGCAATGGTATCAGAGCTTGCCATCACACCAAAGCCAAAACAACTCAAATCCATTTATTTTAATGGGAATTGTGTGTTGCATTCATTGCAGGAAAAAAAGCTTCCATGGAGGCCATGAACCAAGTGCAGTGCAGTTCTCCCAGTCAGTCTCACTTTGGAGTCCTCAGTGCTCTAATAAAACGCCATCTGCCAGCAGCCTGTTTGAGAGAGGGGCCACCTACGCCCGCTCAAACACTGATGTCTGACTGGAGAGGAGAAACCATGTGACTAAACTGCCTCCAGTTCACATACACCAGCCTGCACTGACGCAGCTCACTTCTGCCACGCTGCACACTTAAACCCCAGTTCCGCCGGAGAATCAAAGGCGAAGGCTGGGCGAGTCCAGGGCGCTGGATTTACCATGCCTGAGCTGGTTGATCAGTAGCCAAGCCATTCCCAGCCAAACTCAGAGATTCAAGTCCCGATGCCAAGGCTGCCCGGAGGAGTATCAGAGTTCAACACGACACAGCTACACATTAACCACACACAAAAGAGAACTCTAGTGTTCTTTCTAGAGGAAGAGACAGGAGTGTGACCTTCGTTTGGCGGTGTTCTGCCAGCATGATGGGAAATTATGATGTACAAGAAGTTGTTAAACATTAATGATTCATAAGGAAGTATTTTCAAAAGGAAGTCAGAGTAAGGTTCATCGTTATTAAAGACAGCGATTAATATTGATGAGTCATCTTCTACTAAAAAGTACCAAAGTATTACCATTGTTTTTGAGTATGTACTATGATAATACCATTCTTGGAAGCACCATAAATCTTGTAAATACCACGGTGCATTATGGTTGTAAACGATATTCAAACCGAACCGAAAAACCGTGATGCACCACCCCCGGTACGTACTGTGATACTCTTATGGCATACCGAACACCCCCCGGCCCAGCCCTGGACCATTGTTGAGCTTGACCTCACTTTACCTTGACACAAAACCAAATTTTCTTCTTTGACATTTGATTAAATAGTATTTAGGGGTGTGACGGTACTAGGGCTGCAACAACTAGTCGATAAAATCGATAATAATCGATAATGAAAATCATCGATAATGATTCTCGATAATCGATTAGTCGGGTCTGCCCTCTGTGCTAAAGCTTCCATCAGTCGTGCCAAATTACAGCACTGAATAACGCATTTTTATGGACAAAATGTGCATCTAGAAATAGTGGAGTGGAAACGGAAACTGATGCGGGAAAGGTACATGATCCAAGTGCCAAAAACATGAGAATTGTTTATTTTAAGCTTCAAGCGAATGCATGTGTGTTTAACATACCTTGTCATGCACAAATGTGTGTGCGTGTGCGTCCTCAGCGCAAAACGTTCATTTTACAGGTTATATCCACTGATCTATATAGAGAACAGTAGTTATATCCTCATGTGTAAATGCTACTAATTCATGCGATTATTTCCATTTTGCATGAAAGCGCGTCCTGACTGTGTGTGTTAAACTTCAAACTTCACTGAAAGAGCGCCGGCGGGCGCGCGCATGCGCGTCAAACACACAGAACGCAGTCGAGAGGGAGACAAATATTCAGCGCAAAAACACTCATTTAGCTGAAATATCTGCTGTTGGACGCTAAATTTAGGTTTAAAAGTCTACTATGTTATTCAAGTATTTTATGAGAGTAGTAACTGTAAAGGGATAACAGCGTGTAATTTGAATATAAATGTAAGACGTTTCTACAGGATAAAGAAATGACAGTAAGAGGTACTGTGTCCATAGAGTGTGTGTGCGTTCCTGCAGAACATTCCTCTAATCTGCAAACACTGATTTGTGTTTTTTGTGTTTGTTTTGTTTAATGTAGGGATTTAAACTCCTTTTGCTTAGTAACTTAGTAACAATGTATAGCACAAACATACCCTTATGAAAATTAACCATGGCTCTATTAGATAGTAAAACCATGTTTTTGCCATATTGATTACCATTTGTATAACCACACAAATACCATATAGTTAAACTATGGATTTGAAGCAAAACTATGGTTAATTTGTGGTTACCATGGAATAACTACAATAACCCTGTTATTTATTTATTTATTATTATTGTTTTATTCGATGTAAAACCATGGTTAATTTATGTAATTGTAGATATATTCACTATGTATGTTTTCATAGCACAGCTGACACGTTTGTTTGAAGGACAGCATTGGGCAAGATGTGGAATAGTGTGTTTTGTCAAAATAAAAAACTGGCTTTTTATCCGATTAATCGAAAAAATAATCGACCAACTAATCGATTATCAAAATAATCGTTAGTTGCAGCCATAGACGGTACACATATTTGTCCCGCAAATTTTCAGTACGCGTCTCATCGCTGTATAGGCGCCTCAGTTCAAGCGGCAGGGCGAGTGAACGCGATCATCTCTTCCTCTTATAGTAACAGAATAAACATGCATGAACATCAGAAGGTATGCTGAAAGATACAGTACAACTTACTGAAATATCATATCTCGTGCAACTGCTCAATCAGTGTTTCAACGGTGGAAAGACGTCAGTAAAACAGCTTGTGAACAATATGTCACGCAGTATTACAAACAGGCAAGGTAATTATATGCACTAGGGATGTAACGATTCATTCGGAGCCGGTTTAAAATCGACACAAATGTGTGACGATTCAAGTCGGTTGAGATGTTAAACGAATCGCGTTACACGTTTTAAACAGCAGGGACCCATTCAAATCGGAGGTGTGGCAGCATTTTAAAGGGCATATTGCAGGTTACATTTTTTTCAAAATGAATATATAACCTTGTATGAAAATACCATATGAAAAGGTAATGCAGGATTTCAAATGTTTTAAAAAGACATAAGAGCACAAATTTAGTAGATAAAGTGGCCGTTTCGTTGACTGTGTAAAAAATGCTTTTTTTTTTTAACATCGCGTCATATTACGTCACGAGAGGGAGTCGTTTGCCGGGCTCTGCGTTGGCTCAGTGCAGAATAGGTTGGTATTCAGTGGGAGTATTTTCAGTAGTTTTTCTATTTCAATTTATCATCGTCATGGTAAATTATTGTGTCCAGCCTGTCAGGACATCGAGTCCACAGGTTTCCTAAAAAAAATAAAAATAAAAGTTAGGAAACCTGCATGGTGGCGTTTTGTGCAGGTGAAGAGACGGGACTTCACTTCTGCATCGGCTTCAAAACACGCGGTGGTGTGTAAAGCGGTCACTTTAGACCGGAGGATTATCATCCCGGCGATATGATGGAGTTCAACATTGTAATACTCATGTAAAGGATGATATTAAATGAATAAACATCCACACGCGATGCTTCTTTGCCGTTGTTTTTACGTGAATCAATTTCAACATTGATGAATACAAAGTATGTACATTAACACAAATGCATACAGTCTCACACTTTTCAAAAAATAGAGACTATTATCTATAATGTAAATATTTTATTCATGCCATGTATGTACATTCAAGTTCACTCCAATACATACTCATAATGTCATATACATCCTCACACTATCGGTGAATCGGCACGAAATAAACTCATAACACAGAATTAATGAATAAAGGATAACATGAAACACACACAATAACACTATACTGTCTGTGGTTCGGCCGCCGGCGGGAGATCCGTCAGAGATGCAGCTTGAAGAAAACGTGAACTGTGCACCGCAAGTTGTTTTTTAAACATTTGCTAACTACCAAATCAGTCGTGATGAGAAACCGCTAACGTTATATCACATAACGTTTAGTGTGGACGGATATTAACGAGTGTGACTTATGCCTGATGGTCAAAGCTTATTAGTTTCTGTTATTGGTAAGTATCAATACTCCTAGATGACCAATCCCAGTTTTGCTATTGCCTGATACATGATAATAATCTGTACAGTATTGTGATCTGAGAACAGTGTTCATATCGTTAGCTAGCGTGTGTATAAGCTAACACTGGTCTCTCACCGAGACACCTGCTCTGTTCTCCACTGGTTCTCCTCACACAACAACTCAATTTGTCTCCTCTAATCGTTGTTCTGTCTAATCCTGCCATATGAGTATTAATAAACATTTATAATTTCCTCAGCGTCCGAACTGTCATTGCGATCCATTGTTTTCCTATCGCTGAAATTGACCGCACTCCCTCCCGTTACGTCACTTCCGGTTTTGGCATTTTTAGATGCGGAAGTAAAATTCTCTCACAAAAACGACTCCAGAAGCCTTAGTAGCGTATTTATAAGTAATATTTTAAAGAAAATCTAGTTCCTAGATTATTTTTCTATACATTGACTCACTGGGGTCTCTAACCTGCAATATGCCCTTTAACTTTCCGAATACCAATAATCACCTCAGTGAGAGGCTCCAGTCACCTCCGTCCGCATGTAAAAAGATAATAGGCCAAACCACACTGACCGGTGAATCGCGGTGTCGAGGGCGATTGCCACGGAGATCACAAGGCGCATCAGTGTTTTCACAGCGAAAGATACAAGGCTGTTTTCTGCCGTAGTAAACGGATTCCAGGCTCTTCCTCATCAAGAGAAAGACCAGCGCGAGGATGTGTTTCACAGACTGAAGGAGAACGCTGTGCTGTTGCAGAACCAGCTGTTATATTTATTTTACTATCTCTTTCTCTAAATGTGTACATGGATTTTTTTTTTCTTCAATTTGTTGATTATTATGGCATATTTATCTAAATGTGTTCTGTTTTTCTAACTCTTGCAAAAGTAATGATACAAATTATAATTGAAATCTTGCCTTTTTTACAATGTGAAACCCCTGTGACTGTTGTACTTAAATTTGACCTAGTCTTTGTATTTCTGCTCTTCCTCAGTGCAGGATGAGGGTGAAGAAGCTGAAACAACCTCCTCCCAAGAAAAACCCATTGGAAGATCTCCTTGTAGGGACTTTTTGAGCATTTGTTTCAAAATTTCAATTGAGTTATTATTTGACAAAATATATATTTAAATTTTACAAAGAAATATGCATTGTCTGAGAAACAAAAGGACACTTTCATTTTATAGTGTCTTAAATCCCATTTTGTTAAAAAAAAAAAATCGTATCGTGAAATTAGTATCGTGAGTTGAGTGAATCGTTACATCCCTAATATGCACTATATTAGCCTATATATTATTTATATTTTACTTGACCTGTTAGTGATGTCTTGATTATGTAATGTATGTTTAAATAAATCTGCGAATTGGAGTAAAAACATAACTTTGTAATTAGATTTAAAAGTTAATGCAAAAACTGCCTTAGGTGAAGTTGACATGTTTGCATACAATTTGTTATGTGAGTGTTGATTATCTTATCTAAAAATAAATAGCAACTGAATTTAGGCTAATATCATCTTTGTAAAGGACGCTGGGTCACTAATAAAACTTCGGTGTGTATTTCTCATTTAAGTGGCCTGCGGATGATACAAGAAAAGCGTTTAAGTCCACAAATCCCTAGGCATCCATCTATCCTGAAAAACAGAGACTGAGAGGAGACAAATAAAAACTGAGGATGGACGTGGATTACATAAGCGCCATGGGCGTTATGTCATTCACAAAGCTGCGCTTGAGGATGGAGAGATGGAGGAACTCTACCTCCCACCAGAACATCCTGCCCTCAACAGCACCACTCCTCCGCAACACACGCATCAGTCAGGACAGCAAGATTAACAAATTGCCCACTTTGCTGGGAGTGCTCGTGCACAAACATTCCCCACGAGCATCAGCAGAAAAACAAGAGACGGGAGGACGAGGTACGACCGGTGAACAGGTTGAAGGGAAGAGTGCGTATACGATTATGGGCAGGTGGTATTATCAGCTCCTTTTTTCTGCCTGTGCGTGGGATACGCCTGGCCACAGCTTAGACTTCCTGTCAGCTGCCTTCGGCCAACCCTGATGCGCTGAGAAGACAGGGGGCGGTGTCAAAAACAATGTGGCGCCATCGGGATCAAACGCAAACCCTCCATCGCAAATCTAAAGCAGAGCGACCACAAAGCCTCTCGTCTGAAATGCAACTACAGCAAACCAACACTGTGTGACAGGAATCTTTGCTGTGATATTTGTTCTTCCTGTCTGTCAGCCTAGTCGCTGAAACATGAGCTGAACTGCTGTGATGTCCATGAATGTGTACCCACATGAAAGATTTCCCTCTCTTTTGTACCTGGGCGGATCGGATTAAAAGGGATGATCTCTAGTGCAAATAGAAGAAATTAGTTTGTGCAATCTGTTGACTTGAAGCAGCAAATAAAAAAATGCATTCAGAGAAAATGACTCAAAGCGCTGCTCCAATCGAACTATAACTCAACATTACAGCTGGGTAATAGATAAAATCTCAACATTTTTATCAGAATATTTGACTATATTTGGTATCTTGATATTTGTGTTTTTGAACCAAACGTAATGGCTTACAAAAAACCAAACAGCCATTGTTGTGACGTATACACAATGTTTAAACTAAGTTGGAAAATGCAGTATGCACCAATTTAACAATTCAAAGTAATAAACTGCATTATTTAACATTTGAAAAATAAGAAATTAAGGCAGCCATAAATATTAGTATTGTAATTTCAAAGTTGTAATATCAAATGTATTAGTTATATTGTTTTTCTTAAATACTTTTACTTCCCAAAAGTAATATTTCTTATTTTAATTTTACTTATATATATATATATAAAAAAATAATAATAAAATAAAATAATGTATAGCTGTATTGATTATAAATCACTACATTTTGGCTAAATTAGGGCCCTATGAAATCCGTTTTATTTTTTCCTGAATTTCGTTTTAATTTTTTCCCGTTTTAATTTTTCTGGATTCAGTTTTTTCAGTTTAAAAACATTTTAATGGTTAAATGAAATTGTATTAATCAAAAAGCATGTCTAATTAATTGAAATCATGAAACTTATACAATTTAACAACAATTTATTAAAAGTTTAACAAAAATTACACGTTTTGGGCCCTATGAAATACATTTTATTTTTTCTTCTCAAATTTCTTTTTATTTTTACCAAATTCTGTTTTACGTTTTCTTCATTATTTTTTAATGGTTTAATTACATTTTAATAATCAAAAAAACAATTTTAAAACAAAGCACAACAAAGCAGGATTTCGTTTCATTTTTTATTGCAATTAGACCTTTTCTCCTAATTGCGCAGTTCGAGTCACAATATCAAAAATTGGGGTGGAACTGACCGACTGGAAACTCAACAGCAAGACAAAAGTGCATGAAATTAATGTTGATTAATTTTAACAAACATCATATTATATGTATCAATTATTGATCAATATATCGCAAGCCCCACTCAAAAATGTGTACAGTACAGTATAGATCCAAATCCCGCACTAGGAGTTGGTGGTATGACCGAAATCTCATGATATAGATTTCTTTCTGGTGGCAAATCAACCCTGAAATGTTTTATTTATTGGATAACCATGTAGTAGTTTATTAGATAATATAATGACATCAATACTTTTAAAAAATGAAAGGGACTTTCATTTGATTGAGGTTCTGAGCTTGAGCACTTGAGTTAGAAATGCTAAAACAAAGCAAGAAATGAGCCTTAAAAAGACTATATAACAAGACTAGAAAAGAGTAAGACATCATAAATATGACTGCATAAAGTCCCGTGTGAAACCATAGTAAAATAATCTGCATTCTTTCTTACACTTGGAAACTTATTCGGTTCCATTAAAATCAACAAAGTAGTCTATGCTGAAAAGGCCTGTCTGTGACAATTTAAAAACGTAGGCTATCATTTCAGCGATTTCCTAAAGCACATTGCAGATATACCACAGTACAGCATAATCACTACCGGCTGTCAGCTGACGCTATTTACACAGTGTATACCGTCACACTGCCCAACCCTGACATTCAGCAGATCTCTATAAGAGCATTACAAATGGGTTTGAATATTAAGGCTTGTGTGTGTAATCATAACACGCTAATCGGAACAGATGGGATTGACCGTGATCTCTGGACCAGTGATGTCACTTCTCTCCTCATTGATAAGAGCTGCATGCCCAGGCATGAGGAGAGAGAGAGAGAGAGAGAGAGAGAGAGAGAGAGAGAGAGAGAACTGATCACACCATCACTTTGGAGTGGCACAGCAGAAGATGAGTAATCATAACTAACACCCTCGTCACCGCCTGTGCGCCTGAGCTTACATTAGAGAATATTCCATTTACCTTTACGGGAAAGAAATGTTTTCTGAGAGCCCTACATTTAATGTCTATTGTTCAGTCTGATGTTCCACTACTGCTCATTTGTCATCACAGATCTCCTGAAAGGTCATTTAATCTGGCTGAATGCAGGAGTGCTCCGAATACTGCGTGACGCGTCCTCTGAACGGATAAGCATCTGCTGGCATGAGCGGAGCGATGCTTCTGAAAGCCGACTTCTCAGAGAATCATGTCTGGGCATGTCCGAGTCCATCCTTCAGGAGAGCAGGCAGAGTGTGCTCAATTCGTTTTTTTTTTAGTATGTTTATATGAAATGCATTTTCGTTTTAGTTAAAGGGTTAGTTTACCCAAAAATGAAAAATTAGCCCATGATTTACTCACCCTCAAGTCATCAAGTTATATGGCTGGCTCTTCCAAGATTTATAATGGCAGTGAATTGTTGTCCATAAAAGTGCAGCTATCCATCATAAAACTGCTCCACACGGCTCCGGGGGGTTAAAAAAGGCCTTCTGAAGCAAAGTGGCGCGTTTGTGTAAGAAAAATATCCATATTTAAAACTTTATAGACTAAAATAACTAACTTCCAGCGGTCTGCGGTA
Organism: Coreius guichenoti; assembly: GCA_039654105.1. Classification (NCBI taxonomy): domain Eukaryota; kingdom Metazoa; phylum Chordata; class Actinopteri; order Cypriniformes; family Gobionidae; genus Coreius; species Coreius guichenoti. The sequence continues at coordinate 3,853,457 of CM077168.1, forward strand.
GCAAGTCGACTTACGGTGAAAGTGACCCTTGACCCCTTGACGCATGCGTATTGACGAACGCAGAAGCGCAGAGGATAGAGCAAAACAAAACACCGGTCATGAATTAGAAGTCTAAAACGAGAATTTTTAAAGATAAATGGCGGAGGATTTCGATATAAGAGAAGAGGGGCTTGAGTTTGTTACCCAGCCGTATCCGCGAGAGGCTTCAAAGCTTGCGATGCGTCAGGTCGACTTGCGCACCGCTGAACGCCGGAAGCTTGTTATTTTAGTCTATAAAGTTTTAAATATGGATATTTTTCTTACACAAACACGCCACTTCGCTTCAGAAGGCCTTTATTAACCCCCCGGAGCCGTGTGGAGCAGTTATATGATGGATAGATGCACTTTTATGGACTTTCAAAATGACCCAACTAAAAAAAAGACAAAAAAAAAGAAAAGAAAAAAAAAAAAGTCCATTCGTGAAATTTCCTCACTACTAAATATTCTATGGTCAACTGTTAGTGGTATTATAACAAAGTGGAAGCAATTGGAAACAACAGCAACTCAGCCATGAATTGGTAGGCCACGTAAAAATCACAGAGCGGGGTCAGCGCATGCTGAGGCGAACAGTGCGCAGAAGCCGCCAACTTTCTGCAGAGTCAATAGCTACAGACCTCCAAAAAGCCTTTAGATCAGCTCAAGAACAGTGCGTAGAGAACCTTATGGAATGGGTTTCTATGGCCGAGCAGCTCATCCAAGCCTTACATCACCAAGTGCAATGCAAAGCGTGGGATGCAGTGGTGTAAAGCACGCCGCCACTGGACTCTAGAGCAGTGGAGACGTGTTCTCTGGAGTGACTGATCACGCTTCTGTCTGGCAATCTGATGGATGAGTCTGGGTTTGGCGCTTGCCAGGAGAACGGTACTTGCCTGACTGCATTGTACCGAGTGTAAAGTTTGGTGGAGAGATGATTATGGTGTGGGGTTGTTTTTCAGGGGTTGGGCTTGGTCTCTTAGTTCCAGTGAAAGGAACTCTTAATGCTTCAGCATACCAAGACATTTTGGACAATTTCATGCTCCCAACTTTGCGGGAACAATTTGGAGATGGCCCCTTCCTGTTCCAACATGACTGCGCACCAGTGCACAAAGCAAGGTCCATAAAGACATGGATGAGCGAGTTTGATGTGGAGGAACTTGACTGGCCTGCACAGAGTCCTGACCTCAACCCGATAGAACACCTTTGGGATAAATTAGAGCGGAGACTGCGAGCCAGGCCTTCTCGTCCAAAATCAGTGCCTGACCTCACAAATGCGCTTCTAGAAGAATGGTCAAAAATTCCCATAAACACACTCCTAAACCTTGTGGAAAGCCTTCCCAGAAGAGTTAAAGCTGTTATAGCTGCAAAGGGTGGGCCAACTCCATATTAAACCCTACAGATTAAGAATGGGATGTCATTAACGTTCATGTGCATGTAAAGGCCAGCATCCCAAAACTTTTGGCAATATAGTGTATTTTTCTCGTGGCCACGACTTTATATTTTGAGGGAACGACATCTATTTCTCATGGCCATGAGTTAAATGCGTAAACAACCTGTGCGACCATAGCAACCTGGAATTACCAGAAATAAAGAGGCCTACAATATTTATTTTTAATTAAGAAAATGTGCGGAAATTAAGAAATGATTAGTAGCCTATATTAACATTGTATTTTGCGTGATGGTGCCTATAGACAGCAAGTATTCGAATAAAGTTAGTTATCAATAAATTCTAAAAGACTAAGAAAATAAAAGTTTAAAAAAAATAACTTTAAAATCGCGTGACCACGGAAAAATGGCTTTGATCACGTTCCCACAAGTTAATGACGTTTCCACGAATTAATATCGTATAGCGTATTATATCCGATATTTTATTAATATAGTAATATAGTTACAAAAGTTATTCTGTCTACTAGAACAGCGAGTGAATTTCCTCGTCTTTTGTTTGATTAACGTTATCAGAGACGGCGTCACAGGAACCGATAAGCGGAACCGAAATGTGTGTTTACCATCGAATCACCAGTTCTGGGAAATTTAAAACCGGTTCTAAAATGGAACTGGTCCTCGATACCCATCCCTTCTGACAAGGAATGAACCGCATCTCATTTATCTGGTACAATGTGCTCCTGGAAGACAACAAGGTCACAAACAGACATACCTGGGTTTAAGCTTAAAGAAAGATCTGAATCTCTAGGGAAGATAAAGGCAACCAACAAAGCCTGTTATGTAAATAGATTTCATTATTGCATATACAGTGTTTGTGCATTAGTAGGATTTCCTAACAACAGAAAAACCATTACAGCGAAGAACAAATAGAGACTGAATCAGCCCGCCTTAAAAAATGCACAGAATCATCTCGTAAACCGCCATCATGAACCAAACGTTAAATCCAAACATGCTGTGCAGGAGGAAGGTGAGAATCACAAAGAGGAGGCCGAGACTCTCCACCCCTCCATCACCCCATCCCCCCCATCCATAAAGCATGAGCGGAGATCTCAGCAGGTGGCCCAGTGGAGGCACACACACACAGCACCCCCTCCACTGAGGCAAGCCTGGGAGATGCTCTATACTATAGCAGGGGGAAATCTGATTCACCGGGACATCCTGCCACTTTTCCCAAATCGAGCTGCATTAAAGCCCATAAATCATTTTTAAAATCATTAATTTGTACTGAAAGCATAACAGGATCATATAAATCACAGATAAATGGCAATCAGCCACATTAAACTCAGGTTTCACACACCTTGAGTAATAAATGCATGACTTTGCAGTCGTTTGTGGATAAATGGATTACTGGATAAGGACTGGTAATCATTTTATAGAGTCACAAAAAGGATTTTGGCTAAAGGCATCAGGCTAATGTTAATACATTTAGTGACTGTCAATCAGAAAGAAGTGTATAGGTTTCAATAATCATTTTCAACAAACGAGTTACAATTTAAGTTTTTAATTGTCAACACACACACACACACACGTGCATATGTATGCCATACAGCTATAATGATAGCTTTAAACTAGAGATACTAGCACCGATACTGAATTTCTCAGCTGATACCGATAACCGATTATTCAGAATGATATCGGCCAATGCCGATAGTTTGATTTTTCTTATGGAAAAGAAACCTCTCCCAAATAATGCTGCAAACTATACAGAGAACCCTCTTATTTGGTACACAACAATATTGGTTGCAATTAACAACAAAGGTATTATATTAAAATGCTATTTATTTTCAGACATAATAGGCTAATTACACTCAAATTAAAAAAAGACTTAAATGTCTATACACAACTCAATTGCACATATAAAGTATTTTTCATATGCACTTGTCTTCATGACAAATTTATTCAAGCATACATATATAATTAACAGTAAGTAAGCTTTTATTTATTGCTAACTAACAAACTGTGAACATTGGATGACTTTCGGAGGTAACGTTAGGCTAAATACAATGTTAAGTGACCTATTGTTTACAAGCTGTTTTAGTGACCTCTTTCTGCGGTTGAAACACTGATTGAGTGATTACATGAGTTATGATACGGATTTCGGTGAGTTGTACTGTATCTTTCAACATACCTTTTGACATTCTTGCATGTTTTACGAGATATAACTTGTATTAAAGAGGAATAGATGACTCGTGCTGCCGCTTGAACTGAGGCGCTACAGAGATCTGTCACGTCACATTTAGGAGTCGGCATTTATTGTTTGAATTTTGTGGCCAATGGTGAAAATAATAGCTTTTATAATAGCCGATATCGATTATTGGCCGATACATCGGTGCATCTCTACTTTAAACTCAAATGCACTGAACAGAACACAATATTATACTAACATGGAAATGTCCATTACTAAGATTTTATTCATTTCTATAACTTTTCTAGGCAAAAGCTTTTTTTTTTTTAAAATGCGTTCTCACTGACGATGGTTAAGCGTGCACAACATGAAGACTGGAGTAATCGATAATGAAACTTGTCGACTATTTTCGTTATTGATTTTTATCAATTAATCATTGCAGGTTATTCTCATTATTTGTAAAGGGGGTGAAGGTCAAAAGACTGCCATGTCGCACTGGGAATTACTTTTACAACAAAAGGCATTCACCCAGTTTCATGAGTCCTTTAATATGAAGAATCTCTCGCAGTAGCCGTGATGGGCAGAAATAAGTAGACTGACAGTATGTAAGAGCTTGCAGTCGTGTCTGGGGGAGGGTAGACCTCTGGGGTCGGGTTGCACAGTAGAGGACGTAAGGGGAAGCACATCCTCAGGATTTCATGCTACAGTCACAATAGCATCTCCTTCACCCGACCACCCAGTGCATCACTTCCTTTGGTCCTTTCTTTTCGGGGTCTAGCAAACAAACATGCTCCCCAAGAATCTGATTGTAGATTAAACGTGTTTAGGTACCACAGAGTACTCATTTAAAAAAAAAATAAATAAAAATCACCACTAATTTAAAGAATTAGTTCACTTCAAAATAAAAATTTCCTGATAATTTACTCACCCTCATGCCATCCAAGATGTTCATGTCTTTCTTTCTTCAGTGGAAAAGAAATTAAGTTTGAGGAAAACATTTCAGGATTTTTCTCCATATAATGGACTTCAATGGCAACCAAAATGTTGAAAGTCCAAATCAATGCAGTTTCAAAGTGCTTCAAAGGGCTCTGCACGCTCCCATCTGAGGAATAGGGTCTTATCTAGCAAAACCATCGGTCATTTTCTAAAAAAAATAAAAATGTATATACTTTTTAACCTAAATTGCTCATCTTGCGCTGCTCTGCGACACACCACGGATTGCGTAATCACGTTGGAAAGGTCACGCTAGACGTAGGCGGAAGTACCGCCCGTGTTTACAAAGCACTTGTGCGAAGACTAATACAAACATCCTTTAGCAAAAAAAGGTAAAACAACGATGTCGGACGATTTTGAAGTTGGAGATGGAGTTTTTTTTGTAAAGGGCGTTTGTATTAGTCTTCGCACGTTCGCTTGGGGCGGTACTTCCGCCTGCGTCTAGCGTGACCTTTCCGACGTGATTGCGCAATCCGTAGCACGTAACAGAGCAGCGCAAGATGAACAATTTAGGTTAAAAAGTATATAAATGTTTATTTTTTTCTTGTAAATGACCGATGGTTTCGCTAGATAAGACCCTATTCCTCGGCTGGGATCGTGCAGAGCCCCTTCCTTTGAAACTGCATTGATTTGAACCTTCAACCGTTGGTTTCACGCGGATATATGTCGCAATAGGGAAGAAAGGACAATCGAAGCTTTGATTAAAGCTTTACTTCAATAAATTACATATTGCCTTTCATATAGTGTGTAATAAAGCTGATTGGGGGTGTAACGTTACATCGTTATATCGAGATATTGCGATATAAAAATGCAACGATATTTATCGTTGATGTAAACAATGATTCACGATATAGAGTTAGTTTTATCCAAGACTCAGCTTACTGTATTTATAAGGTATAATTCACCCAAAAAATTTAAATTCTGTCTTCATGTACTCATCCTGATGTCGCTTCAAACCTATAAGATTTTCGTTTAACTTCCAAACACAAATGAAGATATTTATGAAATATTTCTGTTCCTCCATTTAAAGTCCATTCCTCTAAAACTTAAAAGATCCATAAAGACATTGTGAAAATAACCAATCGAGTGGCTTAATTCAAAACCAAGTCTTCAGAAGAGACACGATGGCTTTATTTGATGAACAGATTCACGACACGCATACTGCAGTTAACACGGACGTTCAAATTTAATTTTTGGATGAGCTAACCATTTACAGTCATTTTGACACGATTTCTTGCGATTAGAACTGTGATTGATTGCATTGATCATCTGAAACGCACATGCTGGAACGGCACTCCTCAAAGTGAAGGCTCAAACATCATTTAAATCACCAGATCACATTTAGTTTTAGTAGTATGATTATTCAAAGCGTTTTGGTTTATTCTTATATGTATAGTGCATTAATAGCAGGAGAGGCGAGACATAGCGAGCACTGGGAGAGTCGGTGTAAATTTAATGAATGTATACATTAAAGGGCACCTAATATGCAAAATTCACTTTTACATGGTGTTTGAACATAAATGTGTGTTGGCAGTGCGTGTACACAACCACCCTGAGTGAGCTGTACACAATCCGCCATTGTTTCAACACCAGAGCAAGTGTAGACAAGAATGTCTCCTAAGCTATTTAAGGTGTTTTGTTGTTGGATGTAAGAATGAACATAGCAGTCGTACTCCCGAGCCGCTGAAGACGCAGTGGATTACTTTTGCTTTTTAAGGGAACGCGCCCCAAAATATACCTAAATAAATTTATGTCTGCGCAAATCATTTTACATCAGACTGCTTTGGGAACGAGGGTCAATACAAGGCAGGCTTTGCTAAAAAGTTGTTACTCAAGGATGAATCAGTACCAACTGTTCGTGATTCAGCTTACAGTCTCCGGAGCACTTCTTGTACTGTGTTTTATTAAGCTCTTACATTGATTTTGTGGAGTAAAACAGACGCATAGTACAATCAACTAAAACTCATCAGTAAAGTTTTGGCAATCATTCGGGCGGGGTCCGCTACAACAGGATTGTACTAACAGTGGATAAAAGCAAGATGACATAAGTTATAACCGTAATTAAACAAAACTATACCTATTCTATCTCCGTGCAGCAGATATTCTCTGGCTCTGTAGGCATTATTGTCCGACTCCAGTTCGAACTGAACACAGCTACTGACAGTTTCTGACATTTTTAGTGCGTGAGATGAGATTGTCCTGACGTCGGACACGAGCTCTTGAAGCTCCGCCCTCTTCTTGAAAGGGGACCGGCGGCACCAGCTCATTTGCATTTAAAGGGACACACAAAAACGGCACGTTTTTGCTCGCCCCCAAAAAGTGGCAATTTTAACATGCTGTAAAAAAGATCTGTGGGGTATTCTGAGCTAAAACTTCATATACACACTCTGGGGACATCAGACTTATTTTACATCTTGTAAAAAAGGGCATAATAGGTGCCCTTTAAAAGCATGAGTACTGCATGAGGAAAAAAAGATGAAAGTTTCAATTACATTACTTCATTAAACTACTATATATAAATATTGAACAATGTATAAAAATGCAATGGATGAATATTTGTGGGTCCCGATAATAATAAAACAATAATATTATTTTAACAATAATAAAAAACTCTTTATTTTGGCTTAAAATATCACAAGTACCATATCATGAGTTCAGTATTTGTATCAAATCGTGACATGAGTATCGTTACACCCCAAAATTTAATAGGTCTACAAAGTTTCAAAGTGCAGGACAAATGGAGTTATTGTCTCCCAAAAGAAAGCACAGATTCTGAACCGCCTGAAGCGTCAGTAATTCCAGTCTTACTTCCTGTTCGAACCTACATAGGTTTGTAACATATTTTGCATAATGCCAGCCTATGGTCTTCATTGGCTGCCCACAAACAAAGTCTACTTTGACCCGCCTTCAAACACTGTAGTTGTAGAGACTGGAAGAGTTTCGTTTGTTCAACTCCTGCGCTGCGAAAGCAAAATCCAAAGGATGAGGACTCGGCCATGAAATGATACGGTACAACTGAAACCATCATTACTGTTAGTTTCACTGTGTACAGGACAATCCCGAGCAGAAATTCAGATATGTTCATGTGTGATTTGTTGTGCTGTAAGTGTTCGACCAATCACAACAGACTGGGCCGTCTGACCAATCAGAGCAAAGTAGGCTCTCGGAAAGGAGGGGTTTAGAGAGACTGGATCCTTTATTGAACTGTTTCAGACACTGTGAGAAAACAGCTGATGCTACAATGTCCATTATGAGAAATTGAAAGTGTTTTTTGACCTTGAATGCACAATAGGGGCACTTTATAAGCCATCTCTACAAAGCAAAGTCTGCTGTTGCATCCCAGCGGCATCTGTGAGGGGTTAGGACTTCAGAGTTTATGTGGGACCCTGCTGATTCGGTATTACTCCAGTGTGGAGCTCAAGGAGCTGAGCAAGGCACCGGTGTAGAGTTACATAAGCTCGGCTGCCAGGCATTTTAATCAGCGACTGCTTTTCAGACGTCATGCGATAACAGCGCTAAGTGAACATCCTGGAAACGCTTGTGGTCAGAGTGCCACCTTTCCTGAAGTGCTGATTCATCACTGAGACACAAACCCTGATGGAGGACATCATGTACGGAGCAGCACGTTCCGCCAAAAGACTCCATCCACTTGCACGCACACACACACACACACACATCCCTGCATATACCAGCAGAGTGGCAGACATGTAGGCTTACACAGAGCTTTACTGAGATGCTCATATAGATGCTAGCTGTGCTGTGTGCTGAATTATTGATCAGCTGCTGCTGCCACCCTTTTCCTGTCTTTTCTGGCATAACACGCCCCTGAACTACGTACTCAACTACTCATTATTACAAACACATCCGCTTCAGTTGTATTTCAAATGCATGTAGGGCTCAGCAACATATTTACAATACATTTGCTAGGGGTGGGCGATATACCAGTAGACACGATTAACCTGTAGAAATGTGTCAACTGGTAAGAGATTTTGGTCTGTCGTCTCTAATCGTTTGAATGCATTTTAAGCCTTGTGGTTTAAAAACAAGTGATTTTAAACCATTAGAGGTTTGTTGGTATATGCACACGCTGTCTGAGAGACTGTTTTTGAGTGCACACACATGAAACGCGCACAAAGCTGCTGCTCATACAGCACGTGAGTACTGAACTTAGAGTCAAGAGTTATTTTTAGCGTCTTACTGGGATTGAACAGTCAAATACACACATTTATGTCAAAATGCCGCCTTTGCAAGTATCCTCATAAAGTCGTTTATGTCTTAAGTGATTGTAAATGGTGAAAGAAAACGTATGTGTATCAGTATATTAGATCAGTGCATCTGCTCCCAGCCTAATAAACCGGCTTTGTTCTATTGTAGTTTTTTGCCCTATTGCTTGTAATTATTTTCTTGCCACCATTTTATCACTGACTGTTTACTTGTTTATGTTTGTAAACTCTTCAGTGAGCTTGAGTTTTTTTTGTCTTTGTTTTATACTTATGTTAGTTAGGCTAGTATTAAGTTTTGTATTAGATTTTGAAATTGGTGATGAGATTTATGAAATTTCAATTCAATTTTTATATCATAAAAATTTTATTTAAAGCAGAAATAACTATAACATGATATCTATCTTTATCGTGAAAAAAAACATTCATATCGTGATACAAGATTTTGGTCATATCGCCCACCCCTAACATTTGCAATGATTTTGTTGCAGATATGAAAAAAACCCATCCTGAATATCTAGTGATATCTATTATCAATTATTCGCCCTTAAACCGGTATTACTGTTTAAATGCCTCAGACTTAGGGACACAACTGTATGTAGGGTAGGTAATGCAGGTAGTTTAAAATTTTGGAGCCAGCAAACACCAAGCCAACGGTTGGCCGTCGGGGAGCATCTGTCAGGCTAGTTTTTGAGGTGTGTTCACCTCGTTGGTGGCAGTTCGCCCAATTCAGTTGAATCAGTATCGGGACTGTCGGTGAGAGAAATCGCTCTGATTGGCTGTTCAGTTTAGCAAACGAGTCAGTGCACGAAATTTATGAAAGCGAAAAAAGTCAAGACGGCACAGACAGAAGACTGTTCTAATTTTACATCATCTTACCTGAGCATTCCAATACGTGAATATTTTCTTAAAGGATTAGTTCACCCAAAAATGAAAATTAGCCCATGATTTATTCACCCTCAAGCCATTCTAGGTGTATATGACTTTCTTCTTTCAGACGAATACAATCGGAGTTATATTAAAAAAGTCCTGGCTCTTCCAAGCTTTATAATGGCAGTGAATTGTTGTTTCGTTTTTGAAGTCCATAAAAGTGCATCTATCCATCATATAACTGCCCCACATGGCTCCGGGGGAGTTAATAAAGGCCTTCTGAAGCGAAGTGGCGCGTTTGTGTAAGAATAATATCCATATTTAAAACTTTATAGACTAAAATAACGAGCTTCCGGCGGTCAGCGGTGCGCAAGTCGACCTGACGCATCGCAAGCTTTGACGCCTCTCGGGAATACGGCTGGGCAACAAACTCAAGCCCCTGTTCTCTTATATCGAAATCACCGCATTTCTCTTTAAAAATTCTCATTTTAGACTTCTAATTCATGACCGGTGTCTTGTTTTGCTCTATCCTCTGCGCTTCTGCGTTCGTCAATACGCATGCGTCAAGGGGTCAAGGGTCAAGGGTTACTCTTTCGCCATAAATCGATGCGTACGGCAATCCGCTGGAAGTTAGTCTATAAAGTTATTTTAGTCTATAAAGTTTTAAATATGGATATTTTTCTTACACAAACGCGCCACTTCGCTTCAGAAGGCCTTTATTAACCCCTCGGAGCCGTGTGGAGCAGTTTTATGATGGATAGATGCACTTTTATGGACAACAATTCACTGCCATTATAAAGCTTGGAAGAGCCAGGACTTTTTTAATATAACTCCGATTGCATTCGTCTGAAAGAAGAATGTCATATACACCTTTACTCACTTGAGGGTGAGTAAATCATGGCGTACATTTTCATTTTTGGTAAACTAACCCTTTAACATGAGCCGTCTGGAATGAAGAAAGTGATCAGCATGATTGATAATCAAAATGGTAAGAAAGCGTTGCTTTTTTACGGTTTGTATATCTGCAGTCCTAGTTTTGGTTTTCCTTTTTGAAAGACAAATATAGACTATTAGTACCTGCTGATATAGACGGCCATTTCCTTAAATGCAGACGCAGAAAGCACATGCTAGTTGACAGTCGCCTGTAGTCTTTGCGGAGTGTTCAAGCTCAGCTTTTAGACGGACGTCGGCCATTAGAAACTGTACTGAACAGTCCTACCTTAGCAAAATGTTGCTGTTAACTATTTTCTGTTTCGTTTTTTCTATCGTTTTGATTGATAAAAGTAATTTTACAGATATTTGCCAAAAATACAGTGAAACATTGTTGCTGAGTCACTTATAATAGGTGACAAGAATTCTAGAAAGGATACACTATTTAAATCTTTAGAAGTTCATGTGGTGGATTAAACTGTATTAGCTCTGAATCCCAAATGAACATGTAGAACATCAGTAAGAACACAGACATGTACAAGGTAAATTAATGCTATTAACGTAGCATCATTTAATTCATGTACTGGCTCATCGTGGAGGGGATAGTGGAGTTCAGAAATACAGTTCTCTTCACAGACACTAATGTAATTTGTAATGGCTGACAAATGAGGCTTTTTTTCCAGTTCAGTTGACTGAGAACAATTTGCAGTCTCCACAGTTTTCAATCATGTCACTGCATAAATACATTTCTTTTAGCAGATTAAAAAGCTTTGTAATGTCAAAATACTAGCCAACATACGAATAATATTAAATCAGTGATTAGCATTTTATGGCAACATTTTACACTACTTGTCAAATGTTTGGAATAATTAATTTTTTTTTTTTTGTTTCTGAAAGAAGTCTCTTTTGCTCACCAAGGCTGCATTTATTGTCAAATACAGTAAAAAAAAAAATGAAATTACAATTTAAAAATAACTATTTTCTATTTTAAAATGTAATTTATTCCTGTGATCAGCATCATTACTCCAGTCTTCAGCGTCACATGATCCTTCAGAATAGGGCTGCACTATATATTGTTTTAGCATTGACATTGCGATGTGTGCATCCACGATAGTCACATTGCAGGACGTGCAATGTCAAGTATAGGGATTCCCAATTCTCAGATTAATTGCAAAGTTTAACCATCATAGACTGAACGTTTATCATTTGCAAGTGTTTTAGGTCCTGTCAGTTTAAATATTCAAGCGATTTTAAACCATTTGAGTGCAAGACGACGCGAAAGAGAACTCATTTTGGAACACCGAATTCCGTTCTCTTTCACGTCTATTTGCGCTTGAACAGACACACACACGCATAGACGCAGTATCCTCATAAACAGTCGCTTACATGAACGTAAACAATTGAGAAAGAAAATGGGTGTGTATCATTATATTGGATCTGCGCATTCGGTCTTAAAGTGACAGCAGCCTAATATTCCTGCTGCCGTCTGTGTCATTAAAGGGGTCATATGATGCGATTTCTTGTTTTCCTTTCTCTTTAGTGTGTTACGTAGCTGTTTGTGCATGAATAAGATCTGCAGAGTTATAAAGCTCAGTCTCAAAACCAAATTGATATTCTTTATAAAAGTTAAGGCTCAGCCACACCTTCCTAAAACGCATCAGTATGTGGGGGTAGAGTTTCATAACACCGCCCAAACGTATACGCAAAGAAAGGCAGCATAACTTATTCGCTGTAGTATTGTTGCCGTCATGTCGTGGAGAGGCTGTGTTTTTCGTTGTGAAAGCCAAACTACTTTCTTTGGCCTTCCAAAAGAGGGCACAATTAGAAAACAGTGGCTAAGCTTTCAAATAGAGCTATTCAAGTCATCTAGTGAAATTAATTTTCATATCGCAGGAAATCAAAATATCGCAATGTCAGTTTTCCAATGTCGTGCAGCCCTACTTCAGAAATTATTATAATATGCTGATTTGCTGCTCGAGAAATACATCATCACCAATAGAAACTGTGATTATTTCCATGTTACAAAATATTTCTATTTCAAATAAATGCTCTATTTAAATGAAAAATCCTGAAAAAAAAAAAATTATTGTGCTTTCCTCAAAAATATTGAGAGCCCAGTATGAGGATAATATGCAGTATGGCCCAAAATCAGTTTTTTAAAAAGCTCTGGAATATAATCAAAGAAAAGGTGCTTGTTAGACCCCGGAGAAATGATTGACACACAAATCTATGAGGCACCTATTTCTGAATTCCCCCTTCAGATGATCTAGCTATCTATTAAAATGCAAACACAAGAAACTGGGAATACATGACAAGGCAGGCACCTTCTTGCTGACGCAGCTGCTGCTGAGGATATATATATATCGTGCTAATAAACAGAGTATGAAGATGTTGACACAGTGTGTGAATCTTAAGAGAGTCTAAGGCCACGCCTAGACATGTGCCAGTATACGGTAATACGATATATCATGATAATGAACATGCACTATATTGTTATCGTGGGCACTTCAAAATACCGTGAATAATTATTTATTACAAATGATTCTGATTTTTAGAAGCATTAAGAATACTTTACCCATCAACCGTTTAAAACGAACAACACCGCTGTATGCTGCGTCAAAGAGGAATGTGCACTGATGTAAAGGAGACGCGCTGAAAGAAAGTGCACATTCACACTCTCTGACAGCAGATGGCGCTGATGGAACAGCAGAAATGCAGCCGTTTCCCCGGTAACCCTCGTAACAAAGCAGACTCGCACTACTAAACAGTTTTTAAATGTTTCAAACAGCCATTCAGATTTCTGCTGAGTGCTCATCACATAACCAAATACTTAATACTTAAAGACTTAAGGCTATTTATTTTCAAACTTAAACATTTTTATATTTTAATCTGGACTACATGCCCTAGATATTGTTTGAATATGTTCTGATTCTTTATTGTTCAGTCACACACTTTACAATAAGTCTCCATTATTTAACATTAGTTAATTCATTAGTTAACAAACTGACAATGAAAAATACTTCTAAAGCATTTATTAATCTTAGTTAAAATGTAAATTTCAACATTTAATAACATTAAAATCAAAAGTCGTAACTGTATTATTTAATGGACCTGAGCTAACATTAACTAACAGTTGCTTTTTTTAACTAACGTTATCAAAGAATAACAAATGTAGCTATTTGCTCTTTATTAATGTTAGTTAATGCATTAACTAGTGAGACCGTACTGTAAAGTGTTACCTATTGTTCTTTATAATTCTTTTACACTTTAATCTGTTTGAAATATTTGTTTACTTTATACATTTTTGTGTATTGCTTTATTGTATTTAAATGTTCGGTTATTTTTGTTATAAGAAAGTTATTAAACCTGTTATAGTATGACAATTTTTTTGCAACTTATTTCAATATCGCGATAATACCGTATACCGTGATAAAAGCAATTAATCACAACATGAAAATTTGATACCGTCACATGCCTAGCCACGCCCCCTGGTCTGTCTTCATCCAGTCACAGAACAGATTTGCATTGTCACCAGGGCAACACCGTGTGATGCCTGAGAAGCCACTTCCTGAATCAAAGTGCAATTCGAACAATCAAACCCAGCAGCCACTGAAGGTGCAAACACATGTTTTACCACTATTCTTGCCTCAATATGATGTCTTGATAAAAAAATAAAAAAAAAGCTAAAAGATAGTGAGTAGAACCACTGAGCGATCTCTGAAATACAGCAGAGCAGTGCCACAACACAGCCAAGATCTGAACAAAGGTTGAAATGGCATATATTATCATACAGATGCAAAGAGAATTATTAGTCCTTACATATTAACAGCATGAAAACATCAAATTTAGAGGTCAAGAATAATACGAAATTGTTAAAACAGAACAATAACTCTACACTGGACAAGTGCTTGTACAAACACACTGTACCGCTATTTGAGTTTAAAATATTGGGGAAAAAAGTGGTTACATCCCATGTACTAAGAGAACAGAACAGTCAATTTTGGGGTACTGAAGAAAAAATAGAAAAGGAAATTGTAGCCACTGTTGTTCTTTATTTTACTTCAAAGAAAATAAATGACATGCATATTTGAGTGTGTAGATAAAACGCTCAGTAATTGGAGTATAATTTGAGACGCTGTCCTATACATACATAATACATAGAAGTCCAATGATATTTTTTTACATAAAGTCATGACTTATGACGCACATCTAGTAGGGCTGCATGATATATCGTTTTAGCATCGATATCGCCATGTGCGCATCTGCGATAGTCACATCGCAGGATGTGCGATGTCGAAGTATAGGGATCGTTGTTGATCCGTGATCCGTACGGCCAGCTGCACCCCGGTTCAGAGCGCATGTGATTCCCTGATTAATTGCAAAGTTTAACCATCATAGAGTGAAAGTTTATCATTATCATGTGTTTTAAGTGGAGTCAGGCATCAAGCACACACAGAGCCACACAGACGGCATGTGAACACAGCGAGTATCCTCCTAAACACAGTCGGTTATGTGTTGTAAACAACTGAGAAAGAAAACGGATGCGTGTCATTTATATTGGTCCGTGCATTCGTCTTAAAGGGACAGGAGCCTAATGCACCCGCAGCTGTTCGTGTCGCCAATGGTGATCAAACAACAAACAAGAGAAAATGACTTTTGTAGCTTTAACAAAGATAAAATTAATTAACTATATTAGTTATATTTAATTTATACAGTGACGACTTATTTTATATGATTATTCCATTTCTGCACCTGAATACGGTTAGATTTACCTGTAAAATATAAACCACTGCTTATTTCAATATCTTCTAATGTATTTATCTATGCTTGTAATTTATTTATTATTTTCTACACTGTCCCAAAATTTATATATAAAAGAGACATGGATGGAAACTCAACTTAATGTTAAAAATCACCAAAACATTAGTCAGCACATCTTATCCATTTACGCCTCACACCTACTTGAAAATCGTTGGGGGGGGGGGAAGCAGCAACAAAACAATGAGGTACAAATAGCCTACGAAAGCCATGATAATTATAAGGAACAAAAATCACAATGGGTTTGACATTTTGTGACAGCCGGCACTTCACTGAGCCAAATATACAAGGGAAAACCACTGAAAAATGTCTTTGTCAGAGGCACTAAATATATTTTACCATGATCTGATCATTGCCTGCAAGTTCTCAATTCATCAGCCACTGGTAGGCGAGGCAAAACATGAATTTTGTAACAGAGTAGATTTTCATTTCAGTTTAATATATACAGTACGCCTAGGCTCAGTAGTAAAACTAACCGTTCTGTAAGATCAAAACTGAAGCTATGATTCAACATGTCAGATACTCCAGAGGGGGAAAATCCTCAATCCAATACAAAGGAAACATCCTCAGAAAGCCTGCTCGGGAAATGCTGGCTTCAAAGCAAGAAAAATAACAGTAAATCCCTGTCACAAAGCCCGAGTACAGTATAAACAAAGTCATGCACCTGGATATGAAGATTAGCGCTTAATGAAGATGACACACTGACTGAATGCAAAACTATAAAACACAGTAGATGAAAATGCATGAAAAGAATATTATCCAGTTAAACGAAAGAAATAAACAGTGCTGGTGCTGATTATAATCTTACCTGCACTGCCTAATGTTTTGTAGAACCGGTACTCCAAATGAAGCTGTGGGGCCCTCGATTTCACAGGTTCCTTTAGGAGTATCAGACAAAAAAAACAAAAATAAAAAAATAATCAATTAAAACCCTTTTTTTTTTTTTGTTTACATCAAGTTCATTCAAAATTAGGTTTGGGATTCGAAAATCGATTGCAATTCTGGAACCGGATACTTGTTCAAAAATTTACATTTCAATTTCGCTTATCGATTCCTGTGTGCGCATTTTAATGTGATTTTAAACAATTCAAGCGCAAGACGCCACAAAAGAGAACTAAATTCGGCACTTGCACGCTGTTTTATGTGCTGCGTACACATCCGAAGCTCGAACACAGAAAGCCGCCTCTCATATAGTGAGCGAATATTAAATCGAGTTCTCTTTCGTGTCTTCTTGCGCTTGAACGGACAAATGCACACAAAATGATATCAAAATATCCTTGTAAACACAGATGTTTGTCTTAAAGGGATAGTTCACCCAAAAATGAAAATTTGATGTTTATCTGCTTACCCCCAGGGCATCCAAGATATAGGCGACTTTGTTTCTTCAGTAGAACACAAATGAAGATTTTTAACTCCAACCATTGCAGTCTGTCAGTCGATATTAATCCATATTAAACCCTGCGGCTCGTGATGACACACTGATGTCTTAAGACACGAAACAATCAGTTTGTGTGAGAAACCGAACAGTATTTATATCATTTTGTCCAACAGCCTTGAGCGCGCGATCACTTCCGGTGCGTGAGGTCTGTACACGTAAACTACGCCAGATCGTGCATTGACCTCACTCACCGGAAGTGATCGCGTGCTCAAGGCTGTTGGACATAGTGGTGTATTAGAGGTAAAAAAATGATATAAATACTGTTCGGTTTCTCGCACAAACCGATCGTTTCGTGTCTTAAGACATCAATGTGTCATCACAAGCCGCAAGGTTTAATATGGATTTGTTTGTGCATGTTTTTTTACTCTCATAGATTGTTACCATTCACATGCATTATACGACTGACAGACTGCAACGGATGGAGTTAAAAATCTTCATTTGTGCTCTACTGAAGAAACAACGTCACCTATATCTTGGATGCCCTGGGGGTAAGCAGATAAACATCAAATTTTCATTTTTTGGGTGAACTATCCCTTTAAGTGAGCGTTAACAGTTGAGAAAGAAAACGTGTATCAGTGTATTGGATCCGTGCATTCGCTCTTAAAATGACAGCAGCCTAATATTCCTGATGCTGTCTGTCATTAATGTTAAAGAAGTCACTACACGTTTTGTAACTTTAATAAAGATTAATCTATATAAAAAGAAAACAATGCAGTGCTATTTCACATTTGATTTCAATTTCTCAGGCATGTAATCAGCTAAAGACAAAAAAAAGAAGGAAAACCTGATCACCCCCATCCCCAAATTACTAATATTAAAAAATATATATTAAATTAATAATAAAAGATCTTGCCATTGCAATACACTATTATACTGTAAAATTAAATTGAGTATTTAATAATCATAACATATTATATTATATTATATTATAATACAATATATAGTATAATAAAAAAATTAAAAAGTTTGTTATTATATTGTTATTATCATCATTAATAACAACAGTTATTATTATTATTATTATGATATTTTTATTTTATTTTACAGAACAACAGTAAAATTACAATACTAACATTTATGGTGGTCTTAATTTCCTTGCTTTCAAACGTTAAACCATTGAGCTTTTATTTTGTCAGAAACCCGCAGGAAGACCTTAACGCTTCTCTTTATTGACAACAGATTTATAAACAATTCTCATTATGAATTTGGGAAGATGCTTGGTGAATGTTGCGTTCCCAAATGCAAATTATAAGTGACTAAAACACACGCAACACTTGCAGGGTAGCATTAACTGTAAATCTAAACTGAAAATGAATACAGTGCTGTGCTTTACTCTGAAACATGCAGCACGTCAGAGTATATATTTATGTAATTACATCACAACCTTTGTGATTTGATGATCTCACTAAGCCATATCACATTCTCACAACCATGCATTGTCAAAATTAATAAAACAAAGTTACAGAGCAACTGACGAGTAACAGTTTCAACGCTGATTTTTACTCGCATTTGGAGCTTTGAACCCTGGCTAACATGCTAAGGGTGTATTAGAAAACATAACATTTTGCATTTTATTTAGGATTTATTTATTATTTGTTTTCAAATGATAATACAGTAACTAGTACAGTACATGGTATTCAGCTGCAACAAAATGTTTTGCAAAAAGACAGAATAAATATGTTTGAACCTAAATGTTTGATTTTTTTTTTTTTTTTTTTTTACCTTATTGGAATCTTAACTGGGAATCAATAAGAATCGGAATCGATAAGCAGAATCGCTAAAATTCAAACAATACCCAGCCCTATTCACAATATACAACAAACACTCCAACCAGAAATAAAACATGAATATGTTTCCGCACATCTGAGGAACATATTCAAGTTGTCACTGGTTCCTAAACTGTTAGTCAAAATACATCATGCTTTCTTGCTTATAACATGACTGAACAATTCAACCTTCAGCTTTTGATTCCAGGTCTGCTTCACCTGATATAATCGACTGGTAGAAAATAATAAAAATAAAATGTACTTACCAACTTTATTGCAACGTACTCATTGGTATAGAGATTCTTTCCTACAAAAATGAAACAAACAAAGGGTGAGCAACTGCAACTGAAATTAGATTGTTTTAACATGGATGCAACAATATGGACTTTTCTGCCTATACTAATATTTTTAATGATTGTAATTCTGCCTTTATTAGATAGGAAATCTAATGGAGAATTTGACAGGAAAGTGAAGGTATGGGACATGACCCAGGTCGGTTTTGAACTCGGGTCCCATTAGGACAACAGCAACAGCTAGAACAATTATGAGATTATTGGTTAATGGTTGATAAACAGAAGTGGTAGTTCCCTTTTGTGTCAGTTCCAAAATCTACCAATTTTGTTGTCAATTCTATAAGTAAATTTAAAGAGGGTTTGCTAATTCTTTTAGAAAAAAGGCACTCCACTTCCAGTCCAAAAAAGTTAAAAAGCCTTTATCACCACAATAGAAACATTAAAAATGGCTAAAACACTGCACACTCATACATTTTGACCTTCAGCCTTCCTCAGAGTGTGAATAAAGGCTTTTTGGACTAGAAGAAGTGCCTTGGATTTTTTTTTTTTCTAAAAGTATGTTTGAAACTCAACCAACGAGCACCTTCTGGGATTACTTCACAAGGTCCTTCCAGCAAGTAGCGTTCCAGCAACTTGCTAGAAGAGTTTACTCCCAACCAGTTCAACTCAACCAATGGTGTGATATTGGGCCGGAGATATCTGATTGTTCAACTAATAGATCAGGGAGTTCTAGGAATCCTCTTTGAAAACAGTTTTGCAATTCAATTTGTTGACACTAGTACACATATTACACACTTTGGATTTAAGGACATTTCACATGACCCTAGTCAACGTTCCCCAATGGACTGACTAATGATGGTGACCCAGGAAACTCCAAAGCTCCTGAGATCCACTCCTGCTCGGCACCTTTGAGCAAAGAACTTAGGTTTCTCCGTGGAGACTTTTGTGAACAATTAAGACACTAATGGCTTTCCTTACCGAGCTTCAGCTCTCCAAAGTTGCCACAGCCAATCTTCTTGCCAACTCTGAAGTTTGGCCCCACCATGAGGACCCCAGAGGATGCGGAGCTGGAGGGCCGCGAGTGCCCGCTGCGCCCCTGGGCCACTTTACTGCTTCTCACCGGCCTTTCACCCTCCTTCTCTCTGGTGTGATCCATGACTGCGGCGCCGGAGGCACAGAGATCCAGACGAACCAGGCCGGAGCCCAAAGCAGACAGCTCAGGCCAAAAGAAAACTCATGGGACGACGGCTGTTGGCACCGATGCCGCTGAACCATTCACTGCTGCCAGCACACTGAGGAGGGGAAACATTCAATCTGAGTATATTTGAGCATCATTACACCTCTGAAACAATTAAAATGTGTAATCAGTACCATTGTTTCATTAAATCATGTATATAACATCATGAAATGACCACTGTAAGTTTAAGTATTTTACTTTGAATACCAAAATTCAATGAAAATGAACTTTCAGTTCAAAGTTTCCTGCACTGCTTTTCACCACTGCTACTGTAAAGCTACAGCGCCACAGCTGAAGAAATTATATTTTACCAGGGGGTATTCGGGTAAAACATGCTCGAGTTTCCTTTCATCAAGGGGTGGAATAATCGGTCAGCTATAGATAAAAATCAGCAAATCTCCTTTCTAATCACACAATCAGCAAACAGCACATTCGACCAACAATGAGAGCAAATGTACAATGCTAAATATGTGTGCCAAAAATTCAACTTTTCTGGGTTGTTTTTCCCTTAAAGGATTAGTTTACTCAGAAATAAATGAAATTCTGTCTTCATTTACACACCCTCAACTACCACTTTGACGCTTCAAAAAGTTCATAAAGAGATCGTAAAACTAATCCACATGAACTGAACGGTTTAGTCCAAATTTTCTGAAGAGACTCGGTCGCTTTATATGATGAACAGACTGAATTTAGGCTTTTATTCATATATTCATTCATCAACTCAGACATCAGTTGTGGTAAACGGAAGCTCAAGCATGTTCGCTTGACGTGTGAGAACTACTGAGGTTCATTCTCGTGTTACGCAGCACGTTTGAGCTTCAGCAAGAACCAGTGAGGTTCATTCTCGTGTTACGCAGCACGTTTGAGCTTCAGCGAGAACCAATGAGGTTCATTCTCGTGTTACGCAGCACGTTTGAGCTTCAGCGAGAACCAATGAGGTTCATTCTCGTGTTACGCAGCACGTTTGAGCTTCAGCGTGAACCAATGAGGTTCATTCTCGTGTTACGCAGCACGTTTGAGCTTCAGCGAGAACCAATGAGGTTCATTCTCGTGTTACGCAGCACGTTTGAGCTTCAGCGAGAACCAATGAGGTTCATTCTCGTGTTACGCAGCACGTTTGAGCTTCAGCGTGAACCAATGAGGTTCATTCTCGTGTTACGCAGCACGTTTGAGCTTCAGCGTGAACCAATGAGGTTCATTCTCGTGTTAGACAGCACGTTTGAGCTTCAGCGAGAACCAATGAGGTTCATTCTCGTGTTACGCAGCACGTTTGAGCTTCAGCGTGAACCAATGAGGTTCGTTCTCGTGTTACTCAGCACGTTTGAGCTTCAGCGTGAACCAATGAGGTTAATTCTCGTGTTACACAGCACGTTTGAGCTTCAGCGTGAACCAATGAGGTTCATCCTCGTGTTAGACAGCACGTTTGAGCTTCAGCAAGAACCAGTGAGGTTCATTCTCGTGTTACGCAGCACGTTTGAGCTTCAGCGTGAACCAATGAGGTTCGTTCTCGTGTTACTCAGCACGTTTGAGCTTCAGCGTGAACCAATGAGGTTAATTCTCGTGTTACACAGCACGTTTGAGCTTCAGCGTGAACCAATGAGGTTCATCCTCGTGTTAGACAGCACGTTTGAGCTTCAGCAAGAACCAGTGAGGTTCATTCTCATGTTAGACAGCACGTTTGAGCTTCAGCGAGAACCAATGAGGTTCATTCTCGTGTTACGCAGCACGTTTGAGCTTCAGCAAGAACCAATGAGGTTAATTCTCGTGTTACGCAGCACGTTTGAGCTTCCGCAAGAACCAATGAGGTTCATTCACGTGTTAGGCAGCACTTTGAGCTTCAGCGAGAACCAATGAGGTTCATTCTCGTGTTATGCAGCACGTTTGAGCTTCAGAAAGAACCAATGAGGTTCGTTCTCGTGTTACACAGCACGTTTGAGCTTCAGCAAGAACCAATGAGGTTCGTTCTCGTGTTACACAGCACGTTTGAGCTTCAGCAAGAACCAATGAGGTTCATTCTCGTGTTACACAGCACGTTTGAGCTTCAGCAAGAACCAATGAGGTTCATTCTCGTGTTACGCAGCACGTTTGAGCTTCAGCAAGAACCAATGAGGTTAATTCTCGTGTTACGCAGCACGTTTGAGCTTCCTCAAGAACCAATGAGGTTCGTTCTCGTGTTACGCAGCACGTTTGAGCTTCAGCAAAAACCAATGAGGTTCATTCTCGTGTTACGCAGCACGTTTGAGCTTCCTCAAGAACCAATGAGGTTCATTCTCGTGTTACGCAGCACGTTTGAGCTTCAGCAAGAACCAATGAGGTTAATTCTCGTGTTACGCAGCACGTTTGAGCTTCCTCAAGAACCAATGAGGTTCGTTCTCGTGTTACGCAGCACGTTTGAGCTTCAGCAAAAACCAATGAGGTTAATTCTCGTGTTACGCAGCACGTTTGAGCTTCCTCAAGAACCAATGAAGTTCATTCTCGTGTTACGCAGCACGTTTGAGCTTCAGCAAGAACCAATGAGGTTAATTCTCGTGTTACGCAGCACGTTTGAGCTTCCTCAAGAACCAATGAGGTTCGTTCTCGTGTTACGCAGCACGTTTGAGCTTCAGCAAAAACCAATGAGGTTCATTCTCATGTTACGCAGCACGTTTGAGCTTCAGCAAGAACCAATGAGGTTCATTCTCGTGTTACACAGCACGTTTGAGCTTCAGCAAGAACCAATGAGGTTCGTTCTCGTGTTACACAGCACGTTTGAGCTTCAGCAAGAACCAATGAGGTTCATTCTCGTGTTACGCAGCACGTTTGAGCTTCCGCAAGAACCAATGAGGTTCATTCACGTGTTAGGCAGCACTTTGAGCTTCAGCGAGAACCAATGAGGTTCATTCTCGTGTTATGCAGCACGTTTGAGCTTCAGCAAGAACCAATGAGGTTCATTCTCATGTTACGCAGCACGTTTGAGCTTCAGCAAGAACCAATGAGGTTCATTCTCGTGTTACTCAGCACGTTTGAGCTTCAGCGAGAACCAATGAGGTTCATTCTCGTGTTACTCAGCACGTTTGAGCTTCCTCAAGAACCAATGAGGTTCATTCTCGTGTTACGCAGCACGTTTGAGCTTCAGCGTGAACCAATGAGGTTCGTTCTCGTGTTACTCAGCACGTTTGAGCTTCAGCCTGAACCAATGAGGTTCATTCTCGTGTTACACAGCACGTTTGAGCTTCAGCGTGAACCAATGAGGTTCATCCTCGTGTTAGACAGCACGTTTGAGCTTCAGCAAGAACCAATGAGGTTAATTCTCGTGTTACGCAGCACGTTTGAGCTTCCGCAAGAACCAATGAGGTTCATTCACGTGTTAGGCAGCACTTTGAGCTTCAGCGAGAACCAATGAGGTTCATTCTCGTGTTATGCAGCACGTTTGAGCTTCAGCAAGAACCAATGAGGTTCATTCTCATGTTACGCAGCACGTTTGAGCTTCAGCGAGAACCAATGAGGTTGATTCTCGTGTTAGGCAGCACGTTTGAGCTTCAGCGAGAACCAA
Source organism: Coreius guichenoti (assembly GCA_039654105.1). Classification (NCBI taxonomy): domain Eukaryota; kingdom Metazoa; phylum Chordata; class Actinopteri; order Cypriniformes; family Gobionidae; genus Coreius; species Coreius guichenoti. Next base: position 3,877,137 of record CM077168.1, read on the forward strand.
TGAGGTTCATTCTCGTGTTACGCAGCACGTTTGAGCTTCCGCAAGAACCAATGAGGTTCATTCTCGTGTTACGCAGCACGTTTGAGCTTCAGCAAGAACCAATGAGGTTCATTCTCGTGTTACGCAGCACGTTTGAGCTTCAGCAAGAACCAATGAGGTTCGTTCTCGTGTTACACAGCACGTTTGAGCTTCAGCAAGAACCAATGAGGTTCGTTCTCGTGTTACACAGCACGTTTGAGCTTCAGCAAGAACCAATGAGGTTCATTCTCGTGTTACACAGCACGTTTGAGCTTCAGCAAGAACCAATGAGGTTAATTCTCGTGTTACGCAGCACGTTTGAGCTTCCTCAAGAACCAATGAGGTTCGTTCTCGTGTTACGCAGCACGTTTGAGCTTCAGCAAGAACCAATGAGGTTCGTTCTCGTGTTACACAGCACGTTTGAGCTTCAGCAAGAACCAATGAGGTTCATTCTCGTGTTACACAGCACGTTTGAGCTTCAGCAAGAACCAATGAGGTTCATTCTCGTGTTACGCAGCACGTTTGAGCTTCAGCAAGAACCAATGAGGTTAATTCTCGTGTTACGCAGCACGTTTGAGCTTCAGCAAGAACCAATGAGGTTAATTCTCATGTTAAGCAGCACGTTTGAGCTTCAGCAAGAACCAATGAGGTTCATTCTCGTGTTACGCAGCACGTTTGAGCTTCAGCAAGAACCAATGAGGTTCATTCTCGTGTTACGCAGCACATTTGAGCTTCAACAAGAACCAATGAGGTTCATTCTCATGTTAGGCAGCACGTTTGAGCTTCCTCAAGAACCAATGAGGTTTGTTCTCACGAATCAAGCAGGTTTGGTTGAGCTTCTGTTTATGTCCCCTAATCAAGGTTTATACGTGAATAAAAAGCCTAAATTCAATCTGTTCATCATATGAAGCGATTTGGACTAAACTGTTCAATTCATATGGATTAGTTTATGTCTTTATTAACTTTTTGAAGCGTCAAAGTGGTAGTTGCGTAGGCTGTCAATGGAGGGACAGAAATCTCACAGATTTCATTAAAAAGGATTTTTATTTGTGTTCTGAAGATGAACGAAAGTCTTACGGGTTTGGAACGACATGAGGGTGAGTAAATGATGACAGAATGTTCATTTTTGGGTGAACTAATCTGACCTAGATTGTGCCAATAATAATAATTGCAGTATTTGTAATTAACTTGGATTGTAATCATTCCACTAATTATTATTAGGGATAAACAGAAATTACAGCTACAGAACAGCTATGCTCTGTTTCAGAGGGCCAAAATTAGTGACCGAAACAGACGTTTAATTAGCGTTTCTCCGATAGCACATTCTGACTGTGTTCAGTGTCTATTTTGTGCGCACAACATGGATAAGCTACAACAGTTAAACATGTCAGTTGTGTGGACACTACCTCTGGACTGACAATGTGATATGATTTCTTAAATCTAAAATCTGTGCTGTTTTCTGTTGATTCAAGAAGAAAACTTCACTAAACATTTAAATAAACAAATATTCGTTTTTTATGAGCCCAAATATTCGAATACAATATTTTGGGAAAATGCCCATCCCTACTTTTAATATGAAGCAAAGTCTCAACTTTAAAATTCTGTCAATTTAGTTATGAAATTTGAATAATAAATATTTTTTAATTTAATAACACAATGTACATAAGCTGATTATGTTAATATTACATTAGGTATTTTAACAGTGTTCAATAAAACCATACTTGCTTTTGATACTTTAATTGAACCAATTATTATTGCCTTGTTATGCATTAAGTCATTTTAAAGGCTATTGGTTATTTATGTCTAATTTTATTACACCAAAAATAAATGATCTGGTTACTCAGTCATCAAAATAATCGACCGTTTACTCATTTACCGAAATAATCGTACTGAGTTTATTTTTTCAATTACCAAAATAAATGTTTCGGTTTTGGGCTAAACCTACATGAGGGACTTTCCAGCAAATGCAGTGGTTTTTGTTATGCATGCAGAGCACATGATGTTGTCGTTTTTATAAATGTGGGCATGCAGGTCTCTTCACGGATGACAGATATAGGTCACTTACAAACTTAAAAACATCTGAGAAACAACAAAAATCATAAGTCACTAATGAGAGCGTGACACTGAACTATCGTTCATACAAGCAAGAGCAGTTTTGAGCTTTGAATGCATAAAACCCAACACAAAACAGGACAAGACAACAATAAGACCTACCAAAGAAGCCTCAAAAATGTTTAAGAATAATACAAATATTTATGAATAAAGCATAGGTAAAGGCCTAAACAAACAGACTGAAGTGCTTCTAACTGACCTATATCACATACAGATCTATTGTTCCTCATGTCAACTGCATGCATCTCAGCCATGAGATAAACAATAGAGGTTGAAATTAAACAAAAGACAAGCCCATAAGTGTGCATACGTTTTGACGTATTTCTAATGCCCACACACGGCATCATTATTGGTGATTATCGGTGATGCAGCACTAATGCAATATGCTGTATCCATTAGAAGACTCATCTCAAATCATTAACCTTTTGAAAAGAGATTAGCTCAGGAGGAAGCCGGGCATCAGGGAGGGATTCCTATTGTGACACAACCAGTGAGGAAATGCTTCCCTGAACCCCTGAGTAAGACAGTGCACTCTGTGCTATATGGGTAAAATCTTCAATATCTAAATTCAAAAGCAACGGTTGAGTCAGAATCAGTCAATACAGAAGACAATAAAGAAACATGTAGATTAATTTAAGGCCCGTTCACACTAAAAACAATACTATAATGACAAAAAAAAAACGTTAATAAAAAAAACGATACGTTTATTAGCGTCCACACCAACAGATGGTAACTTTGTTTATAAGCGTGCTCTGCTTTTATGTCGTCTGATGCTTTAAATGCTTTAAGGCCAGTTCACGATAACTAACGATATAATGATAAATACAATATAAACAAATACATTTTAATAATCGTTCTAATTCTATAAGAATATAGAAGTCCACTAAGGGTGCCAATCATTATCAGCCAATAATAGCTTTGTATAGTTTGATCGCTGGTCTCTATAAAGGCCGATCAGTTTTGTAATGCGCAGCTAAAATTGCAGTCTACTGTTGCTAAACTGCACGATGTGCTTGAAAATAAAAAGAGCTATTAAAACAGCATCAAGCCGCTAAACCGATGCTGTTCCCCAAGCGGCTTTCTGTAATGTTTTCATTATTTTATGTAGCCTATATGCGCTTGCAACTTTATTGCCCAGCGACAGCCCCGAAACCTGAAGGATCTGGAGATGGTCTGTATGGAGGAGTGGGCCAAAATCCCTGCTGCAGTGTGTGCAAACCTGGTCAAGAACTACAGGAAACGTATGATCTCTGTAATTGCAAACAAAGGTTTCTGTACCAAATATTAAGTTCTGCTTTTCTGATGTATCAAATACTTATGTCATGCAGTAAAATGCTAATTAATTACTTAAATCATACAATGTGATTTTCTGGATTTTTAGATTTTAGTTTAGATTCCGTCTCTCACAGTTGAAGAGTACCTATGATAAAAATTACAGACCTCTACATGCTTTGTAAGTGGGCAAACCTGCAAAATCGGCAGTGTATCAAATGCTTGTTCTCCCCACTGTATATCGGCCAGATTTTCTTATCGGGCCGATAACGATAACATTAAACATGAACATATATGGGCAAATACCGATATTGAGGACGATATATTGTGCATCCCTAGTCAAGCTACAAGCACCATCTGTTAAAACCTAACAGGAAGAGAGAGCGATTATAAAAGGAACAGCTCATCCAAAAAAAAAAAAAAAAAAAATGTAATTTACTCCACCTCAGCATTATGTTTATCCAAAAATATATGACTTACTTTCAGTACAACCCTCTACAACACGAGTAAATCACTCGCATATGCGACTAAATCTTCACTCTGGGCGACTAAATAATGTCTATCATTAGCAATTGGCTAATAAATTCTTAGATTTTACTCGCCAGTGTGTGTTAGAGGCTAAGTGTAAGTTTAGCATAGATATATTTTCACTCGCTGAACACTCTGACTGAGCGCTTGAGAGTTTCGCTTTGTGTCAAGCGATCTGTAGTATTTCAGTTCAGCTCAATGGATGCGCAGCGTGCCTGTATTTGACGTACCATAAACTCTAGTGTGAAGCCGCAAGACTCGCCGTCGCTTTGCTGAGAGTGCTGTGTTTCTCACACACACGCAAAAAGAGAGAGAGAGTCTTGCAGACCACGCAGAATCGACGCTCTACATATTAACGATATTCTTTGTTGTATTTTCCTGTCGAAATGAGTTCATTTGGAATTATTCAGCTTTTAAGAACAAGCAGAAAATATGCCGGTTTCTCCAGTAGTGTGCGGAGCTAATGCGCAAACGGCAATCTCATTGGCTGGCGCTGATCTATTACCGCCCCTGTTTTGATTTCAGCAAATGAGTGCGAGCGAACGGTGAGAACGTGATTAATATTCATGAACCCAGCAGCTCATCAATCCTTAGTGCGCTGTATATTGTTATTAGCAGTAGAATTAGTAGTAGTATTATTATATTTTAATAATAATTAGTATTATCTATTTTTTTACAGAAACACTGAACGACCAACAATATCTTAATGACCACCACCAGTCCTAAGTTCAGTTAAAAGTTCAAATATGCATTCATACATGGTTACCATGTTTCACCTCCACAGGCGATGAAAAGGAATCGGGACGGGATGTTCATGGATGAGATTATTAACGTTACTGTAGTATGAAGCAGAGCAGGGCCGAGTGCTGTGGAGCGGAACGAGGCCGCTGGAGTGATTACTAATAATAGACAAGCGCGACACATGGCTCTACAGCACCGGAGCTTTTATTATGCCACAGTCTCCGCTTCCGCTTCTTCCGCCCAAGCATATGTGGAGTAATGCAGCGCTGTTTTATCATATTAGATGCATTTGATTTAGGGCTGTTAAACGATTAATCGCAACCAAAATAAAAGTTTGTGTTTACATAATATATATCTGTGTGCGGTGTATAATTATGTATATTTAAATACACACGCATACATGTATATATTTAAGAAATGGTTGCATGTATATACTGTATATATATATATATATATATATTTATATCATTTATATTATATATAAATATAAATATTTTATATATAAATAAAACTTGTTTTCTTAAATATACACATGCATGTGTGTGTATTTATATAAACATACTAATTATACACAGCACACACACACATATTATGTAAACACAAACTTTTATTTTGGATGCGATTAATCGCGATTAATCGTTTAACAGCCCTAATCTGATTGTGTTGAAAATTATGTTATAACGTTACTCTGTGCGTTCGCTCGGCGGCTACTAAGAGACACTTGTTGCACTGCAGTGAGCTAGATCGATATTAGACATGGTAAAACATGGTACTCGCAGTAAATCAAGAAAACCAGATTTAAACAATAAAACTAACTGTGTTGAGCTGTATAACAATGATTAGTTTTCTGTCGATAAATGTATCCAAACAGTTGCTCACCTGTCTAATAAAACAAATAATATATTAAAGCGTCTCTGGTGTTTCCATGGTTTCTACAAAATAAAACAAATGAAATCGAGGGTAACGCGGGTATGATGTCATTGATAGGCGACGCACAGACAGTGTCCTGTTTAAAATTGCTTATTTCTCTGGATTTAAATATTCTTGGAAACATTTGGGATAATGCAAGTACACAAGTCAACAAAATATATAACATTTTTTCTAGTGGTGCATATTTCAATCCAAAAATCTTACATATTGTGCCTTTAATCTCAGACCTCTCCTCAGTGAAGACAAAAGCCTTCCAAAAAAAAAAAAATTAGTAAAAATAATAATAAATAAATAAAAAATAAGTAAACATAAAAACTTTAAGTATTATACAAGACCTGTATCCGTATGTTTAATCTAATAAAATAAACAAAAACAGAAAGTAAATAAATAAATAAAGCCGTCTCACGACATTGAATGAGCTTCTCCTCCTGCGGGCCAGAAACCATCAGTGTTCAATGTTCAGTCCCATAACAGGAAGGAGGAACACGATATTTCACAAATCACCTGCCAGCTGTCTATATCACCAATATATTTAACTGATTTCTTGATAATCAATCTAGCTGGTCAGTTATCGATCCATATCACATCCAAACAGCGAGCAGAGACATGGAGTTATTCATTTCTGTCGCTAATATGAGTCGTGACGCGCAGTTACTGTTCAAACACTGATACAGATCACAGCCTCAATCGATCAGTCAACATTACCGTTAATTATAAGCGAGATTACCGGTCAACTAACCAATATGAACTAATGGAGCTAACAGCCTGACAAACACCTTTAGCTCGTTAGCTATAGCAGCCTTATTTCTTTCACTCACTTCCACGATGAACTTCGCCACAGGCTTCAGAGGGGAGATGAATACTGAGATACCAGCGTCTGCGGATTATATGACGCCTTTTCTGAATAAAATCAGTGTTGATATCCCGCTACCCGCTTTTCCTCCTTTCTTTAGTGTTCCTGCAAGTAACGTGAACCTTTCGCTGTCGCCAATGACTTCCGCTCTCGGACTCTGAGGGGATTTCAAAATAAAAGTCCCCCTGCGATCGCTAGGGTCATTCCTGTCAGACAGTACATTTTGAATTTTGTAACGTTTAAACAACTGATTTGCCAGTGTTGTCCTTTCTGTAAAAAAGGGTATACTAGACCTTCAAAAATACGCTGTGGTCAAGTGGTCAAGCTCAGGCAATTAAGTTTAATTAAATAAAGCTTGATTTTTACACTGTGGCAACGAACAGGATGTTTAACATGATGGATTGAGGATGTTAACAAAAAATCATCGAACATCTTTTTGTTTATTTTGATTATTTACACTGTGGCAATGACATTTTGAAAATATCATTTCTGCACGATTTTTTTTGTAAATTTGTCTAAAAGGATGAGATAAAACGATAGCAAGACAAACCAACGTGACAAAACATTACAGAATTCATAAAATCTGTTGCTAAATAGTCCATCTGCCAAAAAATATTCTTATTTAGAATATTCTTATTTAGGACATGTATTTTGCTAATTAAAGGGATATTACAAAAGACTACAAGGATGGAAATTCTGGATACAGCTGGATAGAATAATATGATTTCTGCCTTTAAATATTGTGAATATAATTTTTTTTTAATCCAATATATTAAGACTTTTATGGTGGGATCATCAAAAAAAATGATTATATGTTTTTTTTGGGATCATCAAAATGAACTATACAAGAGGACCAACTAAACAAAAAAGCACATTACAGAACAATTCATTAGGCCTTATGTGTATATGTAAGTTTAAAGCACATGAGATTATTATTATTATTAATAATAATAATAAAATTAACAAATAGATATTTCTGTGATCTGTGATCTGTGCTCTGTTTGTACTCCACAAGGGAGTTTCATTTTAAAATGTAATTGTATATTGTGTTATTCCTCGAATAAAAAACAACGATTTAAATGATCCAGTTATTCATTTCATTGTAAAATAATACATATTAATAATTAATTTAATTTAATTTAATTAACATTTAATATAATTAAACTAAACTAAGATAAACTACACTGGGATGGTGAACACATAAACTGTCATACCCTTTTACAATCTCATCTATAATCTCTTTATCAGCAGCACTGTAGTTTAAATCACTGGAGACATTAAATGAAGAGACCCAAACCTGACAGGCTTTTATTGGTGGTTTATTTAGGCTACTCTACAAGTTATAATGTTGTGTGTAGCACCTCCTGGTGGATGTGTTTTACATATTAAGAAATGGCGCATATATGAATAAACAGTTCAACATACCTATTTCAAAATCTAAAATGTAATGAAAGCATATAATTTGGTTATCTTATATATTTTACATCTGTTTGCTATATGTGATTTATGCTATATTGATTTTACTAAGCTGTCAAGTGTAGTGCCATCTATCAAACTGACTTTTTTATTATTCAAACACTTTTTCATTCAGTAGGCTACTACTGTGTATCTTTCAATTGCGTCTCTCTCACATTTATGGACAAGGTTTTTTTTTCCCCCATAAATGGCAGGGCAGGGTTTTCATGTGTATTAAATGTTATAGACTTATTTACATAATTAATTGCAAAAATAGCTACATTTTAATTGCTAATCGCAATATTTATTGGCCAAAAACAATGGTTACCTTTTACATTGTTGCTGTTTCATGTAGCCTATTGTTTTGTTTCATATAAGATGTAATATTGAAATTGTTCTGAAAATGAATGGGCTGTTTAATGGCAGGTTCTGTTGCCCCCAACATTAAAAAAATGTTGAAATTATTAATTTATCACAACTTAAAATTTAGAGTTTTTGTTTAAATAAATATCCAAACTGACAAAAAATTAATTTTTAACGCAATGCAAACACTTTTTAAGGGTATGTTTACACGACAACGAATTATTTTCCTTTGCGTTTTTCACATACAGACGACAACACTGTCAAAACGGATCCGCAAAAACTATTTAAAAAAATGATTATAATTGTATTATACCTATTATTCCATAGACTGAACGTGTAATACGAATGAGCATGACGCCATCGTCTTCATCGTTTTTGTAGTTTACACAGAGACGATAATGGTTTCGTTTTTTAAAAACTTGCATTTTGAAACCCATTTTTAAAAGTTTTTGTTTTCAGGGCCCCCAAAACGCCGTTGTCGTGTAAATGAATGACCAATGCACAAAAAGCCCTCTGTTTTTATTTGAAAATGGTGTTGTGTAACGGCTCGATTGAAACAAAACATTATTATCTATTCTAATGTATTTTACAGTGCTGCTTAATGGACTGTACAGGGCAATAGGTTTTTAGACTTCATAGTTTGTCTATTTACATGTACTGTATGTAGGCCTATGCATTGCGCATAGAGCTTCTAAAAAGAATGACCCTTTTCACATTTACGTGTTTATCAAAGCGGAAGTCGTCATAGTTGGGTAAACTTCTATAGCGGTGAATGAGAGAATACATTAAATATATTTTTCGGGTTCCAATTTGCTCACATAGCAAAATAAAAACACCACAATAGTGTTTTTACAACTTTAAAAAAAGGGGAAAAAATAGAGAGAGATTGATAACGGCAGTCGGAAACCCGGAAAACCGGAAAGACGTCAATTTTACCGTCACTCCCACAGCCGCTGTATTTTATAAACACCCTCACGGCAGCAAGTTTTTTTTTTTTTTTTTTTTTTTTTTTAATTTTTTTGTAATTTCATGGAATGCAAAGGTAATATAATATAAAGTATTGTGTTATTAAATGTACATACATGTTTGTAAAAAATGAAAATATAAAAAACTTTGCAGGATTTACATACCGATGACCGTTAAAACACCCTCACAGTACGGTTAACTAGTTTTTTTGTAAATTAGATGCAAAGGTAATATAATATAAAGTATAGTGTTATAAATGTACATACATGTTTGTAAAAACTGAAAATATAAAAAACTTTGCAGGATTTACACAGTCTGTAAAAAAGGTCCATTAGAAACACCATCACAGTAGGGTTAACTAGTTTTTTTGTAAATTAGATGCAAAGGTAATATAATACAAAGTATAGTGTTATAAATGTACATACATTTAATAAATAAATAAATAAATAAATATAAAAAACATTGCAGGATTTACCGTATATATATTTACGATACTGATGACCGTTAAAACGCGTCATCACAGTCTGTGAAAAAGGTCCATTAGAAACACCCCCACAGCAGCATTAACTAGTTTTTTTTTTTTTTTTTTTGTAAATTAGATGCAAAAGTAATGTAATACAAAGTATAGTGTTATAAATGTATACATTTTTGTTATAAAAAAAAAAAATGAAAATATAAAAAACTTTGCAGGATTTACGATACTGATGACCGTTAAAACGCGTCATCACAGTCTGTGAAAAAGGTCCATTAGAAACACCCCCACAGCAGCGTTAACTAGTTTTTTGTAAATTAGATACTAATGTAATATAATACAAAGTATAGTGTTATAAATGTATACATTTTTTAATTAAAAAAATTAAAATATAAAAAACCGTTGCAGGATTTACGATACTGATGACCGTTAAAACCGGTTTACAACGCGTCATCACAGTCTATGAAAAAGGTCCATTCTAACCATCTTCAGATGAGAAATGACACCGAAGAGAATATCCTCATCTCAGTCTACAGAGGGCGATGTTGCTCTTATTATTATTATCATCATCACTAAGTGACTGTACAGCTCTCAAATATTATGTTTATCCTTAGTACTTTAATAATCGCATTATAATGTGAGCAGTATTTAATCAGCTCAGAAGATACAAATATATAAAACTCTTCAAGTGTAAGTACTAAAATATTCCGCTTTGAACCTGAAAGGGTTAACCCGTGTAATTGGATCAATGGGCATAATGCGGAGCCCCAGCATCTAATTTCATCCGTGAAGACTCCTCATACACGCCTGCTACTGCTGCTTTGGCTGGGATAAACGTTATGAGTTACTGTTGACGATGGGCCTGTTTTCTAAAAACAACCTGTTGGAAGTGTTTCTCCATGATCCTGCCTCCTGGTAAATGTTTATGGGAGATATTATTTCGCCGCTTGGTTGCCATGGCAGAAAGGGAAGGTGTCTGAGCGAGCGGTGTCAACTTTTATTCACATGGCGCTTTTCTCGCTCTGAACGCAGTCTGAATGCAAATGTCCTGCGGATAAACAGCTTCACATCGCAGTGAGGAACTCCGGGAGAGTTTTTGACGACGTGGGACATCGAGTGCATAACTGGATAGGGTCAGAAACAACAACGAGTAAGTGGATTTCGATATTTGAATAGGTCACTGTGGCGATTAAGCCATGAACCAAGTCTGTGAAGGGTTTCATGTGTCCAGAATATAAAGATAAAGTTTTTTAACGTATTTATCTAGTGGAAAATGTGTTGTGTGCCAGTCGAAGTTCGTCCAACATCCGTTTCCTTTGACACGACAGTCATTCAAATGCCTTGAAATTTGATGAGCCTTCACCCTTTTGCTATTTTAAGAAAGTGGCTAATGTCTGCAAACTGCTGATATTACCTGTATTGTTATTAAAATGTCTGTATCTTTAAATATGGGTACATTAGGCCTGTTGGTTTTAAAAAATAATAAATAACGTTAAATTCTTAAAGCACACGTTTCATTAATTTAATTTCTCTACTAACAGTGTCCAGACAAACACAGGAGAAGCTAGTATTTTATATATTCTGAGTATACTAAATACAGTTAAATAATATTTTCACTTTTTTCCCCCCCAATTTTTTGTATTTCATCTCAAGTATGCTGTCACTTAATATCTCTTAATAAAATTTACATTCAAAATTTTCATTATAAAAACCGTTGGAATAGAAAATTGTTGTTTGTGTTGGAAGTTGGGCAAAAAAATCAATTGATAGCAATAATTTTCACAATAAACATTGACCCTTTTTTTTTTATATACCTCTAATTGTTTAGATCATAGACAGTTTTTAAAGGCACAATATGTAAGATTTTTGGATTAAAATATCCAAAAACCACTAGAACAATGTTATTGTGTTGACTTGTGTACTTGCATTATCCCAAATGTTTCCAAGAATGTTTAAATCCAGAGAAATCAGCCATTTTAACCAGGACACTGTGTCTGTGCGTCGCCTATCAATGGCATCATACCCGCGTTACCCTCGATTTCCGAAACCAACGATGCTTTAATATATCTTGTGTTTTATTAGACAGGTGAGCAACTGTTTGGACACATTCATCGACAGAAAACTAATCATTGTTATACAGCTCAACACGGTTAGTCTTATTGTTTAAATCTGGATTTCTTGATTTACCGCGAGTACCATGTTTGACCATGCCTAATATGGATCCAGCTCACTGCAGTGTAAACAAGTGTCTCATTATAGTAGCCACTGAGCGAACTCACAGTAGCATTATAACATAACTTTCAACACTCAAATGTGTGTAATATGATAAAACAGCGCTGCGTTCCCCCACATACACATGAGTGGAAGAAGCGGAAGCGCTCGTCTGCGGCAGAATAAAAGCTCTGCGAAATCAAGGCGCCATCAAGCTACGCCTTTGTTTTGAATAAGCAACCTTTAGCGGCGAAAAATTACATATTGTGGCTTTAATCAATACATAATTTAAAAGATCTGGGGCAAGGTTAAAATGATAAATTGAAAAGTAGCAAAATAAATATGAAAAGTTTTCATGTGACCTTCACATAACAAAAAGTGGGGAGAGAAAAGCTGAAATTGTTAGTTTTGATAAAAATGAACCCATTGGACAAAAAAGTGGGACTTCAAAATCTGGCCAGAAAATTGTTGCAATTATTATCACAACTTAATATTCAGCGTTTTTTGTTGTTGTTGAGAACTCGAATATCCAAATTGACTAAAATTAAAATTAAGGCAGCTCAAACACTTACTTTTTAAGGCCACGTTTACATGACAACGAACGATGTAGTGAAAGCGGAAAAGTTTTTCCTTTGCGTTTTTCACGGACGGACTACATACAATGTTGATGATCCCCAAAATGATCCCCGTTCACACGAATCCGCGAAAACGACTAAAGACACTGTATTCTGCTGCCAGGTCAGTAGATGGCGATGTCACTTTGTAAAGAGAAACTATGCTCCTATTGACTGAAAACTTAACACGCATAACATCACTGTCTTTTGTAGTTTACACGGAGACGATAACAGTCGCTTGGGTTTGGGGCAAAAAAATCAATTTATAGCAATCATTTTCACAATGAACATTGACATTTTTTTCACTAATTGTTTAGATCATAATAGTTTTTTAATCAATTACATAATTAAAAAAATGTCTGGGGCAAGGTTAAAATGATAAATTGAAAAGTAGCAAAATAAATGATGGTATGAAAAAAAAAGTTTCCGTCTTCATATAACAAAAAGTGTGTGTGTGCACTGCAAAAAAAAAAAAAAAAAAATGCTTTTCTTACTTTAGTTTTTTGTTTCTTGTTTCTAGTTCAAATATCTAAAAATTCTTAAATCAAGATGCATTTACTAGATATTTTATGCCATTTTACTTATTAAGTCTTGTTTTCAGGAAAAAAAAATAATTAGGTGAGTTTTTGCTTAAAAATTAGCTGCCAGTTGGCTAAGAAAAATCTTTGAAATATTTTTTCTTACCCCACTGTCAGATAATTTTGTAAAAACACTAAGTAGGAAAATAGAAATATAAAAGTTTTAATAAAAAAATAAAAAAAACAATAAAAACCAACCCTTTGGACATAAAAGTGGCACTTCAAAAGTTGAAGAAACACCCAAATACAATTACGTTCTGAATATCTAATCTTTTATTTACATAATATTGGATTTGTAGTACTGTTTGTGCTGGCAGTGTCAAACAGGATCAAGGTTCAGGAGAAATCGTTTGTTTTGTCTTCTCACACCAGATTGCAGATGAACAGGAATGGCCTGTTTGAATATTTTTCTAGTAGCAATTTTAGCTACTTCTCCTTTTGAAACAAATCCTCGTTTTAGTTCATTCTGTATCTCAGATGAAGGGCCTGACAGGTTGATTGCGGGTTCCATGAGGAACGATCACGGCGCCGGTTGCTTTGGATAAAAAGTATCTGCAAAACGTCAAAGTGCAGTAACAGTTAAATCAGAGATTAGACTGAGTTTAGTTACTGTGCAGTTTTGAATGAGGGCCAAGGGCTTCACGCTCTTTAGTAATTAGGGTTCTGTGCTTTTAAGCGAAGAGATCCGTGAGTGCTCAGGTGATCCGATTCAGCTTTCTTTGTGTTCCATGAATTCTTATGCCTAGATATTTTTATGTTGTATTTTATTGCTTTATTCAATCATAGGGACCCTTCATGGATGCCCACTGATCTTAAAGGAATAGTTCACCCAAAAAAGAAAAATCAAGGCCCCGATATACTCACGGTGAAGTTCTTCACTTAGGCGATATACGGTTTTCGATTTAGGTCGAAATGACGTCACACCAGTTCATTCTTCGATTTCACCTGAAGTACATTGGGGACTTTATCCTATAATTCACTCACCCTCAAGCCATTCTAGGTGTATATGACTTTCTTCTTTCAGCCAAACAGAATCTGAGTTATATTATTAAATAATATCCTGGCTCTTCCCAGGCCAGATTTGTAATGGAACTGAATAGTGCCTGAGTTTTTGAAGCTCCAAAAAGCGCATCCTAGAGCTGCACGATTCAGCGTTAAAAGATCGCGATCTCGATTCAAACACCCACGCGATCTTATTCCTAAATGACAACGATTCCGCTGTCTATTACCATGGCTGTTTCACGTCACAAGCGTCAGCGGAGCGTGAGCAGCGAGTATTTTTTTGCTGCCCGTGTTAATGAATGAGAGTCACTCCCGATGTGGATGTTCTCATTCATTGATGTGGGCAGTGAAAACACGCGCTGCTCACGCTCCGCTGACGTTTGTGATGTGAAATTGGCTTTAAACCAAAGACTTTAGGGACTTTGGTTACCCTTAAAGTACAATCATCGCACTGCAACATTCAAATCTGCGTTCGTGCTGCCGCTGATCCGGAGAGAGAGCAGCTGCCATGTAAATGTACAGATAAGCAGCTTCACAGTCTTTCCAACCACACACAGTATTATTATTTATGTGTAACACACATTTAAATAGCAGGGGACAAATGTGCACTGGGATAAAAGTTTATAGTTTGTATTAATACAAGTCATCGCTTATTACACCAGGAGGTGGCGACAACTGTTTAAAAAGTGTTTGTCGTTGAATCATTAATTCAAGAGATTCATTCACAAACGCTGATTCATCCAATAATGAAACAAGTCTTATTATTATTTTTAATTATTTCGTTCAAATTAATGTATTTTTTAAATAGGCTAAAGCAATGAACATTTTGTCAGAACCTCTAGTAAATTATGTGTTATTTTTTTATTTTGTTTAGTTTTCTAATGTTTTTTCTTCAGAATCGTGGGAGAATCACGATCTCAATTTTAAACACAAAATTGTGATTCTCAATTTATCCAGAATCGTGCAGCTCTAGCACATCCTAATAAATTCCTTCTGAAGATTTATATCCATATTTAAAACTTTATAAACTATAATCACTGGCTTCCAGCAACAGCTGTACAAGCAATCACAAGTGAGTCGAGCTCCGGTGGAAGGGTGACCTCTGACCCCATGTATGACGTAGCTCCTCTTCTAATTTATTGATTTAAAACTCCTCATTTTAGACTTCTAATTCATGATTCTTTTTTACCAAATATTTTTACCATCCCTCAGGAACCAGCCCGGCGCAAACGGTATGATTTATAATCGCCCTTTACGACTGTTGCTTGTCAGAATGTGCGAACATGATCCCCGCTATAAGCCATGTCACACCGTAGGATCTCAGTTGTCATTAATGTCAGACTGTACGACAATTGAACACGGACGCACACTAGAAGACCCTTCCAGAGTTTTACATCATCAATCCGTGACGCGTTCAGTGACGGTGAGCTGCATTTACATGCGGGATTGAAATGGTAGCTAGCAAACAAAAACATCTTTAGCATTAATATTGATCATGGCTTTTCTTGAAGACGAAGACACGTGTGTGGAGCAAGTGGTGGTTTCTTGTTGTCGCGTTTCTGATTTGATGATCGTCGTATTAGAAGTCACACTGCAGGATTGTGCATCAAAACTTCAGACACTGTCAGAATTTTGTCAGAAGTAAGATTTGATCACAATAAAGTGGTGCAGGCCAGACGTCACCGGCAGTTCGCATCGCACTGGTTCCCTCGAGAAAAACCCAATAGGATTTTCCCATAGGCTTTTGGACTATCGCAAAAAACAAGCTCTGTGATCAACAAAAGTCTATGATACTTGCACGTTTTGTCCATCAAGATAATTATCACAGATGAACACAGCATTTATGAATTCTGAAGCCTAAATGCAGTCGCCAGAAGTAAAAGGCTAAAGGTAGGCTATAAACGGACTACACCACGGTCGCTCGACTTCAACGTCACCATCACTAAGCTTCCCACAACTCTTCCAGTTTTTATCTCAAAACATTTTCCCAGAACGTTTGTTAGACTAGTTTGTAAGAGCACAATTATGAGCATAACGAGGCTGTAAAAGCGGACTGAGGTTACCTCTTCAGCGTGATGACGTTTAATCTCCTCCACAGCTTTTGTAGTCCCATTTAACCACTTGTTAGCAACCGCCTTTTTCAAGACATGTAACAGCTTCAAAAAATCACGAGTGGGGTAATACTGATGTATTTAATGTGGTAGAATAAAACGTTAAAGTGTCTTGAGCTTGTGTTCACCACAGACCTTATTTCAGCCATTTGACCAAAATCCCATTAAAAAAAACCCATTGACTTCGGTATGAGGGAACCGGAAGTGCTAAAATGCTAACTCGCTTCTGCGTTTTGGCCTACAAAGTGATGTCATACCTGCACCACTCTATGGTCATTAATCGGATGTTGGCAAACATGTCAAGCTAGCGAAAGACTTCAGATTTTGGCTCAGGATCAGAGGAATCTTTTAGGATTCTCAATTTTTCTCAGACAGCCAAATCTTGGCCAAATTCATACACGGGCTTTAGACTTAAACTCACTGGGGCAAACGTAGGAAACTATCTCTGTTGTTGTGCGTGGTGCTGGAGGACATAGGGTGGAGAACAAAACTGCCTTTGTTTTCTTCATGCCTACACAGTGCACTGAGCCTTAGAGAGCAGGGCTATATTGAGCTGTCCTGAAGCCAAATTCAGGATTCTTTGACAGAGCGGTGTTCCTGGGAAGATGTCTGGTAGGAAGGAAAACGTGTGGTTTTAAGGGAAAAATGAACACACAGGTTCCTGATCTTGTGGTGTAATTTTGGTCTGAATAGACTTTCTGAAAATTTGCGTCATGCTTTTGAAGAAATGCAATGGGATCGATTTAAGTTATTTGATATGGTGTCTAAACATGCAGAAAAAAAATATTTAACAGGAAATATCATAGAGAGGACCCCCCCTCGTCTATAAGCTAATTTTACCATTTCCTGCCAAAGGTTGTAAAATGTGCGACGACTCCTAAATGTGATCTTTATGAATTAATGATTGATTAAAAGCTTTGTAAAAAACTATGCTATTTATCTCAAATTATTGAAAATTATAGTATAAATTTTGGTAGTTTCCAAATACTGCATTGTCAATAGTGGTCGCCAGATATAAGGACGAATATTTTGGCTGATTTTAGGCATTTTTTAAAAATTATTTTTGGAATTAAATGTTTATTATTCAAAGACTTGGTTAAATAATATAGATTCATATTTGCTGAATCTCAGCGATATATTAGAAAGTATTATAGCATTGCCTTTTTAGAACTAATAATTAGGGATGCACGATATATCAGTATCGGCCAATATATGTCCATTTTTAATGTTATTGTTATCGGCCCGATAAGAAAATTTGGCCGATATCTTAAAGCCGGTAAAAAATGTATTATTTCCTTCAGTTGAGACACTTCAGATGCGCACTGTTCACCATGATGGTTTTGAATTGCTTGAAATATGATTGAAATCACTTAAAAAAAGTGAAAATACAGTTCAGTGCAACATATGCAGAGCAAGTCTGTCATATAGGCTACATAAAATATTAATGAGAACATCATAATTGTGTGCTTGGGACATGGCTTTTAATGGTGAGACTTTTGTTTTTGTAATCAGGCTCTCAAAAATTATATAAAATTTTGGATTTAGATTTATCGGCCAGTATATCGGTTATCGGCTTTCAAATATAAAGAATTATTGGTTATTGTATCGGCCAAAATTTTTATAGCGGTGCATCCCTACCTATAATAGAAAGGCAATTTCATATATTATTTCATATAATATTTGTAATTTAGTTCATATGTAAAATAAATAGGCTTATAATTTTTATTCCAGAAATTATGCATGTTACTTAAATTAGGTAGTATGATATCACATATAGATATCGGCTTTATATCGGCCATCGATCACCCTGCTCTGTAAGGCCCTGTTTACACCACATTAAGATGCATTTTGGACGACACTAAATACAGGTGTAAACGGGTCTAAAACGTTTTGAGCTTGTCCACTTTCGACCACTTCCAGAGGTAGTGGAGAACACATTCAACCGGATTGCTTTCGTAGTGTAGACGCTCATGTGGTCGAATGTGTTCAAACAGCCACAAAAGACCGTCTTCTCTCCGTCTACTGACCTAAAGTGTGAACATTATGGGAAGTGCGCTAGCCAGACGGGATTTAAACTTTGTCGGCTGGAGACCCAAGTTTGGTTTGAAGACAAAAAACATACCAAGCACAATGTTCTCTCACCATTCCTGATTTCTAACACACACTCACAGCGTTCGGCGTTGTCTCAGAGCAGAAACGAAAGCTGCTGCTCTCCGTATGTTTTTCCGCCGTCGTCGTGTTCATATGTAAATTTGCGTGAGCTTATTTTGTCCATTAGATCGAAAGATCTGAAAAAACCCATACATTTGATTTACCCGCCCATAGACCCTCCCCTCGAAAAAATCAGGACAGAAGTGGTTGAAAGTGGACAAAAGAGACGGATTAAAACACCAGGTGTAAACGGGAATGTGTCTCCCTCGTCTACTTGTGATCCGATTGACCAAAACGCATCTTAATACCACGTGTAAACAGGGCCTAAAATATCGGCATCAGCATTGGCCATCAAAAAATCCATATCAGACAATCACTAATTGTCAATACATAATAAATGCTGTTATTTTTAAATTATGTCGGTGTAAATATTGTGTAAAAGAATTATATCGGCAATAATCAGCAGATTATTTTCTTTATATCTTTTTAATATTCTCAGACTTTCTGAAACAAGCTTTGAGAAGAACGTTCACTTTCATCGGTTTGCTTTTGTCAGTCACCCATTTATGAAATTAGGCCATGGTTCCCTGTAAAATAATCCAGTGCTTCTGTCGGTTCAGTCCTGCTGCCCTGGACACGCGCCATGAGCTGTAACAGTGGGCCTTTTCACGTTTGCTAGTGCTTCCAAATCTGTTAGGTTTCATAGTCCAATCATTTCATGCAACATTTTGGCTCTCAATATTTTGAAGAAGAGCAGCAATTAGCCAGCAATGTGAATATGCTAGAAGTAAACTAGAGCGGAGCCTTGTTTGGTTCAGTGGGAGTGTTTGGAGGCAGGCGAGGGCCTGATGAGGTGAGCGGCCGTGTGCTCGGGGTCTAATTAGAGCAGCGTGCCTGAACCTGACAGCACACAGGAATGTGCTATATGTCATGGGTGATGTCACATTCCAAACTTGGCCTCTTTTTGGAAGGGGAACGTTTACTCTACAGATGTTCACAGTTGTAATTAGTGTAATGTTTTCAGCACATGTTGTGCAATGTAGTTAAATATATAAATGATCTTGCTTTAATCAAATTAAATTAATCAAAATAAATCAGTTGTTTTCAAAATCAGCAATGTGTAAGTATTATTTTAAAATAAATGTTTCCAAATATGTTTTTTATTTATTTTTCAGTGTCTAAATTCACATTTGTTATAAACTGTTGTTCACCACCAAACATGTTAATTTGGCCTACAGTACTGTTGGTAAAGAAGTTACTTTTAGTTAAAAATGTTATTTAAGGTATAAATTTGAAAAAATTCACCACCAAAGTAGTGGGATTATTATTCTAGATGTATGAACATCTGGTTGTGTGGGTGGATTTCTCTCTGCATAAACAGTTTCTTTTTGGCAGTGACATATAAAAGGGATAGTTCACCAAAACATTTAAATTATCCCATAATTTATTCACCCTCAAGCCATCCTAGGTGTTTATGACTTTCTACTCTCAGCCAAACACAATCGGAGTTATATTAAAAATATCCTGGCTCTTCCAAGCTTTGTAATGGGAGTGAATGGAGCCTGAGATTTTGAAGTCCAAAAAAGCATCCATCCATTATAAAAGTACTCCACACGGCTCCGGGGTTAATAAAGGCCTTCTGAAGCGAAGCCATGCGTTTTTGTAAGAAAAATATCCATATTTAAAACTTTATAAACTATTATCACTGTCTTTCTGTAACGGCCAGACGCGAGTCGAGTTCCGGCGGACGCAAACAACAAACTCAAGCTCCTCCCACATTTCTTTTTAATATTTCTCTTTTTAGACTTCTAATTCATGACCGGTGTTTTGTTTTGCTCTATTCTCTGCGCTTCTGCGTCCGTTAAAACGTTGGGTCAGAGGTCACTTCTCCACTGGAACTAGACTTATAGTTCATAAAGTTATAAATATGGATCTTTTTCTGACAAAAACACATGGCTTCACTTCAGAAGGCCTTTATTAACCCCCTGGAGCTGTGTGGATTTCTTTTATGATGGATAGATGCGCTTCAAAATCTAAGGCACCATTCACTCCCATTATAAAGCTTGGAAGAGCCAGGATATTTTTAATATAACTCTAATTGGCTGAAAGAAGAAGGTCATATACACCTAGCTAGAATGCCCTGAGGGTGAGTAAATTATGGGATAATTTTCATTTTTTGGTAAACTAACCCTTTAAGTGCATTTACTATATTCTTTTTCTAATCATTGGTAATCATGCCACAGATGCTCTCCATAGAGCTTACCTCGTATTGAACCCGGAACATTCCTTGCATAAGGTGTTGACTTTCGACTAGGTCAGGTTTGGGGCCAGTAGCACATAGCCGAGGCGTTTTCCAGTGTCCTCATGATTGCCTCTTCAGGTCTTCTATGTGTGGCATTTCACTCTTCATATCAGAATGTGCCACCTTTGAGTGCCTGGGTTTATATTAACCTGCTGCTGTCTTTACTGTTCTGCCATCTTAAGTGGGGACTCTTTCAGCTGCTTACATCTTCTCTGGCTTACTAAAACCTGACAAAAGCCTAACATCTCCTTCCTCTCACAGGGCCAGCGACGAGGCCGTGTCCTTGGGCAAAGCATCACTAATTTCTAACATTCTCCTTTGCTTTTGGTAAGTTCCTCATTTTACACTTTTCTATCTGGTTTTGCAAATGTTACACTGCATTTCCATATGTCTATGCCATGTGTGAATTACTGTGCATCTCTTTTAGTGGTCGATCAGTATGGGTTTTTCAATTAATTAGTGACGTCTTGATGTCTGGTTAATATGATGCCAAATAAGACAAATTGCTGACATAACTTATTTTACACAAGATTTACTCTGTTTAAATATTGGCAAGGCTGTCGGTAGATTTTCGAACTAACACAATAATGTTCATTGACCAAATTGGGCAGCGTTACTGTATATTCAAAATGGCAAAATATTATGCGATTAATCAGCGTGTCTGATAATAGGTCAGTAATGTCTTCACAATTTGAGACCATTTGAATTGCATGATTTCCCTCATGAGAATAAGCTGGCCTTTATTGTCTATCTATCTGCCGTTCAGTTTTCTCTAACCACGTTGTTTGCCGGTTGCAGAGGCGTAAGATCCTGTCGGAAAGAATGCCCTTGTTGGAAAGAGTATGCTTGGATTAATGGGCATTTTTGGAGTTGAAATATTGTAGATGCTTTGTTGTCTTGTATACATTAATCAGATTAATGACTGCGAGTTTCCAGCGGGGCTTATGAGAGCTTCCACCCCTCCTTCCCATGGCCTCATTCTGCTCAGACGGAAGCCATTGTTTTCGTGGGTCAGGTTATCCAGTATTTGTCATTTATTTGCTGACTTGGCCCACGAGTCAAAGGTTTTCTTCTTGTGTACTGTTGAGGCTCACGTGCATTTATGCTGTTTGCGAAGGTGTGTGTGTGTGTGCGTGTGAGAATCATATAAACAAATGCAACATGCCGCAAGTTGTATTTTTAAAGCCACATCTAACATCTAGAGTAAATGCCCTTCTAATTGATTCCAAATGTGCTGCCATGCACTACTGCACGTTTTGGTGGCTGTTACAGAGCAAACTCAGCAAATTTGCTGCTGTAAAAGTGTAGTTGACCCCATAATGAATCACCATAATTTGAAGGTCTTTTTGATTAGTTTTTACCCCCTGTAGAACACGAAAAATATTTTGCAGAGTGTTCATGTTGCTCGTTTCCTTACAATGAAAGTGTCAAGCAAAAAACTAAGTGCAAATAGCCTGCCTTGTTGGTACAGGCTATTTACACTAACTCAGCCCACCAATGTCTGGTTGGGCCAGACAAAAGCACAAAAAGTGCTTGTGATCTGTCAGCAGCAGTGGCGTAGGGAGGAAGGCACGTTGTAGATACTTTTTGACATGAGTTTGAATCCGCCGCCTTCATTCTTCTCCCTTTTCCCATTGCATATCAGATTGGAAAGGCATTTATTTTCAATACATATGAGGTCATTTTTCCGAGGTGTATATAATAAATGTTGTGAAATAATTGACTAGTATAGTATTAACACTACTTCAGTGCTGCAAGGATATTGCACAGCACCAAGATCTTCTCATCTGAGCTGCATCTGCGGTCTGTCACCGCTCGTCAATGTCAAAATATTTGAGATGACCAATCAAATCAAAGTAGGCGTGCTTTATGTTCACAGAAGCTGTGAGTAATTCCAGCGCGAGTCACGTGGCGCTTCAGTAAACGGACATAAACTGCGAGATAAGATGTAAGTAGCTAAACTAAACATTTCATATTTGACAGCTGTTTTAGGATAGAAATGTTAAACAACCGACAAAAAAAAAAATTAGGTCAACTAATTAAAGAAAAAATTTGAGTTAAAAATAGGCTTAGAATTTACGTGATTCATGTAGTGTAATAATTAATAACTGTCAATGTGAGGGGAAAAAAAACATTAACAAACCTGATTTCATCAGATTAGGCATAAGATAATGAATGAGTACATAAACTTATTTACCTAGCATTTGTATAGCTTTCAGTAAATTAACTTTCTTAGATTAATTCTTAAATTAATCTAAGAAAATGATTCATAAAACATATACTGTAGGCTAAATATCAGTTGACCCTCTGTTTACTTTCTTCACTGACACAGACAGAAATGAAAAGACTATCAGTCAAAGCTCAGCTTTAGGAGGGCATTGATAAATTATCTACTGCCCACTGACATGGTTTTGAAAGCTATTTATTATTCATTTTTTGGCCTTCAAACATCTTAAAATGCACATATGTAGATCAGAGAAATCAAAATTTTCTCGGGCATGCATTCCTCCGAACCACTCTAACTACCTCAAATTTGGGACCTCAGTGATTTTTAAACCCTGCCTACAGCCCTGGGTATATAGAGGGCTTTATTGTCTCAAGGCGGCATTTATTTAATAAATACAATCATTTACACTCTGTTATTATTGCATACTGGTTTATAATGTATTAAAATATTGAGGTGACAATAGTATCTAACTACTATTTATTAGTACTGTCAAAATGATTAATCACGATTAATACTGTATATATTTATATAATTTATATTATATATAATATAAATAATTTATATATAAATATATTTTTTTTCTTAAATATATACATGCATGTGTATGTATTTATATATACATAATACACAGTACACACATATATATATTATGTAAATCGCGATTAATCGATTTGACAGCACTACTATTTACACTTATTGCAAAGAAAATACTGCTGTTTTTACATAGTGTAAATTGAATCTATCGCTATTTCCTCTGTGTAAATAGCCACTGCCTTAATTCATACATTGAAGACAGACAGCAGGGTTTTAATTGACAAAAATTAAAAAAACAAAACCAAAACAGTACTATAAAGTTAAAATTTAGTTGTCGTAGTAGCTCTTAATTTTCTTGTGCTTTTACATGTATTTAAGCTCAGTGTGTTACGAGACACCCAGGAACAAATGGAATTTGGTATCATGGTAAACCTGGTACAAAATGACATTTACATGCCATGTAGAGGGAAAGATTTTCAGTAAATAACTTGCATTTCATTCTGTTCTGCATATAAAGCTATCGTATTACTTCAGAAGACATGATAATGCATCATATGGACTACTTCTATGTTACTTTTATGGTGCTTTTTTAAATATATCAACAGCCCTTGTGTTGTGCTTGTGTTATATAGAAAAGAGCAGCACGAACATTCTTCAGAATATCTTCTTTTTTTGTTTGATGAAAGTAAATACATCATACAGGTCTGACATGAAGATGATTGTTAATCTTTTTAGAGGCGTACTCCACCCAAAAATGAAAATTCAGTCATTATTTACTCACCCTCATGTTGTTCCAAACCTGAATGATTTTTTTTTCTCAGTCATTTTGGAACCCATTGACCTCCATTGTTTGGACAAAAAACTTGTCATTCCTCAAATTATCTTATTTTAAGTTTCACAGATGAATGCATGTCATACAGTTTTTGGAATTTTCACATTTGGGTGGAGTATCCGTTTAATTTTAAACTGAGGTACTGAACTATTTCTTTAAAACCTGCCGCGTTATTTCTCCTGAACATCTTGAATATGGATGGGTTTAGTCACTGAATTTTTGTTCTTGTTGGCCAGTTGTGTGACTAAAGAAATGCTCTGTTTTGTCGTAATCTAGCTTGACAGACTTTAGCACTGACCTGGTAAAAACATCTAAACAGAGTCAACGACCTATGAAAAGTAAACTTCCCCAAAAGCAGGGCCCCTGACACTCTGAGCAACTTGTGCAACAAATTGTAAGAGGCATTTATACAAATGGGAGTTTGGCACATCTGTCTCCTCTTGGGGAAGGGGGTTGCCCGGTTAAAGCTGTTGCACTAGATTACAAATAACATGCATGATCAGCCATCTGCTGCTGTCTCTTCTTTTGTCTGGACTGATTAATACAGGATATTTTCTATACCATAAGCATTGCCGACGTGCAATGAATTGTAAATTTCAACCCAATAATCCTGAGGATTTGGACGCGTTCTAGCACACACGGAAATCAAGTAAGTTCCAACAACTCAACAAAGCTGGGTAGTTTTTGTCTTTGTTGTTAGTCATGGGCGATGTTAATTTAATCGGGTTTCCAATATCACAAAGGTTTTGTCCTTTTATGCTCTGAAAGCTGATTTGGTATCCTAGTTCTCAAGGTATTTCGTCAGCATTGGGAATCTATTTGTGCCATGTTGCTCTGTACAGTTTCAAAGGTCATCAGACAAACATCACTATTACTTTTGCTGGGTATAAGGGAATGTTTAAATCCTTAACACTAACTGCTCTGCATAACTCATTCTGCACGTTCTATGCTATGAATTTGAAAGACACCTTAAATTGTATGGTTTATTAAAACAGCATGCTAGTTGCATGCTAACAAGCACTCAGAACTAGAGGTCGACCAATAGTGGATTTTACCGATAACAATAACTAGGTTGGCCCACGCTGGCCGATAACCAATTAATCAACCGATAGTTTGTAAAATCGATACTGAATGAAAACAAACGTAACACATAAAAATGTGCTGAACTTTATTACAAAAATAGAAAAAACAGTAATGTACCATGGAAATTAATGTGGTTTTGTCAACCACATAGCAATACCCTGGCAACCACCTACAACACCCTAGCAATGTACTAACAATCACTCAGCCTTAGCAAGTCATCGTAACAGCTAGAGTTGTCAAAAGTACCGACTTCTGTACCATTGGCTGTTGTGTTCACGCGCTCAACATCTGTGATTGGCTACAATGATCAACACTCTCCACCGAGTGCTTAAATGACGCTCTTCACCCAGCGCTTACACGGATATATACACAAGCGTGTAGGGGAGGTCTATCAGCGGATCCCTAATATATCCACTGATAGACGGATCTGCTGATAGACGCCTGCTTTCAAATGCTCCCATGTGTGTAAATAATCAATTATATTACTTATATATATATATATATCTATATATATATATATCAATTATAATAATTGCATCATAATCGCATTAAACTATGTGGCGTACAGCGATTTTAATCGCAATAAACAGACATGTAAACTAGGGCTGGACGATTAATCGAAAAGTAATCGAAACCGAAATTCAGAACCTCTAACCGTCGGTTATTTCGGTTTTAGTCACGTGACTCCGCCCCGTCAGTCACATCAAGTGCAGTTTGCAGGCACACGGAAAGATTCAGGAGCAGTTATCTTTGTTTATACAATCTGGATGCTCAGAATTACTATGGTAATTGCATGTTTTACACAGTTTATACAGGTAAATTAATCGCCGTTCTTATATGCGCTGCTACACGCGCACACACACACAGACGGCGCATGCAAGCCCCGAAGCCAGATCACTTTCACTTGCGTCCTCATGAAGTTTGTCAATTAAATGCGTTTAAAGGCCTGCCCGTTTGAACATTCAAGCGATTTTTGCACTATTCAAGAACAACATGGCAAATATCTCCGTTCAGTGCTCGTGAGCTTTTTTCTGTGACACAGAGCCAAGTTGTGTCGTGTCTCTGACAACGCGCGTGCCCTGAAGCCAGATCACTTTCACTTGCGTCCTCACAAAACTGTCAATTGTATGTGTTTTAAGGCCTGCCCGTTTGAACATTGAAGCAATTTTAGACCATCGGATGTGTATTATGTTAAACTAATGCCTGATATATTGTGACACACGAACACTCATACAGACAATAGCTCGCACATCACGTGAAGATCGCGCACAGAGAGGAGCGCTGTCCTGTGATTTATCACTAAAGTAGCTTAGAAACTTAACCGTTATAGCATAGATTTGTCTACCTTTGAAGTAACTACAAACCACAGCTTCATAATTAGAGACGGTATGACTAATTCACACACACACTCTCTCATTAATGCATTCAAATAAATGTAATGTAGGCCTACTGTGCTAATTTATCTGTATCTGATGTACAACAAACAGAAATCTGTAAGAAATGTTATGACCCATAGACAATAACTGCTGAAAGTGAGCTGTTTTAAAATCACAAAGAAATGCACTTTTTCATTAGAAAAAAAATCCCACCTTAAATAGTTGAACATATTTACAGTACAAACCTTATCAGTGAACTATGAGGGCAAAAAAAGGGAAGCAAAAAAAAAAAAAAAAAGAGCACAAAATAATCGTTTCAATTAATGGAGATTTAGATTTTAGGTCAAATCGTTCCAGCCCTAATGTAAACACCTTAATCTCATTATTACCACTCCAAAGTGCGCATGTGCTCGGTTCTACACGGATGCCGTGTGTTAATCACACAACTTCATGAATGAACTCTGTGGCATTATTCTGAAGTTTTCTCTTCTCCAAATCGCTAAACTCTTTCAACACAACTTACAGCGCAGTCTCTGCTCCGTATCTTCCAGACGGCGCAAGGAACGTGACGACAGCGTAGGCAAACCCGGCATTGCCATGTTCATCATGGCGCCGAATAATAATCACGTACGTCCATAAAAATGCATTTTAAATTTGATGTTAGTAGATTAAAACAATAGCTGGTAACATGCATACTGTATGCCTATCTGAGTGTGGTATAACCGTACTTATTAGCGAATAATCAAAATAATGAAAATTGCATGTAAACTGGTGTGAAGAGTTCTACTTGTGTCATGTAAACATCTTACTGCGATTAAGACCTTACTCTGATTATTAGAAATAATCGCATGAGTGGTGCACTTGTAAACGTAGTCATTGTAGCCAATCACATACATATATGTTGAGCACGTGAACACAATGGCCAATCAGAGGTGTTAAGAATCTGTTCAACAGCGATCAATGCTAGAGGGAAATGGTATCGTCACATTTTTTTTAAATTTCAGTACTGACTTGGTACCGAAATCGGTACTTTTGACTACTCTAGTAACAGCCTAGCATTGTGTTGGTCAGAACAATTAAAAAAATTCAAAGCAACCACCTACATGCTAACAGCCACTCACAACATCCTAGCCACTGCCTGAAAACTAGCAAACTCCCGCAGCGTTACAACCGCAAACCAATGTCCTAAAAACATTCTGCGCACCTTAGCTACTGAATAGCAACACCCTAGATCATGGAGAGTTTTGCATGGGGACGCTCTAGATTTTTTGCTCTGGACAGGCACTATAGTTTGTTGTCTGCCATCAAGACTATCCAATACATCTTTTGCGCAGTAGATCTGAGAGCTGCCTGCTCTTCCCTCAGTGCTTTGCTGACACAGCCGTGTAATTACAGCCGTCGCGGTCACTCCTCTCCCTAGACATGCCTGTTTTTAGCTCGGATCTCCGTGGGAGTGCTGAGCTCTTTTACATTGATGTGATAGACCAAACCAGAGGCACTGCTGTACAGAACAATAGAGAGCTGCACAATGAAAAGGGGGGCCGCACTCCTCCCTGCTTGTATTTCAATTTTACAGCTCTAGAATCTCCATGAACATGTCCATTGTGTTGATTTTATCTGTTGCTAGGCTCTTTTGGCCATGGCTGTGACTGGGTATTTGACACGTCCAGTCAGAACCCAAAGCTCCTCTCTTCCATCTACTCTCAGCTGTTGGAAATTGTTGCCTACTAATGGAAGAGGGTTATTAGGATCGGCTGTGTTCTCGCTCCAGCTCGACGGGATCTCTGGGGCTTTGATTATTTCTGTATGACACAGCTGCTCGCTGCTGTACTTACAGTGTGACATGCTCCATGGGAATGGGTGTGCCTGGCTTCTTCAATGCCTTGTGCACATATTGTTGGGAATGCTTTGTGCTTTTTTTTTTTCTTTCTTCCATTTCCTTGTAGTTTTCACATAGTTCCTTGTATATTTGTTAGCTAGCAACGATATGGGTTACAGAGGCCCTGTTTACACCTGGTATTAAGATGTGTTTCGTTCGATCAGATCACAAGTAGACGAGGGACACACATTCCTGTTTACACCTGGTGTTTTAATCCGTCTCTTTTGTCCACTTTCAACCACTTCTGTCCTGATTTCTTCGAGGGGAGGGTCTATGGGCGGGTAAATGTATGGGCTTTTTTAGATCTTTCCATCTAATGGATGAAAATATCTCACACAATTTACATATGAACGTGACTGGAAACGACGTAAAAACATACGGAGGGGTATCAGCTTTAGTTTCTGCTCTGACAGCCACAAGACCAGCCGAACGCTGTGAGTATGTGTTAGAAATCAGGAATGGTGAGAGAACATTGTGCTGGTACGTTTTTCATCTTCAAACCAAACTTGGGTCTCCAGCCGACAAAGTTTAAGTCCCGTCTGGCCAGCGTGCTTCCCGTAATGTTTATGCATTAGGTCAGTAGGCAGATCCTTTTGTGGCTGTTTGAACGCATTCGACCACATGAGCGTCTACACTATGAAAGCAATCCGGTCGAATGCATTTTCCACTACCTTTAGAAGTGGTCGAAAGTGGACAAGCTCAAAATGCTTTAGACCCCGTTTACACCTGTATTTAGTGTAGTGATCCGATATATATATATATATATATATAATATAAAATATAAAATATAAAATGCAATTCAAACAGTCATATTCAGATATATTCATGAGATCTTTTCACACTTGAACTAACCCTGGGTCATTCTAAACCCCAGGTAAACGGAATCCTGGGTTATCTTAATTCATGTTTCACATTGCTTATAATTTACCCAGGGTTAACGATGAATTATTATATATAGGTATTCATAAGCTGATTGGTTGAACGCTGCACGTGATATGCTTACATAAGGGCTCTGGTATTCTTCATCCTTTATATATATATATATGTATATATATGTATGTGTATATGTCTCTGATTGTACTATCAAGTTTATCCTGAATGGACTTTAAAGGCAAGAATGAAACGGTCTCCTCTTCACTCGTTGTCGCATTTTCTGTCGCTGTTTGACATTTTCCCCCTCAAACGCTGAAACTACTAACGCACAGTGTTTCCATGACTGTCCAAAGCACGAGAATATGATTGGCTGTTGTTTGCTGAGCATCTAGCTGTAACATTCTAACACTGCATCTTTTACACTGCACACGTTTGGCACCGCAATGTGAGGTTAACAGCACAAAAGCAGTGCTACTGCTAACCCTGATCCAGAGCAGGGTTTCAGAACCCCGGCTTCTAAATTACAAGTGTGAAACGTTCTTTTACCCGGGGTTAAAAGCGGGGTTTAGAACAACTATAACCCGGGGTTAAGCACAGTGTAAAAAGGCCTAGACTTTGAGTAAACTTCAGGCTCTGTAGGAAAAACCATTTTGCTTCCATAACATATCTTCTTCCAGACTAGTGAAAAGAAAATGTCCGAAATACACATTTAAATGTTCATTGTATTACACTATTTGCGTCTGTAGAAATTTTTTTTTTTTTTAAATGCACTGAGCCAAAAATCTACACTTCTGTGGCACATCCACATTTATTTTTCTGAATGGGTCAATGACATGACGTGCATATTTGTGTATAATTATTTAAAAAAATAAAATAATTTGATAAATCATGACATAAACCACTTTATTCTATAAAACCTATTTAGTTTGAATTCATTTTTAGCACATTTAAATGTATATTATTTTGTTTTGTTATCTTAAACCCCCAAAATGTCCGAACACAAATGAACAAACTAAGAAAACCATTTGAAATGGTGTCTAAATATTAAAAAAATTAAAAACTAAATACTATGGCATCATTTTAAGTTTGAAACCTTTCATATAAACGAATTTCATAAATAATCAGTAGTTTTAAAGCTGTTGAGATAATTGAAATACTTTTGTCCAGCAATTTGTATATTCTCAAATGTCAAGCACAACTGCAAACATGGCTCTTTTATTATGCATTGACATGGTAATAATGGTAAACATATGATAATTCATCGTCCATGCCCAACTGATCCTTGTGGCATGAAAAGGTTTGTAAATCTCTCTCAAATACTGGTAAAAACGGCTAATTTCAAGTATTGGTAGGTTGATACACTTTCCATGTCAGGTGGTACAACTGCAGTATATGTATACAACTATTTGATTGTACCGCCTGACATAAAAACAGTCAAAAATAAATGTAAACATGTTATTTAATAACTGAAACTTGCTTAAACATATTGTTCATGACTCAAAAATATGCATTTTTGATGCAGTTTTGAAAAGATTTTAAAAATTTGTCAAATTATTTGTCAATGACACGAATATATTTATTTTATTCTACTATTTACTACGAGTTTTTTTAATAGAGGGATTTGTTCATATTATTCACCTGTTTTATATAACATTTATATGCATTTTTTTGTCCAAACAATGGAAGTCAGTGGTCTCCAGTGTTAATTTGGTTCCCAACGTCCTGCAAAATATGTACTTGTGTTCTGCAGTCAAAAGAAAGGTTTGGATTGACATTTTATTCCTAAAAACCTAAGATTCTTTTGGCTGAAAGTATTTAATGATTTATGGAGTAATAAAACGCGATATCCAAAATCCCCTCTGTAAAACCCTTTAACTCTAGTGTGTCATTTCAAAATGAAACGTTAATGTGGAACCTGGTTTTATCCAATGTTCAGATGTCTATTCTAAATGTATGCTATTTAGTGCATGTTTAATTAGATTATGAATCATTTGCTTATTAAACAGAAACCTTGTAATCCAAAACAATTATCTTAATGTGCTGTGATTAATCAACTGTCAACCTCCATAGTTGTGCAGTTTAAATTTCAGTTACAGTTTGCCATCACAATTAGGGACATTTAAACGATTTAAAGAAATGACATCAATTGCGTTAGCGAGAAGCAAGGGAATCATAATTAATTAATTCTGGCAGGAAGTAAAGAATAAAAAAAACACTTGAAGTACACAAAGATAGTCAAAGGTCTTATACAAAATGAAAGCTTGTGTGTTTAATCAGAATGCATTATGTAATATATTATATTAATAACCATACAAATATTCACTTTTACTGCATTAAAGTAAATCATATGAGCATATATTATTATACTTTTTATTATTAATTCTAGGTAAAAAAAAAAGTAGCATATTAGACTTACACTGTAAGTGACATGAACAAAATGGAATATTATTTGGGTTAATCGCACAATTAGTAGTCAGCACAGAATTCATGGTGAAATCTTTTCACCATGTTAACGTGGTGTCTTGGCTTGATGAAGTCATAAAAAAATAATGTGTCAAAGTTGAAATGAGTATTGTTACATAATGCATACTTTTAAAAAAAAAAAATAGTATTCTATGCATACTACGCCATTAGCGATATGCTAATATTTTATAGCAATGCTAGTATTCCAAACAATACTCTTTAATTTTAAATTATCAACTGAGGTTCAAGTGAAGCTCTCATATCAGTGCTCCTTCTGGCATGTTTGTGGGAAATACCATCATCAGGAGCTGACTTTCCACTCCCGCCCCTCTCTTCACCTCACAGGGAGGAAGTTCAGGGGAAGCAATCCAAGCTCTCTTCATTTGCTGGAAAAAACTAAACAAAATGTGCGTCCCAATTCGCCTGCTATTGTACTATTCTATGACGTTTTGTAGTATAAATAGTGTGAGTAGTGAGTTCACACTGAAAATTCCAAAAAGAACCGAGTGTGGAATGTTGGACACTTCATGCACTCAACTGGCACAGCTTTTTTCACAGCTGATGTTGAATGACAAAATAACCTTGACTACACGGTTGAGTGCATAGTGCATAAGTACACAGTGTATAAGTGCATAGTGTATAGTGCGTCATTTGGGACGCAACTAAAGACTTCTCCCTGTTTGCCCAACTGATCTTCAAGGGTGTGTAGTGTCAGATGAAGATATGATTTGTGTTGAACTGCAACAGCAGTGCTAAAAGGATCTGCTTGGAATTATCGATGTGCCAAAACATGCAGGGGTCTAAAAATGTATTTGAGCTTCCTTTTTTTGCTATACGTGCTAACGTGCTAATGGCACTGGTGAAAAATCTTTACTTTTTTTAGGCTTTTTTATAATCTCTATCTCTATCTATCTCTATCTATCTCTATCTATCTCTATCTATCTCTATCTATCTCTATCTCTCTATCTCTCTCTATCTCTATCTCTCTATCTCTCTATCTCTATCAGTAATTTACTCCAAAGTGGGCTAAATGTTCAGTTTTCTTTTCATAAGGCACATTATAGCCAAATGAAGCTTGCAAAGCGCTTTGTTTCAGGGAACTCCAAAGGGAGTTATTCTACTATATAAATAATTCCCTTCCATGGCATATACAATATAAAGGGCTGGGGCTTGGTTTAGTTAGTTAGTAGTGTGTTGAAACTGGTGGTTATGGTAAGGGACGGGACATTTCCCAAACATGCTCGGAGCAGTTGACCAATCACAACATGCTGTTCCAGGTGACCAATCAGAGCACATTGTGCTTTTCAGAAGGAAGGCCTTCCTAGAGACAGGAACTAAACACAGCATTACTGACAGACTGATAATAAGTTAAAAATAGGTTGGTTTTTTTTAACATTCAAGCATGAAAACCTGTTCTAGTAGAGCCCAAAAAGTTTCACATTTTTGAAAATATATTGATATACTCTACAAAGTCGATATAGCGCCCAACCCTACCTTTGTGTCATATTTGAAAAGATATCGCAAACCAGAAATTGCTCAATAAAACATTAAATAAATTGCCAAAACTATGCATCCACAGCAAAAGCTCTTCACTACTCTTTTGGTTCCCAAGTCCCTCTTGAGGATGCTAATTTTCCATTAGCATAGCCAGTTTGGCCTGAATTGGTAGCAGATGCTCCTGCGAGGCCGATCCCACTCCTTCCTCCCGTTTGTTGTGTCTGTTTGAAGAAACTATACGGCCTTGGCTCAAACAATACGACGAGAACCCAAGGCCAGAAGTGGTGCTGAGTGTATACAAGCACGGGAAGAGCGTGTACAAAGTTTATTAGATGCACGCCTATTTGGACTAAATATAGTTTATGCAGTAGAAAAACAGGTTATTTTAGGGTGATGAATAAGTGTTGAAGAGTGTCTCCAGTGCCCCTATGAGCAATGGACACTTGCATGTCATCAGACATATTTTTATCAACATGCCTTGCCACACTCTTAAAAATAAAGGTTTTGAAAGGGGATTTTTGCAGCAATGCTATAGAAGAACCATTCTGGGTTCCCCAAAGAACCTTTTTGTGAACAGTTTTTAAAGAACAATTTTTTTCTTTGACCCTTTTGTCCAATGCAAAGGTTCCATGGATGTTAAAGTTTCTTCATGGAACCATCAATGCCAATAAAGAACCTTTATTTTTAAGAGTGTACACACAAATAAAGGTCCCATAAAAGGGGATTTTCACAGCAATGCTGTAGAATAACCATTTTGGGTTCCCCAAAGAACCTTTTAGTACTTGAATTTACTATTCTGACAAACAGAAAGCAGCCTGATTTGAAAGCGAGTTATGCATGAGCTGTGCTTTATACACTGCCCGGCCAAAAAAAAAAAGTCGCTGTTTGGATTTAAATAGGCAAACGCTTAAGAGTCTATGATTGGATCATTATTGCAGTGATTATTGTGTTTCTAGCATGTTATATGTTCGGCAGCAGTTCTTCTAACCCTAATTGATGGAGTTGATGCCAGACCTTAAACTCATTGAAAGTCTTTGGGATATGGTGGAGGAGACTTTACAGAGTGCTGGACTCTTGCATTGTCAATACAAGATCTTGTTATTTCCATCAAGAGGTGCATACATTTTTGGTCAATATCTTGTATTGACAATGCATCGCTATGCTATTAACAAGAGACAATGGTCCTATTGTCCATTCAATTTTGGTGAAATATTGTTAATGTGTGACCACAGCTTTAGTGTAAAGAACATTTAAATGATCTAAAGAATTTTTTTCCCACTATAAAGAACCTTCTTATGCAATGAAAAGGTTCCATGGATGTTAAAGGCATAGTTCACCTAAAAATGAAAATGTACGCCATGATTTAGTCACCCTCAAGCCATATAACTTTCTTTATTCAGACGAACACAATTGGAGTTGTATTAAAAAAATGTCCTGGCTAATCCAAGCTTTATAATGGCAGTGATTCGCTTCAGAAGGCCTTTATTAACCCCCCGGAGCCATGTGGATTACTTTTATAATGGATGGATGCACTTTTTTGGGCTTCAAATTTTGGGCTGCCATTCACTGCCATTATAAAACTTGGAAGAGTCAGGACATTTTTTTTAATATAACTCCGATTGTATTCGTCTGAAAGAAGAATGTCATATACACCTAGGATGGCTTGAGGGTGAATAAATTATGGGATAATTTAAATTTTTGTATGAACTAGACCTTTAAAGGTTCTTCTTGGAATCATCAATGCCAATAAAAAAACCTTTTTTAAGAATGTGCTTAACGTTCAACCAGGAACAAATTAGAGGGAGGACCTGGGTGACTGTGGCATCATTTGCTTTTTTTGCGACTCCACCCAGCAGAGAAACTTTTGCCTCACCTAGGTTGCCTTAGGCAGACGCAAAGCCGCTCAGAGGTGAGACTGGCCTACGCTGGCTTCCTTTCTGTATGGGAATATAGGATTACTGTGCCTGGGCAGATGTCTTAACTGTAGAGGCCAAGGAGTGTTGGGTCACGAGAGGTTCCTGGCAAGACCGTAGCGAAATGTCTATGGAATATATTCCGTATGATTTGCCACTGCTTAGTTTTCGGATTGAACTTGAGAATATGTGCCATGTAGAGCAGAGACCGGATGAACTAGTTTATTTTGTGTGTCATTGTGCTGTTACTACAGTTGTTGGCTCTTTGATTTCATGACTTGTTCTTCACAGTTTGACAGACAGCCGCCATCATTCCGTGCTGCAAGGGCGACCCCAACATGTCTTCCAACGGCGATCTGCAAGACGTTGGGAGCTGGGACAGCTTCTGGGAGGTTAGTATCCCCGACCGCAAGTGCACACATTCACACAAATCTCCCTGGCAGAGTGGGCCGCATGCTGTGGCGTCCAGCCAGGGAGTTAGAGACTAAAGGAGAGGATCCCCGCAGATCCGACATTTCCAAGAGCTCGCTAAAAGCTTTCTGCACTACTATTCAAGCATGCTTTGTCAGGTCTGTACTTGCCTTGGAGAAAACTAACAGATATGAAAGGGCTCGTAGATAGTAACGTGAAAGTAAAGGGTTCATTTTGCCCTCAGTCTTGATAGTTAGTGTTTTTTTTTTTTTTTCCTCCATTTTTCATCACATGGACATTTTCGTTTCTTGCGAAAAAGTTGCCTTTGGCTTGCACACTGGAAGACATTATGTACAATGTGTTATGTATAAGTATTATGCCATGTATACTTTCAATTAACTCAAAACTTTTGCATTTTTAACCCTTTCTTTTGTGTGCATCGCTTCAGTGATACACATCACCAAATCGTTATAAATTTAACAAAACCTCACAAGTTTCAGAATTCTCAATATCACCACAATATAACTCGAGTTAATTAATAAATTAATAATGAATTATACAACTACTGTAAGTATATTCATCCTTACCCAAATACACACAGTACACTCACAGTAAGCTACTGTTTACTATATAGCAAATCTTAACTGCTTGATTGTTTTATCATAAAAAAATGTAAACTATAATAGTTGGATACATCCTACTTTGCCTGCATGCATGCATACATACACGTAAAGCAAGCAATACAATATAGCAAATCTCAGCTGCATGATTGTCGTCGCAAAATGTAAACTGTATTATTGCACAGCTTTTTTTATTTATAGTGTATAACAATGTGTATTCTTAAAAGAGCTAGATAAATAAATTTGACTTGACCGTAATCGTAGATGTAGATTACATTAATTTGTTGCATCGTTATGTATTCAGGAAGGGCCCATAATATACTGCTGCTAACTGAGAGAAAAGTGATACTAAAAGTTTGTTTGTTTATGCTATAAGTTTATAACATAACTGTTTTTTTATGTCATAGACGGGTGTAAAAAACTATATCAAACAAATTGGTCTATTGACAATGTCTAAAACCATTTAAAGTTGCCAAATTAGCCATGACTATTTTTCTTCTAAAAAGGTAACTGGGGTAAAGTGTGCCAAAGTGGGGTAAGCTGTGTCAATGGCTCAAATAACAGTGCTTCAAATGCTGCATTATTAGAAAATGTTAACGTTGTTTCACTTCTAGTATTATGAATATTAAAG
Source organism: Coreius guichenoti (assembly GCA_039654105.1). NCBI lineage: Eukaryota > Metazoa > Chordata > Actinopteri > Cypriniformes > Gobionidae > Coreius > Coreius guichenoti. The sequence goes on from CM077168.1 coordinate 3,914,155, forward strand.
AATTTAAATAATCAGCAGCATAATAAGACTTTTGAGATGGGACCATGCCGTTAACAGTTTTTTTTTCTCATTTATATACATTTATATTCATTTAATATAAATCATTAATATATTTCCTTATAATTCAGCTTTAAACCTTTCACATGACACAACTTACCCCAAATGTGCATCAAGTTGTGTGGATCACCTTTTTTATTTTTTGAGATTTGTCATGTTTATAGATGCTTTCTTCTCATTTCACTTGATAACTGAAATAGTATTTATATCTCATTTCTCCTTGCTTTGAGGAAAACTCAAGTTAAAAATGGCACAGTTTACTCCACTCTCCCCTAGGAGTCATAATGAATCAAATTCTAAAATCTTAAATTTAATGATTAACTTTTATTAGACTGAAATGTAATTATTCACTGATATTCCTAGTTGTTAATTGTTGTGACCAGATCATTGAGTCAGAAATGAATCCGTGTGAAACGTTTTAGTATGACTCTCTAACATGACTTTCATTGGTTAGCCTGGGAACTACAAGAGGACGGTTAAGCGCATTGATGATGGATACAAGCTCTGCAACGAGCTGGTCAGCTGCTTCCAGGAGCGGGCCAAGATTGAGAAGGGCTATTCCCAGCAGCTGAGTGATTGGGCCAGGAAATGGAGGGGTGTTGTGGAGAAAGGTCAGTATGTCTTTGAGTCTCATAGGTCATCGTCTTAAAGTAGAAGCATTCCTCTACAGTCACATCAACACATTCTGTACTGATGAGCTGATAAGTGCCTCTGTTAAACAATTATAAATCTGTCTGACCTTTCAGTCACCCTATCAGTGCCCACCCTTAATAGTTTCACATGATTTGGGGAAAAGAAGGTATGAATGTAATATACAGTAATGCTGCCTCTGTTGCTTATGTCGTCTGTCAGTGATCTATCAATTTGTGTTATTTTGCATTGCATTGCAAACAAGCAGAGATGGTCCAAAATGCATGCGGCACTTCATTCAAAATTGAGGCGGGTGGAGTTATGAGTTTTGACTGACAGTTTGAGGATCCAATGGAGTTACGACGTTAATCACAAGCTCTTTTTAATATTTTTCATTGGTTAGATATTTGAAAAACTCACAGACAGACATAAAGGGTGACCAATCATATTGATTTATGAAAAAATGAAAATACAAAATACAGGTTTTCCAACCCATACTGGATTTTGCATGGATGTGTTTTCAGCACTTGCAAAAATAACCGTAAGAACAGTGGATCCTAAAAGTTGGATTTGAAAAATAAACTGTAAATGTAGGTAGTGTAAACAAAGCCACTGTATCTTGTATTGACTTTAAGAAAAGTCATGGATATGAGTGGATTACCTCCCTGTGAGAGCCTCAGGCTGGCCACATATTCAGTAACCAAACCATGTGACCTTAAAGGGGCAGACGCGCTGACCTACAATTATAATAAGTGGGGCAAGATGTGTATCTAGAGAGAAGAATATTATACAAACTTAGGGTCAGTACCTTGGGCCAGTATGCTACTATCCAGTGTTATAAGCTGACAGATAAAGCTAACTCCTGTTTTCTCTCCTGCAGGCTCACAGTATGGGACTCTGGAAAAGGCCTGGCATGCTTTCATGAATGCGGCAGACAGACTGAGTGAGATCCATATGGAGCTAAAAGAGAAACTGGTTGTTGAGGACAGTGAAAAGATTAGAAACTGGCAGAAGGATGCTTTCCACAAGCAAATGATTGGTGGATTCCGTGAGACCAAAGACGCCGATGAAGGCTTTCGTAAGGCCCAGAAACCCTGGGTCCGAAAACTGAAGGATGTGAGTTTCCTCTTTTGCAGAATATTGCGCCATTAGTATGGATTTCATCCGTTAAATGATGGCAGAGAAAACAAAAGAAATCAGAGTTTAAATCCACTGTGTCTATCTTGTTTTGTTTTCATTGTTAGTTGATAACAAATTAAACCTTTTTGTTAAGTGTTAGCATTTAGACGAATGCCAGAAATCTACTTTTTCGCCATGCAACAAGTAGATAGTGATCAGTGATTGTCAAGCACCAAAAATGACCGAAAAGGGGGTTTCTGAGGGTATTAAGTTTTAATTTGCCCTTAAATCAGAGCAGAAAGTCATGGCGTTAAATGTTGCATGCATTGCAACATTAGTAACTTCCTCAGTATTTATCCTGTTTTCCAATACAAATATCTAAAAATCTTTTAATAAAGATAGATTTACTTGAGATGCAAATGAAAATAAATGAAAATATTAGGGATGCACCAATATGAATATTTTGGCCAACAACCGATAATTCTTTATATTTGAAAGCCGATAACCGATATATTTGCTGATAAATCTAAATCCAAATTGTTATATAATTTTTGAGAGCCTGATTTAAAAAAAACAAAAGTCTCACCATTAAAATCCATGACCCAAGCACACATTATAATAATGATTTCTTGTTATAATTTTATACAGCCTATATGGCAGCGCTTGCAACTGTATTTTCCTTTTTGAAGTGATTCCAGTCATATTTCAAGCAATTGAAAACCATCATGGTGAACAGTGCGCATCTGAAGTGTCTCAGCTGAAGGAAATAATCCATTATTTATCGGTTTTAATATATCAGCCAAATTTTCTTATTGGGCCGATAACGATAACATTAAAACAAACATATATCGGCCAATACCGATATGGTGGCCAATATATTGTGCGTCCCTAGAAAATATATGTCAATGTGTTTCAAAACTTACCTTTGAATTAAGTTGATATTTTCTAAAACCATTGGCAGATATTTGTTCTTGTTTTAATCATAAACTCACTTAATTTTAATCAATTTCACAGAAAACAAGACTTCATATTTTGTCATTTTGTATCTCCATCTTGATATAAGAATCTTTAGACATTTGCATTGGAAAACGACAAACATACTGAGAAAAAACATATTTTTTGTGATCAGAAGGTACAGTTAGAGATATTTCCATATTCTAGTGGTTGAGCACAGAGCAATCGAAGCTACTTTTTTGTAAAAATAATTAATTAAAAAGTATGTCTGTTGGAAGTTAACTCTGAAGTGTTGATGTGTTTCTCCCTTAGACATTTACATATAGATTAACATACTGACATGTTGTTTTCCCTTGACTTTATTCCTTACATTATATTTCTATATGTCTTAAAAAGAAATTTACCTTCCTAAACCTGCAGAAACAACATTTGGCTGGTCCATATGGTTTGTTTGTTGTATACCAAGTCTTCAAAAGCTATATGATAGCTTAGTATGAGAAACAGACTGAAATTAAGACTGATAACTGAAAATCTCGACCAGCATACAGGTTTGGGGTAATATTAGGGTGAATAGATGATGGCAGAGTCTTTATTTCAGTGTTTAAAGAGAACCATGTATTACACCAAGTACCGCAGTGTGTTTAGTAATGAGTAAATATAGTATGGGTGTGTAAATATTTTCTCTGCGATAGGTGGAGTCTACCAAAAAAAGTTACCACCAAGCCCGGAAGGAAGAGCGCACAGCATTGACCCGTGAAACTCATGCCAAGGCTGACACCACCAAATCCCAAGAGGAGGTCCGCAAGTTCACGGATCGCCTGGAGAAATGCACCCAAGAGGCAGAGAAGGTACCGTGAGAAAAAGCACAGACGCGACAGTTTTAGTCATTTTAGTTTTATGAGGATTTTCCATTAAGCTGGTAATCACTGAATGGAAAGCTTGTCAACAAGTGTCCATGTCTGGGTGGAAGGAGATGGATGGCAAATGACAGAATTTCCATAAACGTAGACAAGATGAGGCTTGCTTGTTGCAAGTGCCAATAGTAAGGCCCCTGTGATGATGTATTTGGGCTTGCTGTGACAATGCTAAATTATGGGTGTGAACAACATGTTGTTGAATGTGTAGTTTCATTCACAAAACTACACTTTATGCCTTTAGTTTCTGCCTTCTCAAAGGTGTAAAGAGAAACGCAACCTGATTTTATTTATTTAAAAGCATTTGTTTTTCCATAATTTAAAAAAGCAGACTTGTTGTCTCTTCCAGATAGTCATGAAATTCATATTGCTAAATTTACATTTCATTTAGACGATGCTTTGATCCAATGTGATGTACAAATGAAGAAAGTGGTACAGCTTTCTCCTTTAGTTTCAACAACCTTGTGAATATTCATTGGTCGACTAGATGTATTCTGAACAGGAAATTCTGATCTTTGGTAGTGACCTTGTGGACTGTCTCCCATGACTTGCTTATATTATTTTTTTTGGACGTATTTCCTCAGGCTAAGGAGCGTTATGAGAGAGCCCTGGACGAGCTGAATCGTTGTAACCCACGTTACATGGAGGACATGGAGCAAGTGTTTGAAATCACCCAGGAGGCCGAAAAGAAGAGGTTGCGCTTTTTTAAAGAAGTTCTTCAGGACATACACCAGCACATGGACCTCTCCAACAATGACGGGTTAGTCCCTCAGTCTACACAGACACTTATCTTCTAGGACAGCGTGCTAAGTAATATGTTGGATTTGAAACTCTTTGTGTCAGCAGCAAGTCCGTTAATGGTCGTTCACACGCACCAACCAAACAGTGATTTAGAGTAGAGTCCAATAGAATCTAAGGCTCTGTTTACACCTGGTATTAAAATGCATTTTGGTCGATCTGATCACAAGTGGACGACACTAAATACAGGTGTAAACGGGTCTAAAACGTTTTGAGCTTGTCCACTTTCGACCACTTCCAGAGGTAGTGGAGAACACATTCGACCAGATTGCTTTCGTAGTGTAGATGCTCATGTGGTCAAATGTGTTCAAACAGCCACAAAAGACCGTCTTCTCTCCGTCTACTGACCTAAAGTGTGAACATTATGGGAAGCACGCTAGCCAGACGGGATTTAAACTTTGTCGGCTGGAGACCCAAGTTGGGTTTGAAGATGAAAAACGTACCAGCACAATGTTCTCTCACTACTCCTGATTTCTAACACACACTCACAGCGTTCGGCAAATGAAAGCTGCTGCTCTCCGCATGTTTTTCCGTCGTCTCTGGACACGTTTCATATGTCAAATTTCGCGAGCTTATTTTGTCCATTAGACTGAAAGATCTGAAAAAGCCCATACATTTACACGTCCATAGACCCTCCCCTCAAAGAAATCAGGACAGAAGTGGTTGAAAGTGGACAAAAGAGACGGATTAAAACACCAGGTGTAAATGGGAATGTGTCTCCCTCGTCTACTTGTGATCCGATCGACCACAACGCATCTTAATACCAGGTGTAAACAGGGCCTAATGTTGCTAATGACTCTTTACTCTAATAATACTGCATAATAAATGCACAGCACACACACATTAGATAAAATTTTTCATTTTTAATTAGATTACAGTATTATCAATCAATACTTTCCAATATTGAATACAGTATGCTGATATTCATAATAGGCATTTTTCTTGACTTTATCCACCATCTTAGCTAATATTTCTCTCTGAGCTTGTCACCATGCATTCTGAGATTTCCTTATCCAAAAAGTATACATGTGATACTTATACAGAATTTGGCTAAATGTATTTAAAAGGCAGCTTCCAATAGACCTAATCAGGGTTGCGCCATATTTAACTTTTGACCGGAATGAAAACGAGGCTGTGAGGGACTGAAGTACAGTGTGTTCAGTGGATTGTACTGTTGTTTAACAACATACCAATTGCTCAGCTGACGAAACCTCTTTCCAAAAGACTTTCAGTAGACAAAAACACTTTTTCATTTTTGAAAGTTGTGTTTTGAAAATGACATGTGATCTAGGACCTTTACACAGTGTGTGCCATTGTAAAATATGCAATATTCTAATAATCATAACCAAATATTGAGTAAAATGGACTGTGTAAATTATTGATTCAATATTTTTTGAATGAAATAATATTCTTAGTCGACATTCCTCTTGGCTCTGTCTTGGTGCCAAGAAATACAGTCATGATGCCTAAAAATGCTGTCTAGTTGGGGCACTCATTAGAGTTTGAAACTGAGCCATTAAGAGACTGACAGGCACAGATGTTGGCGTAGTTGTGAGTTGTGCAATGAAAAGCTCTGTCTCAAACATTTCTCAATGTCGAGTCCTCATTTATAAAGGCCATATCAATATCCCCAGGCTCTCGAAATAGTTTGTGGTCATTAATGTGTCTCATAGCTGAAAACTGAAATAAATGAAGAATGTTAACCATTAATAAGTGCTTATTTGTTTTTTCCGTGCTCTCTGCTATCATTTTGTTTACATAATGAGGAATTCTGAGCATGTCGTTGACCATTAACCAGGGTCATTTCAAAAGAGCTGAAAGCTAGGGCAACTCGGTGCTTTTATTTGTTTGTTAAACAATGAACAAATAGTTAATCGGTGTTCGCTCAATCAGCGTGGATTTACATGTTCAGAGTGGCAACAAAAACAACACCCTTCAAACCTGTCTCTGCACAGTTTTGTTGAGGTGTAATTACAGGGCTGGTGCGGAGCTGTGTGTTAATCATATAGTTTAGTTGCATGTACAGGAATCTTTGTGTTTACTTTATCCCTCCCTCATTCTTTGAATTTCCATGGTACTTAATGTTCCCTGGCCCTTTTGTTCTGGTAGCAGTGGTTATGAAATTGACTTTGACAAAAGAACTAGATTTGAAGAAAATGTGAGCAGTGCTTGGGCGAACAAAACTTGTCGACAGGATGCTAGTAGTAGTAGTACCTTAAAGGATAAGTTCACCAATTTTTAACCAGCTTTGTATCTCTTATTTCGTTACTGTACTTCTGTACTTAAGTATTTTTCAAGTATCTGTATTCTGTACTTTTATCAGAGGATTTTTGTTTTGGGAAACTTTTCACTACATTCCAAAGCATAATATCATACTTTTTTGTTTTACTCCATTACAACATATCATTCCTTGTTATTTTTAACTGAAAAAATCACCACCTCCTCTGAGATGTAAGAGCGCTGTCCAATTCTTGAAAGAGCTGAATCGGACTGATACGATTGACTCACTGATTCAATGAGCCGTTTAGAGTGACTCAAAATGAGCCAAGAACCTGGATATCAGAGCTTGAGTGTGCGTGCAACTGATGATTATTGTACTGTAGTTGGTATTGATTTATTGTAAATGAAAATATTATTTAGGTCATGACTGTCAGTTATTTGTGAACTAAATCTGCAATAAAGGGGGGAGCTGTTTAATGTAATTTAAATGCATCAATGTGGACATTATCTTATTATTATTATTATTATTATTATTATTATTAAATATAATATATAATAAGTTTTAGTATATTGACGTTGACTATTTTGATAGTGTATAATACGTTTTGCTAATGGTCCTTAGTATAAGTACAGTAACCCTAATAAATTATTACTCCAGTAAAAGCATATGTAAATAAAAATGGTGTACTCTTTCTCCATGTTACCTTCTCCCAGATATCCCCATTTATATTTGTCAGAAAAAGTACACCGGATTTGGCAGACTTTTGACAGCTCCAGGGCTTTTGTCAAAATTACAGATTGAATTTCTGCATTTTTGTATTCCTGCCCACAGACAGTTAGATCGTCTGCCATAATCAAAAGTGCATTGTGTGTGTTGAAGTTTTTGGCAAAAGGGAACGCCGCAGCTCTTTTTCTCTGTTTTCTCTAGTCAATTTCTTTTTTTTAATGCGAGTTTTTACTTCATAGACAGCCAAGTTTGAGTAAAAGCCCATCTTGTCAGCTGTGAATTACCCCTTTAAGTGAACATATTACTACTACTAAAAGGTGCTATTATGCACCTTTTAGGGGTATATAAGATACAAATTTGTCCTTTTATGGGTAATGCCCCAGTGACAAGCTGTTGTACCCCCCAAAAATGTATGACACTGTGCAGGACGCGTTACACGTCAAAATATATTTCTCTGTGCGAGCATCAAGTCTGTTATGAAGCCAAAATTTTAAATACCAGTGAAAAGTCACAATTCTCTATTCAAATTTCGATACCACAGCTAAAACTACTAGCCTAACTAAAATAAATGTAAAACATTATTAAAGACAAGTAACAGTTAACAGATAGAGACATTGAATAAAGTAATCAAATGTAAAATAACACTGGATAGTCTTCACTGTTTAAATTAAACAGATTAATCCTTATTAAAGTTTCAAAAGTTATTCAGTCAAGAGCAGTTTTTTCTTTGTCCTTTGTTGTTTGATTAACATTAAAAACACACAGCAGCAGAAATATATTTGGCTACTGTCACTTTAAGAGCGAATGCACGGATCCAATATACTGATACTGAACACATTCGTTGTCTTTCTCGACTGTTTACATTCACTCAAGCTATGTGTTTACTGTGTTTACTAGGATACTCGCCGAGACTGACTTTTTTTGTGACATCATTTTGTGTGAATATGTCCGTTCAAGTGCAAGAAGATGTGAAACAGAGCTCATTTCAGTATTCGCGCACTGTCTGAGACACAGCTTTCTGGGCGTGTGCTTCGGTTGCGTGCGCACAATAAACATCTCACACAGCGTGTGAGTAACAAATTGAGTTTCATTTTGAGTCTTCTTGCGCTTGAATATTTAAATTAGCATGCCTTAAACTTTTGTGACGATGCAGCTCTGGCTCGCCAACTGTCCCGAGTGTCGTTCACATTCATGTTCTCACAACATTGCATTGTTAGAATTCATAAAATGTTACCGGCCAACTGGTGATTGACACCATTTCATTTTCTCGCCAACGCAGATTTTTACTCACATTTGGCGCTTGGCTAAAGTACAACCATTAGTAATAGCGATGTTTGTCTTGGCAAGCACCATCAAAGTTGGTGTTGGCTGTATTTTTTTTTTAACATACTTCCTTGTGCACAAATAAAACCTGTCCTGACAGAGTATGTGGAAAATCCCCATGCAGATTCCGAGTCCTGTACCGAGACCTCGGCCAGACCATCAACGCAGCCAATGACACGGAGGACCTCAGGTGGTGGAGGAACACCCATGGGCCCGGCATGAGCATGAACTGGCCGCAGTTGGAGGTATAGTGCAAAATGCTGCTTTGTTTATTGTATTTGCTACATCCCAGAATGCCAGGAAAGACGTTTACCAGATGCAAACCAGTCTACAAACTTCTTTAGCTTAGAAAAGATATGACATTTACGGACTCAAACAGTGTTGCGGAGTCGTCAACCATTGAGCTGTTTTGGGCCCCGGGCTCCAGTGGTGGTGAATATCTAATGGGTTGAGTGTGAATGAGCTGTTGTCTTTGCACGGCCCATGAGTGGGTTCTGGAATGTCGGATCCCTCTCCCTAATGGCAAATCCTTCCCAGCCCTCCCCACAACACAAACACACCCAGACACACAGTGGCAGTGTCAGCACCTCCGTTTGTGCAAATGAGGTTTGTACACACACAACGGTAGAATCTGAATGTGTCCGAAATTTCGAATTCCCCCCACTGTGTGAATGTTTAATCGAGCAGTGGGAGAGTGAATGGCAGTCACAGAGCTAAAACGAAGCTTTTAGTCAAGTTTGCCCAGGTAAGTGACACCTCCAGAGGAATCTTCTGGCATCCTCCCTGTTCTGCCAGCACACTGGAGTTCTTTGTATGGCATGTAAACAGGAACAGGCTCACTCTCTCTCTCTCTCTCTCTCTCTCTGTGCACAGTGATAGTCGATCGTCCAGCATGTGACTCTGAATATAAGTGCTGTTATGTCACAGTCACATTATGTGACTGTTCTGTATTTTTGTTCTGCTTTAAAACAAGGCTATTTATTGATTGGGATGGATTGAACCTAATTTTAGTAATTTTGAAAAAAAGTACCGGTTAGAAGTTTAGAAACATTACTATTTTTAATGTTTTTGAAAGAAGTCTCTTCTGCTCATCAAACCTGCATTTATTTGTTCAGAAATACAGAAAAAAACAGTAATATTGTGAAATATTATTACAATTTAAAGTAATGGTTTATAATGGTAATATACTTTAAAATATAATTTATTTCTGTGAAATCATATATAAAAATATAAAAAATATTAAGCAGCACAACTGTTTCCAACATTGATAATAAATCATCATATTAGAATGATTTCTGAAGGATCATGTGACACTGAAGACTGGAGGAATGATGCTGAAAATTCAGCTTTGATCACAGGAATAAATTACATTTTAAAGTATATTAAAACAGAAAACCAGTATTTTAAATTGTAATAATATTTCACAATATTACTGTTTTTTTTTTTGTTTTTTTTTCTGTATTTTTGATCAAATAAATGCAGGCTTGATGAGCAGAAGAGACTTCTTTCAAAAACATTAAAAATAGTAATGCTTCCAAACTTTTGACCAGTACTGTTTAAACTAAACCGTACATACATAGTTGCTGTATACTTTGCCGACGAATCGTTTGTTGTGGTTCTTTTTAACAACTCATTCTCAATCAAACATAGGATTCATCTGAATCATGAACTGAATCTCTTGGATGATTGACTCACTGATCAGCAGTGTGTATTTTTGTAGTAAATGTTAAAAATGCAAATCTGTAAAGTTAGAGGACGTATAAATCAGTCTAGTTACTGAAGGGTTAGTAAAATATTATTATACCCACAACAGAGTTTCAGAAGTTGGGTAACACTTTATTTTACAGTGTCCTTGTTACATGTTACATGTAGTTACTGTAGTATTAACTATAAATTATGCATAATTACATGCGACTAACCCTAAACCAAAACCTAACCCTATAGTAAGTACATGTAGTTAGTTATTATTACTCAGTACTTAAATGTATAATTACACTGTAACAATAAAAACCCTTTATTTCTGTGTCTTTGTTACAATGTAATTATACATTTAAGTACTGAGTAATATTAACTAACTACTTATACTTAATTTAGGATTAGGTTTTGGGTTGGGGTTAGTTGCATGTAATTATGCATAATTAATAGTTAGTACTACAGTAACTGTAAAGTGTTACCTTTTTTTTAATATACGATTGAAATCTGAAAATTATAGGAACTTGTAACACAAGTTACATGTGATTTAGGTATTTTCACATGTGCATTTGGTGTTTTAACAGGAGTGGTCACCAGAAGCGCACCGATCCATCAGTCGAAAGGAAAGAAACAGTCGTTCTGATGATGTGGTCACTCTGACTAATATTGTCTCGGCAGGACACGAACCCCCGCAGACCCCACAGGAAACTACAAGGTACATCTGGTACACACTCAAATGCTCATGCACAAAGAAAATATTCACAAATATTTATTTTCTATTTTTTGTTGTTTTTTTTTAATTCTCTCAAAGGGCCTGTTTACACCTGGTCACTTCATGTGTTCTTACTGATTTACTGATCTCTTCCATTTACTCTTGACCTCATAAATGTGTCTCCACAAATGAATATAAATCCGATCTTCAATTCCCGTGCTGTTTTCATGGTATGTGGTGTCAACAACCAGATGCATTTACACTTGTCTGTAGGGCTGCAACAACTAGTCGATAAAATCGATAATGAAAATCATCGACAGCGATTCTCATTATCGATTTGTCGGGTCTGCCACCAACTTCCACCAGTCGTGCCAAATTATAGCACTGAATAACGCATTTCTACGGACAAAATGCATCTAAAAATAGTGGAGGAAACAGAGCGAGCTGCTGTGGGAAAGGTCCATGATCCAAGCGCCCAAAACATGAGAATTCTTTATTTTAAGCTTCAAGCGAATACATTAGCGTTTAACATACCCCGGTCATTCACTTTGACAGCTGCGTGTGTGTCCTCAGCACAAAACGTTCATTTTACAGGTTATATCCACTGATCTATATAGAGAACAGTGGTTATATCCTCATGTGTAAATGCTACTAATTCATGCGAGTATTTCCATTTTGCATGAAAGCACGTCCTGACTGTGTGTGTTAAACTTCAAACTTCACTGAAAGAGCGCTGGCGGGCACGCGCATGCGCGTCAAACACACAGAACGCAGTCGAGAGGGAGACAAATATTCAGCGCAAAAACACTCATTTAGCTGAAATATCTGCTGTTGGACGCTAAATTTAGGTTTAAAAGTCAACATGTAATTTAAGTATTTTATGAGAGTAGTAACTGTAACAGTTACTGTGTCCATAGCGAATGTGTGTGTTCCTGCAGAACATTCCTCTAATCTGTTAACACTGAGTGTTTTTTTTTTTTTTTATCCGATTAATCGACAAAATAATCGTTAGTTGCAGCCCTACTTGTCCGGATTCGTTACGATTGAGTCTCAAACCAACTCATGAAGTGGTTTGAGTGATCAGATTTAAATCCGTTTCAGAGGGCATTAACACCAGGTCTTTTCATGATCGAATGGCTGTATACCAGGTGTAAACAGGCCGATAGCACTCGTAAATGCTTCCACTTCAGAGTGTTGATTCAGAAGTATTTTGTAATAGAAAGATGGGTAGGTGAAAGTAAAACTTGCAGTTTTAGTTCTTTAGTGTAACTGTTGTTTATAATAATACAATCAGTTTTTCATGACCTCATATTAATTGAGCAACAAAATATTTGTACTTTTAAAACTTTTTACAATTCACACTGTATGTGACTATATTCAAATTAATAATAGCAAATAAGTTGTGCACACAATAGCTGAAACGTGAACACTACATAATATTTACTTAAAATTCACAAAAAATATTTGAAAAATGTATATTTGTCAACCACCCAAAAATAGATACACTGATTCGTGAGTTTCATATTGTTACAATAACAATCCAACTTTTAATTACGGTGTTGTACTTTAGAAGTGGAGGGTTGTTATTGTTTTGTTTTTTTTAATTATCCTGGAAACAGTTCTTCCCTGAGGGCAGCTACACCAATTAGCACTGAGTCAGCACATTCAGACTGTGTGTGTGTGTGTGTGTGAGAGTGAGTGTGTGTGTGTGTGTGAGACGTGTGTGTGTGAGAGTGTGTGCGAGAGTGTGTGCGTGTGTGTGTGAGAGAGTGTGCGTGTGTGTGAGAGAGTGTGCGTGTGTGTGAGAGAGTGTGCGTGTGTGTGAGAGAGTGTGCGTGTGTGTGAGAGAGTGTGTGTGTGAGAGAGAGTGTGTGTGTGAGAGAGAGTGTGTGTGAGAGAGAGTGTGTGTGAGAGAGAGTGTGTGTGAGAGAGAGTGTGTGTGAGAGAGAGTGTGTGTGAGAGAGAGTGTGTGTGAGAGAGAGTGTGTGTGTGAGAGAGAGAGTGTGTGTGTGAGAGAGAGTGTGTGTGTGAGAGAGAGTGTGTGTGTGAGAGAGAGTGTGTGTGTGAGAGAGAGTGTGTGTGTGAGAGAGAGTGTGTGTGTGAGAGAGAGTGTGTGTGAGAGAGAGTGTGTGTGAGAGAGAGTGTGTGAGTGTGTGAGGGAGTGAGTGTGTGAGGGAGTGAGTGTGTGCGTGTGCGCGAGAGTGTGTGAGAGTGAGTGTGTGTGTGTGAGAGAGAGTGTGTGTGTGTGTGAGAGAGAGTGTGTGTGTGTGTGTGTGAGAGAGAGTGTGTGTGTGTGTGTGTGAGAGAGAGTGTGTGTGTGTGTGTGAGAGAGAGTGTGTGTGTGTGTGTGAGAGAGAGTGTGTGTGTGTGTGTGAGAGAGAGAGAGAGTGAGTGTGTGAGAGAGAGTGAGTGTGTGAGAGAGAGAGTGTGTGAGAGAGAGAGAGTGTGTGAGAGAGAGAGAGTGTGTGAGAGAGAGTGAGTGTGTGAGAGAGAGTGAGTGTGTGAGAGAGAGTGAGTGTGTGAGAGAGAGTGAGTGTGTGAGAGAGAGAGTGAGTGTGTGAGAGAGAGTGAGTGTGTGAGAGAGAGTGAGTGTGTGAGAGAGAGTGAGTGTGTGTGAGAGAGAGTGAGTGTGTGTGAGAGAGAGTGAGTGTGTGTGAGAGAGAGTGAGTGTGTGTGAGAGAGAGTGAGTGTGTGTGAGAGAGAGTGAGTGTGTGTGAGAGAGAGTGAGTGTGTGTGAGAGAGAGTGAGTGTGAGTGTGTGAGTGTGTGAGGGAGTGAGTGTGTTCTTGTTTAACCTACATTGTGGGGACATTTGGTCCTTTCAAAGATAGTAAAATGTGAAAATTTTAACATTGTGGGGCCATTTGATCGGGCCCCATGAGGAAAACCGCTTATAAACCATACCAAGTGATGTTTTTTGAAAATGTGAAAATGCAGAAAGTTTTCTGAGATGGGTAGGTTTACTGTAGGGGGATAGAATATACAGTTTGTACAGTAAAAAAAAAATCATTACATGTATGGAGAGTCTACGTAAAGATAAACCTGTATAAAAACAGGATCAGTGAAGGTCAAAGGTATTAGCTTAATGAAGTGCCTGGAAAGAACTGAGTAGGTCTGGTGCAGATACTATAGATGGCTCATGTTTGTGTGGAGTATTTGAGCCTCTCGCAGGGCACACAGGGAATGCCTGTTAAATTGCAGTATTAAATGTGGCCTTCTGCAGCTTCCTGCTTATTAGTCTGGTCTCTGCTGACTCTTAAACCCACAGGTGGCATGAGGTGGATGGCTATTACGAGAACCTAAGTGGCTATGCACCGTCAGTGCAACTTTTTTTTATTGACCTCCTCTCTCTGAGTACAGACAACAGCTCTGTTCTAAAACCTAGTTAGCAGCCTACCTAGACAGTATTCTTAGGCATCATGGGTTGTTACAAACGTAGGCAGCAATATCATGCAGCCTTATAGCCTGTTAACTGTCAGTTTCCTGGTAGTGGGACACTTAGCATGCTTTTTTAATTGCCTTTTTATTTTAGTAATCATAAATTAGGCAACATTGGACATTGTGTTACCATGAAAACTGTTCTTTAAAACCTTTTAGTGGGCTAATTTTTTGTGATAACTTCAAATTTGGAACACAACTTGGTAAGACACATGGCTTTGGAGTGTCCTCTTTTATTCCAAAGCATTCATCAAATACAGTCATTTTAAGTTCAGATGTATGCACAAAAAGGGGGTGACAGTTACAGATTCTAAGGCAGAATTGGATATATCCTTCAGATAGAAGATTATCCCAAAATGCATAGTGATGAGTTCAGTGCAGAGATTGATTCAAGTCAGGAGAAGTGATGACTATAGAGATACTTTCGATTAGATGTGCAATATGTGGATGAGCATCACATAGTTTAGCTGTTAAGACTCACAATTGATTTCAATGGAGTTTGTCTCATTCGCTGTGTTTCAAATCATTCATTTCTGAGGTTCCATTTACTGTAGATCAGAATGTTTTCTTAGAAGGCAGCTGCCTATGTAGGCAGCGGATAGCAAGGCAATTCACTAGGTTGTGGAACAGAGCTAACATAAAACTTTGGAGATCTATCAGTTTATAACACTATTAAGACAAATCAAATTAACTCATTTGATCCCAATCCATTGTGAGAGCCAATCATTTGGGAATGTTGGTTCCCAGCGAAAAATTGTTCAATGTAGTATGCCTAAATCAAGGTTTTAACAGTTCAATTTTTTTATTTGCTCTTTGCAGATTCTGCTGTGAGAATCAATATGTATCGTCATTGCTAATACTGCTTTACACTGATTTTATGTGAGGAAATACTGAATGAATGTTCCGGGTTCAATACAAGTTAAGCTCTATCAACAGCATCTGGCAAGACATTTCACCGAGATAAACTTTACACCCTGTTTTCGTCATGAAACTTAAACATTGTTACATGTGGATTCCAGACAGTTTAAATTAAAAAAAAAAATGTGTAGAACAAATATTCTCTCAGAAACTCATCCGTTTAAATTATATTAAGCCTTAAAGTTCTGCATAATTAAGGGCGTGGCCACTTGAGTGACAGGTGGATTGCCACTACGGTTGAGCTAGGTGGGCGTGGTTTCAGCACCTCAGCTCCACCCTCGTCCCGCCTCTTTGCCCATTTTCAGTTATCCGGGAGTGACGCGCTGCCAAGATGGCGACGGCCCACTTTAGGCTTCAAAAATGCTCTTCAGAAACCTACGGGTGACATCACAGACACTACTTCCATATATTTTTTTTACAGTCTATTCAAACAACCCATTGAATTTAACATAAAATTTTGAAGTACCAAGACTGAAAGAGTATTTTCTTGTAAAATGTGCTCCAATAATCTGTTGTATTTACAACTTCGAAAAATCACTTTTAGAGTGCACAAAAAATTTAGACACTATTATAGCTCAAATAACACACATATTGGTATAGAAAAGTTAATATGCGCTTTAAAAAAATAACTGCAAATATCAGCTTTTTAAACCTTTCTGGAATGTTTTTTCCCTTAAACACAAAGTTTACTTTGGAAGGCTTTGCGTTTGCATCAAAATGGTATATACAGCATTTGATTAGCACAGGCGGTCAACACAGAAATTTTCATGCTTGTCCAGTGTCTGTGCTATTTCTCTCCAGAAGTTATGACTGATAAAAAATGTCTTTGTACTCTTAAACTAGTTGCTGGTATTTCTTAACACCCTCACACAATGCAGGCGTCTCCCAATAGTTTTTTCTTTTTTTTTTTTTGGTGTTCCAAACTAAGTGTGGACAAACTAATTTGTACACTCAGCTCGCACATGCAATTTTTTTGCATGTGCGAGGCCAAACTATACTTCACTTTAAGTGTAGCCTTTCAGAGTAGACATGTATGCGTATACAGTCGGTGGCGCATGCGCGTTATGACAACTTGCACTACCACTGCACTACTTGCACTGTCTGTGCAATCTGTCTTCATAAGTTATAACCCATATACACATCTTTATAATCTTTTAGGCTAGAGTTGTACAAATGCGGGTCAATCATTAGCTGTGTTTCCATCCAAAGTTGCGATTTTAACTTCTGTGCAAAATTGGAATATTGCATAAAACATCTGCGAATAAAGCACCGCTTCCATCCAGCGAGTCAAAGAGAACAAAATTGTAACTTCCTGATAAACTGGCACCAAACGTTCCTGCAGTAGGAGAAACTACGCTGGGTCTTTTTCGTATATGATAAATGAGTTGCACCTCAGAACACGCATATGAAACGCAATAAACATGATCATGTAAGCTTGCTTTCGGAGGCGGATGTCTGTTGTTTGGGAACGCAGTCGTGTAGGACAGTTCTGAGAGGTAATAATACCGAACCACTTTGACGACAGACTTTGACTCGATCCGAGATCGGTCCACTGGTTAGTCCAGCTATGCCATCCCATCATGTGAATTCACATGACTTTATTGATGCGCATAAAAAATTATCCGACTTAATTGATAGCATACGTTTTTTTTATGCACACTTTTAGAATCTTGGCGTTTCTAAGGCCACATCCACACGAAGCCAGAGCTTTCCCTATCCGATCTTTTTTTTCCCTCATCTCAAGAAATATCTGCATACACACAAAACCACTGAAACCGACCCAAAACGATGTAGTATACATGCCAGACCAGTATGTGGCGCTGTAATTCTGCCACAGAAATACACTAAAAACAGAGAAGAGGAGTTGTGGCTAGAAGGCAAGCCTGCCGCACTCCTGTTAAAAACTGAAGCTGACGCATCTCGGTCGCCCCCAGGTGGCTGGTCCCAGTACGGCTCATAACCCCCGCCCCTCCATGTATTCTAATGTATGCGAGACAAACTAAACAATCAAATTACACTTCAAAAAATTTTTTCCCAAAGATGGCTTCTGTTATTTTAGGCAGTTTTTTAAATAAGTTTGGTTTTAGTTAGTTATTTGATGCTTTGAAACGGGGGTGTGACGTCATGATTGACAGCTCAGATTGACAGCTTCTCTGAGTGAAGTATTCACTGAGGCACTAACAAACTTTTTTTGTGATTTTCGGGAGGAGATTGGAGCTTTAGTTTTAACTTCTACATTTCCATAACTGTTTATTTCACACCAACATAATGAATTGTTCTGCATCTGCGAGAGTGTGGGCAGGCTTTTGATATCGTGGCTCTACTTCCTGCTCTCTACTGCGCAGACTCCGGTCCCGAGGTTACTACTGCGCAGATTCGGTCCCAAGATGTCAGCGCCATATTCGGACGTTGGCGGCTTCACTTTTCTTCAGTGGAAGGCAGTGAAGACGTGTCGTCCATATATTTTTTTACGGTCTATGATCGAAGGGGTACAGCAACGGTCGGAAGTGAAGCAAAATCTCACAATAAAATAACAACAAATAAATTTGCTACTTACCAGATTGTGTTTTATTAATGCCTACATCTACCCCAACCCTAAACCTACCCTTACAATAATGCAAATACAGTAATTAAATTACGCAATATTGATGTGCACATGCCCAGTGGCCGTAGCTGTATCCCTTTTACCGTGCGGGACGTGGTGTGATGACATCACCATTTCACAAAATATACGGATTGGCTGTACACACGAAAACGCAAGGGTGTCGGTTTCAGATTTATCCACTCTGGGACCCGGTTTCAAAAAATACCGGTTTCAGGCTCCCAAAACGCTAGATCTGTCTGGATGAAACGCTGACACGATACAAAATTTTTACGTATACAGCTAAACGCGTCTCCGTGTGGATGGGGCCTAAGTAAAGCAGATTTTCTATCTTGGTGTTTTTTTTTTTTATGCGATATCCCAAAATTTGCATAAAAATAGGTGGATATAAACATGGCTATTGGTGT
Organism: Coreius guichenoti; assembly: GCA_039654105.1. Taxonomy (NCBI): domain Eukaryota; kingdom Metazoa; phylum Chordata; class Actinopteri; order Cypriniformes; family Gobionidae; genus Coreius; species Coreius guichenoti. The sequence continues at coordinate 3,932,665 of CM077168.1, forward strand.
CCAAAATCGCCCCCTTTACACTTAAATAGGGCACTATTTGAGGGAACAGCCATTTGTAGTGGTGTCTGAAACCATAGTGGACGCTATCGAGTGCACTCATTCAATCCCACAATGCACTACAATAACGAGTGTACAACTGATGTATGCTCAACGGCTAGAAAATACCCATAATGTACTGTGAGGGTCGTGCTGAATGAATTCCTGCACCCGCAGATGAATCCTCCATCTATCCATTTTCCAAAACGCTGGTCCAACCTGAGTATAGCGTAATATCGTACAGGTCTAAATTGCTTTTTAATTGATTATTAATTAAGGTTTATATTCATGCTACTTTCCATGACAGAGTTGAAGATGAATCTTTTCATTAATACTGGAGCTGCCAGTTTGCTAAGTTTCAAAAGCTTATCAAACAGCAAGCACAAACTATGCAAAAGCGACAGCTTCTCACTCAGCACCGAATTCACTCACTCGTTTTCATTCAGTGGACTATATTAGTGTAGGGAATAGTGAATGAGGGTATAGGGGGGCTATTTTTTCTTCGACTACCTTATGAATCAATGGTCCGGACTCCTGGGCCACTGTTGCCACCTTGTGGATTATTGCAAAAAAATTAAGTGGGCGTGTGAGATCTGTGTGTACAGAATATGTGCGGTTAGAAAAATCGCGCTGCATACATACAGTGTGTGCGTACTGTGCTGATGATGAAATTCGCGTCACACGTATGCGGACCGTAGCGTATGCATAAAAAGTATACTTTGGGCTTAAAAATCTGGCTGCACGCATATAGTAGATGACTATATAGATGAAATTTGTCACACTCTAGTGCACTAGTGCAGAAACCAAAATGTACATGCATTACTGTAAACGTGATGTTTTGTTTTTGTTCATTTTTTTTTTTTCACAAACTGAAGGACACGTTGAAATTAGTTTCTGTGATTTAATCCACGGCATGCCACAGATAAATTTAATTCCTTCATTAGATTTGTATTAACTTTCCAAATGTTTTTAGCTGAACTAACTATCACAGATCACCTGATCACCTGAAAATCTTCCAGCTTCTATTAAAATGATTCCTCCATGAATTTGTGCAGATTTCTAATTCCTCTGCTGTCCACACAGGGCCGGTAAAGACTACTCCTCGGACTGGTCTGATGACGAGAGCCCCAAAAAATACATTGCAGCCAACGGGGTGGACGAGGAGGAGAAGGTAGTCGGGGTTCGCGTTAGAGCGCTGTATGATTACACAGGGCAGGAGGCTGATGAGCTGAGCTTTAAAGCAGGTATTAATCCCTACTAATGCTTATTAATGCCACATACATGAACATACAAACACATGGAACGGCTGGCTGTGGCTTGTGGATTCATCGATCGAACCCCTTTTCTGTGCTCTTTCAATGTCTTTCTGTGCATGGTAGTGCAGTTGTGGAAAGGACCAAATGAAATGGGGTTCATCAGTGTAAGCATGTGCGCATGTGCGTGATTAAATCGACACGTTACATGGGTTTATTTGAGACCGCTTCCTCGCATTTAGACAAAACCCATGAAACTGCTTTTGAACTAGTGAACTGACACAAAACACAAACATACTCATTTAATGTAGTTCAATAATGTTAAATGGATCCTTCTTGTAAAGTGTTACCATTACACTTAGGGTGTGTTCACACTTGGCAGGTTTGGTTCGATTAAAATGAACCAGGGCTAAATGTATAATGGTTCTTTTGGTCCGGACCAAAAGAACCAAGAGAACCAAGTGTGAACACACCCTAAAAGATGGTAACAAAACAAGGGAAATGTTTGTTTCCATTGGGAAAAGGGACCTAATTCACAAAAATGTTAACTCTACCTTGTTTTTAACATTTCCCAGTTTTTCTCTTCAAAGTTCACATCAGATGCTGATCTATGGACTTCCTAATAAATCAATAGTCTGATCAGCTGATCCCTGCATGTCGTGAATAATTCACAGGCTTCCCAAAAGTCACTAAATGGCATCAGTTGGGTCAGTGATAGAGCCGTGTTCTCCGCTCTGATTGGCTGAAGGCCATTTAGCTCCAGCTTAATCTGAGTTCAGGAGACAGGACTGACTCTAATGCAAAATTTCTTTGGTCTGCTGGCTAGATTAGTGGTAGTCTGCGCTGCAGGAAACTGTGAAGTAGACACATTTGTAATGCAAAATGAGGGTAAATCAAATCTTCACAGGATGAGAATAATGAAACCATCTCATTTGGTTTCATTTGCTTGAAGAGTAGGATCTATCTGGAAATTTTCCGTATGCATGTGTTAAATATCATATGCAGCTTAATGGACTCATTCTGGTAATTTATTAGCCCTGTTACCCTAGAAACTGACAAAATGCATTATGCCAGACAGCATCTCTAACACTACATGCAATAACAGACATGCCAAGAGTGACACCTGGTGGTCATTTACTGATGTTTTTTGTTTGTTTTTTCACTCAAGTAAAGCAGATTTAAAGGTGATGTAAGGTTTTTGTTAAAATACATTCTCTTAACCCAGTTTATTGTTCATTGACTACTATTAGTATGCCATTCATGAGTTTATCTCCCCCAAAAGTGTAACCATCTAAATATTGAGAGTGGTCTACTCAGATCTGTCAATCACTTTCCAGCTCAACCTATAGCGTGAGTTTGGGGTGTGGCTACTGTAGCAGGGGGAGAGTTTGGGCCGTGGCTACTGTAGCAGGCTGAGAGTTTGGCCCGTGGCTACTGTAGCAGGCTGAGAGTTTGGGCCGTGGCTACTGTAGCAGCTGAGAGTTTGGGCCGTGGCTACTGTACCAGGCTGAGAGTTTGGGGCGTGGCTACTCTAGCAGGCGGAGAGTTTGGGGCGTGGCTGCTGTAGCAGCTGAGAGTTTGGGCCGTGGCTACTGTACCAGGCTGAGAGTTTGGGGGCGTGGCTACTCTAGCAGGCGGAGAGTTTGGGGCGTGGCTGCTGTACCAGGCTGAGAGTTTGGGGCGTGGCTACTCTAGCAGGCGGAGAGTTTGGGGCGTGGCTGCTGTAGCAGGCTGAGAGTTTGGGGGCGTGGCTACTGTACCAGGCTGAGAGTTTGGGGCGTGGCTACTCTAGCAGGCTGAGAGTTTGGGGCGTGGCTACTGTAGCAGGCTGAGAGTTTGGGGCGTGGCTACTGTAGCAGGCTGAGAGTTTGGGGCGTGGCGACTGTAGCAGGTGGAGAGTTTGGGGCGTGGCTACTGTAGCAGGCGGAGAGTTTGGGGCGTGGCTACTGTAGCAGGCTGAGAGTTTGGGGGCGTGGCTACTGTAGCAGGTGGAGAGTTTGGGGCGTGGCTACTGTAGCAGGTGGAGAGTTTGGGGCGTGGCTACTGTAGCAGGCTAAGAGTTTGGGGCTTGGCTACTGTAGCATTTAATTTGCATTTAGACCTTCAAAGTTTAAACAGGTCATGACACGCTACAATGGATGCTTCAGTGTCATCATGCACCCATTCAGAAAGGCAAATGTTCCAGTTTATAATGTTTACTTTGTGTCCAGTGTAGGCAGACTCAAACAGTTGTGGCTCGTCATGTCAAAAATGCGCCGGTACTCAGTATTTTTGTTTGTTGCACTGACCGATATGACAGTAATCTTAGACTTTACTGAGACCTAGTGGTGTGAATGTAGCAAAAGAAGCTTTCAGTTACCAATGCCGTTGTAGAAATGCTGTCTTCATCTAATGAAGAGTATATAATTTTAAACCTTTTTCAGAAGTACCAACTTTTTTTATTGAAGGAAAAAACTATGGCATGGCTACTCCAGCAAACCTTCATAAAGGAAAAGTTTTTTAAGGCAGTTGAATGTTGAAGTTCCTTGAGTACACAATCAGGCACATTTACTAATATTTTAATAGAGACAAATTGAGCCTGAAACACGGTTTATGCTTGACATGTCCGCACAGGCACAAGGGTGTGCAAACCAAAAGTGACATCATTGCAGTGCTTGTGAAACTCTGTGTTGACTCTGCAAGGCTTCACTTCACACAGTCATGCACAGCCCAGTTTGGAGCCATTTGGTTGAAGGGGTAATTGTGGATTCACTGATATTACAATTCTGTCCAGTCCAGTACCAGTAAACCAATTATTCTCATGGCTGTAAACCCATAAATGTCTGATGTTAAAATGAATTCTACGTTTGTGTAAAGAAAAAAGATAAACAAAAATACAATACAAATACTGAAACGCATTATAACATAATGTGCATAACCGTTCAAAAGTTTGGGTTATTTCGATTAAAAAAATTTTTTTTTTAAAAAGTGTAAAAATACAGTAAAAACTGTACTATTGTGAAATATTATTACAATTTAAATAACTGTTTTCTACGGAGCCCCTAAGGGACATGATGAAGAAAAAAATATGAGGTGGGAGGAAAAATTATTTGGCAATGCTTTTGCATTCTCTCGCAAATGTTTGCGTTCCCCTTTTCAGCATCATTACTCCAGTCTTCAGTGTCACATGATCCTTCAGAAATCATATATCATTCTAACATTTCTTCTTATCAGTGTTGAAAAGAGTTTTTTCTACTTCATATTTTTGTGGAAACTGATACATTTTGTCAGGATTCTTCAAAAGATCAGCATTTATTTGAAATAGAAATCTGTAGAATTATAAATGTCTCCACTGTTAATTTTGATCAATTTAATGCATCCTTTCTGGATAAAAGTATTTATTTTCTTTGAACGGTAGTGTATAATATTAAATATCATATTGTACACTACCGTTCAAAGAAATTCAAAGAGATTTAATATTCAGCATATTTTAAAAAAAGAGTATTACATTTAACTTATTAAAGTATTAGAAATTTTTAAACGAGTGTCAGATGATGGCAAAAGTCTGTGTAAAAAAACTGAAAAAGAGCATACAATTAAATATCGACTGATTGCGATTAATTATAAAATCTGTAATATTGGCAGATATGGAAAAGTATAGATATAGTGGGAAAATTAAGTCAGCTGGTTATAATCACAAAATAAACCTCAGGGTAGTTATGACAAGGACAATAACTATAATGATAACGATATAGTTTTAAAAAAACCTTCTAAATGTAAAAGAAGAGCAGAGTCCACATCTCAACTATAACAATATAATCACTTTCAGAATGATTTTTTTCCAGCTGATGAATAAAACATTGACAGCCAATCAGAATCCATCCTGCATTAAAGAGCTCAAGCATTTAAAGTGGCAGCACGCACTTAGAAAAAAACACAACAATATCGTCCGCTGGTCTGGACGCTAATATAGTTATTGTTCTTGGTGTGAACGAGCCTTAAAGCGCGGTATTATCCGGGTTCCTACGCAGTTTGGAAAAGTATGGAATTTGAGTAATTTCCAGGTCTGGAAAAGTGTGGAAAAAAGAAGGCAGACTATGGAAAAATATTTGCATTTCCAGACTATTGCCCCTATTAGGTGTCTATAATAGAAAAGCTGTTTAGTGATTCTTTAGTGATTTGTTATATACAACTGAATGAATTCAAGGTGCACTTTTTCATTAAGCGTTTTGGGTTTCTTCTCACGATATTCTTATTACAGAGCCTCTAAAAGGACCTTTGCAAAAATAAAAAATATACAGACCTTTGTGTGCGCACAAGCTCATTTCACAGTGTGGTTTCTTGGCTGCCACAGAGTACGCGTTAAAGCAGACTTAAGGCCTTGAAATATGACGTACTGCCCTAACGAAAGCCAAATTTTGAACTTTTTTTTTTATAGAGCCTTGAACTTGGCAAATAGGACAATGCACACAGCCGTATTGAGCCATCAGCCCATTTCGTGTCATTGTTTCTCCACCGTCACAGAGGATGGGTTAAATTGCATCCATGCTCTTGTTTTCTTCATAGTAAGATGGCAGTGACGCACAAAGGAAATAGGTTATAGTATATGTAAGAATAAAAGTAAATATAAAAAATTGTTTAAAGTAAAAAATTGGTTAAAGTATATATAAAAATTGTAATGCATAAGCACGCATTTTTTTTTTTTTTTGACACAGTAGCTGTCTTTTTTTTTATAGACCCTTGAACTTGGCAAATAGGACAAATGCACACAGTCATGGTTTCTCCTCCACCACAGAGGATGCATTAAATTGAACATTAGGTCTTGATATTAGAGGTACTACCCTAACGAAAGCCAATTTTTCAGCAAAGAGATCCATGCTCTCGTTTTCGTCATAGTAAGATGGCAGTGACGCACAAAGGAAATGGGTTGTTAGCACGCATTGTTAGCGCATGTGAATAGTTTCTCTTGTGCATGCAAAAGTCTGTATATTTTTTTGTTATTTTACAGATGACTGTACTATATACCAGTTATAAAGCTGAATATAATGTTGTATGAACCATTTACGTTAAATATAGGCTGAAAATCTACAGAGAGGTTTGGAAATTTGAATTGGAAAATGTGTAGTAACCCTGTATTATGAAATGTGTCTGTGTCGTCCAGGTGACGAGTTAATGAAGCTGGGTGAGGAGGACGAGCAGGGCTGGTGTAAAGGGCAGCTGGCCAGCGGAGAGACGGGCCTCTACCCTGCTAACTACGTCCAAGCCATCGCGTCCTGAGAGCCCGCACTGCCCCGGGCGAGACCCACACCCTATTTGTGGAACCCGCGAGGTCGCTTCACACCGAACCACGGAAATTGCCACGCAACCCGATGATGGATCGAATGCCACGATACGCAAGAAGATTAGAGAGGAGCGCACAGTTCAGTGTTTTATTTTTGATTTTTTGCTGACACACTAGAGGACTTTAAGAATAGTTAGTCCCCCTTTTGTCCTCGGGCTTAATGAAAGATCAGTGCCTTTATTGTACAATGCCAGACATTCACAGCACTGCTATTAATGCAGCACCGTTTGAATGGATACGTGTGAATCTCCACTGTCGGGTGTGTTTTGGAAGATCAACGACCTTTCATCATCGCAGTCCTCTTATTATTTTAGTATTTCACATTTCAGATACGCATCAGAATCATTTCAAGTATTTGATCAGATCTACGCCGACTTTTTTTTGTTCAGGTTTTGCGAATCTTTCATGAGAAGCGTGTTAGTGTGTTGATATATTTTGTATAATATGTTAGATTGTTATAGTTAAACTGAATATTTCTTTGCCTGTAGTTCAGAAGTGAAGGATTCTTCATTGCATATTTACGTTTTCACAAAGATATATGGATTTATAATATACAAAGTATCACTGGGCAGATGCTCTTTGGAATCTTGATTCTCGAGATTCTAAAATCTAGTCAAGTGGGATCATTTTACTTTTTTAAATTCATCTTTTTGTTTTTATTTGGAGCGCGAGAATGTTTCTGTTGTGAAATGATATAAAGTATAAGAGAGGGCAAAACCTCCGGGCTTTTTGTGGTCTTGTGTGTGTGTGTGTGTGTGTGTGTGTGAGCGGTCATTTCCACACACTCTGCCTCCAATGTGAACATGGTTTTACATCAAACTACTGTAACAGCCAATACTAATCAATGTAAAAATACCAAATAAACGTGAGATTCTTATCTTCGTATAGTGGCTATGATGCTTCTTAAACATTAAGTGAAGTTTTACATTATCGTTTAAAATTAACTTAGTTAATACTTCACCCAATAATGAAAATTCCCTGATTGTTTACTCACCCCAAGGCCATTCAAGATGGATTTAACTTTGGAATGTTTTCCTCCAAAACCTTAATTTCTCTTCAGCTGAGGAAACCGAGTTTTTCTCCATCCAATGCAAGTGAATGGTGCTCAACTTGGTGTCCAAAATCCATATTTAGGCAGTTTCAAAAGGCTCCAGGTGACAAATAAGGGTCTTCTCAAGCGAAACAATCAGTCATTTTCAGGAGAAAAAAATCATGAACTCAATCGTCTCGTGAATGTGATTTGCAGAGCTGAGCATTTGTAGTATATATTTTGTTTTACTTTTTTTCCTGAAAATGACTGTTTGGCTTAAGAAGACCCTTATTCGTCGGCTGAGGTTGTGTGGAGCCCTTTGAAGCGGCCTAAATATGGATTTTGGACTGTCAAAAATGGACTATGCACCATTCACTTGCATTTAGATGGAGAAAAATTCTGGAATGTTTTCCTTCAAAATCTAATTTCTCTTGGCTGAGGAAACAAAGTCATATACATCTTGGATGTTATGTTTTTATTACCTTAGAATGAGCCATTTCTATCTACATACACCGCGGGTCTCCTTACAGTGAAGTCACCATTTTGCGCCACCATGTTTCTACAGTGGCCCTAAACGGACAAACTGCTCTACAGAGCGCTAGTCACTCTCTGCTGTCTCAGACGACGACATCTTTGTCCTGTGTCGGCCACCGTAGCTTCTCTATGTGCTTTGAAAGGGAGGGGTGAGCGGTTGCAATTCACAACGTCACCGCTAGATGGCACTAAAATTTACACACTGCACCTTTAAAGAGTTGTTTCTAGGAGTTTTGTTGTTAGTTGTAGACCAGGACAATTTACAACAAATTTGTCGTTTTCTTTTACATACTGGAGGAGCATTGTTGTTTTAGTTTGCCTCGGTTACGTTTTTTCCCTTATAATATTTAAATGAGTTTTCAGGTTAAAATATTTTCCCTGTTATTTTGCAAGTATTAGCAGACTTCATGTTAATTGAGTCTACTCCACTTCATGAAATATTTGTACTGGAAAAGTGAATTGCAAAAAAACAAACTGGTTCATCTTAAAGTGTGGATGGTGATACAGAAGAAGCACTTTAATACACACTTAAAGTATCCCAAATCTTTATATAGGCATAGACATTTAACCTAAAATATATAAAAATAGACTGTTTATTATAGTCAAAGAATAACATGTATTATTAAATGTACGGTAATTCTGGAAATGATTAGAGCAGTGGTTCTCAAACCTGTCCTGGAGTACCACCAGCCCTGCACATTTTGTGCGTCTCCCTCGTCTATCACACCTGATTCAACTCATGAGCTCATTAGTAGAGACTGCAAGACCTGAAATGGGTGTGTCGGATATAGGGAGACATGCAAAATATGCAGGGCTGGTGGTACTCCAGGGCAGGTTTGAGAACCACTGGATTAGAGAATTATTAGAGATTAACATTACTGTGCACATTCAGAAAGGCAGTCTGTTCACACAGATGTGGGTCATAATGTCAGTTGTAATGTTGCATTTCACTCTTAAGTACTGTTATATGAACATAGTGTTGAGCCAATTAAACTCTATGTAAATGTATAATGCCAAGTGTTTTAAAATCTGTTCAGATTCAAAAGTTGTGTAGTGTGTTCCATTGGTACCAATGGTCTGTACAATCTACTCAGACTTGCAATGCTTTTGGAAAAAATGCAGCAACTCAGCCTATACAACCAGAAGAGAGATGACTCAAAATAATACTGTAATCTCCAGACATCTCTCTGGAGGCGCGGTAAAGACACGTCAGGTGACTTCTTGCTGGAACATGTTGAACATGCCTGTGAGAGTGACTTCTGCTTTACAGCCATTTTGTACTTAAAAGGTTAGTTCACCCAAAAATGAAATTTCTGTCATTAATTCCTCGCCCTCATGTCGTTCCAAACCCGTGAGACCGTCGTTCATCATCTGAACACAAATGAAGATATTTCTGATGAAATCTGAGAGCTCTGACCCCTCCCCCCTCAGAGACTGACACAAGAAGAAATTGTTGAATAAAGTCAATATTTTGTTTTTGTTCATAAAATTAAGGTTAAACCACTGAAGTCGCATGGACTATATTAACAATGTTTTACTACCTTTCTGGCCCTTGAAAGTGGTCGTTGTGTTGCTGTCTATGGAGGGGTCAGAGCGCTCTCGGACTTCATCAGAAATATCTTCATATGTGAAAATGAACAAAGGTCTTATGGGTTTGGAACGACATGAGGGTGAGGAATTAATGACAGAATATTAATTTTTTGGGTGAACTAACCCTTTAATCTGAGAATTTCTTCAGATGGAACAACATGGTTATATAATAGATCAAGCATTTCTATACTGTGTATAGAATAAATATACTAAGTATATCCTATTATAGTATTCTATACTAATTTATATAATAAATATGTTACACTCTTAAGGCAAGACACCCCAGGTGGATAGAGTAAAACTTAAAATAACCAACAGATATCCCCATACTTCCCCATTTGACTGATTACATTAAGAATTCCAAACTTTTTTTGTATTACAAGTTTTCTGAAATGTTGTTTAAATATGCAAATGAGTTATCTAATTAAATATGCACTAATTTGCATATATTTCTAGAACAAAAATCTGAAGTCAGGTTCAAAATTATTGTTCCTTTTTTTGACATATTAGAATAAAAGCTTTTTACAGAGGGGAGATTGGATATCTTTTCTTATCACTCCATAATTAAAAAAAAAAAATACTGTCAACAGCCAGAAAAAAGTTAATTTTCACTGTTTTTGTAGGAATACAATTGATAAAATCAGGCATATATATATATATATATATGAACAAACCCCTCTGTAAAAACCTTCAGAATATAGATAGAAATAAAACGAAAGTTTGGTGTATGAATTGGCACTGAAGTTAGAGATTTCTGGCTCAGTGCAGGAGAGAAAAACGGCCTTTAAAGAGATGTATTGTAATTGAAATCTACAGACGCAAACCGATAACGTGCTATAAAAGATACACTTAAAACTATAATTTTGGATGTTTCCTTTCCACTAATCAAAAAAACACTTTATGAAAAGCCAAATCTCAAAATTGACAGATGCATAAAAAAAACTGTTTTTGCCTGTAGTGTCTCGCCTTAAATATAAGGTTCCAAGAACGATTTGAAAGAATCTTTCAGAGAACATTAAAACCTTTTTCCACTATAAAGAACCTTTTGTGGAATGGAAAGCTTCCATGGATGTTAAAGGTTTTTCATGGAACCATTTTTAAGAGTGCATGGCTCAAAATGTGCTCTATTGAACAGATGAAAGGTCTATAAAACGATCACCGGATCTATATGAGGTACATCACACATCATATCGGTCCCTTTATTCGTTTGTGTCACACAACTGGATTCTTTTCACAAAATCAGTAAATACAAGAACAGTAATGAGTATGTTCTGTAAAAACTGCACAATCCTCATGCTTCCCAAGGGGACTTACTCAATAGATTTCATTTTCTGCAACATAATCATATTTTAACATATATTATCTAATCGCCACCTAAAATTAATTCAAGAAGATCTGCAAACAGACAATTTAATTTCAGTTCATCAGAAATTCACATTATTAAATCCCAAAGCTCTTCTTTTGTAATACACCAGCTTCCAAACGCAGAAGGTGTGATGATTTAAGGCGAGTTTTGTTTTTCTCGGAGATTTTTCTCCACGAGGTCAGCGGTGAGGTTCTGTTTGCAGTCCCGCAGAGCCTTGACGAGCTCCTCCACCCGGGCGTTCTCTCTCCTGATCTTCATCCACTGTCTGATGAGCTCTCTCACCTGCTCCTCCAGGTCACGGCTGTGTTTCTCCTGAATGCCCTCCAGATGAGTCTGTTGAAGGCCGAGTTTTCTTCCAACTTGAAGCCACTTTTTACCTAGCTGGTCAACAATTACTTCAGTGGCAATGTTTATTTTCTCTAAAAAGAGACACAGAAACCATCTCAACACAGTCATTATTGTAATGTATTGCATTGCATTATATGTTCTGAGAGATTCATAAAAGCCTGATGGATCATATTTGATACATTATTTTTAAAAAAAAAAATTGCATTGATAATCAAGTATGTTGCTTCAGTCCAGTAAATGTTCATCTTTAAATATTAATTAGAGTGTAAATTGATGTAAGCTGGTCGAATATGGGCATCAAGACCTGTGGTGTAAATGCGGCCTAATAAAAATCATTAATTTCACAGCAAAATAACGTGAGCCGCGAACTGAAGGGTGGCATTTTTAGAATCATACTAAAAGGTATGATTTACTTATGAAAAATGTATAAATCATCAATGAGTTGACAGAAGGCATGTGGTAGTTTGTGTGCAACAGGTTTTTCAGCAAACTTTTGATCCTGTTGATAATTTAGAAGCCTTGGAAATTCATGTATTAAATATATTACAGTAGCCTTTAAAGGGTTAATGACTGTAAATTGTATTTGGGTCATTCCATGTCAAATCAACCAAATTTCGGAAACTTTGGGTCATTCCCAATTTCCCCCAAAAAATTGTTTTGATCATTTGTCTGGTGAAAGACATACATAAATGAAGATGAAAGACAAAATATTAACTGTAATGAATGTATATTTACTGAGTAATCCACTGTTTTGTAAAGGGGGGTTAAAATACAATTTTCACCTGAGAAGCCAAATTACAGGGCGGTAAAAATGACTTTAGAAAGATGGCAGCATCATTATTTTATTTTCACACAGAGATTGGTAGGTCTATTAGTAAAATCTGTTGACTTTAGCAATCTTTGTTGCATTATATGCCAACGGTGACAGTTCAAAAATGGGAAAAAGCAGTTCTTGTGTTTTTTGCCTCAAGTTTGCATGCCTGTAACTCAAGATTTATTAGAGATATCTTAATATCCTTTTAGATGTTGGTTTTTAATAAACATTTCTTTAGGCATCTTCATTTTAAAGGCTCTATGCTGTTCAATCCCAGAGATATGGAGATTTTAATGCGGCTCCAAGAGTAAATTGGTCAATTGTACACATTTTCAGTGGTCGAAAACCAAATGTGGGTAACTTTGCATACAGCTGATGCTTTTTTTCTTTTAAAGAGGAATATCTGAACAAATAATAATGTTGAAACTAGAAATGTGTCTCATTTTTTCTATCTGTGTGAGTGCCATAAATACTCTTTTTCTAAAATTGTCATGTCTGTCACTCTAAAAGTATTCAAGATACTTAATATCCTTCTAGATTCTCATTCTTAAAGGGACTTTTCTTCTGAAATATTCATTTTCATTTTGACCCCCCCCTCTACAAAACAGTGGATTACTCAGAAAATATACATCTATGACGTTTAATATTTTGGCTTTCATCACTATTTATGTCTTTTTACAGAAAAAAATGACCAAAATCAAAAATTTGAGCTGGGGAAGTTTACGAAATTTGGTTGATTTGACACGAAATGACCCAATATGCATGAGCCAAGAAATTGCTTTCAACTAGAGATGCACAATATTACTGGCACGACACTGGAATTGGCCGATAAAGGCTTAAAATGTAATAATCGGCATCAGCCTAATATGAAACAACTATGCCGATATGCCTTGCCGATAAGATAACGCATTATATAACGTGTGATAAATAACACTAAGTTACTTCTGTATCTGAATAAAGCAGTAATTGATGTTATAAAATCACAAGTCTGATTTAATTTAATGCTCAGAAGCTATGGCTTAACATGATAAATAATCACAAACATGACACTTGCAAATGAAATAATTTTATACAGTTTAGTCATCTGTAATAAACCATACGCAATATACAAAAATAGACAAAAGGCTATATGTACATATATGTTATATACAAATGCAAATTAATGTGAATAAGAGGTATAGTATGCTAAATAAATATGAGTATAAATAGTGTTGTGTATTGTAACAGTAATATCTGCAAACAAGTCAACTTTTTACGAAATTTCACCGTTTTGTATTGAAAATAGGCCTCTGCGATCATGATTCATGTAATTCATAACTGAATGTGACAAGACAATAAACGTTTTGCGTTTTTGAATTCACGAATAAGAGTGAATGTGTGCACATTTTTAACTAAAATATTATTTGCAAATAGCATAAATTGAAACAATTACACCTAGAATTTTGTACCGCTCTTATTTATTTATTCTCTTAAATCCCTTTCAATCCCTTAATTAATTTGTTATTTAACAATAAATAAGTGCAAAAACTCCCCCAAAAACAGCCTTTGTAATACCTATTATATTTTAGTTATACTTATTTTTAAGTACTATCCAATAACTTGCATTTTTTCACTGATAACTATTAAGGATGCACCTATATGAACATGGCTGATACGATAACCGATAATTCTTTATATTTGAAAGCCGATAACCGATATATTGGCCAATAAATCTAAATCCAGATTTTTATATAATTTTTGAGAGCCTGATTACAAAAACAAAAATCTCACAATTAAAAGCCATTACCCAAGCACACAATTATAATGTTCTCATTATTATTTTATGTAGTGTATATGACAGACTTGCGCTGCACATGTTGCACTTAATTTCAAAAAGGAAAATAGGGTTATTTCAATCATATTTCAAGCGATTCAAAGCCATCTTGGCGAACAGTGCGCATCTGAAGTGTCTCAGCTGAGGGAAATAATACATAATTTATTGGCTTTAATATATTGGCCAAATTTTCTTATCAGGCCGATAACGATAACATTAAAAATTAACATATATTGTGCATCCCTACTAACTATTAGCCTATATTAGATAGCCTAGTACAAATTATTCCAATAGTGACAGATTTTGAATGTTCCATTCTTCTATTTCATTATGATGCGCAAAAATGTGAAACTACGCCCATGAAGTATTAGTTCGTTAAAGGAATGAATGTTAAACCGGCTTGCCATACTGAGTTTGCGTTTCACGTACTAGTGAAAAGACGGAAGCCGCCTGAGTAAACAGTGGAACAAAACGATAGAATATCTAGAAATATCATTGAAATTACACTTCAGTCTGCCCTTAAGATATCGTTTCACTTTAAATCGGCGGCATTTAAAGAGTTAAACAAAAAATATGCGGCTGTCTAACTGCCTTATCACTCTTTACTGTCAGTGAACAGCCACAAGTGTTATGAATCGCAGGAGTTCAGTAGAAATATACAAACCTCGCTCTTTGGCATCCAGTCCATCATCGGTTCTGGTCGCGTATCGCTCATAATCCTCTATTATTTCGAGAAGAACTGTCTGACCGATGTCATTCAGAAGTTTTCGCAAAAGGTCAGTGTTATCAGGCCCAATTTCAGCTCTTTCGATCAAGCACTCGAACAGTTCGATCCCCGTATTGATTTTCTCAAGTCTTTTCTTGCCGATGTCAGTGCACACAAATTTTAAACTCTTCACATTCTCATCGGTAAGTTTATCGGATATCGATAGTAACATCGCTCGAAACCCGCGCGTGTCCATGATTGGTGTGTGAACGTGAATGCAAACGCAAACGCGACGCCCGCACGCTTTCACTTTCAAAACTCGCTCTCGCGTTTAGCGATCCATCGTGAGAATCCCTAAAATCCTCCCAATTCCACTGCTTTAGCGGGTCAGCTGGAAAACAAAAAATGACACCAGCCAAACTAAAGTAACTTGTTGCTTCACACAGAGAGTCGTTCTTTTGAACCAATCTTTTTTGGTGTGTAAAAATGAATCGTTTGAACGCATTCGGTACTAACGGTGTCCGACTCGTGAACGAATCGTTCTTTTGAGTCGGATTTTTGTAGTTTATCTATCGAATCCGTGCTAATTTAAACAAGCTAGAAACTGTAATAATTCTGACTGAATTCAGAACTGACCAGAACATTCGTAATTATCCAAGAACCAAACTATTTGAGCTGTTGAACACGTTCATTTGGACTGAACCGAGAGAAAAAAATGCTCTAATATATCCGAATAGCAAAGCACTGGATGATTGTAATTGCATGACCAACACACAAACAAAACAGAATTGTTTTTTTAATAGGCCTAAGGCTGAGTACCATTATATTAAAACGTGCAAAACGTTTATTTCAAGCTAAGAGATGTAAATGAACCATGAGGGACTTGTTGGAAGCCATTTGAGTGTTGATTCAACTGATGGCATATTTTTCTGATCCAAAAGAATCGATTCCCAAAATGAATCACACTTCGCAACACTGAAGGAGGGCACTGAATTTGAAGTTACCTACTAATGGCAAGCCGTTTTGACTTTTATTCATTCCCAGGATATGCATTCTTGATATTAAATTTTCAGTAGTTAAAATGTTAATTTTTGATATCAGGAAATACATTTCCACCAGGGCCGTAACCACAATAGGCATTGACATTGCCCCCCCAATAATAGGAAATGACCAAATTGTCCCCCCCAATATTTGATATTTCTTAATGCTGCTCGACATTACGCACCGCACTGTTTGTTGTTAGAATGGCAGACAGTTTAAAAATGTACATTTTTAGGCTGGTCTGCTTCAGTGGTCTAACAGCACTCATCAATGTCAAAATGATGGCCAGTCAGATCAAAGAAGGCGGGGCTTAATTTTTTTCTGAAGATGAGTGTGAATTCTAGCGTATGTTTTTAGTTTTTACAATAAAAGCGTGAGTTCGTGGTAAGATATAAGTAGCTAAACACTTCATATTTGACAACTGTTTTACGATGGATAGGTTTAAAAATGTAAAGTGTTGATTTTACATTTTACAGACCCACATTACCATACAGTGATGCAAACTACTCAACTTTTTTTAATGTAATTTCGTCATTTTGAACTGAAAATATTTAATCATTTAAATTGTCATTCATAACTGAATGTGACAAGACAACGTTTTTTTTTGACATATTAGATATACAAACAAGTGTGAATGTATGCATATTTTAAAAAAAATATATATTATTTGCAGCGTTTTAATGGATTAATTCACAACTAGGCTATAATTAGACCTTGTAATTCTTTTACCGTTCTTATTTCCTCTTTATCCCCTTAAATCATTTTGTTATTTAATTTCTCTAAATAAAAAGCCCCCACCCCCACCCCCTCAAAAAAACAAACAAACTTTGGTCCCCCCCAATGTTCAAGACATGGTTACGGCCTTGATTTCCACTAGTAAAAATGTTCAAGTTTGATATCAATGACGTCATCACTCGCAGAAAAACGAATTCTTTTTATATCAAGAATTAAATTTCAATTAGTAAAAACTATAATTCTTGATATCTGTAATTATGAATTGATTTCTTACTAGTTGAAATTCCAATTTCACAATTTTTGATAAATACATTTTTTTTTAAATTGAATTGATATCAAGATTCATATCCTGGGAATGAATAAAAGCCAAAACGGCTTGCCATAACCTACTTACTATTTTATTTCTCCTTCCTTCCTCATTTAACTCAAAGGAGAGCAGCAGACAACAAAAATAAAAAAATATATAGCTGCAAGCAGCAATTAACGGGGTTCAAGCATTTAAGACCTTCATGCCAACTATGCTGTTGGGGTCTAGGCTGAACCGAAATGTAGGGCTGACAGCCTGACACCATAAAATATCCATGATGGAGAATACACAAATGATAGAAATCTATATTACCATTGCACCATGATTCTTTGAAAAAGATAATGGTTTTAAGCATTTGTTTATCAGCCAAACCTGGATATTGATAAAGATTCGATTAAAAAGATGTACTATCCTGCGGGTCCCTCTTGTGGACAGCAGTAGTATTATAGGCTCCATCTTCAGTTGAAATGATCGATGGTTTAGAATTTACTGTGAGCCCTCTGGGCATCAGAAATCCATGAAACCTGGCATGTTTCTTCAAAATGAGTTGTTCTTCATATCTACACAGTTTTGTGAAGTTTCTACTTTGTGCATACAATATATAGACATGTTACTCACAATTGGCCATACCAGATATATATAAAAAATTGTATCTGCTAAACGGTTTCATCGATCAAAATTCTTTTGACAACGTTTTGCCATGAGGGTCCCTAAATGATGCATGTGAATTTTCGAGCAAATCGGACAAACGGCCTATGAGGAGTTCGAAAAAGTAGAGTTTTCAAATAATCTCAAATATTTAACAAATGATTTGATTAGCAGCAGTGGTTCTTGAGGCAAAATTGTTCAGAACGAGGAGATTTAACATATGATATGCATATTGTGTGTATGTGTGATACGCTGCGTGATGTATATGGTCTAAAACAGGACAGCGCCGCCCAGTGGCCGTTTTCTTTCAAACTTCACACAGACCGCTAGGGCCATGAGTCGAACAAGCCCACCGAGTTTTGTTCCAATCGACCTCCGTTAACTTGGTCTAAGAGGTTATCAAAGGCCGATGGCGGCCATGTTTTTCAAGGTACATGAATGTCGTCATAAGACGTCAAGGCAACTTGGACAAAGACACAGCATGACCATTTTCAAGTCAATCGGACTAACGGTTGCATAGTTATAGCTGTTTTAGGATTTTTTCGTATTAAAGCGCCACCAAGTGGTAAATCGCCGCATATTTTTTTGTGTGTGACCACAGAATGAGCTCGTACATGAGCATAACAAGTTTGGTGAAAATATCTCAATGCGTTGAAGAGTTATAGCCATTTTTGTGAAAGTGGCCCTGCCTACTTCGAACGTTTTGGCGTCCCATCGTGAGCGTGAATCACCGATCTTAATTCTTTTGACAACATTGTGCCATGAGGGTCCCTAGATGATGCATGTCAAGTTTCGAGTGAATCTGACAAACGGCCTATGAGGAGTGCAAAAAAGTAGATTTTCCGGAAAAATCAAAATGGCGGGAAAATTTGCATACCGGAAATGAAATCGGAGATATACGTTTGTCTTGAGTCAGGGATTCCAATGATATAATACACTTGAGTCTTGCTTCGCGTTGTTGTAGCGCCCCCTATTGGCCAATCGGGGGCATACCTTGTGAGGTTCTCCCCAAATTGAGACCTACCATCTGGCCAGGTTTGAAGTCTCTAAGCCTTACGGTTTGGTCTGCACGATCAGATTTACGGCGGAATAATAATAATAAAAATCCTAACAATTACAATAGGGTTTCAGCACTTCGTGCTTGAACCCCTAATTAAAATATGAATTTTACAAGTTTCTTTTTCAAGCAACAACATGTAACTGGCCTTCCGGTCAGCAAAAGAGTCAATAAATGTGTACGTACCAAATTAATATGACATATTTATTTTAGAAACAGTTCAAAAGCAAAAGTACAGTCATAACTTCCCATTAGCAGTTTGAGACACTGAAACTCCATGACGACACAAAAGACATTCTTTCACAGAGGAAAACAGTATGTGGATGATGTAACAGTCTAAAAATGGGTTTACATTATAAAAGGTAGAACCAAAGCCTTTTTGGGGATACATGAATATTAAAAAAAAATTATATATTTTTTGGTACATGAGGGAATACAATGAAGTTTTATGTCAAAACAAACAGAGAGTATGTCTTAAGACTGAATTTATATTTAATATTTATATTATATTCATTTCAATTAGAACCACTCTTATTTATCACTCTTTTAGACACACATAATTACTTTGAATGGAAGACACATGCAACATACTGTACCAATATATATCGTTGCCATTTCATCATAAAGACAAGGGAGAGAAAACATTCAGACAGGCAGACACAAAACTCTGTCCACATGACTCAATATTAATAAATGCAGCGCATTTCCGTGAATATTAAGGCCTCTTGAACGTCATGGGTTTCTACACAGCGAACCCTTTCTTAACAGCATTTTCAGACCTAAAAACCAAGCACTTGCATGCTGCCGAAAAAAAAATCTATCGACATCCTGTCAAAATCGCGTAGAATACTAAAAGACTAAATGAGGATTGTAGTAACTTTGATGCAACTGTAGTGTTTTATGTCTATATTTTATTGCTAAAGGCTAAACAGAAACATTCATTACTATGACAGAACAGAACTACTTCTTAGTGCCTAAAAAGGAAACGCATTGATATTGATAGCTGCTAAATTCACTCGGGCAGAAATATTCTGAATGAAATGTCTAATATTAAATCATTTAAAAAGCACTTTAAATGAGTTGGTTCAGAGTCCTATCCTATCAATATTGCAAACATAAACGTTACATTTTCATGTTAAAAGTCCTATAAAAGCATCGTATTTTCAAATAAAAATGCTGAAGCAGCAATGTGTCACAAAACTACATATAATATTCATCAGTCAACAGATAAAACGATACAAACCCTAGAGCCCTCTTTCCAAACAAACCTACCTGCAGACTGCATAAAACTGATAGAAAAGGATTAAACAGAGCGTTTCTTTAACAGACGGAAGGAAAATGGTATGCAAATGAGGTGGCAGTCACGTGACGACAGCAGTGGTCCTCGTTTCCGTTCTGTCTGAGCCGGTCGCAGAGCTGGACTGAGTTCTGATGGAGCGCAGCGCTGGGATCAGCTGGTCTACGCTTGAGAGCTGGGGCGCGAGCGCAGCGGCTGGGGGCTCGGGTCGCCGATGGTGTTCCTGTACTTCTTGCCCCGCTCCTCCTTCATGAACAACTCAACGATGAGGTTCCGTTCCTTGTGTATCTGAACGCTAATGTCCTTGGGAATGTCTGGGATTAGCCAATCCACAAAGTCGCTCATCAGCATTACCACATTCTGGACAGAGAGACGGGAGAGAATTAACACTCGTATTAGAGTCAATCTCACAAAAAAACATAGAAATAGGTCAAATTGTACCACAAAAATCACAAGAAAAAAGGTTAAAATTATCTAACGCATAACAAAAGTCCATTTTATAAGCATTAAGCTTTTTGCATTACAACATTATTTTCTATATGAAGTATAATTGAAAAAAAAATTATTCAATGGTAAAGTACACTTGTAAGGATATATAAAAGGCAGTATAGGTTTTAAGTGAAATAAAGCTGAAATATTAGAAACTTAAATGTAAATTAGATATGTTGCCTTAAGTTGAAGTACTAAAATTTAAATGGAAATATTTGGAAGAAACAAAAAAAAAAAAAAAAAAAAAAAAATCAAATAAAACATGACAAAAGCATTTAACAAAATTACGAAAACTCGAATTAAATTGAAAATATGTCAAATATCACTAAATAATACAATATTAGTATATAAATATCACAGAAGTATCTGAAATTAATTTATGCCCATTTTAATAATGGGCATAAATTATTAAAATGGACATGAATTAAAATTGTGTATCTCGACAGGATTGTTTTTTTGGGGGGTGTTACAGTAACGAACATTAGATTTTACACATTATAATAATGTGAGAATTATGAATTATTATATATTTTTTTATAATTAATATATATTAAACAACAACAACAAGTATAACTGCAAGCAGCAATTATCGGGGACAAGCACAAAACGAAACAATAAGAGATGCAAGTAGTTTCAGAAAACCTGCAACAATAAGTAATTAAAGACACTTTTTAGATTATTTTAGTCAAAATGGCTGAAAAATCACAATTACATGTATTATGATTAAATTGCTTATCACTTTTGACCAACAGGTGGCGCTGTTACCAAATTAATGTTGTGTGGTCAGTGCGAGCAGACAATGACACTAAGTTTGGTGTCAATATGGCAAAGCGTTGCAGGGTTACAGCCTCAGAATCAGCTTGGCATCATGCCATCAAATTTGTTGATGTGTTAAATCAAGAACGGTTTGGTCAGTCAAAAAGCTTTTAACTTTTGGCCGGCATGGTCTGATGATGATCTGAGCCGTTTTTGGTGAAAATCAGACCAACGGTCTAGGAGGAGTTCGAAAAATTAGGTTTTTCAAAGATATTTAAAATGGTGGACAAAACGTTCAACCAAATATGGCACAACTGGTATCAATGTTCTCAGTATGACTCAAGGAATTGATCAAAAGCAGTTTGATTAAAATTGGCAAAATGAATCAAAGGCTATTAGCATTTTTCAAAATTTCATTATGAATTACATTATAGCCGCGTTTCCACCGCAGGAACTTTCCCCAGGAACTAGGGACTTTGGGGTGGTACTCGGTGTGTTTCGACCGCAGGAACCAGGGTCTAAATGACGTTCCAGGTAAAGATTTCCCCCTCAAAACGGCCCTGCTCACGAGGTAGTACTTTTTCAAAGTTCAGGAACTTTCGGGGGTGGGACTTGGGCGCTGAACGTGCTGATTGGTTGAGCTCACGCAGCATTTTATTTCAACCTAAAAGTCAGTTGCGGTGCGTGCAGTAAGAGTGTTTGCTATTCAAATCTACAATGGAGTTTAAAAAATATGACCAATGGACCGACGACAAGGTTCAGGCTTTATTAAGTTTATTTGCGGAGGACGAAATCCAGCGGGCTCTGGAAAGTCGCTAACGCATTAATAAAATGCATTAATTTGAGACAAAATTCGAAAATTCTATATATATTCTATGTAATTTGTCTCAGTATTCTGCACTGAATCAAAAGAGACCAGTTTTATGATATTTGGGCAAACAGAAGTTATAAGCAAAAAATATCTCCTGACCAGCAGGTGGCACTGTGCCGAAACGCTGCATGTAGCCTCAAGTCATGCTTGTGATGACATGTACTAAGACTTGTCTTAAAACGTTAAAGTGTTGCGGAGATATAGCTTTGCATCCAATTTGACATGCTCTTTGTCAAATTCGTTTTCATGCGTGTTTTTCGAGAACGGTTGGGTTTATCAAAAAGCTCTTACTATATTTTTGCCAGCATGGTCTGAAGATGATCTGAGCCAAATTTGGTGGGAATCGGACAAACCGTCTAGGATGAGTTCGAAAAAGTGGGTTTTTCAGAAAATTCAAAATGGCGGAAAAATTTTCATGATGGAAAATGAATTTATCCATGCGTTTTTCAAGAATGGTTGGGTTCGTCGATGATATCGATGATAGGTTGCACGTAAGGGAAAAAAAAAATAGCTTTACTCCATCAGAGCAGGTCTTCAGCACAGTGGGTAGTGTAGTTACTCCAATCCGCAGCTTATTAAAACCAGATAAAGTGAATATGTTGGTATTTCTGTCCAGAAACATCGAAATTTAAACATGGTCTATGGTGAAAGATATTAGACTTCTTTATGCACTTTGATCACAATCCGTTACGGAGCTATTTAATTTAGATTTTGCATATTGTTTTTTAAACGTTCATTCGTGTAGTTCATATGACCACTTCACAATATTTCAATAACATAATTTATTTTGTAGCCTATGCTATGCTTTGCACGACAAAAAGTTAATTGTGCTGCTAATTATAAGTGAAATGTAAATCCCGAGTTTCAGTCCGAGTGTTGTTCCCGTTTTCTTGTTCTTGATTTGTTCTTCTGTGTTTAATAAATGTGTGTTAACAGAATCACCTTCATTCTTTCATTTGATTTGACATTATGGCCAAGGCAAACTGTCTTTAAAAGTATTAACCAGACAAAAGTTATTTGACGTTCGCTGAAGTCTGGGTTTATCTTAAACTGCCGCTTCAGTGCAGTAGCCACAGAAGAGCTATGCGACAATGAGCAAGATTTCCTGAGACACTACAATAGGCTACTAATAATTCATTAATAAGGGCTGTTTTCTTGTACAAAATTAAATGTACAGTGTAAGACGTAAAAAAGACAAGAGGCTAACAATGTCAAGATCAATATTTGTGTAGCCTGTCTGACACGGTATTTTCACAGACTAACACACGTCACGTCTCTGGCATAGACTACAGTATTTAAAATAGCATATATGCATTAGTTATATTCTCAATTTAATTTACAGAGCAATCCCTGCAAAGTTTTTAGGTTAACTATAGAAGAGACTAGGATTAGCGTGTGTCGCACTCGCAAGACTCGCAACGGGGGGCGTGGCATCACGATGGTGGCTCTCCATCGTGATGTCGGTCCGCCATCACAATGGACGATGATATCGTCCATCGGCACAACCCTACAGCATGGTCTGAAGATGATCTGAGCCAAATTTGGTGAAAATCGGACAAAGTTTCGAAAGGCAGGTTTTTCAGAAAATTCAAAATGGCGGAAAAGTTCTCATGATGGAAAATGAATTTATTCACACATTTTTTGAGAACAGTTGGGTTTATCAAAAAGCTTTTAATATCTTTTGCCAGCATGGTTTGAAGATGATCTGAGCCAAATTTGGTGAAAATCAGACGAACCATCTAGGAAGAGTTCGAAAAAGTAGATTTTCAGAAAATTCAAAATGGCGGGAAAATTTTCATGAAGGAAAATGGCGTCATTTGGTGCAATCGAATCGTCTTGAATTTTGTTTCTAACCCTTGCAGTTCAAAAGTTATTAGCACAAATGTAAGTGAAACTTTGGACAGTTGGTGGTGCTAGAGAGATTGAGTTAGAGACTCAAAATTTGCTAAAGTGACAATTCAGACTGTTCTCTATCTGTGTGCCAAATTTCATAACTTTCCCGCAAGCAGTTCTATGGGCTGCCAATAGTAATAGATTCATCCAGTAAGTGATCAGCGATCAAAAAAGTTAGAATTTTGTAATTGGTGTTTAATGAATATGGTTTTGACTGACCTGAAAGACGATGACGAAAGCGAATCGGGCCGCCAGAATGGCCCAGAATTCTCTTGAGAACTCGTATGGCGTGTCAGACCATGGAGGGTCCCTGTAATCTTTATATCTATGGATAGTGCAAACATTATGAATATAATATACAGTCATACTATATACCTAGAATATAATACACATAGTGCAAAACAAATTAAGTACCTGCAAACGTCCACCCGGTAGCCCAGGTGCAGAGGCTCCAGGGGTGCAGTGCCAGGCTGGAAGTGACTAACATTGAAGTATGAGAGGGTGTGATTGACAAAGCCATGAAGAGTCCCGTCTGGACTGTACATATACTGATAGACCAGGCGTGGGATGAAGTCAGAGGTGAATGAGATCACAAACGCCTAAAGAGTGACACAGGACCATTAGCTTTCGGGAAACCTCGTTAATACATTTGTTAGGGTGTTTGCTAACTGGCATGTGTCTCTATGATATTCTGCTTTCTAGGCTGTGTCCGAAATCGCCTGCTATACCCTTAGTAGGGCACTATTTGAGGGGACAGCCATTTGTAGTGGTGTCTGAAACCATAGTGGACTTTATGGAGTGCACTCATTCAATCCCATAATGCACCGGTTGTACAACTGATAATGCACTGTGAGAGTCATGCCGAATTAATTCCCATGTCTTGCCAGTAGATGGCGCTCGCAGCTGAATCATCCATCCATCCATTTTCCAAACCGCTGGTCCAATGTGGCTACAGCGTAACATCATCACTACTTCAAGTGAACTATATTAGTGGAGTAATGTAGGGAATAGTGAATGAGGGTATGGGGGTAATTTCAGACAGCTCTAGTAATTGCTTGAGTGCAATGGGTGAGATTTCTTTCATCTGCTGAAAATGAAGTCAGATGGTTTAGAAAAGTAATAGCACACCGGTGTAAAACCATAACTCTGAGTAGGAGTGGCACTAGTTAATTATTTTCAGTGCTGAGCAGTATCGACTTCATAACAGGTTGATCACAGTACAGCAGGAGCAGCTCTTATTTGTTTCAGAACAAACACTTGGAATTGAAAACCTACATTAACAATGACGGCCACTTTACTGAGTCCTCTGAGAAGAGTGTACCAGATTCCTTCAAGACAAGAAACAGAAATAAAGACATTAGATTACACATATTGTGTTTTAAATATAGTTATATTTACAGCTGGGTAAGGCTGAATGTCATCCCTTAATCATCATTAAAATAAATTAAAAAAACACCCTTTTTATTTAAGTAAAATATAATTTTAAAGCAATCTTTAAATATAAATCACACTCTTAAATGAAAACATAAGAAAAAAAAAAAAAGTCATGCGATTCAGCCAAAAAGACACATAATACCACATATTACCACTAGGTGGTGATAAATGATTGTCATAAAACATGGGATCAGTGCATATCAATACCTTTTAAAAAAAGCCTTTTCATGTGCAACTCAATATTGCTTATAGTTATACATTTTAAACATAATTTCCCTTTTTAGCCTTTTGCTGGGATTAAATGCACTGTACTAAAGACAGTTAGGGGAGTCTGGGGCAAGTTGTCACAGACCAGTGAATATTTCTCATGGTAGGTTCATTGTTAATAGTCAGAATCATATGGAAAAATGCCTTTACATTTAGTTCTGATAATGGAACATTTCCATTATTACCCAGAAAATTAAGAATCAGTTAATTTACCTCACACTGACCCCATAGCAGGGCAAGTTAGCAATATAAAATATTATATATATATATATATATATATATATATATATATATATATATATATATATATATATATATATATATATATATATATATATATATATATATATATATAAAAACACCCCACAAGAGCTGCAGTTTTGGAGAAGCTCTGACCCAGTCGTCTAGCCATCACAATTTGGCCCTTGTCAAACTCATTCAAATCCTTACGCTTGCCCATTTTTCCTGCTTCTAACACATCAACTTTGACGACAAAATGTTCACTTGCTGCCTAATATATCCCACCCACTAACAGGTGCCGTGATGAAGAGATAATCAGTGTTATTCACTTCACCTGTTATGCCTGATCGGTGTGTGTGTGTGTATGTATATATGTATATATATAATATATATATATAATGTATGTGTGTGTGTGTGTATATATATATATATATATATATATATATATATATATATAGATAGATAGATAGATAGATAGATAGATAGATAGATAGATAGATAGATAGATAGAGAGAGAGAGAGAGAGAGAGAGAGAGAGAGAGAGAGCATAATGAAAACAAAGATGTCACATTAAAATGGCATCTGAAAGGCCAACTCAGTAAAAGAAATTAACTTTTACATTAAGGGGCGACATTTGCTCCTGTAATTTAATTTGCATGGGCTTTTTTTACTTTTATAAGGGCAATTTGTTTTCTAACCAAAAGAATCGAATGGAATCACTATAAAAAAAAAATAAAAAAAAATCCACTTTTTTTGCACTGACGAAGTGGCACAGAGTG
The DNA here is from genome assembly GCA_039654105.1 of Coreius guichenoti. NCBI lineage: Eukaryota > Metazoa > Chordata > Actinopteri > Cypriniformes > Gobionidae > Coreius > Coreius guichenoti. The sequence continues at coordinate 3,959,289 of CM077168.1, forward strand.
GAAACTGCACAAATAAATGTTATGTGATTAATATCTTACATTATGAATAAAATAAATTAAAACTACTATTAAACTGCCACTAGGTGGGGATTAGTCTTAATGTTTGAATCATTGAATCATTTATTCAAATGATCCATTCAAAACGAATTGGCTGCATTTAACTCCACTTTTAGACATACGGTGTGTTCCAGTTCGCCTACTTATGCACTGTTTTATGATGTTTTGTAGTGTAAATAGTGTGAGTAGCACTGAAAATTCCAAAAGTGCACTTAATTAACTGAAAAAACTGTGTGTGTAATGTTGGACACTTCATGCACTCGACTGTCACAGCTTTAATTACGTACTGGAGGTGGAGGGGCATCAGAGTTTGATGTTGAATGACAAATATCCTTATAAAATTCATACAATGACTACACGGTTGAGTACATGTATAAGTGCATAGTGCGTCATTTGGGACACAACTATACACTCACGAATGTCCCTAAGTTCTAAAGTGCGTGAAACTTCGTCAGTCGTTCGAGGGTCTGTTAATTTGGACAAGCAATGATGTACATTCGAGTGAACGAGACGGAGGGAAGTTAGTGAGGGAAAGGTATAAAAGAGTGGAATTAAACTCAGCCATTCAGGAATGAAGCAGGTGAGTGTCTGTATGAATGGGTCATTGAATCATTCACTCAACTGAATTGATCAACAACGCAGATTCATTCTGTAAAACAGCTGTCGGTTGCTTTGAGATGCACAATATTTGTGCTGTGGCTGTGTTTGGAATTGTTGTCATTGGCGAGAACAGACAATATTGTGTCTAAAATTAGTGATAAAAGAAACAAAGCTTTTCGAAACTTTGAATCAATTGAGCCAATTAATTCAAAGGTGCTGCAGGTCAAAACTGTCTAAATGCAAATGCAAAAACATGCATAGAAATACTTTTTTATAAACCAATAACAAATGTTTTATTAAAAGTGCTATCTATTAAATGCAATTAACATATGTCTGTATAATATGTATTATTTTATTAAACTGTAGGACTTGTTTTAATGAAGAGTTTGGTTAATCAGGCCAATAAGAGACTATTAACTCTACAAATGTGGCATTAAAAATGTCTGCAAATTTATAAAACTGATCCGAGATCAAGTAAAAAAACATATAGACACTGGTTTATGGGTTCACAGAGATCATCCAACCATTGAAATTTGGAAACGTTTTGAAATAGTTATGACCTAATGAAGCATGTGGCAGTTTGATACACGCTTCGAAATACTGATTAGAAACAAATGATTCGCAAAGGTTTTGAAGCTTCGAAAGCGCCCATCACCATCTAAAACGTAAGTTTTAGTAACTTCTTGTTTATTCAGCTGTTGTATAAAATCAATATCACATTTGCAGTTGTGTGAGATTGCCTAACTATTTCACAGGTTACAAGTAGGTCCTATAAAAAGCTCAAACGGGGGCATTTTCTGTCCCCATATCTTGAATTTTGGAGTGAGTATGTATATTTTGTAGTGTCTGATTATGCACTCTCAGAAAAAAAAAAGGTATAAAAGCTGTCACTGGGGCAGTACCTTTTCAAAAGGTACACTTTTGTACCTTAAAAGGTACATACAGTGGGGAGAACAAGTATTTGATACACTGCCGATTTTGCAGGTTTGCCCACTTACAAAGCATGTAGAAGTCTGTAATTTGTATCATAGGTACTCTTCAACTGTGAGAGACGGAATCTAGAACAAAAATCCAGAAAATCACATTGTATGATTTTTAAATAATTAATTTGCATTTTATTGCAAGACATAAGTATTTGATCACCTACCAACCAGTAAGAATTCCGGCTCTCACAGACCTGTTAGTTTTTCTTTAAGAAGCCCTCCTGTTCTCCACTCATTACCTGTATTAACTGCACCTGTTTGAACTCGTTACCTGTATAAAAGACACCTGTCCACACACTCAATCAAACAGACTCCAACCTCTCCACAATGGCCAAGACCAGAGAGCTGTGTAAGGACATCAGGGATAAAATTGTAGACCTGCACAAGGCTGGGATGGGCTACAGGACAATAGGCAAGCAGCTTGGTGAGAAGGCAACAACTGTTGGCGCAATTATTAGAAAATGGAAGAAGTTCAAGATGACGGTCAATCTCCCTCGGTCTGGGGCACCATGCAAGATCTCACCTCGTGGGGCATCAATGATCATGAGGAAGGTGAGGGATCAGCCCAGAACTACACGGCAGGACCTGGTCAATGACCTGAAGAGAGCTGGGACCACAGTCTCAAAGAAAACCATTAGTAACACACTACGCCGTCATGGATTAAAATCCTGCAGCGCACGCAAGGTCCCCCTGCTCAAGCCAGCGCATGTCCAGGCCCGTCTGAAGTTTGCCAATGACCATCTGGATGATCCAGAGGAGGAATGGGAGAAGGTCATGTGGTCTGATGAGACAAAAATAGAGCTTTTTGGTCTAAACTCCACTCGCCGTGTTTGGAGGAAGAAGAAGGATGAGTACAACCTCAAGAACACCATCCCAACCGTGAAGCATGGAGGTGGAAACATCATTCTTTGGGGATGCTTTTCTGCAAAGGGGACAGGACGACTGCACCATATTGAGGGGAGGATGGATGGGGCCATGTATCGCGAGATCTTGGCTAACAACCTCCTTCCCTCAGTAAGAGCATTGAAGATGGGTCGTGGCTGAGTCTTCCAGCATGACAACGACCTGAAAAACACAGCCAGGGCAACTAAGGAGTGGCTCTGTAAGAAGCATCTCAAGGTCCTGGAGTGGCCTAGCCAGTCTCCAGACCTGAACCCAATAGAAAATCTTTGGAGGGAGCTGAAAGTCTGTATTGCCCAGCGACAGCCCCGAAACCTGAAGGATCTGGAGAAGGTCTGTATGGAGGAGTGGGCCAAAATCTCTGCTGCAGTGTGTGCAAACCTGGTCAAGAACTACAGGAAACGTATGATCTCTGTAATTGCAAACAAAGGTTTCTGTACCAAATATTAAGTTCTGCTTTTCTGATGTATCAAATACTTATGTCATGCAATAAAATGCAAATTAATTACTTAAAAATCATACAATGTGATTTTCTGGATTTTTGTTTTAGATTCCGTCACTCACAGTTGAAGAGTACCTATGATAAAAATTACAGACTTCTACATGCTTTGTAAGTGGGCAAACCTGCAAAATCGGCAGTGTATCAAATACTTGTTCTCCCCACTGTATTAGTACCTAAAAGGAAGTGTGTATAAATCACATAAGACACTCAAACATGTTTACATTACATCATTGCCAAACAAAACAATACTGAATGCACTGAAAAAACTGTGTGTAGATACTGACCAATATCTTTTGCACGTACAGCAATCGGTCTTCTCAGTTCCGTGACAAACTTTTTGGCATCAAGACGGATCTCAATGATGTTGTTCAGCAGAGCAAAGAGGGGAGCCAGCGGAAAGGAGGCCACAAACAAGGTCACCATCCCAAACTGAATGACTAGATAAGAAAAAGAAACAAAAACATCCAGCTTCCACAGAAGGTTCCACAACTTCACAGAATTATTTAGAATTACAGAGGACATCTTATCAGACATAAATCAGACGTTGATATGCTGGGAAAACTTGGTCTTAAGAAATTAAAAATCAGCCACAGAGTAATTCACAAGGACTTACATCCTTTTTGGTTCTTTCTAGTTTGGCGGATGCTCCTGAACGTAACCGGTTTAGGGTCTCAGGAGGAGTATGGGAAGTGCCACGCTCAAAGATGGAGGAATGGGACGGGAGAGACAGTGAGAGATAGAGTGATAGAAGTATGGATGGAGGATGGTAGGTGAGGGGGTGGCGTGTTATTAATGAATTCAAGCCAGAACTAAAGCTCATAATCTCACACTGCTCTGCCAGCCCCCCTTTGGACCCATAATGCCTCTCTCTTAGCTGAAGTCCAGCCCACGCTGTAGCACAGATGAGGCGAGATAAGAGGAGGGGCCGGTAACACACCAACTCCACGCATAATACTGCAAATCCTACACAGAATGGATGTGCATTTACCCTGTTTACCATGCATGCTGTCTGGGTGCTTGAATTACACTTGTGTAATAGTGCTGAGATGAGGTGCATAAATCTGTCTAGTTGAGTTTAGACATTTCAATTAGTGTTTGCAGACAGCACAAATTTAATAATTCATAATCGGAAATTGTAATTGATACATTTTTAATGATGCCATGTTCCTACATGAGTGCAGGACCAGGACAGAATACAAACAAATGTTTATATGTCTGTATATGTGTGTGTGTGTGTGTGGGCGCGTAGTGTGTAGTGACTCACTCATTTCCATGTACTCTGGGTTGAGTCCAACAAAGGGCCCAAGGAAGTGGTCCTTCTCGTGACGATGAAGCGTTTTGTTCAGCTCTTCCTGATGCTTTTTGTCTATCTTGCGTTGTCGGAGCAGTTTCTTCAGTTTCCTGTGACACAGATACATTAATAAATAATCACTGTGGATTTTGCTTAAATAACTAGCTTGGTGAATTCAAGCATATATTTATTACATGATGTGCTCATTTGCAGACCAGATTAAATTAGATCTCTGTATTTTCCGCCATTTTAATAATATATTCTACATACAGTTTGTGAAAAGACAGGGTTTTTGTTTTTTTAAACAAAAGGAAATGTATACCTTTATCCAGCAAGGATGCATTAAACTGATTATTAATATTTGAGCATCAATAATAACTGATAATAACTGAGCAGCAAATCATCATATTAGAATGAATTCTGAAGGATCATGTGACACTGAAGACTGGAGTTATGATGCTGAAAATTCAGCTTTGGACAAAGGAATAAATTACATTTTTAAACATATTAAAACAGAAAACAGTTCTTTTAAATTCTAATAATATTTCACAATGTTACTGTATTTACTGTATTTTTAGATCACATAAATGCAGACATAAATAAGCATTAGAGTTTTCTTCAAATAAAAAAAAAATGAAAATAAAAAAAAATTATATATATACATATATACACACATACACACACAGTCAAACCAAAAATTATCCAGATATAATTTTTTACTAGTGTGTGCATGTGAGGATAGCAAAATAAAGTAAACTGTGACATATTATACCCAAAAATTCTTCATACAGTGACTCACAGTAAAATTGATAAACATTTGGGAGCAAAATGATTCAGACACTTTGAGCTGGCCATGTTTTGCTGAAGTGTTTTTTCTTTAATTGCTAATGCAACCTTTTACACCACAGACTGAACAAAATGAAGCATTGCTTGGTCATTGATGACCTAAATTGGTATTATCTAATAGTGTTCTTAAATTCAACAGCTGATTGGTTGATTGTAATCCATTACATCCCTTTCTATCAAAGTATTATCAAGATTTATTTGTTCTGACACAGTTTAACTGAGTTCTTGTCATATTTTATTACCATTTTCTAAACTATAGCAAATAAACTGTGATAATGTGAGAAATGTTGAAGGTGTCTGAATAAATTTTGGTTTGACTATATACTATAATATATATATATATATATATTTTTTTTTTTATTATTTATTTATTTATTTTTTTCCCCAATATATATATATATTTTTTCCCCAAAATTAGCTCAGAAAATCTGAAAAGAGGTTTGCAGATTCTGTCTGAACCTGCTGGATGTGTCTTTTACCATGTGTTACTTTCAGGACCATTTGCATGAGAAAAGCTTACAATCCAGTACATTTGCATTTGTCCGAGAACAACATAAATTGTATTTGCAAGCATGCCACAAAAAAAGATCAGCATGGTTTGTTCATGAAAAACAATTCAAGAAAAGATCGTGCAAGGTCTTTACAATGCTTTGGTATGAAAAACAAAGTACAATTATTCCCTAAAGCAATCCTGTCTAGAAATGTAAACCACACCTATAATGCGGAGAGGAAATTGATCATATTTCATTCGTCTCTGTGGGAATAATGTCTTTGAAATGTGCCTACATGTTCTCTATGCTGTATGTACTCACGGAACACCAATCTCAAACAGGTTATTCTGGATGAGCTGTTTGCCAAGCATGGTGATGCACAGCTGAATGCACAATTCCATCAGGCAGCCGGCATGGGCGCACTGCAGGGAGAAACAGAGAGAGACTTCAGTCAGTTACTGTGGAGTTGACTAACTACAAACCTGTGTTAGTCATAGGGACTGAGGTAACTAGGACAATCTGTCAAGTTATTTTTCATATGATGATGTGGTTACAAGAATCCAAGAATAGAGTATGGTTCAGAAGGTATTTTGCTTAATATACACACACATACATATACACCAGTTGGTCAATTAGACTCATTCTTATGAAATTATTTCACAGTTTATGACATACACACATAAAGGAGGGAGTTGAAAACTAGATAAATACCTCTTCCATCCGGTAAGACCCCAAAACGTAGATATATTTGCCTGGGCGTCCAATGAGTCTGAAGGCATTGGATAGAGGAAGGTCAAGAGCTGAGATTACTGAAGGGGGGGGGGGGGGGGGGGGGGTGAGCTCTGTTACAAAACCTAGTGAGCAATATTATACTAGTCAGAAACCAAAAACCAGAAGGGGCCTAGAAATTCATGCTAGTCTAAACTGGTATTGTCCTTGCTGGAATACCTAATTTTGTTAAAATGGTGTTCACACTGACAGCTATATGATGACAAAGTCACGGGATATCATACATTTTCTTTGAGTGATAGCAATTTTCAGGTGACAATTGTGTCAGTGTAACGTAGACCAGTAAGGCTGTGAGTGTTACCTTCACTCCCCTGGCCTCAAGAGGCGCACTAGTGACTGACGGTTCGAGTCCCGCTCAGAGCAGGTTGAGTAGGGCCGGTCAGATTTGGTGCCGTGACCCGGATGGGAGTGAGGTTTAAGGGGTGAGTGTAACGTAGGCCAGTAAGGCTGTTTGTGTAAACCTCACTCCCCTGGCTTCAAGAGGCGCACTAGAGACTGCGGTCTTTAGCGTCCTTGTTAGCGCGCCCATCTCCCACACTAGACACGTCAGTTCGAATCCCGCTCAGAGTGGGTCGAGTAGGACCGGTTACAATTGGTGCCGTGACCCGGATGGGAGTGAGGTTTAGGGGTGTAAGTGTAACGCAGGCCAATAAAGCTGTTCATGTAAACCTCACTCCCCTGGCCTCAGGAGGCGCAATAGAGACTGCAGTCTTTAGCGTCCTTGTTAGCATTCCCATCTCCCACACCAGACACGTCAGTTTGAATCCTGCTCAGAGTGGGTTGAGTAGGGCCGGTCACATTTGGTGCCGTGACCCGGATGGGAGTGAGGTTTGGAGGGGTGAGTGTAACGTAGGCCAGTAAAGCTGTTCGTGTAAACCTCACTCCCTTGGCCTCAAGAAGCACACTAGAGACTGCAGTCTTTAGCATCCTTGTTAGCACACCCGCCTCCCACGCCGGTTTGAATCCTGCTCAGAGCGGGTCGAGTAGGACTGGTTACATTTGGTGCCGTGACCCGGATGGAAGTGAGGTTTGGAGGGGGGTGTAATGGATGTAGGCCAGTAAGAGCTGTGCATGTAAACCTCACTCCCCTGGCCTCAAGAGGCACGCTAACAACTGCAGTCTTTAGCGTCCTTGTCTTTAGCCTCCCACCCCTGAGACCCCATTCAAATCGAGTCGAGTAGGATCGGTTACATCCACAACCATTAGTGTCACGACAAATTTGAGTGGAGCACTGATAAGAAGCTGCGAATACCAAAAAGAGTGCAGCCAGGGAACTGCCAACTTAAACAGTGAGTCACTGTGAATGCACCATAAAAGAGCAAAAGTGATTTGGCAAGTCTGCAGTAGTAAGTAATGCATTGTTTTTATTGTTTTAGAGAATTAGAAATTTGATTAGCCTTTGACAATATATGCATTGTATTGCTAATCCAAATGGTGTTTAGCTGTTCTTACTTAATTACTGATAATTAAGGCACTCTAAAGACCGTGACACACCAGGCCGACATAAAAGAACTAACAGTGACAAAAACCGTCTGTGCTGTCGCCTCGCGTCGGCTGTGTCTCAGCTAAAGCTGTGCTTGAGCACACCACAAAGTAGTAAATATCTGTCTATATCAGCAGGTATCAATAGTCTGTTTTCATCATTCAAAAAGGGAAACCAAAACTAGGACTGCAAACAATGCACCACTTGCATACCATTTTTAATATCATTCATGCTGATCACTTTCTCTATTCCAGACAGCTCATGTTGTTATTTAAATATTCGTGCATTTGAATGCTCAGGTAAAGATGAGGTATAATTAGAACAGCCTTCTTTCTGCGGCGTCTTGACTTCTTTGCTCGCTTTCATCACTTTCGATTTTATTCTCGTACACTGACTCGTTCACTAAGCTGAACAGCCAATTAGAGTTCTCTCTCACACTGACGGATGCTCAATTGGCCAAAAAGGACAGGGTCTGACGGTGCAAAACACACCACAACAACTGGGCCGGCCGACGCTCAACGACGGCCGACCATCGGCTTGATGTGTCAGGGTCTTAACAATCCTTATCATGTGCAGCCCTCCTTGTTTGAAGAACTAACTTATGTAATGACCTGCATGTGTACCTGTGCAACTGAACTTTTGTACAAGTCTGAACAAGGACTCTAGCTTAGGCACTTATTTCTACCTTCATTCCTCTACGTTTTGTGCATTGTTCACCTTCAGAAGTTGGCACTTCCTCATCAACTCTGGAAATGCAAGTCAGGAGTAAACAAATAAGACAGCTCTCCTTTTACATTTCATGCAATTACTATGATCTGATCATCCTCTACATCAGCTGGGAAACTTTTTAGAAGAGCTGGATGTGCTATTATCCACTTTCCCTGAAGACGACAGCCCTATTGTGGTTCTTGGTTTTACATTACAGTCACTTGGATAAGCTTGTTTAACCTCACCATCTCACCAAATTACAAATCAGGAAACCTATTGGGCCTCATTTACACAAGTAACTGTACATTTGTGATTTGCTGCACACTCTGCTTTTCTTCCAACATAACCTCCACTCCCTCTTACCCACTAATCTTTTTTCTATACTCGCCCACCTCTCTTCACCCTGCTAAAAGCTCCTCCTCTCTTATGTAAATAATGTATTTACATCCACTTGAACATCTTGTCTAGACAGCATCTGTCCTCCCTCCTCCAGGCCCGTTTGCACAAAACGCCCACTAACCCCTGGACATCAGATGTTCTTCGTGAAACCAAACTCTAGAGAGAAAATGGCACCAATCGAAGGTTCCTAGTGAAATGAGTAGCATAAGTCACTGATCTCTTTCTGCCAATTTAAAAGCAGACACTCAAAAACAGAAATTAATCTCCGTCACTGAAGCCCTGCGGCTGGCAAAAGATGCCTCTAGATCAATTGTCCTGCTGGATCTGTCTGCAAATGCAAAAATCACCAGATCCTACTATTTATAAGGTATCTTGGAAGGGAGCAGCATTTAAATCACACCAACTATCCATAGGGGCACCCCAGGGTTCAGTGCTTGGCCCTTTTCCCTTTTTGTTTTACATAATCACTGGGATCTATCATCCAGACACATGGATTTTGGATAAAGCATCCTGCACAATTCCTTGTCAAGGCTGTTGTCATCCCTAGACTGGACTACTGCAATGCTCTTGCAATACGCCATCCTTCCTACATGCATGATTAAACCTCTATAAATGATGCAGAGTGTGTTTGACATTGAGACTTCCCATGCTGCCAATGCCATCCTGGTCTCTGTTATTTTACCCAGTATTTGTGTGCTGTGAAATTTTTATGGCTATTAGTTAGTTTAGTTTATCCTAGCAACATGTTAAAGGGGTCATCGGATGCACAATTCACTTTTATATGGTGTTTGCATATAAATGTGTCTTTGCAGTGTGTGGACACAACCACCCTACAATGATAAAAATCCATTCACTCCTTTTTTTTAATCCTCAAAAAACCTAAACACTCTCAATAATCAAGCCGTTTGAATTTTCTGAGCAATATGACGGGTGGGGTGAGCAGTAGCTCATTATCATTTAAAGAGACATGCACCGAAACGGGTCGCTGTGAACAGAGCTGTTTTTGAGGAGGTAAAAAGGGTGTTGTTTTACACAAACATTGAGGAATTTTAACCAAAGTATGTTACAGACTTTACATGAAGACCCTAAAGAATCATACCAGCTTGTGGAAAATGGGCATCCGATGACCCCTTTAACATCAAAATCTCTCATGTTCTCTTTATGTAGGCAGTAGACAGCAGAGCAGCTCACTAGGGCTGGGTATTGATACAAATTCGATTCGATTTCGATTCACAAGCTTGCAATTCGATTCGATTTTGATTTGATTCGATTCAATATCGATTGTTTTGGATATATATATCAGGAACAATACATGGCAAATTTTCTCAAGGAAAACAAATATATATACAGAACTAATGCTGTAAACTATGGGAGTCAGTTGTAGCCGACTATAATATTGAAGGTAAAAATTAACTGATTTGTATACAAACACTTAAATTACACTCAATGTTTTTTTTTTATAATAATAAAGTTATAATATTAACTTTACAATTACATAATCATATTTCTACTCCAGTTCGTTTTTTGAAATATAAACATTTAAATGGTGGCTGTCATAAAAACTTGCCAGATTTATTCAAACATGCATTAAATATTGAAAAACATTACAAATTATTATGAATATGTAATATGGTGCATATATTTAGCAAAATGCTCCTCTCTAGAGTTAATTTTTCTAGCTGACTAACGAGTTTATGGACACTGGATATGTTTTTCTGAGGTAAATGTGATGTAACATGACATTGTTTGCAAGCTGCTTTACTGACGTCTGTCCACGGTTGAAACACTGATTGAGCGATTCCATGTGACATGATACGGATTTCGGTAAAATGTACTCTATCTTTTAACACACTTTCAGATGCTCATTCATGTTTATTTCGCGCTGTAACTCGTATTAAGGCGGAAGAGAAGATCAATTCATGTGCTTTGCGCTGCTATGAGCTGAGCTGCGCCAGAGCGATGTTTTTGAATTTCGTAATTAAATGGACGTAATTTGAAATCTGAGACTTTGTTTCATATCAATAGTAACAAAGCACAAAGATTATTGCGATTTATTGGATGGGAGGCGCGCTACAATGTTCCTTTCATTCATCAACTGAAAACAGGATGACTAACGGTTCGTAAAAATGAGAATCGATTAAAATCGAGAAATCTACATTTTTTATCTAGCCCTACAGCTCACCAGGTTATGAAACAGAGCTCAAACAAAGGGAATCCTATTGCAGACTTAGTTTACGCTCAGTTTGAGAGTGACTGCTTGGTACCAATGCTCTTACCTGCCTCTGAAGAATGCCAGGTACACAATAGGGGTAAATGCATTTGCAAACTTCAGTATGAACGTCTTGAAAATCAGCCTCTCCTCAAAACTTTTGTCAGTTTTTGGCACCTCTGATGGGTTGAAAACAGCACGTACTGTAACCATAGCTTTTTGCAACACAGCTGACGAACTAAATGTCTTGAAAACAATAACCAGACGTACCCATAATAGTGAGCCAGCGTGCAATTGCTCCATAGACCTCATCCATGATGATGATGATGATAAGGTTGATGACAGCCCCAGTGGTTTTAACGGTGGCCCGTATATTAGTGCGGAACGTGGGAGTGGAACTCATGTGCAGGGCAGTCATAATGGAGACCCTGTATAGCACCACACCAAACACGATGGCCAAGGTCACAAAGATCTGCACACAATAAGAAAAGAGACTCTAATCATAAGCTAATGATTTACTCACACCTGCAAAAATGTTTTTGGTTACAATAGTATTTGACACAGATGTAAGTCACCATGACTACTTTATTCTTTATTCTGCAATGAAAATGTCTTATAATATGGGGCTTAATGAGATAAAGGGAGTTGTGTTTGGCTGTTCATGTGATTCCAACTTGATGGCCACCACCCATATTTAAAATAAACTGACTGGTTGTTGAACAAAAAGTACTTTAACTGCTAAATATAGCATAATTCAATTCATTGCAAAAGAATATAGCATTATACCACAATAAATCTAATAAATTAGTCGGGTCTTACCAAAAAAACCATCATGACGATAATGGTCATGTAAGCTGGCATTCTGTCTGTGCATGTCAGCTTCACATTTCCCGTCTAAAACAAGACATGAATTGTCAAATGTGAGATAAAAACATACACACATATATCTAGCAACAGGAGCTTAAGCAAAAATCAGATGTGTAGACTCCGGCTTCCAGCATGCTTTGGCCTCAGAAGAGACAGACAGGGTCAAGCCGAGCAGAGCAAATACAAGCCCTTAGACATGCGTTACAGCTGTGCTGTCACACAACATTTCCGTATACTGCAACTAGGTCAACATCTACTGAGCGTAATACCCAATAATCCAGACATCCTAATGACAGAAAGGATGGCATGCATAAGTCTACAGACAAAAACATGGCAAGAGCAGCTCTGCCTGTGCCGTGCCAGGCACAAATAAAGGCACTTTTTTTAAAAATAAGCATATGGTCTGGTCCACACTGTAGATTATTCTAGCCAAGAACTACCCACTTGGACAAGAAGAAGAATACAGATCGACATGCAAAATGACAAATATACCGTTGGTCTTATAAAGGGTGACTTCAGGTTGACGAAGTGTCCCAATCAACCTGAATTCACCCCATGTATACACACACAAGATCAAAGTGTGCCTCAAGTTTAGAGGTCGTCTGATAGTGGATTTTATGATAACGATACGTAGGTTGGACCGCGCTGCCCAATAACCGATTAATCAACCGATAGTTTTTAAAATGGATACTTAATGTTAACATAACACATAAAATAGTGCTGAACTTTATTACAAAAATTGAAAAACAGTACTGAACCATGAAAATGTACTGTACTTTTTAAGTATAAAATAATATTAATATGTTAATTATAACGATCATTATTTTAGTTCATAGTGCAATAACTTATGTTAAGAGATACAACTTTGAAATGTAAAAATTTATTAGTAAATGTTGAAATTAACAATAAGCAATACTTTTTATTAACCTTAGTTAATGTTAGAAGTGGAATCTTATTGTAAAGTGTTACCATTTCATATAAATCCAAACAGTCATGCTTACAGATGGCCATCTTTAAAGGCAATAGCATTGAAATTAGACACATGCATATTATATATACTCTCACACTTTATTCGCTTCTATTTAAGAACATTTGATCATCTAATCAAAATAGCAAAATATTTTACAGTGGTGGTAACACTTTAGTATGGAAAACACATTCACTATTAACTACAACTTTTACCTCAAACTCCTAATTACTGCTTATTAATAGTTAGTAAGGTAGTTGTTTAGGATTAAGGGATGTAGAATAAGGTCATGCAGAATAATGCATTAATATGTGCTTTATAAGTACTAATAAACAGCCAATATCCTAGTAATATGCATGATAATAAGCAACTAGTTAACAGTGAGAATTGAACCCTAAAATAAAGTTACTGTTACAGTGATAAAAAAAAAAAGAATTGAAATCAATGCATTTCTGATTTGTTTATATGTTTCTGTCGGCTGCATGGCGATACAGTTTACTTTCTCATGTCACTATCTTTATATATCCAACGCCGCTGCATAACGAATGCATAAAAGCGACCAGCTTGGTATAAACTAATGCAAGTAGGAGGCAACAATCGTGACATTAAACATTTGGGTCGGACTTGCATGTATATTTTCACTGTTTTAACCGCTTGAGGTACTAATTAGTGTTGTAGTCAAGACCACCTAATCCGAGACTAAGTCAAGACCAAGACTTTAAGGGGTTGAGACCAAGTCAAGACCAAGACCAGACCAGCACTCCTTAAATTCATAAAGATCCATATTACCACCTGAGATACGACTTATTTTTAATCAATAAATATAATTAGGTTAAGACACTATATAGAGCTGTTACCAATCAAATGAAATCATTACAACAAGAGGTGGTACAGAAGATGCATATGAATTGGTAAATTACAAATGCATGCAATTATTGAATGTTTGTATATAAGCAATATCATGTTTGCAGTTTGTGAAAACAGCTCTCTTGCTCTTGTGATATTGCTTAATTATATCACGTTATAATATAAAAATCCAGATCTCATACGAGTACTTTTTTTGCAACAATATCTTGAATTTTGTGAGCATTTGTATTAATGCTGTATTCATTTGTATTAATGTGGTGACATTTTTGACACAATCCCTCAATTTCTGAACCGGCACAATAAATAAATCAAATTAGAAATAAGTTATTGATTACATTTAAAGCAGTAAGTTTTACATCCAATCACATTAAATGATGTTAAAAAATAAATCAGACAATGCACCGGCAATTTAGTAATATCCCAGTAGTTGTGGTCTTGACCGGTCTTGAAACAAAATCCAGAGTCCTCTAAGTCTGAGACCGAGACAAGACCGAGTATAAATGTGGTCGAGACTGAGACTGAGACAAGACCAAGACCTTCAAAAAATGGTCTTAAGACCAGTCTCGAGTACTACAACACAAGTGTCAAAACAAACTCCACGAAGCGTCAGTGATAGTTTTTATTTCACCTTTAGAGGCCGCTCTCGTACTATATAATGACAGCACACCTTTCTCAGCCGCTCCAGCAATGGATACAACCCAGAAAAACTATCAGTATGAATTTTTGCAGATAACTGATTGTTCTAGCAATCGGCTATCAGTGCCGATTAATCGGCAAAACAGATAAATCGGTCGATGTTTGTGGTAAAATGCGAAAATATCTGTTTCATGGTGGAGATAAACTACCCCAACTCCCAGAAATTGTGTAAAGCCAGCCAAACAGACTGCACGTAGGGATGCACGATATTATCAGTACGACATCGGAATCGGCCGATATGAAAAAAATTATGCCGATATGCCTTGCCGATATGACAACGTGTTGATATGCGCCTGCAATAACTCACGTGTGCAAGGAGTGCAATAGCGATAAGATCATGTCAGCAGTGTGGTCATTCTTGAAGTGAACAAGCAAATACATTGCATGTATGGTGATTTATATTGACAGTTTTTAAATGCTGCCTTGAATTTGTGAATGCGCGTACAGAAGGACGTGACCGTCAACAGTGACTCCCCACTCTCTAGTGCGTGCAGGCGCAGCAGCCTCCCTCCACAGCAGCAGAAGCCTCCTCCAGGTCCTAGTGCCCGCCCGGTAGAATCTTATATATATTTAGTGGGGGCGCTGTTGTTATAGTAACAAAATGAAAAGTAGAATACACAAATAACTTGAAGTTACTTCTTTTTCTGGATAAATAAAGCAGTAATGATGTCATAAATCACAAGCATGACACTTGTAAATTAAATACTTTTATATACAGTTTATTAATCTGTAATAAAATTTTATGAAATGGATGATGAAAAATAATCCAAGGAGCTCTAAAATAATTGTAGAATTTTTTATTTGAAGCTAAAGACAGCATCAACTGATGTCATGCCACCCCCACTTCATGTGCACAAACGTTAAATCCAAAAATAAAATATTTAGGTTACAACTGCATCTGTCTGGGTGAAAAATTACTGACTTTATAATTGTTATTTTCAGAGCTTTTAATATACTCTTATTGTAAAAATTAACATTTATTTATCTTTAACAAGTATCCTTTTAGTAAGGGGACCTCAGAAATCTGAAACCAGAATGAAAAAAAAAAAGTTTTTGCTCAAAATGGTGTTGTTTCCAAACAAAGGGAAAAAATAAACGTATATCGGTATGGGTATCGGCATCGGCCAAAATGAGTTGAAAAATATCGGCATATCGGCAAAAATCCAATATCGTGCATCCCTAATAGCTTGTAATTTTGAGAAAGTTATTGCCATTTCTGTTTGCAATATGCACCAGTGAATGGTCATCTGTAGATTCATAAAGACCTACCTTTGGTGATTTCTCTTTCTTCAAGGACTTCTTCATGACGTGGAACTCATACTCTGCTCTAGGATGACTCTGGGAAAAACAGAGAAAGCAGTTCACAACAGGTACAGGACTTAAACCAGTTAAAAAGGTTAAACAAAAAAAAAAAAGTGGAAAGAGATAGCTGGTTATGGAGCCAAAAGCAGCCATGTGCATGATCAGTGAACAGAACAGAAATTCTGGTAATAGCAACACATTGACGTTCAGTGAAAGTATAATCCTTAAAACCAAAAGCTCTCAGCACCACGAAAATCATATTCCTTTCCACATTCAGCAGCTTTGGGTTTTATTAGTTCCTCCTCCTCATTTTGTCCACAAACAGTGGCGAGCCCAGAAAGACTGTGACTGCCGAAAGGAAAGTGAGCAGCTTTTGACCTGTAAGGCCGGAGGAAGAGAGAACAGGAGTCTCCCAGACCTCCACAACAACAGACCGATAGATAGATACAGTAAGTGCTGGTGAAATACTCAACACAAGCAAGAATGTGACAACAATGCTTGAAGACGACTTTTAAGAAATGAAGAATTTGTTAGTACTAAAATGCACTTGTAAGGTTAGGAAAGAAATCCAGTTAATACTGTGAATGAACCAATTCCAAACCTTTTGTTTCTCCTATACAAAACAGGACAAAAAAAAAAAAAAAACAGTGAAAAGACAGTTTGATTTAAATGGCACTGAATCAATAAAAAACAGACATCATTATTTCTTTACACCCAAGCCTCAGGATAATACAAGTCAATACAAGAAAATAGTAGAGCACACCTACAAAACATACATAAACCCACATCATTATCTTATCAACATGTACATCAATGTCTTATATTGACAGTTTTCTTGGTCAACATGGGTGTGTGTGACTAACCTCTGTGTCTTCAAAGCCGGTCATATCCCAGATGTAATTTAGCCTCATTTGCCTTCTCTTCCAGTGCTCCATAAACATGGTGGCTGTGTGACACAAACCCACATTCATAAATACTGACCGGCTCAGCGCTGATCGGGTGGTTTGTCAGTTTATGTAGCTACAAATTAAGTATTTTTGCTTTTAAATCCCCTCTTATTATTGAGAAATATTTATTACTTTATAATGTTCGCACAGCCAGTTTCTTCTATAGCATCGGGCTGTAAAACCTTATTTTGGAATCTGTATTTAAATAGTGTGTTCACACTTGGTTCGTTTTAAGGGTCTGAGTCCGGTTCTCAATTTTAGCTCATGTGTGAATGCTCCCAACAACCTCAGACTCCTTTAAAGAGAACTAAACCGAAACCATCTGAGTACAGTTCACTTTAGGTTAGTGTGAATGAAAAGTGGTTTGAAAAAACTAAAGTGAACCAAAAAGAGATCCGAGACCACTTTCAGGACCGGCGACAGTACATTGCAAAAAGAGCTGGGTTATCTTTCCACTTGATTCACTTATAAAGCTTTGAATCTTTTAACCCTCTGGTGCTCTTCGGTCATTATCAAACTCAAATTTGAAACATTTGTCCAGATTTAGGACTTCGATTTTCTCAGTTTTAGAATAAAGCATGTTTTGAAAAATATATATTTCATATAAAAATTTAAGGTAACACTTTAGTTTAGGGTCCAGTTCTCACTATTAACTAGTTGCTTATTATCATGCATATTACTAGAATATTGGCTGTTTATTAGTACTTATAAAGCACATATTAATGCCTTATTCTGCATGACCATATTCTACATCCCTTAATCCTAAACTTAACAACTACCTTACTAACTATTAATAAGCAGTAATTAGGAGTTTATTGAGGCAAAAGTCATAGTTAATAGTTAGTTAATAGTGAGAATTGGACCCTAATCTAAAGTGTGACCAAATTTAAAGTAATATATTTTGTGTAATATTTTTTTCCACTTCAGCAACAATCTGCCAAGTGTCTTCTTTAAAAAGAGACCAAACCAGACCAAAAAAAAATCTGTGCTCCAAAGCATTCAAGATTTATGACATTTTAAGTTGGAAATTTCATTTTCAGGTCTATGCCCAAAAAGTGTAATAAATGGATTGTAACTATGGATGCACGATATATTGGCCACCATATCGGTATCGGCCGATATATGTTCATTTTTAATGTTATCGTTATCGGCCCGATAAGAAAATTTGGCCGATATATTAAAGCCAATAAAATAATGGATTATTTCCTTCAGCTGAGACACTTCAGATGCGCACTGTTCACCATGATGGGTTTGAATTGCTTGAAATATGATTGAAATCACTTAAAAAAAAGAAAATACGGTTCAGTGCAACATGTGCAGAGCAAGTCTGTCATATAGGCTACATAAAATATTAATGAGAACATTATAACTGTGTGCTTGGGACATGGATTTTAATGGTGAGACTTTTGATTTTGTAATCAGGCCCTCAAAAATTATATAAAAATCTGGATTTAGATTTATCGGCCAATATATATCGGTAACCTAAAAATACTAATTATTAAATAAAAAACATTATCGGACTAAAATATAGTACATTCATTTAATTGAAATAATAATTAAAAAAATATGTCATTTTTGACCCCCATGTGAGATGCACCAGAGGGTTATTGTGGACTCAAGTTAGGAAGTAGCTTTGTCATAGGGTGTCATTTTTCATTTCAAAGCCTGAAACAGCAGGGTATTAAAACAGGAAGGGCAAATTTAGGGCTTAATGTACCAGCTTTTTAAGAGGCTCAGCATCTGAGCGGGGATGAGTACAGGGGAATTAAAGAGAAGTGTAAAACCAGGGCACAAATCTCTTCCAGCATTTGCCAGATCAAATCCGCCCTCAATATGTACAGACACAACAGTCGGTGTACAGCAGCAACAAAGCGTGCGGGTGGACATGAAAGGAGAACAGAGCTGCTGACCCCATAGTGCCATGAAGATGGCGAAGAAGACGGTGGCCGCATTGTCGAACAGGTGGCTGGCCCTGGCCGTGCCGCAAGCCGTGACCAGTTTCCAGTAACTGCAGGCTCGGTCACACATTGGGCACATGGTGATGTTGTTTCTCTCGTCACAGATCTCCATGCTGAGAGACAACAACAAAAAAAAAAAACTGATTTGAGAAATGCATCATATCTCCATGTTTCTCCAGACAACAAGAAAAGTTATTAATGAATTAAGTCTGCATTATATTTCCTATTTCTAAAAGAAGAAAAGCATTATTCTTCAATCTTCTTTGTTTTTCTATGCATTTTAGGATAGTAACATAAAACCTGTAGGTGTAGTTTGCCTTTTTTGCCAAATAATTTTGTCGGATCAATAACTTAACCAAGTTTAGTGTTTTGTTCCCTCAAATTTAAAAAAAAAAATAAAAAATTATATTATATTATATTATATTATATTATATTATATTATATTATATTATATTATATTATATTATATATATATAAAATAAAATAAAATATTTCCCTCATATTTTGATGGTTTAATCAAACTTGTAGGGTCATTAAAAACAAATTTCCCCTCCGGACATCACTTTTGGCCACTGCTGTATCTTAGGTAAATAGTTCTGATATGCAGATAATTATGCTAATATAATATGAGAATGTCTAAATAAATTACAAATAAAAACTAAAATTAATCATTTTAAATGCTAAATGTACATTTTGGCAGCACAATAACAGCGTTATTAAATTATTAGCCTTTTTAAAGATTTACAGTATTAAAATGTAGGCGTTAAATGATTATGACAAAAGTAATCTTATTCTAAAAATGGAGGAAATGAGCTATATATTAGATTACTTACACAATTTTTGTCATGTAATTTGGAAGCAATAACTGATTATAATTTGTAATCCAATACATTACACATTTAAGGTAATATAATCGGAATACTTTTAGATTACTTTTAACCTAACTCCTTTAATCACATTGATTTAAATAGGATAATCTTGTACCATATTGATATAAAAATATATATATATCAATATATAAAATATATTCCATCATTTCTTATCAACAACATGAAGTGCATTAAATATTACATTACATCAGAGTTTAATGAAAAGCTATTAAGTAATTAAATCATAAAAAAAATAATAATTACAAAAAATAATTAAATTAAATAAAAAAATTAATCAAAATTAAAAAAATTAATCAAAATACAACACTTACTAAAAATATATTTTAATATTTAAATATTTTATTTCATGTGACCATTAACTGAGAACATTATTATTATTTATTATTAACTATAATAATTTATTTAATATAATTATTAATTTTATTATTGACCTAATTATTAACTTAAAATCTCAGGAGGTAAATATATTAGGTCAAAGAGGTTCAACCGACATAAAAGTTGGGGAATCCCCGCATTGCATGTAAATATGAAATGTCGTGAGTTTGAAAGAAAGTCAAAGAAAGTCATACATGGTTAAATGACTCACTAAGTGATAATTCAAATAATAATTAATGTTCGTCAGGAACTGGTAAGATATGCAATCTTGCAACGTTGACAAAACACTTCTTAAAAGTGAAATGATTTCTGTAAATGCAGTGATCAAATGCTGTCAGTTTTCAGTGGCTGATCTGTGTGTGCAATTCCACAAACCTGGAAGACCTTCTGAACGTCAAACTGTAGTCAGATTACGAGCATTTTAAAATGTAATATAAATTATATATTATATTACTTAATTACTTAATTTTTGGAATCTGATTACATGATCCAGATTACATGAAATTACCCAGTACTATAATCAGCCAATACCGAGAAAATGTGTTACTCAATTTATTACCCACATACATACACATGCACATGTTTTGTATAGCTATAGTGCTTAAAATGATGCCTAGGTAGGCATGGCACTAGGTTTAGCAACAGCTTGTTTTCAGCAGTGGCATCTGTGGAATTAATGAATGTCGTTGTGAGACAGCCAGCGAACACTGAGTCACTCTCATTATACACTACATTACAGTCCATTACAGTCGCACCATTTCAAAACCCACTCTAAACTCCCTAATTACCACGCACTTCAACATCCATCCGCTTTTCTTGCAAAGTGCAGCAGTGGTTTCTTTCGTAAATGGCTAGGCATATTCTTCGTTAAAAATCTTCCCACAAAGTTCAAAACCATTGCGAGTTGAGACTTGTTTCCCAGGGGTGTGAGAGACAGTGGAATGTGTTTAAACTCCATGACACAGATAAGAATGTGTCAATCAAAATTTTATGCGACAAATCAATTCTACAATGTATGAAAATGTATGTACAAAGCTGTCAGCGGTTTAGGGAGGGGTCACATGCTAGTTAGCAAACAATCCAAATAAACCATCACACAAATTATATAAAGTTGACCTGGGGATGTTGTCGTCCACAGTGGCACAGCCGTACAGGAACACGATAACACCCACAAGCGCTGCTGGGATTAGCATCTGAGTATACACACCCAGCCAGGCAAAGTACAGGCCCACTTTCTCACCAAAATACTTCCTAAGAGAGAAATAAAGAAGAGCAATTAGGGCAATGAAGTAAAGCAAAATAAATTAAAATTGCTATCTAGTAAACATCAGAAAGAATACATCCTCTTCAGGACTCGACAATAAGGACTGTGTAAACGTCGCTCTGGACAGTTTTATCGAGGAACTGTAACTTCCTCGATCGGGCCAGTGCTGCATCACGAAAGTTTATCATTTGCACGTGTTTTTAAGCCTTGCCAATTTAAATATTCAAGCGCAAGATGACGTGAAAGAGAACTCAATTCAATGGGGTAAGCAAAATAATCTTGTTTTCTGTTTGAATTAAGAATATTTTGCTTACCCCATTGGCAGATTATTTGCGTATTTTAAGCAAAAACTCACTTAATTTTGAGTTTTTTTCCCCCAAAACAAGACAATAATTTTTGCTTGTCTAGTAAATGCTTCTTGTTTTAAGAATTTTTAGATGTTTGGACTAGAAACAAGACATAAATACTAAGTAAGAAGTATTTTTTGCAGTGAGGGTATTTCTAAAATCTCTCTCTTCAGCCTGAGGATAATACCTGATCAGTCCGATGGGCTGGTACTTGTAGAATATGCTGTAACTCGCCCACTCTTCATACAAGATCTGCAAAGACAGAACTAAAATTACATACATTCTGGAAAAATGATACTGACATACAGTGACTGCACGTCTTAGAGGTTTCATGAAAAAGGCAAAATAACTGATTATTCCATTAGAAGGACAAATTAACAACCAAACCACACTCATATTTTTGGTGCATTTGCTAAAGAAAAAAAAAGAGCATTTTAAATGTGTATATCAACAAAAAATGTAAAAGCATGTTTTAGGAGTGGAATCAAATCTAACATACAGTGTGTCATCAACACACTCTGGCCCTGTTTACACCTGGCAATAAGTAGCTTTTATGTCGATCAGATCACAAGTGGACGACACTGAATACAGGTGTCAACGGGTCTAAAATGATTTGAGCTTGTCCACTTTCGACCACTTCCAGAGGTAGTGGAGAACACATTCAACCGGATTGCTTTCATAGTGTAGACGCTCATGTGGTCGAATGTGTTCAAACAGCCACAAAAGATCGTCTTCTCTCCGTCTACTGACCTAATGCGTGAACATTATGGGAAGCGCACTAGCCAGACGGGATTTAAACTTTGTTTGTCTAGAGACCCAAGTTTGGTTTGAAGATGAAAAACGTACCAAGCACAATGTTCTCCATTCCTGATTTCTAACACACAGGGCCCTATTTTAACGATCTGAGCGCATGGTCTGAAGCGCATGGCGCAAGTGCACTCAGTCCACATTTGCTAGTTTAATGACGGAAAAAACAGTCGGCGTGTCCGGCGCATGGTCCAAAAGGGTTGTACCTAGTCTCTTAATGAGTCATGGGTGTGTTTTGGGCGTAACGTGCAATAAACCAATCAGAGTCTCATCTCCCATTCCCTTTAAAAGCCAGTTGCGCTCGCACCATGGCGGATTCGCTATTTACATGAATTTGAGAGCAGAATGAATGAGGAATCCTTTTAATTTTAATATTTAAAAATGTGTGTGTGCTGCTTCTCCCTGTGTGTGTGATAAGCAGAGTGTACGTGTGTTGTGCACCCGCCTATAGGCTCATATTACTAACACACCCTTTAAATAACACAAAAAAAGACTTTAGACAAGGTTTTTGTTGGTCAATGGCGCAGTCGTTTTCAGTTCCTCAAAATAGCAACGCACCAACAATGCTCCTGAACACACCTCGCTTTCAGACCAGCACGCCCATGGGTGAACAGATGGCACGAGTGCATTTGCTATTTAAACAACGTGGTGCTGGACGTGAAAATGATAACTGCGTTGGGCTGAAACTAGCAAATAACACTTGCGTCGCACCTGGCGTTGCATTGTGCCGGGTGTATGATAGGGCACACACTCACAGCGTTCAGCTGGTCTTGCGACTCCCAGAGCAGAAACTAAAGCTGATGCTCTCTATGTTTTTCCGTCGTATCCAGTTGTATTCATATGTAAATCCCGTGAGCTTATTTCGTCCATTAGATGGAAAGATCTGAAAAAGCCCATATATTAACCCACCCATAAACCCTCCCCTCGAAGAAATCAGGACAGAAGTGGTTGAAAGTGGACAAAAGAGACAGATTAAAACACCAGGTGTAAATGGGAATGTCTCCCTCGTCTACTTGTGATCCGATCGAACGAAACACATCTTAATACCAGGTGTAAACAGGGCCTAAAAGCCACAAAACTCCAACTCTCTCCAAGGGTCCTTAAGGGTTTGTTGAGAAAAACTGAAGCATTTACTCTTTTTCAGTTCTTGAAAATAGCTGTGATAAATTATTTAGAGAAGGGCTACACTGCCCACTAAACAGTAAGACTCAACAGTAAGCCTGCAGGAGTGCCGCTCACAGATGGCTGAAGTGGGAAATGATCCTGTTGCCTTGGTGACCTGACAATTATTCGGAGCTTGCTGCCGGCGAGTCCAGAGTCTCACCAGGTCTACACAAGCTATAGGTCTAGATCCTGCAGCCCATTTACAGTGTTTAATTACCTCAAGTGGTCTATATGAGATTCAATTACTAGATTCTTACAGTACGCCATAAAACAGGCGAAGGAAAGGAGGAAGATAAATGTGTGATAAAACCAGATTTAGAGAACAGATGCAGGAAGGATGCAATGATAACACATCTATTCCGTCTACAGATGGTAGAGTGAAGAACGTAGACCTACATGGAAGAATTCATCACTTTATATAGCCTATTGATTATTCTGGGCTGAATGCTGGAAACCTTACCGCAGGCATCATTCAGGCAAATCCTCTGAATTATGGCTTCATTATTACGATCACCCGAAGCTTGATGTGTTTTAGGTTATTGTGCAAAATTTTAAAAGTTCAGATCCGTCACTGAGATGTGGGACAAAACTTTTGATTAACCTTTTAAATGTTTTATGAAATATTAATTTGTTTGCGCCCTGCTATACACACACAATGTCCCTGGTAGTAACTCAATGTGTCAGTTCCGTTAGATACAATAATGTGTATATTGACAAACACATTTATATTGCCAAACTGAGAAAATCTAGAAATCTATTACAATTAAGAATGAACTGAGAATGTTATATTATAAAATTAACTATAACATTAAAATTAATTAAAAGGCATATTTTTTAGATTTATATTAGGATACATACATTTGTTTTTTGTAATAGGATATATATATATATATATATCCTATTATAGTGTTATTTTAGTATCATTGACATACTATTGTAGTTTTTATGAATACTTTTATAAAAAAATTTTTTTAATATACTTTCCATTTTCATTTTAGTTAAAGCTTTAGTTCATTGTTTGTGTGTTGTGTGTCTAT
This sequence comes from Coreius guichenoti, assembly GCA_039654105.1. Classification (NCBI taxonomy): domain Eukaryota; kingdom Metazoa; phylum Chordata; class Actinopteri; order Cypriniformes; family Gobionidae; genus Coreius; species Coreius guichenoti. The sequence continues at coordinate 3,984,035 of CM077168.1, forward strand.
ATAGCTGTTATTTTATGTTTTAATAATATTTCACAGTATACAGTTTTTTATTGTATTTTTAATAACATAAATGCAGCCTTGGTGAGCAGAAGAGACTTCTTTCAAAAACAATCAAAATAGTACAGTTTCCAAACTTTTGACTGGTAGTGTATATAATATAGAGAATGTTACATTATAAAACTGACTATAACATTAAAATTTATTAAAAGGCATATTTAATTTTTTTTTTTTAAATTATATTAAATAGTTTTTTTCAGATTTATGTTAGGATACATACATTTATGTATATATTAAACTAAATAAAAATGAGAAATAATTGAACTAGTTGAAATAAATGTGTAAGTTTTTTATATTTTATTTTATTTCAGTTGACATTTATTTCAAGTAACATGTTTTTAATGGTTTTATATAATAATATAATTAATATAATATAATATAATATAATATAATATATTATATATATATATATATATATATATATATATATATATATATATATATATATATATATATATATATATATATATATATATATATATATATATTGAAATCTATATTATTTTAATTTGTATGTGAAATGTAGCCATTTTACTAATGGCAGGTTAAGGTTCTGAACATGTTTTGTTGCAAGAATCAGTGTGAAATTAAAACACAAGTCCAAGATTTAAGTATGTATTCTACTACATTTAAAAATGTCTCTTACCTTTCTGTCATTTGTTTCAGCATGTATGTCATCAACATCTCCCTGTAATTAAAATAATTAAAATGAACTGACACAAGAAATAGATCAAATCAACTGGAGAGAATTGGAAAGATGTTTGCGCACATAAAAAGAGCAAAATATGATGTTACTCACATCATGCAAGGGGTAGGCCTCTGTGTAAACACCACTGCCGAGCAGACTGCTGATTCCTGCCAACACACACAACATATATAAAAGTATATCGCTGCAAAGGTATTTCAAACTTCGGTTTACCCCTAAACAAACAACGTAAAAGAACTTCGCTGTGAGTATATCATACTTACTATAGGTTTAGGATCAGGGTTTGGTTCAGGGTTAATTGCAATTAACTGTAATTATGCATAATTTACTGTTATTACAATAGTAGGTACATGTAACATAAAAAGGACTACATTTTTGGTTACGCTTTATTTTAAGATGTCATTGTTACAGTGTAACTATATATTTAAGTACTGAGTAATATTGATTAACTACATGTACTTACTATAGGGTTGAGGGTTAGTTGCATGTAATTATGCATAATTTACTGTTATTACTATGGCAAGGACACTGTAAAATAAAGTGTTACCAAATTTATTATAACATTTCAGCAAACAACATGGTGGATTTTGCAATAGTTTGTCAAGCAAAAGTAATAATAAGATGAAACTTACCCATGATAAACTTAGCCCGTGTGCATTTTGTTCGTTTTAAAATTTCATACACCTGTTGATGATTAATAAATAGGTTTATAAAGATGATTATAAATAAAGATTATTAGAAATAGCATTCCTGATTGGTGATATTAGACTCGAAATATAACTAAAATGACAACTAGATGAGTAAAGTTTGATGACAAACTTTGATGTTGGCTTGACAAAGCCTTGTCTGAAAGTTTGAAGATTTCACTCAAGAGGTCAATAAAATGTTAACATGTTCTAACACATTGCTAACATGTTTTAACAATGCTTTAGCATGTTGCAGGCATGTTTAGCATGAATTAAAACATTGCTGACATTTTTAACATGTTGCTAACATGATTTAATACAGTGCTAGCATGTTTCTAGTATAATTAACACATTGTTAACTAATTTTAACATGTTGCTAGCATGATTTAACACATTGCTAACATGATTTAATACATTGCTAATGTGTTGTTAACATGACTTAGCATTTTGCTAGCATGATTTTGTTAGAATGTTTCTAACATGATCTAACACATTGCATGTTTTAACTTGTTAGCATTATTTAACATATTGCTAGCATGTTTAGCATGATTTTAGCAATATTTAACATGTTGCTAACATGATTTAATACAGTGCTAGCATGTTTTAGCATGTTGATAACATGATATACCAGGTTGTTAACATGTTTCTATCATGATTTAACACATTGCTTAAATATTTTAACATGTTGCTAACATGCTTCTAACATGATTTAACACATTGATAGCGTGTTTTAATATGTTGCTAGGATGATTTAACATATTGCTAGCATGTTTTAACATGTTGCTAAAATGATTTACCACATTGTTAACATGTTTCTAGCATGATTTAACACACTGTTTAAATGTTTTAGCATGTTGCTAACATGCTTCTAGAATGTTTCTAACATGATTTAACACAATGATAGCATGTTTTAGTATGTTGCTAACATGTTTCTTTCTAGCATGACTTAACACATTGCTAACATATTTTAACACATTGTTAGCATGTTTATAACATGATTTAACACATTGCTAGCATATTTTAACAACATGATTTATCACGTTGTTATGCTAACTGTTATGATTTAATGTTTTGGGCTGCATTAATTTTATAATTTTCGTCTCAGAAGAAGAAGAAGCTAAAATAGTAGATTAGATCAGTCTTTGTCAAGCCAACATAATAAAATGTTAGACGACCAATGTTCTTAATATTATAGGATACCTTAAAATAGCAAAAATAAAAAATACTGCTGACAAAAATCAATCCGAGGTTAAACAGCGTTTGAAGAGGCAGCTGACAGATCAAGTGACTGGAATTATCGTCCACTTTGACGTCAGTGACATTTTGGTGTGGAGGCACACAGGTTATTTGCTAACCAAATCAGGTCTTAAATCGCCCCTGACTGGATAGGCTTTTCACAAGAGACTGGCACTTACTATTGAGCTCCTGGTTTTGCTGTCGAAGAAGGAGTTTCTGTCTGATAAATCAAAGCTGTGAAAAGAGACCAAGAGTCATTTCATTCACTGGTTTGTGCCTCCCTGTTCAATTTCACAGGCAATAACATACCATGAGGCTATAAAAACTGAAGCAATACACTGGTTATTACTGAGCATCCTTCATATTTCACTACATTAGCTGGACCAGAAATGTGAATGTTTATAACTATCAAGTCTTTGACATATGACTTCTAAAGTAAAAATAGCATTTGGCAAAATCATCTGTTATGTTTTTCATTCATCCAAGTCTTTGTAGAATGTGAGGAATAGATAATGTACAACTAGGGTTGCCAACTTCAGGAAAAGAAAATAAGGGACAATCGTCTAGCAAGATTTAACATGTTTCTAACATGATTTAACACATTGATAGCATGTTTTAACATGTTGCTAACATGTTTCTAGCATGATTTAACACATTGCTACAATGTTTCTAGCATGATTTAGCACATTGCTTAAATATTTTAACATGTTGATAACGTTTCTAGCATGATTTAACGCATTGCTTAAATATTTTAGCATGTTGATAACGTTTCTAGCATGATTTAGCAAAAAAAGATAGCATGTTTTAATATGTTGTTAGCATGATTTAACACATTGCTAGCATGTTTAAACATGTTGTTAACATGATATACCACATTGTTAACATGTTTCTAGCTTAATTTAGCACATTGATAGCATGTTTTAATATGTTGTTAGCATGTTTTAACATGTTTCCAGCATGATTTAACACATTTCTACAATGTTTCTAGCATGATTTAACACATTGCTTAAATATTTTAGCATGCTGATAACGTTTCTAGAATGATGTAGCAAATTGCTACAATGTTTCTAACATGATTTAGCACATTGCTTAAATATTTTAGCATTCTGATAACGTGCATCTAACATGATTTAGCACATTGATAGCATGTTTTAATATGTTATTAGCATTATGTAACATATTGCTAGCATGGTTTAATATCTTGCTAACATGATATACCACGTCGTTAACGTTTCTAGCATGATTTAAATAGTTTAGCATGTTTCTAACATGCTTCTAGCATGATTTAGAACACTGCTAGAATGTTTCTAACATGATTGAACACATTGATAGCATGTTTCAACATGCCGCTAAAATGATTTACCACATTTTTAACGTGTCTAGCATGATATACCACGTTAACATGCTTCTAACATGATTTAACACATTGATAGCATGTTTTAATATATTGTTAGCATTATTTAACACATTGCTAGCATGTTTTAACATGTTGCTAACATGATATAGCACATTGTTAACATGTTTCTAGCATGATTTAGCACATTGCTTAAATAGTTTAACATGTTGCTAACATGTTTCTAGCATGATTTAGAACATTGCTAGAATGTTTCTAACATGATTTAACACACTGATAGCATGTTTCAACATGTCGCTAAAATGGTTTACCACATTGTTAACATGTTTCTAGCATGATATACCACGTTGATAACATGCTTCTAACATAATTTAACACTTTGCTAGAATGTTTCTAACATGATTTAACACATTGATAGCATGTTTTAATATGCTGTTAGCATTATTTAACACATTGATAGCATGTTTCTTGCATGTTGCTAAAATGATTCTAGCACAATCGTGGTTCTTTATAGCAAAATAAGGGACAGAATAAGTGTCAAATTTCAGAAACTTTCCTGGCTCAAATGTTTGATTTTGTTAATATTTTTTTCTGAAGAAAGACAAACATAAAATGAAGAAGAAAGTCAAAATATTAAATGTCATGGATGAATATTTACTGAGTAATCCACTATTTTGTTGAGGGGGTCAAAATGACAAAAATTCCGGTTCTAAAATGGGAAAAGAACTTGTGTTTTTTGCCCAAAGTTTGCATGCTTGTAACTCAAGAAATATTAAAGATATCTTAATATCCTTTTAGATTCTAATTCTTAAACTTTTCTTTTGGCATCTTACATTTTAAGGCCCAATATGGTTAATTTCGAGAGATATGGAGATCTCAATGTGGCTCCATGAGTAAACTGTACACATTTTCAGTGGTCGCACATTTTCTGAGGAACAAATCTTTTTTTTTTCTAGCAACACAATTGCATAGAATATACCCGTCTTAGTGCAAGAAATATTCTTTTTGCCAAAGTTTCTGTGCTTGTAACTAAAAGTATTAAAGATATCTCAATATCCTTCTAGATTCTCTTTCTTATCTTTCTTTTGTAATCTTAATGTTTAAGGCCCTATATGGTTCAATTTCATAGATATGGGGATCTCAATGTGGCTCCATGTTAAAATTGTTGAATTTTACCCAATTTCTATATATAGCTAGACCAACGCATATTAAATATCATCAACCTCTATTCATAACGATACACTTAACCCTCTGGTCCTCTCCATTTAGGGGTCACACTTGGTCCCTTCACGGTCAGGAGACCGAAGCCTGGAAATGTAACTTTTTTTTCTTCCCCCCCCCCCCGGAAAACCAATGTAATACATTTTTGTTCAATAACATTTTTTTATTATTATTTAAATATTTGAGGGTATTTTATGATACTATGCAATATTTTTTCCCTAATAAATATTTTTTAATTATTTTTCAATTAAAGCAGTATTCCATGTTAAAATAGAAACAAGGCATTTAAAATATATTTTTTGAAGGTAGATTAGTGTCATCTGGTGGGAGTAAAAAAGAAAAACTTATGTAATGCCCTGGTGTGACCACTAGATTCCTATATAGCTCTATTTAAAGTGGCTTATAAATTCTCTAGTGTACTTATACTTGTATCTAAATACTTATTTTTATTGAACTGTGGATTTGGATTTATACTTGGACATTCTCAAAGACTACTTTTTGTCAAAGTTTAAATTTTTTTTGTTTGAAATGTTGATTTGAAGTGTCAGTTTTTGCATTAATTTTACTACAGTCAAACCTGAACACCGAGGACATTTTGTTACAAATAACATCAAAATTCAATAAAAACGTAACAAAAACGAACAGGTATGCTTTATCACAGCTTAATCAATCTGGGTCTGATTTGATTTCAATCTCTTATTTGAGTCTTCTGGCTCAATTTTACCATATTGTTACAGACACACCCGTTCATTTGTCTGTATAATAGTGTGTTGTGTGTGTGTGTGTGTCTGCGTGTGTGTAAGTGAGTGTGTGTTTGAGTGGGTGTGTCTGTTTTGTACTCGTGTAACCTCTTCCTTGCTGTTCGTTTTTTTACTGCTTTGTGGATGAATTATCTTATCTAATTTTCTTATTGGATCAATAACGATAATATTAAAAATGAGCATATATCGGCTGATACCGATATGGTGGCGATATGTCGTGCATCCCTATTATTCATATGGTCTAGACTCTAGCGTATTCCTGCGTACACGGGACAAACTGCGATTCTGTATTATATGAAACAGTTGGCAAAACTGCCCGAGGTCAGAAATCATCCTAAACATGATCTAAGCATGGTCGTGAATGACCGCAGACTTACAGATGCCGTTTTTCTCGTGAGAATGTGTAGGAGAGGTGCTTCTCATCTTCCGTTTGTCTATCCACGACTTTAGGTTGCAAAGGTGCAGTGACTTTCTGCATAAACATGTTGACCTTCTCCACAATGCCACTTCCATGACTGACTTCATATTTCTGAAAATCACATGACAGCACATCAGTGTACGTCACGTGCGTATAGAATACGATCTCAGGTCACTTTATAAGACTGAAGAACAGATACCTTTATTGTTGGCATTTTGAGCTTCATAAACTCGGCTTCTCGACACAGAACTTCCCAAGGCGCATGTATCTTCACGAACCCCACACCTGGGATTTTAGTCTGGAAAACAAAGATAAACAAACATGGCCTCAGCATATGAACAGAACGCTTCTGTACCAAAGACTTTAGATATACAAAGATGCTGCACTCATATTACTATGAATGGAAGAAAGTGCAATGCGCAATATGGCGAAATAAGTCCCGCCTTCTAAATAAAAGAGCCAATCGCTGATTGGTAAAATCATCAGCTCCGGTTGCCGCACATGTGGAAATTTATATAAACTGTATCGTATACAAACATAAACATAAATATTTTGCCTCCGTTGCTGCCATAGATATAAATATAATACTACTGTATATTCAGCACTCTTCACGATAAGTTAACCTTGAGAGCTGTAATAGTAAAAATGTGCTAAAAGTTTTCAAGAGAGTTAAACATGTAATACTTATTTCATATGCAAAGATGTTAGCCAATCACAGTAGTGGGCGTTTACACTGAAGTCTCACAGCAGCCAATCACAGCAGTGGGCGTTTACACTGAAGTCTCACAGCAGCCAATCACAGCAGTGGGCGTTTACACTGAAGTCTCACAGCAGTGGGCGTTTACACTGAAGTCTCACAGCAGTGGGCGTTTACACTGAAGTCTCACAGCAGCCAATCACAGCAGTGGGCGTTTACACTGAAGTCTCACAGCAGTGGGCGTTTACACTGAAGTCTCACAGCAGTGGGCGTTTACACTGAAGTCTCACAGCAGTGGGCGTTTACACTGAAGTCTCACAGCAGCCAATCACAGCAGTGGGCGTTTACACTGAAGTCTCACAGCAGTCAATCACAGCAGTGGGCGTTTAAACTGAAGTCTCACAGCAGCCAATCACAGCAGTGGGCGTTTACACTGAAGTCTCACAGCAGCCAATCACAGCAGTGGGCGTTTACACTGAAGTCTCACAGCAGTCAATCACAGCAGTGGGCGTTTAAACTGAAGTCTCACAGCAGTGGGCGTTTAAACTGAAGTCTCACAGCAGTGGGCGTTTACACTGAAGTCTCACAGCAGTGGGCGTTTACACTGAAGTCTCACAGCAGACACACCCCTTCAAACAGAGCGTTCAAATCAGAGGCTAAAATCAGGCTAGGAAAAATGCCTTTTATTTCTAAATTATGACAATTTGTGATGTAAAAATCATACTAACATTATAAGTGCACCCCATTAACATTATAAAATAATGCAGTTTATGACCCCTTTAATGAGAGTCTGCAAATTAGTGCCTGACGAAAAAAACGTTGGAAAACACATCAGAATAATGTCTGTATATTTTTAGTTAAGGATGTTAAGTTGTTACGCAATTTGACCACTAGGAGGCGCTCTAGGCCATATGTTTTCCTTGATTGGTTTACGTTGTTGTTGAAAGCAAAAGTAAAAGAGTGGCGCACGTTTGTTGTGTTTTAGCGTGAAAAGACAGTTCTGTGTCTTTATTAAAGTCAACACATTTATGATTTTTCTCTCATCCACCCGTGAGCCACCCACAATTAATTGGAATGCTATTTTTTATTACTTGGCCCGGCCGAGCCGCGTATTATCGGCGGATATAACCGCATCACTAATCCACACATTTTAAGCGCAAGAGCTTGATTAAACACTGGGAGAAATGTGTGGCAAAGAATTCAGGATAAACTTTTTACTAGTTGTGGTGCTCCTAAATTTTTGCTGGTGTTCTACCAAGTAAAAAAGGGTAATGTTATAGCAAATGTAACTAGCTTTTTGCATTTTCTGAAAGAACATGAGTGGTGTTTGCATATGCAAAACAGGCATTGCTTTCTGGCCCACCGGCAAGTCTCTATGATATTCTGACCCCTACACATTGTGTAGTCCTATGGAATTTTTCACCCATTTTATTGTATGGTAGGCAATATTCCCAGGAACGTAATAGCACAGCTCTTTTCACCAATTGTAGGCATCATTCATGTCTGTACGTCAAATGGTGTGAGATTAGTTATACAATTAAAACAGTATTCATTTCTTGGGTTAGACTAGATGTTTGTTTAAATCACAGACCCCAGAGATATTAATAATGATGCTTGTCAGAGTATTCTGAAAGATAAGAAACAAGCAAACTATTTACGAAATGAACAAACATCCCTTTACAAGAGATTAACACACTAGGGCCTGGTTTCACAGACAGTTCAATTAGAACATTTAAGTAGCTTTTACAAACGCGCCTTGGAAAAAAAACATTAATCTTGAGACAAAACAATGACACTGACATATTTTAGGATAAGTCAATACAAGTTGCTTTCAGTTAAAACAGCTCAAACATGCATTTTAGTCAGGGACTAGACTTAAACCTTGTCTGTGAAACCGGGGGTTTCTTTCTTCACGAAGGACCTTTTGAGAGAAAATAAATTCACAGGAATGAAGAAAAAAAAAAACTCAGGCATGAAGAGAAGGACTTCTCTCTTGGTTTTCTGAAGCTGGAGAGGGTTATGTAAGATTTGCTTCAAATGACCCACTCTTGTTATAACTCGCATCCCACACACGGGGTCTGACCCAGTCTGTTCAATCCCAGCCGCTGCTTTCAGTGAACAACAACACAAACAGGTATTTCTACTTTTATCTTACACTATATACACAAGTATTTATAAGCCTAATTCAACCGCAATTAAATCAGAAATGACAGCTTGACACCCGAGGCAAAGACGTCCGTTAACACTGACGTGAGTCAACCTGTCTGTCTCGGAAAGCTAATATATTGCAGAATGCTGTTTTACAGATATTTTCACATCTTACTAGTGATGCTTTAGTGAATAAAACAAAAAGGCCTTTTAGAATAAAACAGATTGTAGAATATTTACATTTTAAATGTTTTTCCTTCATCAAAATACCAGCCAACATGTAAAACTCATGTTTTAAGTTACATAAAATTATCCAAATAAAGATAAATTACTTTTAATAAAAGCAAATCATATGATATGAAGATATATATATATATATATATAAAAATAAAAAAAAAATACACATACACACAGTACCTGTCAAAAGAAAATTACTATTTTTAATGTTTCTGAAAGAAGTCTCTTCTGCTCATCAAGCCTGCATTTATTTAATCAAAAATACAGAAAAAGTAATAGTAATATTCTGAAGTATTATTACAATTTAAAATAATGGTCTTCTATTTAAATGTAATGTATTCCTGTGATCAAAGCTGAATTTTCAGCATCATTACTCCAGTCTTCAGTGTCACATGATCCTTCAGAAATCATTCTAATATGATGATTTATTATTAATGTTGGAAACAGTTGTGCTGCTTAATATTTTTTTATGACCTGTGATATGTTTATGACCTTTTTTCAGGATTCTTTGATGAATAAAGTTAAAAAAGAACAGAATTTATTTAAAATATAAATCTTTTGTAACAACTTTTTACTTTTTAAAAGAAATTAATACTTTTATTCAGCAAGGATATGTTAAATTGATATTTTTTTAAAAAATAAATCCTGTTCTTTATTTAACTTTTTATTCAATGAATCCTAAAAAAAAAGTATCACAGGTTCCCAAAAAAATATTAAGCAGCACAACTGTTTCCAACATTGATAATAAATCATCATATTATAATGATTTCTGAAGGATCATGTGACACTGAAGACTGGAGGAATGATGCTGAAAATTCAGCTTTGATCACAGGAATAAATAATATTTTACAATATATTCAAATAGAAATCCATTATTTTAAATTGTAATAATACTTCACAATATTATTGTTTTTTCTGTATTTTTGATCAAATAAATGCAGGCTTGATGAGCAGAAGAGACTTCTTTCAAAAACATTAAATGTTTCCATTATTTATATATATATATATATATAAATAAATGTGTGTGTGTGTGTGTGTGTGTGTGTGTGTGTGTGTGTGTTAGTATATCTTTCTCCGTTGGCGAACAGGGCTTCACATGTGATAAATGTAAGGAGATAGTCAGGCTGACGGAGAAGATTTCAGAATTAGAGACACGCATCCAGACTTTATTTGAGAGTAGTGAGAATGTAACAGCTTTAGACACTGCTTTGGATGCGAATAGCTTAGTGAACTCTGTACATTGTTCGGTTCCGGCTGTAGAGCCCGTGCAGCAGGGCAACTGGGTGACGGTGAGACGGCATAGTCGCGGATCAAAAAAACCACTCTTCCGTTCCGATTAGAACATCAAACAGGTTCTCCCCACTCAGTGATGCGCCCACTGAGAATCCTGTTGAAAGTGCCCTAGTTATTGGCGATTCTATTACACGGAACGTGAAAATAGAGACACCAGCCACCATAGTCACATGTTTACCGGGAGCCAGAGCGCCTGACATCAAAGCAAATTTAAAAGTGCTGGCTAATGCTAATCGTAAATTCTCTAAGATTATTATTCACGTCGGCACAAATGATGTTCGACTTTGCCAGTCGGAGATCACCAAAATTAACATTAAAGAGGTGTGTAAACTCGCAAGTACGATGGCAGATGACGTTTTTTGCTCTGGTCCCCTCCCCGTTAAAAGGAGTGATGAGATACTTAGCAGACTATCATCACTCAATGGCTGGTTGTCTAAGTGGTGTCCACAAAATAACATAGGGTTCATAGACAATTGGAAAAGCTTTTGGGGCAGACCTGACCTGTTGAAAAAAGATGGTATTCATCCTTCCTGGGATGGTGCCACTCTTCTCTCTAGTAATTTGGCACATAGTCTTAGAGCTAAACCTTGACTAACTGGGGCCCAGGTCAGGAAGCAGACGGACTGGCTTACCCGACCGCCTGCTAGCTGTCTCACGTCACAGAAGTCAGATAAATCCCAGCACATAGAGACTCTTTCACCTAGATATTATCACATAGAGACTGTGTCTGTTCCACGAATTAGTAAATACAAAAAACCATCAAAACCATTCAACGGTAAAAATTTAATTGATGTCCAACAAATAAACAACAGATATAATACAGATGATCAAATGATAAAGCTCGGGCTGCTGAATATTCGATCCCTTTCCTCAAAAGCGCTTATTGTTAATGATATGATTACAGATCATAACCTAGATGTGCTGTGTTTGACAGAAACCTGGCTAAAACCTGACGATTACATTACTTTAAATGAGTCCACCCCCCAAGATTATTGTTATAAACACGAGCCGCGTCTGAAAGGTAGAGGGGGAGGTGTTGCTGTAATTTATAATAATATCTTCGGTATTACTCACAAGTCTAGTTTCAAATATAATTCCTTTGAAGTTTTGGTGCTTTATGTAACGTTATGTAGTGAAATTGATAAATCCCGTTTGACATTTGTGCTGGCTACTGTATATAGGCCACCAGGGCACCATACAGACTTTACCAGAGAATTTGCTGATTTTCTATCAGAGTTAGTACTGGCTGCAGATAAAGTCCTAATTGTTGGTGATTTTAATATCCATGTAGACAATGAAAAAGACGCATTGGGATTGGCATTTAGAGACATTCTAAACTCTATTGGAGTAAGGCAACACGTGTCAGGACCCACTCATCGCCATAATCATACGTTAGACCTAATACTGTCACATGGAATAAATGTTGATACCATTGAAATTCTGCAGCAGAGCGATGACATCTCAGATCATTACCTAGTATCATGTACACTTAATTTAGCAAAGGCTGCAAAGCCATCCCCTCGCTTTAAATATGGCAGGACTATCACTGCTGCGACTAAAGATTTCTTTGTAAATAATCTTCCTCATCAGTTTCATCTCCTCAGCATCCCAGATAGCCTAGAGGAACTCGATGTTGCAACAGAAACTATTGACTCTCTCTTTTCCAGCACTTTAGACACAGTTGCTCCCCGGCGCTTGAAGATTAAAGAAAATAGTCCAACGCCGTGGTACAACGAGCACACCCGGGCCCTTAAAACAGCAGCCAGAAAAATGGAGCGCAGCTGGAAGAAAACAAAACTAGAAGTTTTTCGCATTTTGTGGAAAGAGAGCATGATTGCATACAGAAAGGCCCTAAAAACTGCTAGATCTGCTTATTTCTCGACTCTCTTAGAAGAAAACAAACACAACCCTAGGTATTTATTCGATACAGTGGCTAAATTAACCAAAGATAAAGCTTCACCTTCTGATGTTTGTAAACAGCACAGCAGTAATGACTTTATGAACTTCTATACTTGTAAGATTGATAATATTAGGAAAAAAATTATAACCATGCAGCCGTCTACTACAGTATCACATCAGACAGTGCATTGTAGTGTCACTGAGGAAAAATTACATTCATTCACTGCTATAGGAGAAGAAGAATTGGCTAAACTCGTTAAATCATCAAAATCAACAACATGTATGCTCGACCCCATACCGACTAAACTACTAAAAGAGATGCTTCCAGAGGTCATAGATCCTCTTCTTAATATCATTAATTCATCCTCGACATTAGGATATGTACCGAAAACTTTTAAGTTGGCTATTATTAAACCACTTATTAAAAAAACGCAACTTGATCCTACAAAATTAGTCAATTACAGGCCAATCTCAAATCTACCCTTTCTGTCAAAAATACTAGAAAAGGCAGTGTCCTCACAATTATGCTCCTTTTTAGAAAGAAATGGTATCTGTGAGGATTTCCAGTCAGGATTTAGACTGTATCATAGTACTGAGACTGCTCTCATTAGAGTTACAAATGATTTACTCTTATCATCCGACCGTAGTTGTATATCTCTATTAGTGTTACTCGATCTTAGCGCTGCATTCGATACTATCGACCACAACATTCTTTTGAATAGACTCGAAAATTATGTTGGCATTAGTGGAACTTCATTGGCATGGTTTAAATCATACTTATCTGACCGTTATCAGTTTGTAGCAGTAAATGAAGAGATGTCACACCGAACACAAGTTCAGTATGGAGTACCGCAGGGCTCAGTGCTAGGACCGTTGCTTTTCACCCTGTACATGCTACCACTGGGAGATATTATTAGGAAGCATGGCGTTAATTTTCATTGTTATGCTGACGATACTCAGCTCTATATTTCTTCACGCCCTGACGAAACTTACCAATTCACAAGATTAACAGAATGCATAGCTGATATAAAAAATTGGATGACTAGTAATTTCCTGCAACTTAATTCAGAAAAAACTGAATTTTTAATCATTGGACAAAAAAACTCCACAAGTAGTAACCTAGAATACTGTCTAACACTCGATGGCTGCTCTGTCAAGTCCTCGTCGTCAGTTAGGAACCTGGGTGTGCTCTTTGATACCAATCTCTCATTTGAAAGCCACGTTTCTAGCATCTGTAAAACTGCATTCTACCATCTTAAAAATATATCTAAATTACGGCACATGCTTTCAATGCAAAATACTGAACAGTTAGTTCATGCGTTCAAGACCTCAAGGCTAGATTATTGTAATGCTCTACTGGGTGGTTGCCCTGCTCGCTTAATAAATAAATAAATTGCAGCTGGTCCAAAACGCAGCAGCTTGAGTTCTTATTAGAACCAGGAAGTATGACCATATTAGCCCGGTTCTGTCAACACTGCACTGGCTCCCTATTAAACATCGTATAAATTTTAAAATCTTGCTAATTACTTACAAAGCACTAAATGGTTTAGCTCCCCAGTACTTGAGCGAGCTCTTAACGCATTATACTCCATCACGTCTATTGCGGTCTCAAAATTCTGGCCAGTTGATCATACCTAGAATATCAAAATCAACTGCAGGCGGTCGATCCTTTTCCTATTTAGCACCTAAACTTTGGAACAGTCTTCCTAGCATTGTTCGGGAAGCAGACACACTCTGTCAGTTTAAATCTAGACTAAAAACACATCTCTTTACTATGGCAGACACATAAAACATTTTTAATTTCTATTATTCAAATCAGTTAAATGATTGTTTTAGGCTGCATTAACTAGGTCAGCCGGAACCGGGAACACTTCCAATAACACCTGATGTACTCGTTACATCATAAGAAGAATGGCATCTACGCTAATGTTAGTCTCTCTGTTTATCCCGAGGTTTACTGGAGTCGGCCGGATCCAGGCCGTATCCAGACCAGATGGTGGACCTTAGCCTGGACATGACGACCATACCCCTGAAGTGTCTGTAGAGACAATAGTGTCAATTAAACTCCCCCCTGTAAATGCCGCATCGACACGACATCCTCATTAAACCCGTCCCCGGCGTGACAACTCCAATCTTTCGAATAATCCTACGAATATCTATTTATCTAATATGACTTCTGACCTGTAATGTTGCTAAACTATATTACTGATCTGCCCGCATTGACACTATATGATAATTGAAATGAGCTGGATGACATCACCGTTTTCACCAGAGCGGCTGTACAGCCGAATCAAATTCCGTTGCATTATTTTCCTGTTACCACTGTGAAGCTGCTTTGAAACAATTGCCATTGTAAAAGCGCTATATAAATAAAGGTGATTTGATTCGTGTGTGTGTGTGTGTGTGTGTGTGTGTGTGTGTGTATGTGTATATATACAGTGGGGAGAACAAGTATTTGATACACTGCCGATTTTGCAGGTTTGCCCACTTACAAAGCATGTAGAAGTCTGTAATTTTTATCATAGGTACACTTCAACTGTGAGAGACGGAATCTAAAACAAAAATGCAGAAAATCACATTGTATGATTTTTAAATAATGAATTGGCATTTTATTGCATGACATAAGTATTTGATCACCTACCAACCAGTAAGAATTCCGGCTCTCACAGACCTGTTAGTTTTTCTTTAAGAAGCCCTCCTGTTCTCCACTCATTACCTGTATTAACTGCACCTGTTTGAACTCGTTACCTGTATAAAAGACACCCGTCCACACACTCAATCAAACAGACTCCAACCTCTCCACAATGGCCAAGACCAGAGAGCTGTGTAAGGACATCAGGGATAAAATTGTAGACCTGCACAAGGCTGGGATGGGCTACAGGAAAATAGGCAAGCAGCTTGGTGAGAAGGCAACAACTGTTGGCGCAATTATTAGAAAATGGAAGAAGTTCAAGATGACGGTCAATCTCCCTCGGTCTGGGGCACCATGCAAGATCTCACCTCGTGGGGAATCAATGATCATGAGGAAGGTGAGGGATCAGCCCAGAACTACATGGCAGGACCTGGTCAATGACCTGAAGAGAGCTGGGACCACAGTCTCAAAGAAAACCATTAGTAACACACTACGCCGTCATGGATTAAAATCCTGCAGCGCACGCAAGGTCCCCCTGCTCAAGCCAGCGCATGTCCAGGCCCGTCTGAAGTTTGCCAATGACCATCTGGATGATCCAAAGGAGGAATGGGAGAAGGTCATGTGGTCTGATGAGACAAAAATAGAGCTTTTTGGTCTAAACTCCACTCGCTGTGTTTGGAGGAAGAAGAAGGATGAGTACAACCCCAAGAACACCATCCCAACCGTGAAGCATGGAGGTGGAAACATCATTCTTTGGGGATGCTTTTCTGCAAAGGGGACAGGACGACTGCACCGTATTGAGGGGAGGATGGATGGGGCCATGTATCGCAAGATCTTGGCCAACAACCTCCTTCCCTCAGTAAGAGCATTGAAGATGGGTCGTGGCTGGGTCTTCCAGCATGACAACGACCCGAAACACACAGCCAGGGCAACTAAGGAGTGGCTCCGTAAGAAGCATCTCAAGGTCCAGGAGTGGCCTAGCCAGTCTCCAGACCTGAACCCAATAGAAAATCTTTGGAGGGAGCTGAAAGTCCGTATTGCCCAGCGACAGCCCCGAAACCTGAAGGATCTGGAGAAGGTCTGTATGGAGGAGTGGGCCAAAGTCCCTGCTGCAGTGTGTGCAAACCTGGTCAAGAACTACAGGAAACGTATGATCTCTGTAATTGCAAACAAAGGTTTCTGTACCAAATATTAAGTTCTGCTTTTCTGATGTATCAAATACTTATGTCATGCAATAAAATGCAAATTAATTACTTAAAAATCATACAATGTGATTTTCTGGATTTTTGTTTTAGATTCCGTCTCTCACAGTTGAAGTGTACCTATGATAAAAATTACAGACTTCTACATGCTTTGTAAGTGGGCAAACCTGCAAAATCGGCAGTGTATCAAATACTTATTCTCCCAACTGTATATGTGTGTGTGCATGTGTGCGTGTGTGTGACCCTGGACCACAAAACCAGTCATAAGTCGCACGGGTATATTTGTGGCATATATTATGGGTCAAAATTATCGATTTTTCTTTTATGCCAAAAATCATTAGGATATTAAGTAAAGATCATGTTCCATGAAGATATTTTGTAGATTTCCTACCTTAAATATATATCAAAAATGTATTATTATTAGTAATATGCGTTGCTAAGGACTTCATTTGGACAACTTTAAAGGCGATTTTCTCAATATTTAGACTTTTTTGCACCCTCAGATTCCAGATTTTCAAATAGTTGTATCTCGGCCAGATATTGTCCTATCCTAATAAACCATTCATCAATGGAAAGCTTATTTATTCAGATGATGTATAAATCTCAATTAAAAAAAAATTGACCCTTATAACTGGCTTTGTGGTCCAGGGTCACATATACATATATACATACATACATACATATAAATGTATATATAGGAGTAACATCTTTTTTGACAGCATGGTTCAAAGAGAGGTAAGTTTTTTTCTTCAAGTCTTATCAGTGTTTTATTATGTCTACATTCATATTGGCCTTGTCAAGCTCAAAAGTTATGGGAAAAAACATAGTGATTCATTTTGTACAGCAAAAAATATTGGCTTTGGCACAAAGCTGTGCCTGAGGTGGAATAATATGATTCTTGAAGGTTCAGTAATAATAATAATAATAATATTCATGCAATATAATTTAGCTCAGAAAGAGAGGAAGCTAAGAATGTCATGATATGAGTCCCTGTGTGAAACAACAATCAGAATATTGAAGTGAACCCAAATTATTTGTATACAAGAAACAATTCCCTGCACATTTTCAGAGAGCTGCTAATCTTAGTCCTTTAGACTAATACTTCAGTTTATTATCATCTGCACAATAAACACTTCACTTTGCTGATGATTAGCCCACTATGACCTCTTTGCCAAATTCTGGTTTAGCGCTCGATGAGAACAACCAGCAGAGTGGAGGAAGTTAAATCCCTCTAATCTGTGAACATCAAAGCAAATGGCATGAGTTTATAGAAGTTAAGCTTGAAAGTCAAGCTGCTAATCATAATAAGATTGCAAAATAGTAACATTACACAGTAAAGTAAGTGCTAACTTGTTTCATAATTGCCAACACTCATAATAACTGATTTTTGCAATCAGCAATTATAGCATTAGCGGGTTTGGAGAACATTTTAGAGAAATAATTTAATGTATCCTAAGGGTGACAGCTCTTTAACACCAAACATACAAAATGCTTGCAAGGTGTCTAGTTTGTCCACATTATTCTAAATATAAGAGATTATGATATATATATATATATATATATATATCACTGCATATACATATATCTTCAGCATTTCACTGAGAAGATATTTGACAAATAACACTATTAGTGTAGTCCTCCACACCACTCAAGTGTTTCTAAACTGGGTCAACAACAGAAAATAATTATTCTGCTGTCCAAGTGAATCACTTAAACCTGAATTTGTTTAAAAAGCTAGAGAGGATAAGAAAAATGATTAGTCATAATACACAACATTCAAAAGGGCCCTATTATGCCCCCTTTTACAAGATGTAATATAAGTCTCAGGTGTCCCCAGAATGTGTCTGTGAAGTTTCAGATCAAAATACCCCACAGATCATTTATTATACCATGTTGTAAATGCCCATTTTTGAGTGGAAGGAAAAACATACTGTTTTGGTACATGTATCTTTAAATGCAAATGAGCTGCTGCTCCCGCCCCTTTTCCAGAAGAGGGCGGAGCCTTTACAGCTTGTGCCTCGGATACTCTGACAAAAACTAAAACATCTGTTTGGTTTTGATTATCATCTGTGTCGCGGTCATGCTCACATGACATTGCAGTTCTTCATCATCATTGATCTGCATGCGTTTTAAAGCCATATCAGTCTAAACTTCTGATATGTAGTTTTCGGAACGCACACATCCGGAGCGTGTGCACGGAAAACCAGCTGTTGCGTGAGCATTAAACAAAGTTTTCTTTCACGCCTTATTGCGCTTAAACTGTCAAATACACACAAAGTTCACATAAACACAGTGGGTTATGTCTGTGAATGTAAACAGCTGTGAAAGAAATCGCTTGTGTATATTAGATGTGTATTAAAGTGACAGAAGCGTAATATACAGTACCTGTTGCTCTATACTGTTAATGTGACTCAATCAACAAAAGAAAAACAGAAAATCACTCACTGCTCTTGATAACTTTAGTAGCTTTAATAGGAATACATTTGCTCTGGCGAGGAGATAAACATGGCGGATTGGAATCACTTCAAAAAGGAAAATACGGTTCAGTGCAACATGTGCAGTCTGTCATATAGGCTACATAAAATATTAATGAGAACATTATAATTGTGTGCTTGGGACATGGATTTTAATGGTGAGACTTTTGTTTTTGTAATCAGGCTCTCAAAAATTATATAAAAATTTGGATTTAGATTTATCGGCCAATATATCGGTTATCGGCTTTCAAATACAAAGAATTATCGGTTATCGGCCAAAATTTTCATATCGGTGCATCCCTAAATTTTATGTCAAATTAGATTATGAATCCCAGATTTCATGGACTCCACTGTAAATGACAATGTGACTCACCCCTTCATCTTTCTCCATCTCCAGGCCCATTTCAAGCAGGTTCTCCTCATACTCCTCCCTGCGGAGGCGCTGGTCGTCCTCATGGTAATCCAGCCTCTGCTCTTGGGCTGTGAGTTCAGGATCCTCACGAGCCGGTGAGCTGGCCCGTTTACTCTTGCGGCTCAAGCAGCAGGAACGGGACTTCTGTTTGCGAGTGTTTTGGGGCTTCTGGATGTGGTAGGTGAGGACGTAATCTACCCGCCTTCGGCCATCCTGGAAGTACGGCCACAGTTTCGAGTCCTTCGGTTTCTCATCTAACGGTTGAGTTTTCTGGAGCTGAGAAAGAAATTTGACACATTTGTAATATTTGTAATAATGCATTAGGACATGATTTAATGTAAATATCTTGACATTTTTTAGAATAAAGTGAAGAGATTTAAGGACAGAAGCGATAATGAGATCTGGAAGTGACCTCAAAACAAATTGACTAAAAATAAATAAATACCATTAATCTTGCTAATATTTAGTAAACTGTCTATTCCAAACATAGATGTAAACCTGCCTGTGTATTTAACAGACTTCCACTAATGTGCCAAACAATTTCCCACTTTATGCGAAGGGTGTGGTAGATTCCTGGTCCTTTAAAGGTGTATTTTTGTATAAATATTACAGAAGATGGTAAACACTGCAGCTCTTTTGGTTTGATTGCAGTAAGTTTGGGGCGTTGTGTGTTTGAACAAGGACACATAGAAACACTGAGGCAAGAGAGCTACTACCCACCAACCAAATCCCAGCTAACAGATTACCTGTTCATTTCTTAAATGTGTTGAATTTGCTGTTTTTTTTTTATTTTACATCATACTGCTGAAACCTATTTATGCATTTACATTACTGTATTTTTTTTAAAGAAAGTAATATTTTATTCAGCAAGGATGCATTAAATTGATCAAAGGTGAAAGTAAAGATTTTATATCGTTACAAAAAAAATCTTCAAATAAATGCTGCTCTTTTGAACTTTCTATCGATCAAAGAATCCTTAAAATTAAAATGTATCAGTTTCCACACACATATGAAGCAGCACAACTGTTTTCAACATTGATAATAATCAGAAATGTTACTTGATCACCACATTACAATGATTTCTGAAGGATCATGTGACACTGAAGACTGGAGTAATGATGCTGAAAATTCAGCTTTGATCACAGGAAATAAATTACATTTTATCATATATTCAAATAGAAAACAGCCTAATTAAATTGTAAAAATATTTCACAATTTTACTGTTGTCACTGTATTTTTATTTTAAAACCATATTGTATATTTGCATTCCAGTACCTTACAGATTACAGAAACTGTAAAGCTATTTGTTGATGCATGCAAGTATTTACAAGTGGGATTGTCTCACAGAGAAATGGAGAACATTTTCTTCAAAAACCAATAATGAAAAGGTGACTGAGTGAACGTCTACTTGAAATGAAAATGAGCAGTGCAATAACACTTATCAGGGCAGGGAGGCAATCAGCCCATGCTCTTAAATTCCCCTCCAACTCAGATTTAATGTTTATTCCTCAATGCCACAAACAGAAGTCTTTTTGTTATTTACCACTAGATATACCTAGTATAGTTTACTGCAGACTAAAGCCCTATTCGGATGGGAGAGGTGGGGTAAAATAATTATTACCAGAGCTTCTCAGTGATTTTAGTCCCGTCCGAATGTGCCATCTCATTACAGACAATGTCAGTAAAGATTACGGCGACTTTTACCTTCTGTAATAAGGTTCGGAAAAATTACCTCAAGTAATGCTAATCCCGTGCGAATAGACCAGCTGTAAAAACACTATATTGCCAAAAGTATTGGGACACCCCTCCAAATCATTAAAATCAGGCGTTCCAATCACTTCCATGGCCACAGGTGTATAAAATCAAGCACCTAGGCATGCAGACGCTTCTACAAACATTTGTGAAAGAATAGGTCGCTCTCAGCTCAGTGAATTCAAGCGTGGTACCGTGATAGGTTGCCACCTGTGCAATAATGCATTCGTGAAATTTCCTCACTACTAAATATTCCACGGTCAACTGTTAGTGGTATTATAACAAAGTGGAAGCAATTGGGAACAACAGCAACTCAGCCATGAAGTGGTAGGCCATGTAAAAAAAATAAAATAAATAAATAAAAATTCACAAAGCGGGGTCAGTGCATGCTGAGGCGCACAATGTGCAGAAGTCGCCAATTTATAGACTTACAAGCTACAGACCTCCAAACTTCATGTGGCCTTCAGATTAGCTCAAGAACAGTGTGTAGAGAACTTCATGGAATGGGTTTCCATGGCCGAGCAGCTCATCCAAGCCTTACATCACCAAGTGCAATGCAAAGCGTGGGATGCAGTGGGGTAAAGCACGCCGCCACTGGACTCTAGAGCAGTGGAGACGTGTTCTCTGGCGTCATGCTTCTCTGTCTGGCAATCCCATGGACGAGTCTGAGTTTGGCGGTTGCCAGGAGAACAGTACTTGCCTGACTGCATTGTACCAAGTGTAAAGTTTGGTGGAGGAGGGATTATGGTGTGGGGTTGTTTTTCAGGGGTTGGGCTTGGCCCCTTAGTTCCAGTGAAAGGAACTCTTAATGCTTCAGCATACCAAGACATTTTGGACAATTTCATGCTCCCAACTTTGTGGGAACAGTTTGGGGATGACCCCTTCCTGTTCCAGCATGACTGCACACCAGTGCACAACGCAAAGTCCATAAAGACATGGATGAGCGAGTTTGATGTGGAGGAACTTGACTGGCCTGCACAGAGTCCTGACCTCAACCCGACTGAACACCTTTGGGATGAATTAGAGCGGAGACTGTGAACCAGGCCTTCTCGTCCAACATCAGTGCCTGACCTCACAAATGCGCTTCTAGAAGAATGGTCAAAAATTCCCATAAACACACTCCTAAATCTTGTGGAAAGCCTTCCCAGAAGAGTTGAAGCTGTTATAGCTGCAAAGGGTGGGCCAACTCCATATTAAACCCTACGGATTAAGAATGGGATGTCATTAAAGTTCATGTGCACGTAAAGGCAGGCGTCCCAAAACTTTTGGCAATGTAGTGTATGTATGTAAATATTCTGTCATTTCCTGCTTAAAAGTATTTTTCCACATTTTTTCAAGTATGGGGGCGCTTGAAGCATTCAGTTGCGTTCTAGGCAAGCACCACTTACATTTTCTTCAGAAAATGTACATATCTAGTATCATGCTGTGTATTTGCGCACGTGATATCAGGAAACAACGTAATACGCACATGACGAGAGGGAGGTGACGGCGGTGCGTAAATCGAGTTACCCCTCCCACTTCTGGTAGTTTTACTGAGATCTCTTATCCTGTGCGAATTGGCCATTAATATTAAAGACGTCCTGTGGTAAAATTACATTACTTCATCTACCCTTGTAAAACTAATCCCGTCCACTTAATAGGGCTTAAGTGTTTTAGAACATTCAGTGCACTTTGCTTAAGAACAAACTGGAACTCAGCAACTCTACATTTCATGCATAATCCCTTGTCAGGTTTGAACCCAGGACCTTTGGGTTTCCAGCACAGCTATTTGACCACTTATCATGCCACTTCTGTGTATTAAGGTAAGTGAGAACCACAATGCAGGGATTTACAACAATACCAGTAAACAAATAACATTAGCTCAGAGCAGGAAGTTAAAAAGGCAAAAGAAATTTCTCACTACTGCATCTTCTATTTAGTCACATTCATGAAAATAGGTTAATGACTTTTAAATTACACATCATATCCTATTATTGAAGCTTAAGAAGGTCAAATGAAACATTTTAATTTTTTTCACTTTCGCTTAGCCTTCGGGCCATTGACTACACTTTTCAGTCCTGTGAATTTATTTCTCATGGTACATTTTTCTGAATAAGATACTACTAGGGAAAACACATATTCAAGCGATTATAATTAATGAGATAGCATGCCTTTTCACAACTTCCTCCCTTAGAAGGATGCAAAAGTATGTTTACTGTTTGTCAAGTGCTTTTTTTAAGATGAATGATTGTTAAAGGTACACTATAGCCCTATTTGGATGGGACTAGTTTTCCAGGGGGACGTTAGAGAAATTCATGTTTCACAGATGTACTTTTTTTAATGATTTGAATCCAAAATTCTCCAAATTTTTCACACACAACCGCTGTAAAAAATTCCAGGGCAAATTACCTACTGTTTTTCTGCAAATTCAACGGTCTTCTGAGAAATCTAATCCCGTCCCAATGCGAATGTCTGTGATTGCTGATGTTGTATTAACCTAATGCTTCTCCTTGTGTGTTTTTTGACCTACCTGAGCTACCGTTTGCACACCAGTCTTCGACATGTTTTCATTTAGTTTCAATATGGATGGTATCCGACGAAAAAATAACATTTACAATCAATAAATAGACCAAAATCTATTCACTCTGCTCACTTATGCAAGTTTATTATAAACAGCCACTGCTATAAACTCGTGAAGTTTACTTAAATAGGGTTTTTATTAAGGATGCACCGATATGAACATTTTGACCGATACAATAACCGATAATTCTTTATATTTGAAAGCCGATAACCGATATATTGGCCGATAAATCTAAATCCAAATTTTTATATAATTTTTGAGAGCCTGATTACAAAAACAAAAGTCTCACCATTAAAATCCATGTCCCAAGCACACAATCATAATGTTCTCATTATATTTTTATGTAGCCTATATGACAGATTTGCGCTTGCAACTGTATTCTCCTTTTTTGAAGTGATTCCAATCATATTTCAAGCAATTCAAAACCATCATGGTGAACAATGCGCATCTGAAGTGTCTCAGCTGAAGAAAATAATCCATTATTTATCAGCTTTAATATATCGGCCAAATTATCTTATCGGACCGATAACGATAACATTAAAAATTAACATATAATCGGCCGATACCGATATGGTGGCCGATATATCGTGCATCCCTAGTTTTTATAATACATTTTAATTATATTAACAAATAATAAATTAAAAGACTATATGTCATACGTGATGCTCGCAAGCACAGCACATGACCTTCTACAACGCCCACGTCTAGAAAACACACACTCCCACCTGTAATAAACACGGAGATGTTGGTCCCGTCCGACTTGGTACATGAAATCACAGACATTGAGTGATAAGAATTGTAACTCAAACGTCGTTTAGTAAACTAGTCCCATCCGAATAGGGCTTATGTCACATTTTTTTGTTAAAATTAACTAAATTCTAAAATGTGTTTTTGTCTTACCCTGATTCACTATGGTACGCCTATTATAAGTCTTTATATTTTAGACCTGTCGGGATGGTTTTCGCTGGGAAATTGTGTACATGCGTCACTCGCCCATGTGTGTCTCGTCATATCCGTAAATAGAGAAAAGTTGCTCCGGCTGCTTTGATGCATGTCTGGTGTGAGAGTGGGAGAGGTTAGTTGTTACAACGAGCGAGAAAGGTTGACATGGAGCCGCTAAATCTCCAGTTAAACGCCGAACAGTGGAGAGTCTGCTGGCAAAAAGAGAACGCGACAGAGCTCGTAATATAAAACAAGAATCAACACTGGCTTGGCATTTTCAGAGATGGCGAGAACTGAGGGATTTTAAATGTTGTAAAAGTGACTCAAAGATGCCGTTTTTATTACTCAACAGGTGAGTAAGGTATTCTATTGAACAGATTAGAGTTAAATTCCCAGATAAAGAACAGATAAATTCCCATATGTAGCTCTCTAACAGAGTTCATTGTAAAGTATTATCTATTGTGAAGGCTCATTTCATTTTATTATGGTTGTTGTAGTGCTGTGCTGGAATTCATTTTCAAGGAAGTACTATGTCTATTAATGGGTAAAGCTACAGTAGCGTCTTCAGCTAGTCATGAGATCCTTTCCATCTAAACTGGTTATCTCTCTTAAGCCTGCAGTAGGATAACCATATTCATCCACACACTCACTCAGAGCCAAAGCACAACCAAAACAATGTTCTCCACAAAATGCATGCAGTTTTGTTTTTTAACTGAGGGCAAAAAGTAAGTACATACTAGTATTCCTTTAAGCTATTTGTCATCACAATCTTGAATATGTGGATACATCCTTTTAAGGATGTGTAACACACCACACTCAAATACCAAATCTAAGTACCAAAAGTACCAAATCTATAAACAAGCACTAAACACATGGTTAAATAAATTTGTATAAAGTGATTCAGGATTAGCAGAGGGTATTTCAAAGTGACCAGTCTGTCCTGTAAATTTGCAAAAATGATCAAATACGCCCTCAGGATGCAAAACAGTTTTGCACACCCGCAGGGTACTCAAGATCTGCAGTGCTTGAAGTTTACTGCACCATCTGGAGCAAGGAAGGCAATGTGTTTGGCAAGCTTTAGCTTTTCGTGAAATACATATATTTGGCTGTTTTATGAATGATCAACTATGATAAAAGCTAATAAGAGTATTTGCCTTGCATAAACACAATGCAAATGTGACTATTTATGTAATTTAACATCCCTAGCTTTAATTTCATATCACCTGTTCTCAAAGACATCACTGCAAAAGTGTATACTGAAGCATTCAAATGTCCATATATTTGCCCAAAGTTTGCCTTGCAAATTATGCTGTACTAGAAAGACAGGAAAACATGGGTGTTTAAAGTGGAACCGGTAATATGTCTTTATCCCTGGAATGAAATGAACGAAATGTGTGCAGAGGAAGTTTTCCTCTGTTGTTGTGACTTACAGTAGAGCCAGTCTGGGGGTATAGAGAGTCCCTCGTGCCTTTAGAGTTGTCTTCATCAATCCCCTTCACGTCCAACGGGACAGATTCATATCTCTCATTTTGCCACATGCTGTCCTGTCCTCCCGGCCCTGATGGCTGCTCCTCTGTGCTGTTGAAACCCAAGAGTTTCTCACCTGTTGAAGAGAAAACAGAAATTCATCAGTGCAAACATTATTGCTTTGTGATAGGAACACAAAGTGCAATGCTAAATCAATCTCAGCTGGGTCATTCCGTGTCAACTCAACCAAAGGTCCCCGGCTAAAAATTTAGATTTTTGGTGAAAGAAATACGTAAATAAAGAAGAAAGCTAAAATATTAAATGTCATGGATGTATATTTACTGAGTAATCCACTATTTTGTAGAGGGGTCAAAATGACAATTTTCACCTGAGATTTAGAGTCAAATTACAGGGGGGTAAAAATGACTTTAGAAAGATGGCAGCATCATTATTTTATTTTCACACAGAG
Source organism: Coreius guichenoti (assembly GCA_039654105.1). Lineage (NCBI taxonomy): Eukaryota > Metazoa > Chordata > Actinopteri > Cypriniformes > Gobionidae > Coreius > Coreius guichenoti. Next base: position 4,010,658 of record CM077168.1, read on the forward strand.
ATTGGTAGGTCTATTAGTAAAATCTGTTGACTTTAGCAATCTTTGTTGCATTATATGCCAACGGTGACAGTTCAAAAATGGGAAAAAACACTTGGGTAACTTGGGTACTTGAAAATGGGTAAAATTCAACAAATTGAACGTAGAGCCGTATTGAGCTCTCCATATCTATGGGATTGAACCACATTGGGCCTTGAAAATGAAGATTTCCAAAGAAAAGTTTGTTACAAACAAGAATCTAAAATCATATTGTGATACCTTTAATAATGTTTGAGGGACAAACATGCAAACTTTGGAAAAAGAGTATTTATGGCACTCAGACAGATATATTCTATGCAATTGTGTTGATAGAAAAAAACAAGATACATTTCAAGTTTCAACATTATTTGTTGTTCAGATATTCCTCTTTAAACAAAACAAAAAAAAAAAAACATCAGCTGTATGCAAAGTGACCCACATTTAGTTTTTGGCCACTGAAAATGTGTACAATTGACCAATTTGCTTATGGAGCCTTTGCTTAAGTTATCCATTTCTCTGTGGTTGAACCATATAGAGCCTTTAAAAAGAAGATACCAAAAGAAATGTTTATTAAAAACCAGAATCTAAAAGGATATTAAGATATCTTTAATACTTCTTGAGTTACAGGCATGCAAACTTGGAGCTTTTCCCCATTTGCTTTTTCAAAACGTGCTTTTTCCCCGTTTGTGAGCTTTCACTGTTGGCATATAATGAAACAAAGATAGCTAAAGTCAACAGATTTTACTAACAGACCTACCAATCTCTATGTAAAAAAATAAAATAATGATGCTGCCATCTTTCTAAAGTCATTTTTACCGCCCTGTAATTTGGCTTCTAAGGTGAAAATTGTAATTTCAACCCCCCTTTACAAAACAGTGGATTACTCAGTAAATATACATTCATTACAGTTAATATTTTGTCTTTCATCACTATTTATGTTCATCTTTCTTCTGAAAAAATATTAACAAAGTGAAAAATTTGAGCTGGGGAAGTTTCTGAAATTTGGCTGCTTCGACATGGAATGACCCAACAACTATTTGTGTCAAAGGATTGCAAATAACCATCTGGTGTGAAGATTAGTTTGACTTGTGTTTAAAGAGAAAAAGCAAGTTTGAATGCAAAATAAATCAATCTCAAGAAATGCAAAAAGAATGTGCCTAAGTGCCTATGAGCTTAAGTATGATCAAAATAATAATAAAGTGCAATCAATATACGAACATTAAATTAAAGTGGTCACATGGTCAGTATTCTAAATATGATTAGTGACCATGAAATTGTGTAGAACCTTAAATATTTATTATTTTCACATTATAATGTTTCTTTGTTCAACAATTTTCATTTACATTTAATCTTCCAACAAAGTCTCAGATTTTGGAACATACTATATTTAATACCATCATGACTTCTGTTGCTTTTTATAAATCACATTTCAGGAAGAAAAACAGAGAGGGCAGCAGGGGTCAACATATTTTTCTAAATTAATGTAAGCACTGCAGACGCCTGATAACAATAAAGCCTCCCAACACAATTACAGAGCAGCTGAAAGCAAATACAGTTCATTTAAGATACTGTACACATCAAATATTCCATCTTAGGACCTTGATAAAACCTAATAGATAATATCATGTTCTTAAAAATGGAGTGGTAATACAATGGTGTTATTCTATGGTGAAACAAAATCTCAAAAAAACAACGTCCTATAGAAAGGCATGGCTACATTTTCCTCCCTAGAATGCATATGTAGGTCATTGTGGGATACAAGTGTGTGTGTGTGTGTGTGTGTGTGTGTGTGTGTCTTTGTGTTTAACCTCAAATTGCTCCAACGGGATTGTCACTGCAATAATGTCAGCTTGAAAAAGTCAGTTTTTTCTCTTGTATTCAATTTAAAATTGAATGTGATCACAATAAATATAAATATAAATAAATAAAAAAATAAATTTTTTTGACAGATATATGGAAACTAGGGGCTTGAATACAACATTTTATCTAGGGGTATTAATAAAAATCATCCTAATAAAATAGCATATTAAATGTAAAAATAATTAGTTAATGCAAATACTCATGTCATTTTATTATATAATATCATATTCATATTATAATATAATATTTACTGTAATAAGTACAAAATCTTTAGAGCTTTTATAAAAAGTGATAAATAATAAGATTTTGTTGAATTAGATTTATGCTCCTGCGGGAAATCCATGTCATATCAGTGTAAGGTGGTCAAGTTGAACATGATAGCTAGTTTGTTATTGGTCCAAGGTGGTTTACCAGCTCAAACTAGTTTGGTAACAGTCTAATGGGACAGCCTCAGCCACATGAGCTGGTAGTCCATCTGATCCATCAATTCAGACAAGCTAATAACCAAAACTAACTAGCATGTTCCTAGGGATGCACCGATATGAAAATATTGGTACCGATAACCGATTATTCTTTGTATTTTTAAGGCCGATAACCGATATATTGGCTGATCAATCTAAATCCAAATTTGTATATAATTCTTGAGAGGCTGATTACAAAAACAAAAGTCTCACCATTAAAATCCATGTCCCAAACACACAATTACAATGTTCTCATTATAATTTTATGTAGCCTATAAGGCAGTTGCACTTAACTGTATTTTCCTTTTTAAAGTTATTTCTAGGGCTGGTCCGAATACCATTTTTTGAGCTTCGAAGCTTCGGTAGTAATAAACACCGAATATTCAAAGCTTCGGAGGGAAGGGGCTGAACATATTCTTCTCTCTAATAAAGGCAGGAATCTCGAGAAGCGGCAGGCGTATATGCTACGAGAACGGACACTGCACTAGTGATACAAAACACACAGGTCTGTTATGTCCCAGTGACAAGCTCCTATATTTCGCAGTAGATTCATTTAGATTGATAATAACGGGTAATATTAGGCTTGCTGCGATAGTCGGTGTTACTGGTGTTCAGGCATAACACCGGTTACATCACTTGCCCACCGCGGCACCGCCTCCACCGTCGTTTTGATATTTTATAGTAGTAAAAATTTTAGTTCAGTTAGAGAACAGATTAACTACAATTAAAAACTGAACGTGCAGTGTGAGCCGAACGAGAGTCGCAGCACAAACGCAGCAGGAGTCAGATCTCATTCATCACGAGAGTGAGGAGCTGAATGACAAGATGATTGCGGAAGATTTGGTTTCAAATCGAAATGTAAAAGCGTCTATTTAAGGGAGTTTGTCATTGTACTGTTTTGTTGTTGTGTTTTTCATTAAGAATAATAGGCTAATGACCCCACCATTCAAGCAACCCGCCCCCAAATTGGCAAACCGAAAGTAAAATGCGCACGGCTGCACTGTCATTGGTTCACAGCCGCACACTGCACAAGCACTGTAATGTGACGGTGAGGGGAAATTCTCACTGTCACATCCCTAACGGGTAAAAAGGCTAATACATTTTGATTCTATTATTCTATTTTCCACAATGTCAAATGAACGCAGCTTAACCAGGCCCGGTTCTAGGCACCTATAGAAAAGTGGGCTGGCAGATTTTTTTAGATAGATAGATATATAGATAGATAGATAGATAGATAGATAGATAGATAGATAGATAGATATTCTTATTATTCTTATATTATTCACTTTATTTATAACATTTTATAACACACCGCTACATGACTTTTTTTTCCTTCCTTATTTTCACTTTTAAATAAAATGCTAACATTTGTTTTACTGTCCAGTGATAATTTGGAAAGAAAACAGAATGGAAGCCTACATGTTACTATAGCAATGAATGCTACTTTATTTGCGTGGAAAGGGACAATTAAATGCTACACAGAATGTGTTTTTTCATCCCATTCCACATACTTTTCTATCGTTTTTAATGTAAACATCACCCTAGACGTGTTTAACTGTTGCGCTCGCATCTCACGTCCATACTTTTGCAGAGTCTCGTGCATGACGCGGCTTTATAAACGGGGCACTCAAATTAAAAAATAACTTTTAAAAAACCCGTCTCTAGACCTGCGTCTCGCGTTTTTAACCGCAAAACGTCCTGTGTGAACGGCCCTAACCTGATTAAAAGATAAACAGCGCACTGTTATTTAAGTGCTGTTATTGAAGCAGACAGTTTGCCTCGTACATTCAGTTTAACGGCATTAACAGCAAGCCAAAGAGGGCAAGGTTTCATCTGAAGTACTGAACTATGCATAATGCATTTTAAACACATACATATGTTCTAGCTCTGTCCATGCAATAAATGCACGTTCTTAAATGAGCGAGTTAATTTCAACTTGGCATGAATCGAAAATCAAATCAGAGCTGTACATTAACATTTCCAAGATACATATTCACGAATACAACTCCTCGTAATTCACACCTTAATAGCACGCAAATATTTCTGCCCGTTCTGCTCGTGTGATTGTCAGCCTCTGCTTTTCTGCTTCAGACTGAAGCGCACCGTTATTTTCAGTTAATAAAGGAAAAAATACTGCAAATTTCTGGTGTTATTTTTGTGATTGTTTGGAGCGTTCTACAGCTCTTCATCAAAACTATGAACACAGAGTACACCTCAGATTGTTTTAATCAGTGAACAAATCGTAAAAACAGATTAACACTATCTGTTCCTAAATTCTGATTGGTTGGGCAAGGCAGACGTTTGGGTGGGCTCAGCCCACCCCTGCCCATGCCTAGAACCGACCCCGAGCTTAACCCAAAATGCAAGCTCAGGCATGCGATGCGCTTCTTCCATATAAATTCATGCAGTTGTGTGCTCAAGACAGAGAATATACTCCAGTTGCAGGGAACACTAAGAAACAGCAAATATATTTATTAAGTATAACGAGGTTGGGTTCCTATTCAACTGTCCATCCTATTAAAAACTGCTAGGCTATAGGACGATTGTATATAAAAAAATTATTGTATTTCGCCAGATTTTATAGTGTAAACAATTCGCAAGCGCGAATGAGAACCGTTTCGAGGGGGATGCCGGGTGTGCACGAAAAACAACAACAAAAAAAACAGAATATTCGAATCCCAAAATTGAAAATCGAATACTAACCCATCAAACGAATATTCGAATATTCTGGTTCAGCCCTAGTTATTTCAATCATATTTCAAGCAATTCAAAATTATAGTGAACAGTGCGATCTGAAGTGTATCAGCTGAAGGAAATAATACATTATTTATCGGCTTTAATATATCGGCCAAATTTTCTTAACGGGCGATAACGATAACATTAAAACTGAACATATATCGGCAGACACAGATATGGCGCATCCCTATCCTAAACCATGTAAAATCAACTGCCATCATACACTAAGGCTACACTGTAAAAAAAAAATATATATTGTAATTTTAACTGTAAATTAAATGCAACAGTAAAAAGCTATTAATTAGTTAACAGTAAGTTCCCGTACTATATATGGGGGGAAAAAGATAGATCTAACCTTATATTTTGTGCAATTTTACAGTAAAATACTGTTAAATGTACAGTTTTTTTCAAGTAAAATCAAATTATCTTATATTTTACAGTGAAAAGCAGTAAATGTGACTTCACATTTGATGGTTTTTAATTTTAATAACTGTTTTTTAGTTTTTTCAGTAACACTATTTTACAGTGTCCTTGTTACACATACTTACCATAGTAAAAGTAAATTATACATAATTACATGCAACTAACCTTCATCCTATAATAAGTACATGTTGTTAATTAATATTACTCAGTACTTAAAAATATATTTACACTGTAACAATGACACCTTAAAATAAAGTGTAACTTTTTTTTATCAGTTATGTACATTAGGGTTAAATGTTACATCTTATGTTGTTAAATTAATGTTTATTGCACTATTTTAGTGTCGTGTTTGTTAAAGGTGTTTTGTATTTGTGTGCATGACTCTGTGCACCTTCTATATATTAGTATTTACCTCAGCTTGTGGGAAGGCTACTTGTGATGAATTTGATTCATCGTGTGGTTCTCTTTATCATCAGTGTTATGTTGTATGTCTGTATATGTTAAAAGCACAAAAGTGATTTAGCAGCAACGTGGCCTCGCTAATTATTCTGGCAACCATATACACCGATCAGGCATAACATTACTTCCTAATATTGTGTTGGTCCCCCTTTTGTTGACAAAACCGCCCTGACCCGTCGAGGCATGGACTCCACTAGACCCCTGAAGGTGTGCTGTGGTATCTGGCACCAAGATGTTAGCAGCAGATCCTTTAAGTCCTGTAAGTTGCGAGGTGGGGCCTCCATGGATCTGACTTGTTTGTTCAGCACATCCCACAGATGCTCAATTGGATTGAGATCTGGGGAATTTGGAGGCCAAGTCAACACCTCAAACTCGTTGTTGTGCTCCTCAAACCATTCCTGAACCATTTTTGCTTTGTGGCAGGGCGCATTATCCTGCTGAAAGAGGCCACAGCCACCAGGGAATACCGTTTCCATGAAAGGGTGTACATGGTCTGCAACAATGCTTAGGTAGCACTGTGTATTCTGACACCTTTCTGTCAGAACCAGCATTAACTTCTTGAGCAATTTGAGCTACAGTAGCTCGTCTGTTTGATCGGACCACACGGGCCAGCCTTCGCTCCCCACGTGCATCAATGAGCCTTGGCCGCCCATGACCCTGTCACCAGTTCACCACTGTTCCTTCCTTGAACCACTTTTGATAGATACTGACCACTGCAGACCGGGAACACCCCACAAGAGCTGCAGTTTTAGAGATGCTCTGACCCAGTCGTCTAGCCATCACAATTTGGCCCTTGTCAAACTCGCTCAAATCCTCACACTTGCCCATTTTTCCTGCTTCTAACACATCAACTTTGAGGACAAAATGTTCACTTGCTGCCTAATATATCCCACCCACTAACAGGTGCCGTGATGAAGAGATAATCAGTGTTATTCACTTCACGTGTTATAATGTTATGCCTGATCAGTGTAGCTGCCAGTTTTATTCTGTAAAAACGACGATTTATACGACGTGTATCAATATCATATTTGGGCTACTGCACAGCTACTCTAACTGATGTATGATATGTGCTTTGTGCTTGCTTGCTCATAACAGTATGCTTATCAATCATCATAATTCATCAGAACTGCTTTAAAAATTGTCCTACCTTAACCTGAAAACTAATAACCCCAACCCATCATCACATGTTATATTCTTTATGTTTAAGAGGACCATATTCATAATCATTTGCCAGTGTATAGATCATGAAGCTTGATTACATCCACATTAATGACTTCAGACAAATGAAAACATTTTTCAGAATGACACCCATTAATCGTGTCACTTTTGTTGAACTCGTTTTCAGAGAAATATGGAAAATATTACAGGTTTTATCTATCATGCATACATTCTACAATATACTATTAACATTCTCCCTGCCACATGCCTTCATTTTCCCCAACTGGGAAAATCCCCTCTGCCAGCTCAGGTTGACATGCACCGCCCCCTCAGAACAGCATCTCTCTCTCTCCCTCTCTCCTCAGGTGAAGATGATGCTGCGATGGATTTTCCTCATGTGCGCGCGCGCGCCTGCAGGCAATGCGTGACTGCACTAAACCCACTGCTGCTCACCTAATAATACAAGCTTCAATGCCCATACAGCTTATCTGACTTTAATATGAGTATTATTTTATTATGAATAACATCAGTCAACAGGTTTTTGCTCAAATGCATTATTTATAACATACCTGGATATCATAAACTGTCTTGCAAAGCAATCTGTGCATTATAACCATGCGTTAGAAATTAATATTTTATCAGACTGGTGGATTCTGTTTGGCTACGGAGCGTTATCTGTCGATATTTAATATCCATTGTCAAAATAATAAAAGGAATCTCAACACAAAACATGAGAAACTCACCCGAGCCATCAGCCTCCTCATCTTTCATCGCAGTATTTACATCATCTTCACCCTTCATTGGCGCAAATGTGCGTTGTATCTAGTTTTCAGGTGGATGTAGTGGAAGTTGTGTGTCGTGTACGCGGTGTGTGTGTGTGTGTGTGTGTATGTGTGTGTGTGTGAGAGAGAGAGAGAGAGAGAGAGAGAGAGAGAGAGAGAGAGAGAGAGAGAGAGAGAGAGAGCGAGAGAGCGAGAGAGCGAGAGAGCGAGAGAGAGAGAGAGAGAGAGAGAGAGAGAGAGAGAGCGAGAGAGAGCGAGAGAGAGTGACGACCCTCCGCGATCGTTCCTGGAGTATTTAGCTACATGAAGGACTGGATCCGTGCGAATGCGTTTTTATCTCACGCACCAACCACACACATCTACCACACACATCTACATCACTACCAGACACACGAGCTCTTCCTCTTATCAGATGCGCCTTTGGGCAGTTCCTGAAGCAACACCAGTTGAATGCGGGCTTATCTCATTCTGCTCTGGTAAATTATGCGTTGAACTCACTCTACAGCATGTTTGTGTTATACACGGACGCATGCATGTTGGCTATAAATGTGAAGCGGGGCTAGTTGGCACACCTTTTACTCCAGCTAGCGAATTTTCCTAGAGTAGATTTGACCATTTTAACGGTAAAACATTTGTAAAACTCAGAAAAAACGTATGAAATTGCAAAAAAATTAAAACTACAAAAATAAACCATTGTTATGACCAACAACTGGCCTGTAATTAGAAGTCTGGCTAGAATGTTTTATATAAGGGCTAAATCTTGGGTTCTGTACATGGCATTTGCTTCCTTGGATTAGCCACCATTCAGGATGTAATGTTATAAAATACAAACCATTATTGTTGATTACCTTCCGTTTTTTTAAAAGAACATAACTTAAAAATGGCTGTCGCTATGCTGCCTTCACGTGCTAGCGGAATTATCGTAAATACTAAATTCCTAGTTAAAAAAAATTAGACTTGAACGCCCTCAAGCCAAATTTAAATGTGATGAGCTCACAATCACAACTTCAGACGTGGAAATTAGGAAATGTTTGATAGCATATGTGATGGCAGCATTCATCTGGAATCGAATTGGGCAGAGGCGTTTGCTGATTGGACCAGCTACCAGTCTACCGTTTGTACCACGCCAGTAGGTGGCCACAACTGAGTGAATCATTGAACCATTCATTGAACCGATACAGATTCATCAAAAGTGAGTCATTGAATCATTCATTGAACCTATTTGTCCAAAACACTGATTCATTCAGGGACGAAACAAGTTGCTTAAACTATTTGATCTTTGAGAGCCACGTTTCAGCGTTCAGCGATCTCCTTACTTTAGCCCGGTAAGTGGGCTTTGAGTGGTACTGGTGGATTTCCACAGGAAATTCGAGCATGTCTTTGCGCCATTACGTCACATCTGTATACATAAAGGAGGAGCTCCGGCTAGTAGGCTATCGCATGTGAGGAGGCTGCAGGTGGCGGATCATTTATAGCCTTTTCTCACAGCAGCTGGAATAATTAAACGTATCATTTTGATGGGGGATTGTAATCCAGAAAGATCCAGACGACAATCATCAGTGACAACTAGAGATTCAGCCGTAGTCAAAAGCAAAATATTAGACTGTACAGAAATCGAAATCTACAGGTAACGCTAATACACACTAAATACACGTGGTCATGCAATGCTGATGTTAACATTAACAATTTGAGAACAAAGTATAACAACAATAATAATTTGCACGGTTTGATTTGATATGAGCTAAGCGATCGTTAGATTTAATCACCGTTGGTAGCGCGATTTATAGTAATGCTTTTTTTTCTCAGTTGGTCAGAACAAAAGTGGCAGACATGTTACTTGTTCAGATGACATTTTGCGGGGAAAATTCTTATTTTGGTCTTACTTCCAAGACGTAGAATCTGTGATTCTGAAGTACAGTATCCACACCGATGCGGTGACAGCCTACACATATTAGTCCTCAAAACATTAGATTCATCCGGGCTGAGGAGCCGTCATGCACAACCCTCGTAAAGACGATAATTCCGCAAATAACTGCAACTGCAGGTTTCAAACAGAGATGGCGACAAAGAGGCAAAACTTACGGACTGCAGCTTTAAACTTCACTCTACAGCAAAGCGTTCGCCAGCGCTCACTGTAAGGATACTATAACAAAAGGTTATGACTTCGTCAGAGACACAGCAAGCAGATTTTTTTCATTACTATCATTTGACCCAAAGAACAAAAGCTTTAAAAGATGCAGATAAGCGAGTGTGATATTGCTCATCTAGCCAACTGCAGTACATACAAAATACAAAATACAAAAATGATTATATTCTTGTTTTGAGTACATTTTTTTGTTATTTAATAATTATCATGATATAATTACATTTGTTAAATTAATCAAATGTTAAGAAAAAGTTTTTTTTATTATGACTTTGAAGTAGGAACAAGTGGTAGGTTATTTTTCGACGCCTATGGCTGCCACGGATTTTTTTTTTTTTTTTTTTTTTTTTTGCAAGGATTGGTCCGTTTCAATTCTTATTAACTTAAGTGTGATGTTAAAAGTTTCTTAGCTAGGCTACATAACCACCATGTGCGGTAACATTTTGTGATTATTTCCAGACAATTGGTATGTCAACTGATTAAACTTTACGGAGATCAGCTGAGGGCGCGCGCACACCTTACAGACACCGGCAACACTAGACAGTCGCAAGGCTAGTCAATACTTCCCGAAAGAGAGCAATGTCGTGACGTTTTCAAGTCACCTTTGCTTCAAAGCTGGAACCGGTCACTTCACAACTTGAGAAGAATAATGAAAATGTCAAATCTTACTTGTGCTCGGAGAGGAAATCACTCCAGCGCTCCAGCTCTTGACTCCTGCTCACCTGCTCAAGCACTTTATGTTTCAAGCACTCAAGAACATGTAAATATCTCTGCGCTTCACACCTTGCAAAGAGCGAAGTCTTAAAAACTAAAGTACTGTACTTTTCGTACAAAATCGACGCGACGCAACGTATATGCGCGATGTGTGGACAGCGCGTGCACAGCACTGCTATGACGTATTCATAGGTGTTCCCCTCACTATCAAACCAAGCAGGTTAGGAATGTGGGCAGGCGAAAAATTATACGTGCAGTCTAATTACTGGGTAAATGTTTTCTCTGTTAACGCACAGTGACATCTTAAACCGAACATGCATGCACACAGTTTGAACTTCTCATGGCCAAATTTGATATCACGTTAAGTTCATCACATTAACCACAGGTCTCGGACGGAAGTTGGGATTGGGACGGATACTTAACAACATCCCATTAGTAACGTTAGTAAATGCTTTAGAATAATTTTTAATTGCTAGTTTGTTAACTAATATTAACACATGAAACCTTACCAATTGCTCTTTGTGAGTGTATAAAAATATTAATTTTGTACAGTATATATCACATGTTGACCCTGTTAAAGTTCAAAGATCTTGAGGTAAGTGTGTGGTTTGCTTTGACCTACTATTCACACAATGCATTGGTACACTATGTTCTGGTTCACATAGCACAGATGATCCACCCCATTGTCTAACAGGGTGTTTAAGGTGTTCATCTTTAATTGCAATCAAGCCACAGCAGTTGCTTCCAAAACACCCCAGGCTTTCCTGAGGGCTGTCGCATGACATTGATGAGGGTGGAGGTAGGGTTTCCCTCTGTTGACTCTTCCATAATCGCCACACACTCCAGTAACAGATAAAGCTTTCTTGTATGTTATACAGTGATATGTTGGCTTTCTGACGAGGCATACTAACAGATATGCCAGAGACCTTCTTTCAACAGACCTAACCTATAAGAGTCGTTCAGTACACCTAACCTGCCTGATGAAAAGAGGTTTATTGTGTACATCCCTCTTATGTGTCTGGTCTTTGCTAGCTTTGCTCTCTATTGTGTTGTGGCTTGGTTTCAGATGACTTCAGTCAGTGCATGTGGGAAAAAATGGGCTTCCTTTTGTCACAAGATTGTATGCTAATGGTTGCTCTCAGTGTGAAGCTGACTAAATAAACAAGAGTTAGTTTGACATAACATAATGCAATTCATAGCTCTTTTTAACTACTAAGGAGATGGTTTTAACACATCAGTTTTTAATGTAACCTCTAAAAAAACAGTAGTCTCCTCTCTTATCTCTATTATACACTCTTTCGCTTTCAGTCTCTCTTTCTGTCTGTTCCATATAGTTAAAGCATTCATATGTGACTTTTTGGGGCCTCTGTTGTAGCATGTCATTGCACTAGATAACAAAATATCAATTGAAGTGTCTCTGAGAACTGATCTACCTTTTTTATGTAATTGACTTTAAAAAGTTAGGACCAGTCTTGAAGAAAAAAAAGAGATGACTAACTTTGAGTATAAGCAGTTTATGCAACCGGCCATTGGTAACCTCCTACTTTTAGTTAGGCAAGTCGGAAGCAAAATACAGAAAGCCAGAACATTTCTGTACCAGATAAAAGTGAACTGATTAAATGTGTATCACTTTTGCACAACTTATATGATTTACACATGGTGCCCAAAATAAACATTGATTTGCATATGCATGACAGTGTTAATATTAACGCATAACATCCTAACAGCATTTGTTCTGAGTCATATTTGCAATTACATTTCAGCCAAACTGAATAAGGACATTTATAAGCAATGAACCCTCAAGTTCCTATCAGAGTATCCACAGGTTCATCACGTTCACTATAGACCAGTTTGACAAGTCTGACAAGTGTCTAAGTGCTTTTCTAGTTTTGAGCTGCATATCTATTGTTTATAAACAAAATGTTTGTAAAATATCTTGCTTATGATTATGCTTGCATTAAATAAATGCCAGCTAGAGCTGTGTTTTGTTTCTAATGCAATGACATTCATATATTTTTAGGTGCAGCTTATAATTATTTGATGCAAAACATTTTTAGATACATGTTTACCTGCTCTTTGCATTGTCCCAACAGTGTGTCTGTCTCTGTCAGCGTGCCTCTTCTGTCCTCTCCTTCGGTTTAAAACTTCCTCAGCTCGCTGAAAAAATGTAGCATAGCCTACAGAAAGATGCACTGTATATCTGTGTAAATGAGTGAAGGCTGGACGGCTAAAGAAGCCCTCAGCCTGAGTGGGCCGTCTCAGTCCATCCATGGTGGGAGATCCTGATTTTCACTGGTCTGGAAGTACCTCCCAAGTCCCAACACAAATAGATCATAAGGAATTAGTAAACTGGCACCATTGACTTATGACTTCCTTTCTACTGTGGAACACAAAAGGAGAAAATACAACAAAAATATTTTTTTTCCTCTCGTTCAGTTTAATTAATTAAAATGAGCTAAAGTAACACGATTTTTTAACATTTTGTCACAACTTAATTTAATTGTGTTCAATCAATTTTTGTTGACATAATTAACTGGGCAGTGGATCTGTAGTTCCCAGGGACTGCATTAGGAGAGTAAATTAAGGGATTATTTGTTCATTATACACCAATCAGGCATAACATTATGACCGGACAGGTGAAGTGAATAACACTGATTATCTCACGGCACTTGTTAGTGGGTGGGATATATTAGGCAGGAAGTGAAAATTTCTTCCTCAACGTTGATGTGTTAGAAGCAGGAAAAATGGGCAAGCGTAAGGATTTGAGCGAGTTTGACAAGGGCCAAATTGTGATGGCTAGACGACTGGGTCAGAGCATCTCCAAAACTGCAGCTCTTGTGGGGTGTTCCCGGTCTGCAGTGGTCAGTATCTATCAAAAGTGCTCCAAGGAAGGAACAGTGGAGAACCGGCGACAGGGTCATGGGCGGCCAAGGCTCATTGATGCACGTGGGGAGCGAAGGCTGGCCCGTGTGGTCCAATCAAACAGACGAGCTACTGTAGCTCAAATTGCTCAAGAAGTTAATGCTGGTTCTGATAGAAAGGGTCCAATGTTTTTTTCCAATGACAAATTTTTGAGTGTACAGTGATCACGAACTGTCATCATTTTCTTTTCCTCCATAGTTTTTAAATGTTCATGCTAGGTTTGACATCATTGAAGCCATCAGTTCATATACAGGGTTGGACAATAAAACTAAAACACTGGCTAATATAGTGTTGAGTTTTACACTATATATGTGGCCAGTCTTCACTGATTTCACATTCCATCAGTAAGAGCCAAGTATGAAGGTTGAATTAGCAGAGTAATAGAACAGCTGTGCATAAAATATTGGAAACCACACAACATAATGGGAGACATATTAAAGTTTAAAAGAATATATATAACTGGTGCACGTCTCGCTGGCTCATTTGTGACCAGGACAGCAACTCTTTGTGGTGTATCGAAATCCACGGTACCAGGGTAATGCCAGTATACCTCCACGAAGGTCGAACCACATCCAGCAGAAGTAACTTTCGACGCAGGAGGAAGCTGAAGCTGTCTGAAAGGGATGTCCTTATACTAACCCAGTTTGTATCCAAAAAACATAAAACCACAGCTGCCCAACTCACTGCAGAGTTAAATGTGCACCTCGACTCTTGTTTCCATCTAAACTGTTCATTGGGAGCTCCACAGGCTCAATATTCGTTGTCGGGCTGCTATAGCCAAACCATTTGGTCACTCATGCCAAACGTCGGCTCTGATGAGTCCATCTTCACTGTCTTTCCCACATCCGAGAGAGTTACGGTGTTTAGTTTACCAGCTGGACTGTTGCAGGTTCCCAGAGTGAAGCACAGGGTGAGACAGTGATGGTTTGGACTGCAATATCATGGCATTCCCTACTGTGCTTGATGGGCACGCGTCATTGCCAAGGACTGCCGAACCATTCTGGAGGACCATGTGCACCCAATGGTTCAAATGTACCCATGCACCATTACACACAGCAAGACTGTTAACTAGGAGTGTAATGGTACACAGAAGTCTCGGTTTGGTACGTACCTTGGTTTTGGGGTCACGGTTCGATATGAGTTTGGTACAAATACAACGGCTGTTTTCAAACGTATTGGTTTGATTAACCCACAATGTCACTTTCTTTGAGCTTCAAGCCATCCTAGGTGTATATGACATTCTTCTTTCAGACGAATACAATCAGAGTTATATTAAAAAAATGTCCTGGCTAATCCAAGCTTTATAACGGCAGTGAATGGAAGCCCAAAATTCGAAGCCCAAAAAGTGCATCCATCCATTATAAAAGTAATCCACACGACTCCGGGGGGTTAATAAAGGCCCTCTGAAGCGAATCGATGGGGTTTTGTAAGAAAAATATCCATATTTAAAACTTTATAAAGTAAAATATCTAGCTTCTTCCAGACCGCCTTCTGTATTCAACTTACTAAAAGTCGTCTGACGTAGTTTGCAGAGTTTAGTTCCAACACACATATAGTTTTCAAATAAGCCTGACGGACTTGATTATCTGGATTAGTTGCATTTTAATTACGGTTGAAGCTAAAATCTGCAGGGCTGTGGCCTTCCAGGAGCCGAGTTTTGCACACCCCTGCCCTACACCATACTAATAAAGTATAAAGTGTTTCAGTTTCATTGTCCAACCCCTGTATGTCTCATAACAAAATGTAACATGCCAAATGACATTTAGAATCTAAATGCACAAATGTATGTTAGAAGTTCCAAATGGTGAGAAACAATGAAAAGCTTACAGTGTTTATGTCATTCTGTTTATCAACAAAAGTCCATTTTAATGCACCCACCCTAAGTTTTAAAATGTAAATGGTTTATATGTCACTATCAGTGACAGCTTGATGCTACTGGATCTGACAGTATGCAAACTTTATCCTCCACTCTAACCAAGCCAAAAAAACACGATTTTGTTTTTGTCTCTACAAGTGATGCTATATTTAAACTTCTAATCCTGTTCTCACAGTAAATGACAAACATTTGTGGTCAGAATCTCTGCTGCATGATGTAGCATTAGATAAAGCCGGGAAGCTGATGATGTTTTACAAAAAAAATCTTTCCATTGGGAATTCAGCAACAACAGCATTGCTATAGGCTCCACCACCATTTCCCGTTTGTCAGAAACGTTGTCCTGACCTTTGAACCCAGGCCCTCCATGGTTGTGCTGACATATCCTCGACAATCTAACCCCATGTTTATTTCCGATTTTTACACCACGGAGACATAAACATTTGGCTTGTCTTCTCTGAGCCCAGAATATCTGGACAACTATATATACAGTATCTTTTTTATACTCACATTTAACCCAAATTTTGAGGGATGCTTGCCCATTGCTTACTGTCTCTGATGTTCTAGTCTCTATAACACATTCTAATGTATTTTTGCATAAATCATGAGTCTGATTCGCCAGAAAAGTAATAACCTAAAAGTAAATCTTTCTTTATTTTATGCTCCTTGTGTCACTTACTGGTTGTTCTTCCAACTAGTGTTTTCATTTTCGGGCTTTAACAGGACAGGAGATTCCCGAGCTTCTAAAAATCTATTTAAAGTTTTATGTTCACCATAAAAGAACTGCAGTCCTCAGAGGCACTCTTTACAGTCAGTTATGTATGAAAAGAGAGAAACTGAGTGATGTAGGAGACATGAAAGCAGAAGTGTATAGGAGATTGGCTTCCCAAACGAGCAGTGATGATTTAGAACTTATTCTACTTATTCTTATACCACGGCTCTCAGGAATACTTGATTCTGATTGGTCAGTATCACAATCTAGCGGTTCTAATAGTCACCTGACAATGATGTTGCGAAGAATCCACCTAAAGGCCTAGACACGCCAATCCAACATCAAAGAACTACACTCAAAAAATGCTGGGTTATTTCATCCAATGTTTGGGCCAAATATGGACAAACCCAGCCGTTGGGTTTAAAAATGTAAAAAATGTAAACCAACCATTGGGTTTAAGAATTTAAACAAATTAAAACAAACCATTGGGTTTAAATGTTTAAAAATGTATACAAACCGTTGTGTTTAAAAATTTAAAAAATGTAAAACCAACAGTTGGGTTTAAAAATTTAAAAAATTAAACCAACAGTTGGAAAATTAAAAAAATGAAACCAACAGTTGGGTTTAAAAATTAAAAAAATTAAACCAACAGTTGGAAAATTAAAAAAATTAAACCAACAGTTGGAAAATTAAAAAAATGTAAAACCAACAATTGGGTTTAAAAATGTAAAAAATGAAACCAACAGTTGGAAAATGTAAAAAATGAAACCAACAGTTGGGTTTAAAAAATTTTAAAATCTAAACCAACAGTTGGGTTTGTCCATATGTGACCCAAAAATGTGTTGAAACAACCCAGCATTTTTAGAGTGTAGTGGTGATGAAGAATGACTGTGTTGCCTCATGCCTGAATGCACAAAATGTTGCGCTTAAACACACTGTAAAGACCAGCCAATGGCCAACTAACACGTATGTTCTTTGTCTGTTTATAGCTGTGAAAACTGTGAATTGTGAAAATAGCCTCAGGGAACTTAAAGTAGTGGCCAAAAGTGATTGACATATTTTGACATATTCACCCTTTATTCAAATATTATTAAAAAAATTGAGCATATTGCGAAGTTGTTCTTGGAGTCAATTATTTTATATGTGATAATACCAATTAAACATGCCAAATTGTGCGGACATACACACACTCCAAAAATATCTTGGGTTCTTTTTTCTACCCAAATCCTGGGTTAAGCCTTTTGAGTAAATTTTTTGGGGTTATTTTTTCAGTGTTTGGGTAGTTTTTGTGTTACCCAGATCCTGGGTCAGACATAACTGAGTTTAACTCAACCTCTGGGTTGTTATGTCTGACCCAGCACACGTACATCTCGGAGACGTCTATTTGATGTGCGTTTACATCTGGAAGATGTATTTTTTTAGAGTGTTTGTTCATCTGCAATACGTCTATAGGACGTTTCCTGTCAGATGTCAAATAGATGTTTAAACAATGTCACTGTACACTGTTTGTTTATGGACAGGTTATAGAGCCAGTCACCGGATATTTTGGCTGCGAGAGAAACGGCTACGGGAGGTAGTCTGAAGTTAGAAGATCCCCCGCTGAACATGATACAAGCTCCGGCACGAGATCCAGCGCCGTTACGGTGGAAACGGGACAACAGAGACCGGTCGATTACATGTGAATTACTTCTAAATGTTTAATTTTTACTTCTAATATTTGTTAAACAAGCTTAAATGTAGGCACTATGTATTAAAACGATATAAAATATGCTATACTGTAAAATATGATCGAAAATAAAGGAATTATCATGCAAATCAGTGGTTTTGTGGAGTATTTTTTAAAAAGTTTAGAGGATTTAAGTTTAATTCATGTATGAAGTAAAAAAATAAAAAGCTAGTATTATAGTAAAAATTAATCAAAATTCAAAACCCAGCACCCAAATTGAGTTGTTTTTAACCCAGTGTTATTTTTAGAGTGCATGCAGAAACAAGACAGAACCAACAAAATATTAATAACTCATTATGTTGTAGTCAATGTATGGTTTTTCCTGAGCTTTTTGTTTTTCTATGCATTTTTTAAATTTGTATTATTATTATTTTTCAACATATGCAATATTTCACACTAAAATAGAGTGAAGGCCTTTAAAATGAGAATAGTGCTATCTGGAGGCGTTAGAAAATAAAAAAAAACTTGTCGTGTAATCACCTGTATAGCTCCCTATATAAATATATAGAAAGGCTTTTGGATTCCTGTTGTTTTTTTAGACATAATTTCTTAATTTGATTAGGCTTTGCATTTAGATATATATTTAGACATTCTAAAAGACTACTTCTTGTCAAGGTTTAAGTTTTTATTTTTAGATAAGTATCAGGTTTTGCATTATGATTACAATCAAACATTCAATTTTTGTTAGAAAGGGAAGCATTTTTGTTACTCAGTATTTGTTAATTAAAAAATCTAACAAAATAAGGAATGGATAGCGATAATTCTTCATTGCTGTGCACTTTTTTTCTGCATAGTGGCTGATTTGTAGTTTGTACCATCTAAAGAGATTTCATATTTTTTTGTATTTCCCATTCATGTCGGTCATTTTTGACTGCGAAGGAGCCAAGTGTAACTATTTTTTAACATATCCGAATCATGTCCATGATTTTTTTGTGCATTCACATAGCTAATGCGACAAAAACCACCAAGTGTCGTCCCATTCCGATGAAACAAAAAATTTAAAAAATTTAAAACGTAAAATTATTCGGTCATTTCTGACCAAAGAGGACCAAGAGGGTTAAAAACAAATAACCCTTCCCTTGCCCCAGACATTCTTTGTATAAGTGCATTAATGCAAGACATTTTACAAATGTATTGAATCCCAGAACATTCCTTTAAGATGGACTTTTCGAATTTGTGCAAAAAAAAAAAAGTATCAAACTTACCATTATTATACATATAAGATCAGATACTGTGCACTAAGAACGAGATCTCAGAAATTGTTTTTGAACCCCAATTAATCATGGACTATAAACATTGTGATAGTGGTAATGCACTCTCCATGGGAAATATGTCCATTACTCTCCTCGCCCCAATCTGAAACATTTCCATTAACAAGTTCCCATACACTGACCACTTCCTCTTATCCCCATATTTCCTGTCACAATTCTCAGCTTAAATTGAAACAGGCTGGTGGATCAGCTTGCAATCCATCCCAAACAGTCAAAGTGAAAGCTTGTCACGCAGCCTAGTTGTTCTTAGGATGCTCTGAATATTTTCTCACAGGCTCAGTCAAGTCACGTAAACTGAGGGTCATTTGGAGACTGCAGATCATTTGAAGATGAAGGGTCTACACCAAGAACAAAGAGAAACATCCTTTCCATTAACTGTCCAGAACATAAATCTCAGGGACTGCGATGGCCAGCAGCATCGTTTTGGCTCAAGGCAGTGTGTGTGTGTGTGTGTGTGTGTATATGATGGTCACAGTTATGGTTATGACAATGCTGAGGACTGGCCATCGTGGGACTACTAAGTTTGGAATTTTTGGAGGGAGAGCTTGTACATCCTGTGTGTGCTGGGGAGGATGTTTTTCTCTGAGTGAGGTCACAAAAAAACACTCCAATAATGGGTATCATTGATCTTACTGCCCTTTTATTCAATTAATCTTTTTTTTCATGTTCTATTCCTGTATCATGGATTTATTTATTTTTGCACAGCCAAAAAATTACTGACGTTTGTTAATTGCTTTCTGAAATATAAAGGGGTCACATGATGCTTGTGTCTTCACAAATGGATTTAGGGTGTGTTCACACTTGGCAGGTTTGGTTTGATTAAAACGAACCATGGTGCGATTGCTCTGTTAGTGCGGTTCATTTGAATAAGTGAATAAGCACACCAAACAAGAGGACTGTGAGCGCTGAAAAGATGGATCTCGTTCCGCTTCCAAACCAACTCTGAAGCAGTTCGACTGAAATATGAACGCAACACGGACCAAAGACATGTAAACCAACCAAAAACATGACGTGATGTCATGAGATGCGACCCTAAAAATGACAGAACATCAAGTACACACTGTAAACCCTAATGCTCAAAATAATTAATTGGTTTAAGTAAAGCCAACTCAAATTAAACAAATTAGTTCAATCAAATGAATTTTAATGAGTATTTAGAACTTTCTTTTTATTTTGAGTTCAAATTTTAAGTAATCTGAATTGTTTCATTGTTTTGAGTTTTATGAAATTGTTTCTTTTAATTTAGACTAACTTAACTGAAACTGGGCTGGGATTTCTATTTCCCAGCATGCTTTGCTATGACACTCAAAAGGGAGAGTAAATGTTAAAATTAAGTGTTAGATTATGTTTTTTTTGTGCAAGATTAATGTTAAGTGGGAGATTTAGTAGTGTTTAATGTTTTATGTTAGTTTAGAAGAGTTTCTGTTATGTTGGGTTTTTTTTACCAGCTTAGTTTGAGAACAGATTTATGTTACATTTTTATATTGCTGTCCTCATTCAGCAAGTGCTATGCTAATACTATCAAAGCATTATGTTAGCAATTAGCAAGTTAGAATTTATTGAATTAGCTAGTTAAAGCTAGCCAAGTTTACACTACTGAAAATATTCAAGTTGATCATTTTAATTTAAATGTATAAATTAGCTTACTCAAATACTTGAAGTTAAGAGCAATTCAAATATATGACTACAAAATAAAAGTCTGCAAGTTCTGCTTACGTAAACTTTAAATTTCTTAACTTAAAAATGTGATGTAACCGATTGCCTCAATTTTTTTGAGTTTTGCCAACTTATTCGGGTTTACAGTGCACCTGTTTTTTCTTGCCATCAATCAGGTTGTGAACATATCCCTATGCCTTTAGATTCGGTGTTGCCACCGAAAATGCCAATGTGAACACTAAGCGAACCAGGGATGCGTAGCACCGCTTCAAGTTGAACACACCTATTACTTCCTCAAACATCTACGTCACAATATGAAATATTAGCATAATGCCCGTCCAGAGGCATACGCAAAGAAAAAAGGCAAGGATTTATTGAACGGTAGTGTTGTCGTCATGTCTTGGAGACACTGCGTGTTTTGGTGAGAAAGCAAAACCCCTTTATTTGGCCTTGCAAAAATGGATGAACTTAGGAATCAGTGGATAAGAGCAGTACAACCCAAAAATACACTTTTTTAAGGAGGACAGCTTCCTGAACCTGGGAGAGTCCAACGCCCATGTGTCTTGATGAAAAATGCTACCAATCAGATTGTGCTATTAACACCATATTTGCATTGTTTCAAGGGTATAGGGTTAGGGTTTGGGGTATAGGTTTGGATCAGGGTTGCCAGGTCTGTGCAACAAATGTAGCCCAATGGCCAGTCAAAAGTAGCCCAAAAATAGCCCAATGCGATTACGGAGGTGGAAATCAACCAACAACAACAACTTATAAGTAGCCCAAGTCCGCTGACTTGACAACACTGGTGTCACATGTTGTTTTGTTCTGTTTCCCGGCACTTGTTTGTTTCCATGGTCACCGTCATTATGAGTTCATTTGTCCCAGCTGTGTCTTGTTAATTAGTGATGTCATTCACCTGTGTCTAGTCAATCACCTTGTTTGCCCTATGTATTTAGCCTTCAGTTCTCCTTCAGTGTTTGTTGGTCGTTGTTTATGTTAACTGGTGTGTTTCGCTGCGTGTATCCTGAGTATTTGGCATCTCTGAGAGTTTTGATCACCATAGGCTGTGACAACTGGTTTGGATGTTAACAAAATCTTAAACCACATCAGACAACATGAATGTTATGCTGGTAGCACAATGTTTGAGGTGTTTGGCCAATCACAACGGACTGGGTCGGCTGACCAATCAGAGCACTCTGAGCTCTTCGAAAAGAGGGGCTTTATAGAAATCAGCGTGTTTCAGACAGACTGGGAATAGAGGTGCAGCAATAATGTACAGTATGTGAAAAATAATGCTTTTTTGCATTATTAAAGCATGTTATTATTCTATTACACCCAATAAACAAAATAATGAACCTTTAAAATAGCATCACATGACCCCTTTAAATAGGCCAAAGATTATTTTAGAATTAGAAACCAATAGAGTGGTGCAGGTATGACGTCACTTTGTAGGCCAACCGGCAGTTCGCATCGCACTGGTTCCCTCGATAAAACCCAATAGGATTTTCCCATAGGCTTTTGGATTATCGCTAAAAAACAAGTTCTGTGATCAACAAAAGTCTATGATACTTGCACGTTTTGTCCATCAAGATAATTATCACAGATGAACACAGCTTTAATTAATTTTAAAGCCTAAATTCAGTCGCCAGAAGTAAAGGGCTAAAGGTAGGCTATAAACGAACTACACCACGGTCCCACGAATTCAACGTCTGACAACTCTTCCAGTTTTTATCTCAAAACATTTTCCCAGAACGTTTGTTAGACTAGTTTGTAAGAGCACAATTATGAGCATAACGAGGCTGTAAAAGCGGACTGAGGTTACCTCTTCAGCGTGATGACGTTTAATCTCCTCGATAGTCTTTGTAGTCCCATTTAACCACTTGTTAGCAACCGCCTTTTTCAAGACATGTAACAGCTTCAAAAAATCACGAGTGGGGTAATACTGATGTATTTAATGTGGTAGAATAAAACGGGAAAGTGTCTTGAGCTTGTGTTCACCACAGACCTTATTTCAGCCATTTGACCAAAATCCCATTAAAAAAAGGAATATAGGTAGCAAATCAATAGCAAGTTAAGGACCCTATTCTTCAAGCGAAATCAATAAATGAACTGTATAACTAACAGTAAACAGCTGCAAAGATATTTCAGCTTCTTATTATATATATTAAAATAACTTTGATTTGTTCCTAAATGAATCTTTTTTTAAACAAATTGTTTAAATGAATGGCTCGTTGAAAAAGCGCAACAATGTGATTTGCAGATATCACCACAACTAAAGTATACTTTAAATACGTTTTTTACACAATACGTTACTTGCATCAAAACTGAAGTACAAGTGGCTTTAACGAACAGATAGTCTTCCTGGAACATGGATTGATATAAACAGAGAAAGGTCTCAGTCATGTTGAACTGTAATAAGTCTGCAATGCAATAAGTAATGCATTTTAAATAAGCATCTATAGTTAAATCCCAAACTCCAGACAGAGCCAGCCCATCTTCCATGAATTGGACAAGGGCACTGCGAGAATTTTCACTGACAAATTTCAATGTAATATATGGAAGAAAAATAATGACAAATGTATCTGAAAAAAAAAAATTTTTGCACTAACTGAAAAAAAAAAAAAAAAATCCATTGCATTAACAGTACTTGAATTTTAATGCATTTAAGCTTCACACACATTTCACACACATTTTACATAGTAATCGTTTTCAGGTTTGGGAGTTAAAAAAGGTTAAAACACGCTGTTCAAAAAAACACTCCATGATAGCACCACTTCCAATAACATTCAGCAGGAAATGTAGACGTTTGACATTTACAGGTCACTACAGTGTCTGCAGAAGCACTAAACCCATGTTTACGTGATTGCCATATAACTAGACAGGGCTAGAATAAGGACATATTACAGCTTTTCTCAATCGCTTTGGCTCAATTCTCAAATGAGACTTTTTTCTCAAAACAATAAGTTCAGATCTCTGAAGAATTAGTTTCTTGTTCACATCAGATTAGAATTTCTTATTGATTTAGGCAAATTGCATTTGTTTTGGCACATGTGTGCAAAAGAGTTGTCTACATTTGAGACAAGAGTTGTACAATTGTCCACAATTTGCACAATGACTAAATACACATGGCTTGTTGATTCTCAGTGAAACTGTCAAACTCTTCACAACTTATAAACGTTCTTATAAACGCCATCACATGCAAAATGATCCATTTAGTCATCAAAATCTGTCAGACATTTTATATTCCATAAATATTAATGGCATGGAATGTTTGTTAAATTGCAACAGACACATATATATCACAACCCTGAACAGCGTCAGTACTTATTTGTACTTACTCATTTGTGTTTATACAGTACATTTATTTTTGTAGAAATGTGTTGCATGTAAACTGAAAATGTTTGTCATGGAATAGCAATAGGAAGATGTGTAAAAAAAATATGTATGTGTTAGAGAAAGACATAATAGAGTGTGTAAAAATGAACAAACAACTGTGAATTTTAAGCTTACATGTAACACATTTCTTCAAAAAATAAATGTACTGTATAAATACAAATGTTCATTTTCTTTTTGTGTTTTTTTACCTACTGTCTGAATCTGTATTTATAATTTTGTTTGTGGGGTAGGTTGGAACACAGTCGTAGGTATAGAGGGTGTACAGGAGCGGACTCAGCACACAGCCCTGGGGTGATCCAGTGCTTAGTGTGAGAGAGGAGGATACGTCAGAGCCAAATTTCACAATTTGTGGTCTATTGGTTAAGAAGTCCTTTATCCAGGCACGAGTAGAGGGTGCAGTCTGCAGATCCAGTAATCTATTGATCAGAATATCAGAATGAAACAAAACAGAATGAATCAGAAACCCCAAAATTATAAAGTTTGCAGATGATACGACAGTGGTCGGACTTATTTCAGGAGGGGATGAGATGGCATATAGAGAAGAGCTGCGGCATTTAACGGATTGGTGCACAGCAAATCATCTTCAGCTAAACACCATAAAAACCAAGGAGGTCATTATTGACTTGAGGAGAAATAGGGGGGATTACGCACCCCTCTACATAAATGGAGATTGTGTAGAGAGAGTGACATCATTTAAGTTTCTTGGAGTATATATTTCAGAGACTCTTTCCTGGACCACCATCATCACAGCACTGATAAAGAAGGCCCGGCAGCGGCTCCACTTTCTGAGAGTAGGGAAGAGTGGGGTTAAGATGAGCCATTGTTTACTTATGTGGTCCTCATGATAAGCTAAAATAAGGCAGAAGTACAATGAAAGTATCTAAAGTAATTTCAGGATGTTTTCTATCATTTTAATGATCAGAATACATCTATGACAAAGGGTTCTAAAAATATGGCTTCTTATAAAAAAGGTGTTCCTGTGGCTCAATTTACCCCAGGTTAGGGGTAAGTTGATCCAAGTCAGTGGGTAAGTTGCACCATCTGGGTGTAAACGGACCATCTGATTGAATCTGAATCAAACCCATGTGAAACTGTAAAGATAATTTACCTCTTTTAAAAACACCTTCAATAATCAAATTGCCTTTTACAAATAGTCATATTTCTTTTCTTAAAGCTAATTTAAACAACATAAAACCAACCAAATGAAGTTGAAATTTCAATATCTTTAATTGTTTGCATTTCTGAAACAATATGTTGAACACCAAAGTTGTAACCTTCCCAAAAACAGCCTAAACAGAGTTTGTTGAGTAAAATTACAAGAAATTTAATAAAATAAAAACTGAATTAGAATGAATGAATGAATGAATGTCACTGAAACTAATAAACATTTTAGTCAAAAGGTTCTTGGCATGGTAGTTTTTTTTTTGCGATATTGAACATCATTAGGGACTACAGGTGGAAAGATATATATGATTAAGCATCTTCTGGGTCTTATCAGAGAAGGATTTGGTGTACTTGTACATTGTTCCTATCAAATAAACTCAAACAATTTTTTTTAAAGAAAATGATAAACTAGTTGTGTAACATTACATTGAAATTATACCAGTTTATACTTAACTACAGTGCCTTATGGTAGGGTAAGTTAAAACGCTGGCTCAATTTACCCCACAGCATTTGGCTCACTTTGCCCCATAACTGCCATTTTGGATTAAACTAGCTTACCAATTCAGGCTAATATTTAGCTAAATGATTTGCATGGTTTTTATACATTACTAAATCACCAATATGGATCATAAATATTTTAGACCTGGACAAATTTGCTTTGATGCAACAGCCATTACATCTGTTGTGCTAAAATTTTACTTTGACAAGCCAAAAACTGTTTTTAAAGTAAACCCTCCTCCCATGTGCTTCTCATTTTCACAGTCTGGCAGAAATGATGGGTGGTTCCAAAATATATGGTCACATGACAATAAAAGTGTACAGTTGCTTACCCACTTACCCACTGGTTCATCTTACCCAACTCTCCCCTACTCAGGAAAAGTGGGTTGGAACAAAGGTTGCTGGTGTCCTTCTATCAGTCCACTATCCAGAGTGTGTTTACTTATTCCATCACGGCGTGGTATGCTGGGAGTTCGGCTGGAGACAAGAAGTCATTACAGAGGGTTATTAACTCAGCTCAAAAGATCATCGGTTGCCCTCTGCCCTTCCTAGAGGAGATCTCCAGCTCCCGGTGCCGGGTCCATCATGTCAGACCCATCAAACACCCAGCCCAACACCTATTTGATCTGTTGCCCTCGGGCAGGCGCTACAGATCGATCAGACTCGAACCTCCAGACTCAGGGATAGTTTTTTCCCATGGGCCATAAGAACACTAAATAACAACTAAATTAACTATTTATGGTCATGCTGCTATTTTTAGTTTTTTACCCGCCTTTTTTAACTTTTAATAATTTATTATGTAACATAAACAGTTAGACAAAACTGACATTATTGTATAGAATAGAAAACAGTTAGTGTCAACAGAAAAGTAAAAAAACTAAACAAAAAACATGACATTTGTATATAACATATATTTCCATGGTGAAAAAACATCTAAACATTTTGACCAGTGTGGCTCACACGATGACAAAAACACTTTTTATTTTGGTGGCATTGGCCAATTTACTGACACGTTTGAAGCATGAATTAAATGTTTTGGGCAAGTAACTACATTTTGCAGACATGCAATAGAGTTGTGATGTTCCAGTCAACAGTTAGAGAGTTTAGAGAATGTTAAGACTGTTTCGAAAGCTTTTGCCAAAGCGATTGAGAAAACTGTAAGCATTACAAATAAAAAAACAAAGCTGACCATGAGATATATAATTGCATGTGGCCAGCCTAAATGAAAGGAGATGTTCTTACACACTGAGAAACAGCATACAGGTTGTGGGAAGGCTGGATTCTCTTCCTTCACCAGTATCATCTTTCTTTTGTGGTGGGAATCTAGCGGTTAGACACACCTCTACTCGAGCTTAGTGCATTGGTTCGGCTGATCCTGCAGCACCTGCTAATGTGGGCTGGGGTGAGGTTGTTCAAAAAGGAGCTGGAAGTGTATTATGAGAGTGCTGGTCCTGTTGAGGTCAGGAAGAAATTCTCATGACATAGGGTGAATCATGCCAAAGTGTCTCACTTTCTGTAATGTTAAGAGGAAGAGGGAACTGGCTCTCACAAATAAATACATGCAATTTGGCAACAATACATGCACACATTTTTGTAATTGACCTGTCCCCTTGCTCAGATAGCTAAATGCTATATTTTAGAAAACTGATGCTAATGCTCGTCGTAACCCTGATCCTCAGTCTGATAGCGACATCTTGTGGTGAATGATGTGCGTTACAGTCTATAGAGTCTAATAGCAGATCGCATATTAAAAACAATCACTGTTTCAGAAGAGGGGTACAGGATCGCCTACTTCTGCTAAATAAACCGGGGGGAAAGTCTCCAATAGGCCTAGTATGAAATAAAGTGATTTAGGAATGTCGAGTATTAGTTATAATATAGCATTCATGTGTAATATTTACATAAAAAGATGAACCTCAAACCAAATAGATAGATAGATAGATAGATAGATAGATAGATAGATAGATAGATAGATGGATGGATGGATGGATGGATGGATGGATGGATGGATGGATATATATATATAGATAAAGCATTTAGATATTTATCAAAGCCCCTGAATAAAGATTAATCTAAACTAATAAATAAATAAAGACTCACTTCTTGTGTTAACCTATGGTATGCTTTAACATGCAATACACACGCTATTTATACATTATTTAACATATCCTATCCTTATTCACATTCCCATCTGTTATTGTATATAGAATATTTTGTATATACATATTTGTGTGTATTATAGCCTATTGTGTGCACGTTATTTGTATGTGTATATTGTATTATAATTAATATATTATTCCTGTGTACTGGAAGCTTCACCAAGACATTGAATATCATTCTGATTCTGATTCTAATAATAATTACACTATATTTTCTGTGGGCTTCAGTAAAGATCATGCAATAATGTTCTGTACTATTTTACAAATTACAAACTGATGACAGAATTACACCAGCTTGTAAAACAACTAATATAACGGGAGGATGAATGTTTGTGGTTTATTCTTGGCACGAATCAGCTCATAATATCAGCTCGCGCCTGTCGCTTCTCCATTTCCGCGTTATTATTTCCACGGCGTTAAAAGCGTTCCTATGGATTGGCGGAGCTCTTCTTAAAGCCTCTCGACCACTTTTTTAACTTTCATATCATGTTTTTAGCATTTTGATGGTACTCCCGAACAGGATATATAACCACAAGCGTCGATAACGTGACTAGATTATGTTGTGTTTTGTTGTAAACTGTGAATTTAGCGGATTCAGAGATTGTTAGGCTGGTCCGGCTAGTTAGCAAAGCTATCACTTGAGCCGGGCGGTGTTTGCGCAGAATAAAACCATGGCAGATGCCAACAATGGAGAGAGGACAGACGAAAACGAGTTGAATGGGGCAACAGGTGGTGAAGGTAAGACAAGGTACAACTTTTAAACTAATTAGAGTGACTCCTGTGAACTAGCCATCCATTTCTAGCTCTTTGAACTAGACGTGACGTCACAGGATTCTTCGACGGCGACTTGACTCTGAACATCTTCATAATATCTTAAATAATACTAGATTGATTAATATTCATTTGATGATATATGGTGATTTTCAGTTAAATTAGTTCATTGTATTTCGTGTTTAGCCTTATAATCGTCTTCTAACGTTTCGTTTCAATTATTATGGAACTTCCTTTTTATTTTTTATAACCAGTCAGATCATGAGCCATAAACATAAATGAGCGATAAATAGACAATTATCGATTTTTATCAAAATATAAAACATTTCGTTTCATGGAACTTCCTCTGATGTCATACTAAATCGAGTCTGACGTATGTCGCGGCGCGTTGGGGTTTTTCAGGACAAAAATAGAAATAGCGGTGACTCGAATGTTTTTAATTTGTGCATTGAACCTTCTTCTTCTTTTCTTTTTTTTATTTTTTATTTTTATTTTTATTATTATTTTTTTTTTACAGTAGATGGCGACAAGTAATCTTGTTTTGTGTTTTGAGTGAATGTTTGGGGTGTTTTTTATTTATTTAAAGGAATTAAATAAAAGTTTAAAGACCAGTAGTTAAAGAAAGAGAATTGAGTAATCAGTTTGAACTATTTACAAATAATAAAAATTTTTTTATAGATCTTTTATTTATTTTTTGGTTCTATACAGGGGGTTGCCACAAACATCCAAGATAACTTAAATGATTTACACAAATACAAGACCAGAAAAAGCATTAAAATAAGCTAAAACTACTTACAAGATATTGCTTGTTTTAATTCAACCCCTCAACAAGTGTTTTTTATTAAAAATAAACAAATAAATAAAATAAAATAAAAGAACCAAGATTTCCACTGTTTAGAAAAAAGTCTAGACTTGAAGTAATGTAAATAAATAAAATCTTATAACTCAATTGGACAGTTTAATTTAAACAATTCTAGTTATGTCATGCTTTAAAATAATTTATCTGGTAGAAAAAGTAAAAATCGTTGTCCAGTAAATCATGAAGGACTGGAAAAGTCACGGGGCTTTCGAATATTGTTGTGGACTTTTTGGAGTCAAAAAGGTTGAGAACTAATAAATTCTTGTCTTGTCACAGTTGTAGATTGCATAAATCACGTAAATGATAGCCTATCTTTTCACCAAAACCATTGTTAAATATTAAATGTTTACTTGTATCTTGCCTCACACTCTTTCACTGTTAAAACTGAAGCGTTGTGTTGGAATTCATGCACTCAATGTCAATGGTGGCCCTGCACTAAGGCTCTGTTTACACCTGGTATTAAGATGCGCTTTGGTCGATCGGATCACAAGTAGACGAGGGAGACACATTCCCGTTTACACCTGGTGTTTTAATCCGTCTCTTTTGTCCACTTTCAACCACTTCTGTCCTGATTTCTTCGAGGGGAGGGTAAATGTATGGGGGTTTTCAGATCTTTCAGTCTAATGGACGAAATAATCTCATGAAATTTACATATGAACACGCCAGAGACGACAGAAAAACACACGGAGAGCAGCAAAACTTTAATTTCTGCCGCAAAACAAGCCGAACGCTGTGAGTGTGTGTTAGAAATCAGGAGTGGTGAGAGAACATTGTGCTGGTACGTTTTCCAACTTCAAACCAAACTTGGGTCTCCAGCCGACAAAGTTTAAATCCCGTCTGGCTAGCGCGCTTCCCATAATGTTCACACTTTAGGTCAGTAGACGGAGAGAAGACGGTCTTTTGTGGCTGTTTGAACACATTCAACCACATGAGCATCTACACTATGAAAGCAATCTGGTCGAATGTGTTCTCCACTACCTCTGGAAGTGGTCAAAAGTGAACAAACTCAAATCGTTTGAGACCCGTTTACACCTGTATTTAGTGTCGTCCACTTGTGATCCGATCGACCAAAACACATCTTAATACCAGGTGTAAACAGAGCCTGAGAGACTCTAGAAAGGCATCATAAGCATTCTACCCAAAAAGCAAATCTTGTCAAAAATTCATGAAAATGCGGCATTTGTTCACTCAGTCCGACCAAACAAATGCTCCTTCACATCTCGTACTCGAATGCCATTGACTCATCCTTATAGTGAAGATTTGTGGGCATATTCTCAAATTTAAAGGTGAATGATGCAACGTAACGCCAGCAGGGGTCACTCATACTTCTTAAACAGTTACTTTTGCTGAAATACATAAATCACAGCAATAGTAATGTAATGATATCACAGGTGTATGGTTGTAGAGTAATTAGCAGCTCAACCAATCAGAATCAAGGACCGGTATTATCTGTTTTATAATGTGTCTTTAGACATTGAAAATTATTAAAATATAGATAGATTGATATTAATAAATGGTAACACTTTAGTTCAGGGTCCAATTCTCACTACTATCTAGTTGCTTATTAGCATGCATATTACTAGGATATTGGCTGTTTATTAGTACTTATAAAGCACATATTAATGCCTTATTCTGCATGACCATATTCTACATCCCTTAATCCTAAACTTAACAACTACCTTACAAACATATTAATAAACAGTAATTAGGAGTTTAGGCAAACGTCGTAGTTAATAGTGAGAATTGGACCCTAAACTAAAGTGTGACATTTTAGGAAGACATATTATTATTGATCATATTTTAGAGTCTGTGGCATCTAAGATTGTTTTAAAATGCTTTAAAGGATCATTCAATTCCTTTGCGAATAAAACACCCACTACAACAAATTCAAATTCAGACACTTTAATAACAGAAACTAATGACATCAAGCAAAAGGGTCAGTAAATTATTCTTTAACATTAAAATGTATACTTTAAAGCTATTTGAGACGAGATTAGACAATCAAACTTTAACCAAGGCATTGATAAGAAGACAGGAAGTGAGAGTCAACATTTGGCAATAGGGTGCTTTGGCTACACCACAAACCTTCTCATAAACCTGTGGCATGACCAGCCAGAATCAAAACAGGAAGTTGGGAGGTCAGTGTTCACCACATTTATAATACCATCTCACCCCATTATCACACCCAGGAATACAAAGATTGATTCCTGTACTTTGACCATGTTTCCTTTTTCTAATGCTCCAGTGTTATGAAGATTGTTCACATGAACTCTTCCCCTTTATTTGCAGATGTCATAGATGATGCAATCCTTGAGCAGGGCGCTGTTCTGCTAAGAGGGTAAATTCATGTAATTCTCAATTTTATATAGGCCATCTATGTGTTATATTTTATACTCACAAATTTGTGTGAATGAATGCATCTCTCTAACTGTGTTTTGGTTTTTCACATGAAGATATATTATTGAGCGAGTTACTGTAGAGGATCCATCCATGCATGTGAGCCATGAGGATCTAGGAGGAAGACCTCAGGACGGAGATGATCCTCAAATCAAAGAGGTCGTAGATCAACTTTTGAAGATAGCCGATGACCTCAACAAGAATGCTGAGCTTCAACAGTATGTTTTTAATTTTGTTCCAGCTCATTTTGTCTTTTTCTGTTTATATGAGATTTTGTGTTTGGAAAGAACACAGCTTAAGGGTCCTATTTTAAAGATCTGAGCGCACGGCGCAGGTGCACTTAGGGCGTGTCCGAATCCCAGCGCATGGTCTAAAAGGGTTGTACCTAGTCTCTTAATGAGTCATGGGTGTGTTTTGGGCGTAACGTGCAATAAACCAATCAGAGTCTCATCTCCCATTCCCTTTAAAAGCCAGCTGCTCTTGCACCATGGCGGATTCACTATTTACATGGCGAGCGGAAAGACTGAATGCTTGAGTGCTGAATGAGAGGAATCCTTTTATTTATAATATTTAAAAATGTTTGTGTGCTGCTGTGCATCCCTGTGTGTGTAATAAGCAGAGTGTACGCACGTTGTGCACCCGCCTATAGGCACATATTACTAACACGCCCTTTATATAACACAAAAAATACTGATCTATTGACTTTAGACCAGGTTTTTGTTGGTCAATGGCGCAGTCGTTTACAGTTCCTCAAAATAGCAACGCACCAACAATGCGCCTGAACACACCAGGTTTTCAGACCAGCAGCCCATGGGTGAACAGATGGCACGAGTGCATTTGCTATTTAAACAACGTGGCATTGGACGTGAAAATGATAACTGCGTTGGGCTGAAACTAGCAAAAAACACTTGCGTTGCATTGGGCCGGGTGTATGATAGGGCCCTAAGTGTCTAATCCAGTGGTTCTCAAACTTTCTGACTTGAAGGCCTCCCATTTTCCATCAAAATCCTGTCCTATAGACCTTATTCACAGCTGTGCCGTCTTTGATTTTTGACGGCAATGAAAGTGAGACTGAGGGATAAACATACAGTACATCTCTTCAGTGGGTTGTACTGTTATTTAATGTATTTTTGGATTGTTCTTCTAACGAAACACTGCAAAAATGTCTTTCAAAGAAATTTCAGTAGACAAAAAAACTGTCTACTGAAAAAAAAGACAACATGAGCTGTGGAAAATTATAAGTGATCTAGAAGCTTTTTACAGCGGATGCCATTGAAAACATGGTATGTCTATCCCTCACAGCCTCGCTTTCTTAACGGTCATGGCGCTGCTCTGAAAAAGGTCTATAACAGTGGTTCTTAAAGGGATAGTTCACCCAAAAATAAAAAAAAATCTGTCATCATGAACATTTGTCACCTTAGGGTTGTTCTAAACCTGTATGAGTTTCTTTCTTCTGTTGAACACAAAAGAAGATATTTTGTAGAACGTTGGTAACCAGACAGTTTCTGGTCCCCATTGACTAACTGTTTGGTTTCCAACATTCTTCAAAATATCTTCTTTTGTGTTCAACAGAAGAAAGAAACTCATAAGGGTTTAGAACAACTTGTGTGAACTATCCCTTTAATTCCTGTCCTGGCTAATATAACCAAATGTCATTTATAGTAATATTAAACACTGCAATAGACATTTATCGTGCGGTTCATCTTCTGGCATGTTCTGCTATGACAAAGCTGTTTGTTTTCAAACAGAAACCGGCTTTAATATATAAAATTAAACAATTCTTTTTTTCGATGTTGAGAGCCACTTGTCTTATTCAATTATAATGACTACCTATAGTATTATTAGTAATTTTACACACATAGCATTTTCCCTTTTAGAGATCATCCTGAGAATGTTACAGTTTTATATGGAAGCTTGTTTCCTCCACGGGATAAAAAATGACAAAAGCTAATTGTGACATTTTATCTGGTCTTGACTCTAAAGTTGGCTTGGAAATGTAATGCACAGTATGAATGTATCTACTGCTGTGAAATAGAAACTGAAATAGTAAATGTTTAAGCTAATAATTTGCATACGGTTTTGCTTAAAGATGCACTCATTCATTTTTATATGTTTGCGCTGCCGTCTGCGACTTAAGCTGACACCTAACGGCATGGATGCAAAAGCAAACATTTACGGTTACAGACGCTATTGTAGAAATGCTCCATTTACAGCCAGCCATGATTAATTCGTCTGGTAACATGAGGTTATCAGGATAAATGGAAAGTATTTGACTGGTCATATGATCTCGAACATCGGAAATGGCTTTTATTAGGTGTCTTCATCTCATGTGGGTGTAGATCATTTTAAACATTTTTCAAAAGTACTATTTTCTTTATGGGTGAAACCTTTAATGAGGAACAAAAGACTGAATGACGGCACTTTAAAGATTGCAGAAATCTGTGAATGTTTTTAGGCTAGTCATAAAAGTTACAGAAGCCGTCACACCAATCTTTTAGCAAAATTCGTCTGAAAGTAGAACACTGAAATTGAAAACATTTTTTTAGGCTTAATTTATGTGTAGTGATGATCTTTTCAGGGAAAATCTTTTTCCTTGGAATTTCAGCAGAAGGGCTTTTTTTTTTTTTTTTTTGCACTGCATTAAATCCTGGGTTAAGATATTTTTAAACCCTGGGTCAGGGGCAGTTTTAACCCTGGGTTACGACGCCCTGCTTCAAACCAAACCAAAACAACAACAAACACGGTAACTGGTGTGCAGATATTTTAGTTGGATGGTGTTTAAAAGTTATTAAAGGGCCTCAAGATAATTGTGTACAGTATTTGTCCAATTATTGTTATTAATCTCATAAATATGCAATATGACTACCTAGGATTAGTTCCTAAACCTGGATTTGTATGAACAGTGTGCAATATAGAAGATAATGATCCTTTGTCATAACCAAATGATTGTCAATTGATTCCTCCATTTATATTGAAAATCAGGTACTGGTCCATATGGATGGTATTTTTTTTTATTTTTTTTATAACATAACATAACATACATAACATGACAAACTTTTTTTCCCCCTCACAGTCTCATCAGCACTGTTCAAGCAAACTGCGCTCAGGACGTCTTCATGACGGTGGCCAGGAGCATCTTTGAGGATGGCATCAACTGGGGACGCGTGGTGGCTCTGTTTCACCTCGCGTATAGGATCATTTACCAGGTAAAACTGTCATTTGGCCTTTTATTTCAAAACAGCATTGTGGTATTCATGATTCATTTTGTTATCTTTCATTAATTTTAAATGAAAATGTGAAAGAATTACAACACCATTTGTTCTTCAATCAAAGTGTCATTTGCATTTTATTATTAAGAAAAGGAAATTAAAAACACTCCATCGCTGCAAAATCTTCATGATTTATTAAAGAGATAGTTCACTTACTCAAATCATTTACTCACCCTCATGTCGTTCCAAACCTATAAGACTTTCACCAATCTTCAAAACACAAACAAACACAAACATTTAATCCAAGTCTTCTGAAGAGACATGTTTGAGCTTCAGCAAGAGCCAATGAGGTTCGTTCTCGTGTTACGCTGCACGTTTGAGCTTCTGCAAGAGCCAATGAGGTTCGTTCTCGTGTTACGCAGCACGTTTGAGCTTCCGCAAGAACCAATGAGGTTCGTTCTCGTGTTACGCAGCACGTTTGAGCTTCAGCAAGAACCAATGAGGTTCGTTCTCGTGTTACGCAGCACGTTTGAGCTTCAGCAAGAACCAATGAGGTTCATTCTCTTGTTACGCAGCACGTTTGAGCTTCAGCAAGAACCAATGAGGTTCATTCTCTTGTTACGCAGCACGTTTGAGCTTCAGCAAGAACCAATGAGGTTCGTTCTCGTGTTAGGCAGCACGTTTGAGCTTCCTCAAGAACCAATGAGGTTCATTCTCGTGTTACACAGCACGTTTGAGCTTCCGCAAGAACCAATGAGGTTCGTTCTCGTGTTACGCAGCACGTTTGAGCTTCCGCAAGAACCAATGAGGTTCGTTCTCGTGTTAGGCAGCACGTTTGAGCTTCCGCAAGAACCAATGAGGTTCCTTCTCGTGTTACGCAGCACGTTTGAGCTTCCTCAAGAACCAATGAGGTTCATTCTCGTGTTACGCAGCACGTTTGAGCTTCCGCAAGAACCAATGAGGTTCATTCTCGTGTTAAGCAGCACGTTTGAGCTTCCTCAAGAACCAATGAGGTTCCTTCTCGTGTTACGCAGCACGTTTGAGCTTCCTCAAGAACCAATGAGGTTCATTCTCGTGTTACGCAGCACGTTTGAGCTTCCGCAAGAACCAATGAGGTTCATTCTCGTGTTACGCAGCAAATCTGATCAGTGTTTATATAATGATAAAAGCCTTAATGAAATCTGTTTATCATATGAAGCGATCGTGTCTCTTCTGAAGACTTGGATTAAACCACTTGATTCATATGGATTTGTTTGACAATCGTCAGCGTTTTGGTTGAATAGACTTTCAGTGGAGGGACAGAAATCTCAGATTTCCTTAAAAAAAATCGTTATGTTTCAAAGATGAACAAAAGTCTTATGGGTTTGAAAGGATATGAGAGCAGGTAATTAATGACAGAATTTTCATTTTTTGGTAAACTAACCAATGGCTATTATTTTGGATAATGCAGATGTATAAAAACCTGATTACTTTTCATTCCTCTAGGCTCTGACTCAGAACCACTTTGAAATTATCAGGAGGATCATTAGCTGGGTTTTACAGTTTATCAAGGAAAACATTTCTGCCTGGATCAGACAGCAAGGAGGATGGGTAAGTTGCTGTTTTGTGTGTGTTGTCTGGCCACCCATGTGGAGCCACACAGGTCGAGCCAGACATGGGCCACCACACACTAAGAGACGCACCCACTCGAGCCAGGAAGTACATGAGCACAATCCCAGACACATCCTGTCTAGGAATACCCAGACACACAAACCGCCTGACCCAGAATGGCACGCGGCTAGATAGTAGTGATCTGATCTTACACCTCTTGAAAATGTATATCAAGAATGCCTATTTTTGCGTCTCATCTCTTGATGTTATCATACATCAGTAAGATGCGGTTTGCATGTGCGCTGCAGAGCCTCCACTGCGCTGGCTGCGTTTCCCGGGGCCACTCAAGTTTAATAGCACACATATGATCATAAAGCAAGCAGAATGTGGGGTGCTGGGTTTAGACTTCAAACACTCGGGCGTCATGGAGCATACTGTGGCCCTGAGAACTGCCATATACTAAACATGTGACAATATTTACTGTGCACTAAGCAGCATGAGCCTGAAGAATGCAAACCCAGCGAGGGATGAGACGTGACGCTTGTATGCTTGACCCTCATTTTTGGGGATTTGAGGAGGATCAGGCACCTGCTTTCTATAGTATTTTAGAGATTGAACTGCAGGGGAATGTGCCACTAATATTACAATTCAATCAGTGTAGTAACAGATGTACTTAATTACTGACATTATTTTTTGACTGTATAGCCAGTAGAGAACTGGAGAACTTTTTTTTTCTCCATTATCCAAGTTTTTCATTCCTTGCCACAATTGCTTTTGGCTTGCACACTAGGGAAATAAGATATGATGTAATATGTACAATGTGCTATGTATAAGTATTATGCTGGGACTCTCAATTTAACTCCTCAGTTAAATTACCTGAAATTTTAACCCTTTCATTGATATACATCATTTATCCATGGCAGTGATACACATAACTAAATATTAATTAGGCTTGTCACTACACCAAATTGCTATAAATTGAACCTGCCTTAGTAGATTTCATTAACCCTAAATATCACCACATAACAAATTAATAACTCCAACCTACAACTCCTGAAAGTATATCCAGTGTTACCTGCATAAATACAGTATACTTACGTAAAACGGTATATACTATATAGCAAATCTCAACTGCTTGATTGTTTATATCACGTGTATACTATATTATCGGCCAGCAATATATTTCAAGTTAGATGTAAAGTACAGCCAACTTTACCGGCATACATACAATACACTCACTTAAATCAATATATACCACATAGCAAATCTCAGAGTAATAGCTTTGTAATAACTCACATTTTCATATTATATATCTAACAGTCATTTTTGATCGCGGGTTTTCTTTTACATCACACTCCGAGGTTTATGCACGTGCGCTGATTGTGACATGCTAAAATATTTAGATTGAAATGTGCATATGTATTTAAACTGAATGAAAGATGTAGAAGTGACTGCATGGACAAAAAAAATTGTTACTAAAAGGTTAATGGAAGAGAATAGTTAAAGGTGAAGTATATAAGATGTTAAATACATATATGTTAAAATAGATTCTCTTAACCCAGTTTATTGTTCATTGACTACTATTAGTATGCCATTCATGGGTTTATCTCCCCCAAAAGTGTAAAGATTGAAGGCTTGTTCGACTTCATGCAGCGATGCGCAGACCGATTGGTGGCTGACTTGAAGCAGTGCATGCCGGTTAGAAATTATGTCCGACTTGAGGCAGCGCCGACGCTATGTGACTGTGACGTATGTTAACAAAGTGCCGCGAGAGCGATTCGAGAGCAGCCGGCTGGTGCATTTTGCGCAGCTTCTCCAGAGCGGCTGCAGGAGCTCTGATGACGACACAGCTGTTCTACGATTGGCCGGATTCACCGCATGACAGCGATCACGTGTTTCGTGTTTATTCTAAAACCTTCAGTTCCACTAATGCTCACAAATCAGTTTTTTTATAACGGTAAAACCACTTTTCATGTAGTCGCGATGTTATAGTGTGTCATGTTTATCAAAATAAAACTATCAATGAAGTGGGGTCTACGTTTTTTATCAGTGTAGGCTTATGTTGAACTTTATTCTTGTACAAACACACGCTGTATTAAGCAGTACATAAAGTATTGAATGAAAATATGTCTCTGAAACATCTGTGTATTTGACAAATATTACATTTATTTAACTTCAGCTGTGATAAAGTATGCAAACACAGCGCGAGCGTCACTACGGGAAGCAGAAAGTGTCCGACTTCACGTCTCCGTTTGCAGCTCCTCCCCGCCTGCACGCGGCTACTCGCTGATCGGTTGCATCCAGCCGCAGCCGATGTCGAACACACCTTGAGTTTCCCAGGCATCATCAGTGGCTACTGTCGCAGGCTGCGAGTTTGGGGCGTGGCGACTGTAGCAGGCTGCGAGTTTGGGGCGTGGCTACTGTAGCAGGCTGAGAGTTTGGGGCGTGGCTACTGTAGCAGGCTGAGAGTTTGGGGCGTGGCTACTGTAGCAGGCTGAGAGTTTGGGGCGTGGCTACTGTAGCAGGCTGAGAGTTTGGGGGCGTGGCTACTGTAGCAGGCTGAGAGTTTGGGGCGTGGCTACTGTAGCAGGCTGAGAGTTTGGGGCGTGGCTACTGTAGCAGGCTGAGAGTTTGGGGGCGTGGCTACTGTAGCAGGCTGCGAGTTTGGGGCGTGGCGACTAGCAGGCTGAGAGTTTGGGGGGTGGCGACTAGCAGGCTGAGAGTTTGGGGGCGTGGCTACTGTAGCAGGCTGAGAGTTTGGGGGCGTGGCTACTGTAGCAAGCAGGGAGTTTGGGGCGTGGCTACTGTAGCAGGCTGAGAGTTTGGGGCGTGGCTACTGTAGCAGGCTGCGAGTTTGGGGCGTGGCTACTGTAGCAGGCTGCGAGTTTGGGGCGTGGCTACTGTAGCAGGCTGCGAGTTTGGGGCGTGGCTACTGTAGCAGGCTGCGAGTTTGGGGCGTGGCTACTGTAGCAGGCTGCGAGTTTGGGGCGTGGCTACTGTAGCAGGCTGCGAGTTTGGGGCGTGGCTACTGTAGCAGGCTGCGAGTTTGGGGCGTGGCTACTGTAGCAGGCTGCGAGTTTGGGGCGTGGCTACTGTAGCAGGCTGCGAGTTTGGGGGCGTGGCTACTGTAGCAGGCTGAGAGTTTGGGGGCGTGGCTACTGTAGCAAGCAGGGAGTTTGGGGCGTGGCTACTGTAGCAGTAGCAGAGAGTTTGGGGCGTGGCTACTGTAGCAGTAGCAGAGAGTTTGGGGCGTGGCTACTGTAGCAGTAGCAGAGAGTTTGGGGCGTGGCTACTGTAGCAGTAGCAGAGAGTTTGGGGCGTGGCTACTGTAGCAGTAGCAGAGAGTTTGGGGCGTGGCTACTGTAGCAGGCTGCGAGTTTGGGGCGTGGCTACTGTAGCAGGCTGCGAGTTTGGGGGCGTGGCTACTGTAGCAGGCTGCGAGTTTGGGGGCGTGGCTACTGTAGCAGGCTGCGAGTTTGGGGGCGTGGCTACTGTAGCAAGCAGGGAGTTTGGGGCGTGGCTACTGTAGCAGGCTGAGAGTTTGGGGCGTGGCTACTGTAGCAGGCTGAGAGTTTGGGGCGTGGCTACTGTAGCAGTAGCAGAGAGTTTGGGGCGTGGCTACTGTAGCAGGCTGAGAGTTTGGAGGCGTGGCTACTGTAGCAGTAGCAGAGAGTTTGGGGCGTGGCTACTGTAGCAGTAGCAGAGAGTTTGGGGGCGTGGCTACTGTAGCAGGCTGCGAGTTTGGGGCGTGGCTACTGTAGCAGGCTGAGAGTTTGGGGCGTGGCTTTTTGTAATTCCTCTAGGTGCAAAAGCGTCGCAGAAATGACATACTTCACCTTTAAATTCTTTACAATTCCCATCCCTTAATAGAAGTCATTATTTAATGAAAATCTTTCCCTCAAGTGTTGCTCTCTAATCTCATTAGCACTTCGATATCCATGCAAAAAAGTTCTTCCTTTGATGGATGTGTAAAGGTCTTGTGTTCATATGCAGTGTGTATCTAATTCTTTCTCTGGCCTGTGTTGCAGGAGGGCATTTTCCGCAGTGTGTCAAGGTGGCGCACCGTGTCTTGCATCGCTGCAGTGGCATTCATTGTAGCTGCTGTTTACTGGAGAAGAACTCGCTAAGATAAAAGGGAATGTCACGTGCCAGATTCTTAATTCTCACAAATGTGGAAACTCATATCAAAAGCAATATAATGTGTAAGTGGTGCAATCATGTGGACCAATCATGCTTCATGTAGCCTTGCTATGGTTAAAGACTAAACGGAAACAGCCACTGCAAAAGACACTGTAGCCTTTTATTTAGATTTTATGTTTTTTAATCCCTGTCTGCTGTTCTGTCTATTGTTTCCATTTCAGTTCAGTTGAGTCATCTTTCGCCTTGTTTTATTTATTTAGAGGGATGTGTTGCTATGTTCAAAGGTTTTTAAGACACTGCACCTTTTCTCCACCAGTGCCTTTTTACTCATTGTAATAACTTTTCTGGCTCAGGTATCAACTTTTTAATGTGCCACAAAATACCAGCCCTACCTCAAATCAGCTTCATATGAGACCAACTGTTTACTAATGATTTGTTTATCTAATTATATCATTAGGAATACAGGGACA
Organism: Coreius guichenoti; assembly: GCA_039654105.1. Classification (NCBI taxonomy): domain Eukaryota; kingdom Metazoa; phylum Chordata; class Actinopteri; order Cypriniformes; family Gobionidae; genus Coreius; species Coreius guichenoti. Next base: position 4,052,219 of record CM077168.1, read on the forward strand.
GGGCTGAAAAAACAGGTAAAATTAAATAGATTAAACGTTTTAAGAACGCTAAACCTTTAAAGTGTGATATAAATGGCGGAAAGGGTTAGCATTTTATTGTTGAAATACAGTGAATGTGGACAATTCTAGCACACCTTAAAATAAATATGATGATGAATTGCTGAGATATGTCTATGTATATTTTTTTCATCTAAATTAATGTGTATATTCCTGGCTGGAAATGCAATTTGTATTGTTTCTCATAACCAAACCATGTGTTTTTTGAACATATACAATGGGAATGATGTGGTACTCTTTGAAATGTATTCAGTACCATGTTTATAAGATACCATCACTTAAAATGACAAAAGCAAAATTGCAAAAAAAAATTCACAGTATTAATAAAACAACTGAAATAACACTGCAGTGTATCAGTAGTGTCACAGTACTCTTATACAGGGTTTCCGCGGGTCTTTAAAAAGTCTTAATTTGACCTTCCACAATTTAAGGCCTTAAAAAATGTCTTAAATTGGATCAGAAAGTCTTTAAGTTCAATATAATGGCATTAAATGAGGGCCCTATGATTTCTGCGATGCAGAATCCATTCATAAAAATGGGATTTACTGTATAATGCAGAATGTCACGGTATTTGTCAAATTTTGGATGAATAAATCAAAAGTAGGTCAGTACACTTAAAGAAATAGTTCACCCAAAAATTCAAATTCTGTCATCATTTACTCACCCTAATGTCGTTCCAAACCCGTAAGACTTTCGTTCATCATATAAAGCGACCGAGTCTCTTCAGAAAATTTGGACTAAACCGCTCAATTCATATGGATTAGTTTTAATATCTCTTTATGAACTATTTGAAGCGTCAAAGTGGTAGTTGCGTAGCTGTCAATATAGGGACAGAAATCTCTCAGATTTCATTAAAAAGATCTTCATTTGTGTTCCGAAGATGAATGAAGGTCAGTAAAATTTAATTTAACCATTAAAGCAGAGTCAAGAAAAATTAAAAACAGAATAAACTATAAAACAAAAAAATAAATAAAACAGATTTCATAGGGCCCTAAATTAAATTGCATGCACTGCAAAAAATGACGTTCTTCCTCAGGATTTTTGTTTTCCAGTACGTATTCAAAACATCCTTAAATCAAGACATTTAATGACATGCAAAATGAAGAAATCAAGTCTTGTTTTCTGAGAAATTGAACAAAATGAAGTGAGTTTGTGCTTAAAACAAGAACAAATATCTGTCACTGGGTATGAAAAGTAGGCAAGTATGTGGTTTTGGATGCAGCCAGTGTCGGTCACAATGTTCTCAACAGCACAGCACACTAAATGAGAGAGTGTATGAGTGAGTAACAGTCAGTGCTGGGCGGAGGGCACTTATTGTTTTATTATTGGACGCATGCATATTCATCCTGAATCATATCTGCGATGGGATCCACAGGTCTGTTGTCTTTCAAACCACTAGAAAGAGAGTTTCTCTTCCAACCAGAGCTCTGATTCTCTCATAACCGTGACATAAATAATAGTGTACAGTGGAGAGATTATTATTATTATTTTTTTAGTTAGAGAGTTTTTTAAGGAAATAAAGGTTCCAACTCGGTAGCGATTAAATTATCATCATTGACAAAAATATAAAAAGAACATTAAAAAAACATTACCCGTTTAGTTTGTATATTCACTAAGTTTACTGCAGTCCAATGCAATCACAATTTTTTGTGCCATTTCCTCAAAAATCAGTCAAAATATCAGTCTTGTTACCCATATTTTTAGAGTGACAGTTGGGGCATGTATACAGAAATATTCTCCGTATTATACTGTTTTATCATGCAGTGCTTATTGCTCATTGTGCTACTACAGTACTCGTCCCTTTGCTTTTTAGAAATGACGTCAATGCTTCCTAGAATCCACTGTAGTGGCTTTGAACCCAGTGACGGCAGGCTTTTCGAGGGTGCCAGCAGCGGCCGGCCCGTGTCTGTGTTAGCTCAGCTGTTAGAAGACTGTTACACACTGCATCTCACGCAGGACAATGACCAAAGTTTTCAGAACTCAGATTTCACGTGTCGTTATGAACCTTTGCCAGCTATAAACCTTGTATGATCAGCTGCAGGGTTTCAGAGGCTAGACGCAGTAAACAGCTGGGTAAAAAGAGTCCGCTTAGTTTTGATCTGATGGTGTAAGAACAGGACAAAAAAAAACTGCTGTATTACCACATGCTGGTTGTATATTTAATTACATTAATGTTTATAATTCAGTATGTAATGTGTGGTCTCAATACAGCTCAAAATACAACAGCTTATATTAAGCTACTGATATGACTGATTTTAAGCTTATTTTTAAACTGTTCATTTATTTAGTATGGAAGCCTGCTTTCACTTTATAGAGTAAAAGGTAATTGCGACTTTATATCTTCCAGTTGTCACTCTATATCTTGCAATTGTAACTTGATTTATTTTTTATTAAAGTCTCACTGAAGTGCCTTGAAACACGCAGCATTATTCAGTGTGTTGACGTAATTTCCACTGAAACAGGAAGACAGGGCGGGACATATCGAACAGCTCCACCCCTTTTTTAAAATAGCTAATAGCATTTAGTTTATATCACAGCTCAGCCAGAGCCGTTGAGCTCGGTAAAGTCGCAGTTTCCTCCTAATCTCTAACCGTTTCTCCTCCTAATCTCCTCCATATCGCTTTAAAATACAGCATTCTGTGCGGAATTCAAACAGGTCCGATACATTTTCTGGTCAGCGCCGACTCGATCACATGATCTGCTCTGTGCTCTCGTGTCTCTGGACCGACTCGATCACATGATCCGCTCTGTGCTCTCGTGTCTCTGGACCGACTCGATCACATGATCCGCTCTGTGCTCTCGTGTCTCTGGACCGACTCGATCACATGATCTGCTCTGTGCTCTCGTGTCTCTGGATCGACTCGATCACATGATCCGCTCTGTGCTCTCGTGTCTCTGATAGTGCACTGTCTATCGTTCCCTATCCCCTATATAGTGCACTGTCTATCGTTCCCTATCCCCTATATAGTGCACTGTCTGATTCACTCCCTATCCCTTATATAGTGCACTGTCTAATTCACTCCCTATCCCCTATATAGTGCACTGTCTGATTCACTCCCTATCCCCTATATAGTGCACTGTCTGAATCGTTCCCTATCCCCTATATAGTGCACTGTCTGATTCACTCCCTATCCCCTACATAGTGCACTGTCTGAATCGTTCCGTATCCCCTATATAGTGCACTGTCTGATTCACTCCCTATCCCCTATATAGTGCACTGTCTGAATCGCTCCCTATCCACTATATAGTGCACTGTCTGAATCGTTCCCTATCCCCTATATAGTGCACTGTCTGATTCACTCCCTATCCCCTATATAGTGCACTGTCTGAATCGTTCCCTATCCCCTATATAGTGCACTGTCTGAATCGTTCCCTATCCCCTATAAAGTGCACTGTCTGATTCACTCCCTATCCCCTATATAGTGCACTGTCTGAATCGTTCCCTATCCCCTATATAGTGCACTGTCTGAGTCGTAGAGGTCAGTGTAGTTCTCACGTGTGATGAGTGTACCGATGTGGCTTCACAGATGAGCACAGGTCACTGGCCTATCTCCAGCACACACAGCTGTACAAATGAGGCCTGCACCTGAGCTCTTGCTTCAGATGAATGAACAGGTGGCTCCTATCATGCAACAACAACAACATATCTGGAAATATTGTGTATCCAGTTATGCAATGTGTCTGTGTGTGTGTGTCAGGGCACATGCTGAATTAGAGGAGTCCCTCTTGAGCGTATCCACCTGGTTGATCATGCATTCATGAGTAGTACTTTATGCAGGTGTAGAGTTTGTTTTCTGTGACATGTCTGCATTCAGACAGTGCTGGAATGTGATATAAGTGAATGTGATTTGATTGGAATATTCCAGGATTCCAACATTCCAATCAACCAATCATATTCTACTGAAGCTTTCATAGGCGAGCCAGGAACAACATTGCAGTCAACCAATCAAATTTGAGGGATAGGTTTATAGCTAATGTCTTAACTTAAGTGTTAGGAGCTTCTACACCATTCTTATTCACCTATCATTTCCCTCTGATTTTAAGGATAAGTTATGGGTAGGGATAGGTTTAGGTGTAGGGATAGGGTTCAAACTACGTTTTTGGATAGGAATGTTGTTCCAGGATCAACAAAAGGTGTTGACCCAGGAACACGTCTTTCTTGGCAAAAATCACTTCATAGAAGCATATTCATCCTGAAATTAATAATGACTTTACAAACTTTGTACAATACAAAGACACTTCATATATAAAACCTTCTCTATGATATTCTGTTCTCAATATTCGGCTTCTTCAGTTTAAAGCAGGGGTGTCCAGTCCTGCTCCTGCAGGGCCACTATCCTGCAGAGATTAGCCCCAACTTTAATTAAACACACCTGAACCAGCTAATCAAGGTCTTCAGGATTACCAGGGCTGCGTTTAACTCAACTTTTAGACATACACTCGCAAACTTCCCTAAGAACTTCCCCTCAGGGGAATCCCCACTGCCATTTTGAAGTGCGTTCAGCTTTGTCAAGTGGACAAGGGAAGTTTATTTTGACCGAGGGAGTGAGTCTACTCAATGGCCCTGTCCTAAATGGCACCCTAAACACTTGCGGCCTTCCTGCAAATCCGCACTTTCATGATGTAACATCACTTGGACTGTCAGGAAAAAGTCTGCTGCGGAGCTCAGACCTACGGTCTCATGGACTTAATGGACACCCGCAGCCATTGTAAGTCCACAAGACCGAAAGTGCATATGAAGTGTGCCATTTGGGACAGGGCCTTCATGTATAGTTCAGGCAGCTCCATAGACCACAATGCAACACGATTGTGATGTCACAGCAGATCGCGTTTAATTTACCCCACCCCACATAACTCTAGTGTATGATATTGGCATTATTTTGACATTTAACCGCACAATACTTGTAGCTACCCTAAGCTGACTGTTTTTTACACAGTTAGGCCGTGTTTCCACCAAAGCGTTTTTCACAACACCGTGTTACAATGGGAGCACCACGTTTTTTAAAACGGCCGCTAAGCGTCTATTTCAGACTGAAGCACTCAGTGTTTTTTACCAGTCGCTGAGAGTTGAAGAATGTTCAACTTTGAGTAAAACGCAGCGCTCATCACTGTTACATTTTCCCAGCCGTCCAATTACAGTGGAGGAAGGGCGGGACAAATACCACACCGACCAACCACGGCCTTATAGTTTATTGTATTGTTATCATTTTCGTTTCTAAACATGCATACAGGTCTATAGAATGGTGCATAAAACAAATTTATAAGGAAAAAAACTGTAAATAATAAATCAGCTCCATTGTGGATTCCAAGTGATCAAGTGTTTAGGGCGTCCATTAAAACAAATTTCAAGGTTTCCGCCAGCAGTGTGCACTTGTGCAACGCAAGCAATGATGTACATCCGAGTGAATGAGACGGAGGGAAGATAGCGAGGGAGGGGCATAAAATATTGGACTTAGTCCCTGTCCCAAATGACACCCTAAACACTCACAGTCTTCCTACGAGTCCGCACTTTCTTGACGTAACAGCGCTTTGACTGTCGGGAAGAAGTCTGCTGCGGAGCTCGCAAAACTGCGCATCGAGGGCGCACCCTTCTGAAACCTAAAATGACAAATGGGACACCCGATGGTCTCATGGACTTAATGGACACATGTACGCGGCAGCCATTGCAAGTCCACAAGACCGAAAATGCATGTGAAGTGTGCCATTTGGGACAGGGCCTTAAACGCAGCCCTAGAAACTTCCAGGCAAGTGTGTTTGGTCAGGTTGAAGCTAAACTCTGCCGGATGTTGGGACTCCAGGAGCAGGAGCAGGAAATATCATGGGCAAAAAGCTCCATTGTCTGTTGTCAATAGTCTAGCAATGTATGAAGCACAGCTCACACAGAAGTCAAACCAAGCAGATTTCTGTAGGTCAACATTGCGAATCGGAGTAACGAACATGTGCCATTTAGTAAAGTATCATATTTGAATGTAATCAGTATCAGAGTCAAATATACACATCCCTTATCAGCATTTATACATCATAGAGATGTTATTGAGTCCCTTAGCACATAAACAGACATTACTTACTGTAGGCTGCCTAAACAAGCCACCGTAAGCCCCTGCGTCTCTCGACATCCGCCACGAGCACAGTCAGTAGTCTTACGTTCAGACAGGCCTCATAAAGAAGAGTTATTTCCTTGAGGAAACTGTCATGATTTGTTATGGTCAGGTCTTAGTGGAGGGAACTACTTTGAACAGTAACCTTTCTATTGTTTGGGTGAAACTCTAGTCGTTGGTCAAAGGTTATACTTAGCAATGACTCAGTGTAAGGCCCCCATTGAGAGCGACCTCTGTAGTTGTCACTGTCCTAATGGAGCTGGACCCCCATGGACCAGCATGCCGCCATCTCTGACGCAAAGGACAGCCTACTGGGAAAAGCAGAGGGGAGACTGTGGAGCCCCAGCTGGATCTCCCATCTAGACAAACCACATGGCCTGGCCGTAGCAGGTTCTCCTGTCTCCGGTTGTTAGAAATGGAAAATTGGGGTGTACGACTTTCTCGCCACCCACACAGAGCTGTTGACGGTCGACCTCATTTGTAGCACTACAGAAGTCCCGCTGTGCAATGCATCATCTTTTACACTTATTTAGCAACAGGTCAGCTCTGTTCACGTTAACCTGGCTGCTATTGTGGATTATTTCTGATCCAACAATAAACAAATGAGTCAGTGCTAATGAGTAGAGCAACTTCAAAATGGTGCACAACAACTTTTATTGACTTGAAACTGTACTAAGTAACTTTTTGAGTTTATTTCACTGGTGGATACGACCTTGGCCTTGGACTTTATACTGACATCTATTAGCCTGGAAGCAGCAACAAGCAAACGTTTTCGGTAACCATTGCTATTGTTGAAATATCTTAATTATTATGTTACCCATGATTCATTTATTCTGCTGCCAAAGTTTAAAGTGAGTAATCATGTGATCTCAACATAGTCCCAGTCATAGATGGCACATCCACATTTGCAAACAATGATGAATTGATGAAAAGCTCTAATCTGATTGGCTTGCTTTATCCAACTTTTGTTGTGCACAGGGAGCACAAGTAATTCTGAGGATGAACTAATCGCAGGATTTTTTTTTTCAAATGAACACAAATGATTTATATAAAAATCTCTGAGGCTCTGTTTACAGCTGGTATTAAGATGAGTTTTGGTCGATTGGATCACAAATAGATGAGGGAGACACATTCCCGTTTACACCTGGAAGACGTTTTTTTGTGGCTGTTCAAACGCATTCGACCACATGAGCGTCTACACTACGAAAGCAATCCGGTCAAATGTGTTTTCAACTACCTCTGGAAGTGGTCAAAAGTGGACAAGTTCAACGTTTTCGACCCCGTTTACACCTGTTTAGTGTCGTCCACTTGTGATCTGATCGACCAAAACACATCTTAACACCAGATGTAAACAGGGCTTGAGAGTCCATACTGTACCACACAAAGTGAACGGTAATCCATACAATCCCAGTTTTTGAAGAATGAACTTTGGAGGTCCAAAACACTTGCATTATATGGACTCATAGAGATGGATTATGATGATTAAAAATGTTGAAATCGGTGCTACATCACTAAAGTAAATAGGTTGCTGTCTTACCTTTTGCCAAATTGGTAGGAAAACACCCATAATGCACTGGGCATGTTGCCATCCAAGGCCACGCCCACCAGTCTGCTATAGATGCGCATATCAGAGTCAAATACCATATCTTACTTTAGTAGGAAATACTTCTTAGCAAACTAGTCATAATGGTGTCGACTTGTATTGTTCTCGGGTGCAAGAATTCAAAGAGTGAACGTTTAGCGAGAGTGAGTTACTTGAGTTTCTTAATACTTAAGAATTTTAATTTCTTTGAAATATACTTAATAATTTTGTTTACTTAGTAGCAAAAAATCCATGAGAAAATCAGCTTATTCCACTTTGTTGTCTGTGAAAAAATCGTTACGCATAACTTTTGGACAGGCAGAAAGTCTACGTACAGACATTTCCACTAATTTCTGTGCATTAACATTCCAGTGTTTTGGACTGCTGCATTATTTAGATGAGCTTTTTCCATGAATGTCTATTATCAACTTTTTTTCAAATACATCTGCCCCTAAATGGCATGTAAAAACCCAAATAACTGTGGTTGGTCACTTTACGTGTTGTTTGACAATCTCTTCTTGAACAATTCCCTCCTTCCAATTGTAGGTTCTTGGCCAGAATAAGCTACAAAGTGGTCAAGATTTTAAAATAAATGCCGTGATGTTATTGCCATCAAGAGGTGCATTAACTTTTGGTCCAGATCTTGTATTGTTAATGCAAGAGTCCAGCACTCTGTAAAGTCCCCTCCAGCACATCCCAAAGACTTTCAATGAATTTAAGCTCTGGACTCAGAGGTGCCAATTCATGTGTGAAAATTCATGATTCTTCATGCTCCCTCACAACCATTCTTTCACAGTTTGAGCCTGATGAATCTTGACATTGTCATCCTGGAATATGGCCATGATGTGTCTTCCTACACGGTTGTTTAAGAAATGAAAAGCTACACACTCCATCAGCTAGGGTTAGAACTTTTGTCAAACATATAACATGCAAGAAACATAATAATTGCAATAATGATCCAATCATTGACTCTTAAGCAATTGCCTATTTAAATCCAAACATCGATTTTGTTTTTGGTGTAGGTTGTGCAGGGCAGAGACCAATGTACAGCCCTCGCGTCCTGACCTCAGCACAGGGTCATGTGTGAACTTCAGTGGAGGAGTGCTGTAGTTTTTATGACATCAGAATGACCTGAAAAACCAGCACGCGGTCTGAAAACAAACAGGGAAAAACTGCATTGAGCCTTTAGCAACAACATCTAATGTCACACAGGGTGGCAAAGGGAGACATTCTCTTATATAACACTGTTATATTTAATTCCCTTGAGTTTATACGTTACGCTAAAGGAGCCGTGATGCACTTAACAATTGGAGTGATTTTGCCACCAAACAGCAGACAGATGCCTATTGTAGGATTTAAGCCAGATTTAAGACGTGATACAACATATTTATTGATATATGCTTTGTTGGAACTATATTCTTATCAAACTATCCAAAATGTTGCAAGGATTTGAAGCAATAATTGTAATACTAGTTGGAGTAATTTGCAAGTTAAAAATTGAATTGAGCTCCTATTCAGTTTGCATTGATCGAAGACAACAACGACATACTTGTGTGTGTTTGTGTTGGTATTCAACATTAGAAAAATGGGTAACACTTTAGTTTAGGGTCCAATTCTCACTATTAACACATATTAATGCATTATTCTGCATGACCTTATTCTACATCCCTTAATCCTAAACTTAACCACTACCCTAACTATTAATAAGCAGTAATTAGGAGTTTATTGAGGCAAACGTCATAGATAATAGTTAGTTAATAGTGAGGATTGGACCCTAATCTAAAGTGTGACCGAAAAATGTTATGTTGCTCGTTAAGCAAAATTTACAACCAAAAAATGCATTGTATCCAACGCATATGATTTCTCCAACGGCTCACAAGATGCCTCACTGAAGACTTGTTAGCCACAGATTTTACTCACAATCCCTGTCTAACTTTATTGGCAACCTTTGAAACCCTAATTATCTTTCATTTTCAATGAATGTGTAGGCATGTTGAAAAACAAGAAAACAGAATCAAAATGATGTATGTTGACTGGAATTGGGTTCCTTAGAACAACCCCATCCTTTTATGTGTAAATATAAGAGTATCATGAATGGAATCAATCAAAATGTACTTATCATTAGCATAATATCGTCTCCAATCAAAATATAACTTTTCCAAATAACTACTTTCTCATCTGAAATGAAGTTCGGAGGATGTGCACTAATATTGTAATGTACACTCAAATCGCTATATAAACAATACAACACAACTGAGTCTATTTAAAGTCTGTTTAACATCTCATTGCCTCCAAATGAAAACCTTGAACCACTAGATGTCACCATCCGCCAAAGGTCTCAGCGAAATGATCACTGGACAACCTGTTAGTGTTGAAACAACAGGGTTCAGAGATCAAATACTTTCCTCAAGATCAGCCCAAAGAGTTAAGCCTAAAGCAAAGCAAAGAGATTTAAAACCTGTGAAGTTTATTCGATCATAAACTCATCTAAACTAATGAGGGCAAACACTCTAACCATTATTGTCAAAAATGAGAGTATATTTTAACATCAATAAGATAATGATGCATGCTTGGACATGGTGGTAATGAAGGATGGAATTCAAATATACTTATTATATTAAACAATATAAATGATTTTAAGATTTAAATATGAATGCACACTTTTAAATAATTAAAAATCATTATCACCTTGCAGCCTTAGCAGATTGTTAATCATGTGATTTTATTTGACAACTGTTTGAATTTCTCTGAAAAAGCGTATAAACAGATGAAACAGAATATGAGAGAGAATGGACGAGTGTTCTGTGGTCACTCCAAATTCCATTCTGACAGCAAGAGCTCTTTAAGAACTCTGAAGTGCTCATTCAGCATAGACCTACAGCAATGTGGGTTTGGGCAAAAGGTTTTCTTTTGCTTGCTTTTTCTCTTTTTAAAGGCAAGCAGTTCACAGCAGTTATTCTAGACAAATTATCGACACTGAGAAACCCTTCAACTTAGATGTCCTCTGAAGGGGAACTTTTAACCCTTTGTGAGTCTCCGTAGCCGCCCTGTCCCACCCGTAATAAATGTCCACAATGGGACGTCCCGTCAGATTGTACACATATTTTGGAGTACAAACAGGTACAGGTGCACAGACAGCTCCAGCAGCAACATTAATGGTGTGTTGCATTGCTTTGCTTGATAATGTTTGGTGTGGAATGATCTTGTGTGACCCGTTAGCCTGTGCTCTCCGTGTCTGTCCGTCTCTCTCTGCTCTGAATGGGCCTTGGGAGGTGGGCTGAGTGATTGGGGGAGTTGCTATAGGCTGACTGAATCTGCTTTTCAGCCACTGTCTCTCTGCCTCTACCCAGCTGTGCGAGTTAGTGTTCAGGGATTTGGGATATTTTTTCCCCACTGTGGCCAGGCCTCCCTCCTGGTGGCAGAGCGCTAACTCCCAGACTAAAAGAGAATATGACCCCCTGCCTCCCACCAATAGTCCCCCAGCCGACTGCTGGGAGGCGATATGCTGCATGGTGGTCTTGCCCAACAGACCCTCCACTGCTTTCTCAGGTAATACCAACAAAAGGTCCTTAAATTGAGTTCAGACCCTCTTTCTCAAATAGAAGCAACGCTTATGCTCTGTAGGGGAGCAACAATGTTTCTTATATTTTCAGATGGGAAGAATAAGAACTTAAAACAGGCTTTAATAGCAATATCACTTGACCCTTTGTCTTTGAATAAGTGATGAAGAACAAAATAATAAAATTGATTCCATTCATAATTCACAGCTGGAGGTTGTTCGTCGTCTTGTCCTTATAATGACAATCTCTATATGCTTTTCACTTGACAAGCGCAAACACAGGGATATGCTCTTAATTCCGCTGAGTAAACATTTTTACAGCACTAAGCAAATCTGGATTTTCCCATTATTTTGACAAAGGGCCACTCACCTCATCCCCTCGTCCTTGTTGCTTTTTGTCCCAGAAAATCCCAAATCAAATGACAAAGCCTGTTCTAAACAAAGAGATTATCACACACCTAATCCCGACTGCAGACCCAGGAGACATACACTATGCCTCGTTGAGGCCATGACATAATAAAGAAGCCCATGTCCATGTTCTCATGAGCTACAAAAGAATGACAGATTTTAGGGGATCACTAGGAAATTTAAAGGAATTGTGGCAAGAGCAGCCGGTGCAGATTAAAATCTCCAGTGGGTGATTATGAAGTTTCCTGACTCCCGTCGAAGGCTATGCTGCTTTGGATTTACTTTACCATTATTTTTGAAGATTCATGTTTAGCATTAAATAAGATTAGGGATGCACCGATATAACATTTTGGCCGATACCGATAATTCTTTATATTTGAAAGCCGATATTGGCCGATAAATCTAAATACGAATTTTTTTATATTTTTTGGGAGCAAAAAATTATACAAAAGTCTCACAATTAAAAGCCATGTCCCAAGCACACAATTATAATGTTCTCATTATAATTTTATCTAGCTTATATGACAGTTGCACTTTCGTTTTTCGTACATATTTTCGTTTTTGAGGTGATTTCAATCATATTTCAAGCAATTCAAAACCATGGAGAACAGTGCGCATCTGAAGTGTCTCAGCTGAAGGAAATAATACATTATTTATCAGCTTTAATATATGGGCCACATTTTTTTATCGGGTCAATAATGATAACATTAAAACTGAACATATATCGGCCGATACCGATATGGTGGCATTGTGCATCCCTAAATAAGATATTGCGCAAGATATTGGCTGTGGTCTGATTGCTAAATGAATAACTATCATTATTGCTATTGCTCATTTGAACCGTAAGTATTAAACTTGGGCGTGTAACACATCCCACACAGACATGAATGATACATCAAATTGTGTGATAAAAGGTGTGCTGTTACTTATATAAGCAAATAAACCAACCCAATCTCATGAGAAAACATAACTATTTTATGAGGTGGTGATCTTGTATGAATTCGCACAATGTGAAACGTACAATTTTTTGGGGGAAAAAGTAAGCATGAAGCTCCATCCCTAAACCTAACCATCAGTGGGGCGTAAACAGATCACATAAAAACGTATGAATGGTATTGTAAGAATTCATATGAATTAGCCACCAATTCACCAAATTGTAAAATAGTTACAAACCTCAGTGTGATTGTGTTGGAATAAACTTCTGAGTTTCACCTAGCAGGCAATAAAAATGGAAAATATCCCATAGGTTTACATTGAAGGAAGGACCTGACCTATATCTAGTGCCCAGAATATCAGTCGAAAGTAGTGGTGTATAGTCCGAATTTTCGTTTGTACATGTGTTTGGAATTGACTGCACTAAATGGGCAATCCACTAGGTCAAAGGTGTTCAGTCCTGCTACTAGAGGGACAATGTCCTGCAGAGTATCCCAAACACACCTGCACAGAAGTTTCTGGTAATCCTGGAAACCATGATTAGCGGGTTCAGGTGTGTTTAATTGGGGTTGAAGCTAAACTGGACAGTGGACAGTGGACTTTATAGGCAGCGTTTGCACACGAATGTACCTCACGAAACTGATTTCGGACAGACTTCTGAGGCAGTGTAACCGTTTAAAGATCTACAGCAAAATAGAGCGAGCTTTGGTGATAACTGAGCCAATATTTAATTACTACAATAGTAATTTCTCGCTAGAAATTACATCAGAAGTGGAAATGTTGGTCAAAAGTATACATTTACACACAAACTGACCACCAACCACAACTTTCAGACACCGTCTTTATTTTTTTAGCTCAACTGTCACGAATGGAAGTTATGGAACACACAGGATTGTGGGATATCAAGGCAGACATCCCACCTCTCCCTGAAGGTCCGGGAGTCTCCCGCATATTTATAGTGGCTCCCTGATGGCCACAAATTTTTTACACCCTGCTGAAAAAAACTGCTAAAACGAACCTAGGCTGGTTGGCTGGTCTTAGTTGGTTTAAGCTGGAAGTAGATGGTTTAAGTTGGTCTCCCAGGCTGGCAAGGCTGATGTCCAGCTGGTTTTAGCTGGTCTCCCAGCTTGACCAGCTAAGAACAGCCTGGTCAGCTAAAAAAGTGTCCAAAACCCCTCTAAAACCAGCCTGGGAGACCAGCTAAAACCAGCCAACCAGGTTAGGCTGTTTTTTTTCAGCAAGGCAATATCCTGGAAATCGAGAGAGAAAGCCTGTTTCAACCTGCTATTAAGATGCGTTTTCGGTGAACCAATCATTACCGATGCATTTCCGTTTCACCCGGTATTATCACGCATTTCAAATGCGTCTTCTGTGACCACTTGCGTTCGGATTTTGTGGAGACCCTCGCCTCTTTTTTCGTCACACTCAACTACATCACATTCACGTTCGGCACATGAACATTATTCAATGAACGAACCTGTGTTAAGCGGACCTGTGTTATGTGAATGAATATAATAGTATAATATAATTTTTTTATATTATAAATGGGGGGGGGGGGTGTATCTCAGGAGACAGGAAGTGAAGCAAACATTGGACTTGGACGTGCCTTGATGCCTTCCTACCTTCCTACCTTAAAAAATAATATGTGAGGAGGTCAGAAGGTCCAACTCTGGGCTTTCTGGACCAGGATACAACTCTGTGCTGGTTCTCTGCAGGCCAGGTGGCATATCACAAATCAGTTGTAATGTGCAGGTGTTGAACACATCCATACTAGTTCATGATCAGTGGAGTATACTCAAAATGGCTAAAAACTAAGAATACCTCAGGGTAGCAATGGCCTAGCAACCACTCTAGCCAAACTTAATTGTCATTTCTTGCTATACACCTTCCTCTTAAGAGTCCAGCCTTTCAATCTTGCCACTGCAAGCTAAGGATAAGATCCCCAGGGGTATAATAAGTATTTTTAGACCTGCCATCGTCCATGCACAAACACCATGCCCTTCTGACAGGGCCTACGAAGCCTCCATCAAATATTTTTAGCAGTAAGGGGCCTGCCCGCATGCTCACAGTCGGTCTCATGCACAGCAGACGGATTTGCAAGATTAGGATGAATCTTAAAGCAGCAGATGGGCCATCTAGACACTCGCAAGCATACACGATTCACAGTCTCTAGATGAAGTGAAACAGTAGAAGCTGCCCACTGTAAAAGACTTAATCTAATTTAATATTATATTCCCTCGCTCATTGAAATGTTGGTCCTAATGCAGTCAGAGATTTCAACACTGGGCCTCATCAGTGGAATATTTAGAGTTTATATTTAGAGACTGAAGTTCAATAGGAAAAAGAGCACAGCTGGCCTCTTGCTCAAGCTAACAGTGTATCATCGTGTCTGCCGGTGGCCCTCTGATCATTGTAACACAGTGGATGTGCACTCTCCACCTTTCTGAGAACATATGCAGATCAGATGTGGTCATCCGAGACACCTTTTATCAATAGTGACTTGATCTGAGCACCAATGTGGATGGGGTAGAGTTCCCAAGAAGTATGGCAGCTCCCTTCCACACACACACAGCTCTGTCCCTACAACTCAAAAGCGCACTTATCTGTGAGTGACACCGATGCATGGCGCTCTGATATAATACGAGCTGTGGTGAAGGATTGGATTGTGTTCATCAGATACGTTTATCTTCCCACTTTCAAAGCGACGGCCTCCCCTAACCCGGCCGACACGGATAAACGTGGCACCATTCGCCGCCGCATACCGGCAGGTCGTGACCTTGACAAGATCCAATGAGAGATCCAGAATGGCGATCGCAACCAGTTTCCTGGCCTGAGATGGCTCCTTCTCCCCTTCCCCCATCAATCTCCACTTCCAACAGAACCTCAACAAAGACGACACAATTGGGAAACAAGAATGCCGAGGGTCAAAAAGAGAAGGAGAAAGAGGTGGAGGGTGGGGAGGGGGGGTCGAGACAAATCACATTTGATCCAAAGATAGTCAATGGCTCTTTAACTGGGAGCATGCTTTGGGAAGTATATGGACTGTGACTTTCAGGGCCTGTTTGCACAAAAGTGATGCGCCTTTGAAAGGGCCCCTGAATTGACAGCTTTTTCTTGCTCTGTGTGGTGTGGGCCAGGGCCCCAAGACACTCATATCACTGGGCCGTGACGGCAAGGAGAGGAGTTACACTTTGAAAACACATGGGGTTCCATTGGTCCTAGCTTTTGTTCCCCAACTCGCAGGCCACTGTTCCTGCTCGTCGCAAGAAGACAATGAGAGGGCAGCCACTGGATTGGTTGCTCCCGAATCGAATAGCAAATGGCTGCCGATGCAGAACTAATCTGTGAAGAGGTCTTTCCTGTGTGATAACCACCCCCTACCCTTCGACTGCCCTCCTCGAACCAGCAGCGCAATCTTTGATGAGAGATCACACAAAAAAGTCCAACCAGCTTTAAGGAACGCTCCGCGTTTTTTTCCGGCAGTTGCGAGGCTCCCATTCCTTCTTGTTCCTACTTATTTGATGTGGCAGCAATTAGTGAAAGACTTTTGTGCCTGGAGAAGATGGAGCAGACCACTTCAATGATCACGTTTATGCTCTGAATAGAAAACAAAAAAGCCAAGGGGACAGATAACATGTTCACATCAAACGGCCACACCGGTTGCACTTGTCACTGTTATGGCTCGCTCTCCTCTTTTATGGCGAGCCGAGCGAAGTGTTACTTTTCCCATGAGAAAGCTCGCTGGGGGCTGAGTGACATCATAGGGTGCCCCTTTTGCACCCACCTCTACAGGCGCTGAGCGCGCTCCTATTGATGTGAGCACCTTGCATTCCGCCGGCGCCCGACCCCTTTGATTGCTCCTGCTTTAATGGCCCCATTGAAAGATAATAACAATTAGAGAGTCCTTTCTGAGATGGCCTGTTTATTCTTAATGACAACATTTTTTAATCAGAAGAGGCAGGAGTTGGCCACCTCTGCTCCAGCCCACAGACGCCCACACAGAGCTCCCCCCAAATAAAGGGCGACTGGGATTAGGTTAGTCTGTGAAGCCTCTATTAAGGGTTTACTTACTGGGTAACACTTTATAATAACTGCATGCTATGAAGCATTAGTTAAGCATTAGTAAATAGTTCATTCATCATTTATAAAGCATTAATAGACATTAATAAGCAGTTTATAAATACAGCTATAAATGCTTTATTCTATAATGTGTTTAATAATTGTCTTTTCATACTTTATTAATCATTTCTAAATTAAGTATTACATTATTTACAAACCGGTTATTTAGGAGTCGTCAGTGATTCATAAGATCATTTAGAAAGTGCAAGTAAATGATTAATAAACTATTTATACATCTTATTATTTAGACATATAGTAATAGTTACTCAGTGTGTTAATAAATGCTTTATTAACATGTATTCCTACTGTAATTCATGATTAATTCAGGTAGTTATGAAACATTTAGTAGTTGTCAGTGAACTATTTTTGTGAGCTCATCTAAAGTGAGGACTGTTTATGCCTCGTAAAGCTTTTACAGAGGAGATTTAAAGGCTGAAACTGAACTGACAACTACTAAATGTTTTATAACTACCTGAATTGATTATTGAATTACAGTAGGAATACATGTTAATAAAGCATTTATTAACACACTGAGTAACTATTACTATATGTCTAAATAATAAGATGTATAAATAGTTTATTAATCATTTACTTGCTCTTTCTAAATGATCTTATGAACCGCTGGCGACTCCTAAATAACCGGTTTGTAAATACTGTAATACTTATTTTAGAAATGATTAATAAAGCATGAAAATACAATGATTAAATACATTATAGGTATGCTTATAAATCAAGAATAAAGCATTCATAGCTGTATTTATAAACTGCTTATTAATGTCTATTAATGCTTTATAAATGAACTATTTACTAATGCTTCATAGCATGCAGTTATTATAAAGTGTTACCGCTTATTGCAGTGTATTGCAACTGAAAGTATCCATCATTCCCATAAATATGGGATGACTGTTCTCTAACCGCAATTATGATTCGCCATCGTGCTCCATGCAACAATGCAATGCGCATAGTTGCAAAGCAACTCATATCGCTGCGTCTGACACGGCTCGCTCATAAAATGTCTGCTTACAATTAGGAAAAAGCAGTTAAAGCAACATCATTTCATTTACAAGAAACCAGATTAATGATGGGGGGATTTGTCTCGTATAGAGGCAAATGCTTTACCAGAAATTCATACCCAGCTCGTCACAGGCACAGCTTGCGCCCTTATGTTCTTATATACGGACGCAAATCTACAACATCAAATTGTGACCTTGTTAAACCTGCTTAAATCACTCTGACTCCAATTAGGCCTCCAGAATGAAAGAGACAACTCAATTGGAGAGGGATCAAGGCAGGCCCCTTAATCACATAATGAAAGATTCAAGTGCCTTTGGTGAGCTCACAATACACAAAACACATAGCTCTGGCTTTGTTTTAGCTGTTAAATGTGTGTATTCCTTAACCACGCCGTGTTGCGCTAATTGCAAGGCTGACTTGTTTATTGTGCGTGCACAATGCAATTGCCGTTGATTGAGCATTTGAGGGGACGGCTGGAGTAATGCGATAATAACACGGTTTGGGCATCATAAAGCATTTTTATGATTAAGCGGGATCTAGCTCAAAACGTCTGTGGTTTCCATTCAAATGTTTGCGCTACTAAAAAGAGAACGGTGTCACTTTATAGTAGTTTCCCAGATTATATGAGCCAAAGTCAAACGTTTAGCTTGCTCCTCTTTTATATCGAGACATTTTCAATTAATTGGTTTTGAATGGAAGGAGTCTACAGTGGCAAAGTAGCAAAATACAGCCGTTTTTGTTTACAGTGATCATCAAAGATCGATTTTTTAATAGGGTGTGAATGATTGATGACCTCGCATCCTCTTTATAGAGCCAGTGTGTGGAATTTAGTGCTCAGTCTGTAGAGTTGACAGTGTTGTCCACACATCTGTCCCATAAAAAGAAGGCAACAATTCTTCAAATGCTGCAAGGAAATGACAAGTCAGTGAAAAGTCTTCCAGGGTGATCAATAAAAATTGTTCAGCATTGTTGCCGACTCTGGACAGAAGGAGACGTTTGGGGAACCGTCCCAGGTCAGGCCCTCGGGGGCTTCTCCTTTCTTTGATTGACTGAATAAAGGCTTCAGTAGGGTCTCTCTCGTCGGGGTTTAACGCAGCAATTTGCCACCTCATTACCAGCTGGATCCACATCGCCACTGCTGGACCTGTCTGGCACCGCAGGCCTGCCTCATCCTCTCTCTGTCTCTGTCTTTCTCCTTCTCTTTCTGGGTGATTGGCAGGGGGAGATGGGCAGCATGCATGACAAAAGACCCCGGGCTTATTCCTGCTGTTTCTGCAGTAAATACATTTAAAGCTGCTATGGACTGACATGAGAAAGTTTAAGGCAAATGTTTCCAAACCTTGGCCTACCAGACCAGACCAAGAAGATACAGTACGCAGGTCATTTTAAGGAAACAGTGCTATTTGCTTGTTATAGCAATAATAAAATATGCTTTATTACAAGGCACACTGAAACAGACTTTATTCAGTTGTCTGTTCAAATGATAGTAAATAGATTTCAAATGTACTGTAAGGGGATTATTTTAATTTGTATTTTAGGGATAGGGCTGGTAACGATAAGTAACTATTGGTCAATTGCATGGCTCTAAACATATAGAATTCAGAATCAGCCATTGAAAATTTCAGCAGTAAAGAGTTCAAATAGACTAAAACGTACATTATACAGTGATGTTTTTGACACATAAATCATGCACTCTATTTATTATATGCAAAAGCCAAGATACAGATATTATTAGATATTTAATACAAGAAAATAACATTTTTCACACACACACACACACACACACACACACACACACACACACACACACACATCTGGTTTACTATCTTTGTGGGGACTCTCCATAGATGTAATGATTTTTATACTGTACAAACTGTATATTCTAACACTAAACCTACTCATCACATAAAACTTTCTGCATTTTTACATTTTCAAAAAGTAGGGTTTACCTGGGCCACACACACACACACACGTTTTCATGTTTTATGGGGACTTTCCATAGACGTAATTATTTTTATACTGTACAAACTGCATATTCTAACACTAAACCTACTCATCACATAAAACTTTCTGCATTTTTACATTTTCAAAAAACATAATTTAGTCTGATTTATAATCTGTTTTCCTCATGGGGATCAAAAAATGTCCCCACAAGGACAAGGATTTCGGATATTGCCATCTTTGTGGGGACATTTTGTCCTCGTAACGTAGGGTTTACCTGAACCACACACACACACAAGTGGTTGTCTGGTGTACTTTGGCGGCAGCAGTCAAGTTCAGATTGGAGGTGAAGAAGATGACTGAGCTTTGAAGAGCAGGTGTTATAGAGGCCATCTGATGTGCCACCTGAGAGCGCTTATTTACTACAGTATGACACCTCACAGCTGCACAACACACACACACGTTGTGTTTTCATGTTTTATGGGGACTTGCCATAGACATGATGATTTTTATACTGTACAAACTGTATCTTCTACATTTAACCTACCTCTAAACCCATCACACAAAACTTTCTGCATTTTTACATTTCCAAAAAACATCACACGTTTTCCTCATATCCAAGGATTTTGGATATTGCCATCTTTGTGGGGACATTTTGTCCCCATAATGTAGGGTTTACCAGGACACAAACACACTTTTGTGTTTTTGTTTCAATTGACATCTATTCTGTCCTTGCTCACAGAAACAATATTTTTGTGCATTTTTAAAGATTTTTGCATTTTAATTAAGATGTTTTCATCTTGAGGACCACTGGAAGATCACCCAATGTAGAACATTTCAGGTTTTACTATCCTTGTATGAACATCCCCAAAAAGATACCAAAACCTACACACTTACAGCCACAATGCTACTAAATCTTGATTTACCACAATGCTGATTTACTACACAGCGCTAAAGGCCCCGATATACTTCAAGCGAAATCGAAGAACAAACTGATGTGACGTTTCAAACAAAATCAGGCCAAAGCGAAGTTCGAGTTCGAAACGGCTTCCCCAAGCGAACTTTCCAGAAAAGTTTGTTCCAGTTGGTAAACACCTTCGAACTACCATTGGTCCGTGGCGATTATGTAATAGGTGGGTGTGGCTCTGAGGCTCCGCCTTTTTTTAGGTGGTTAATTTCTTCTGTTCAGTCCGTCAAGGTCAGACATCACAACACTTGAGAGCTGCTTTATAGTAGAAACTGAAGTTGCAATTCTACTTGAAAAAGACACTGACACTGTTTTTCATGTTTATTCCTATAAAGCTTCTTGATTTTAAGCAATCTGTTGTATAAAGTGCTATTTAAATAAGAGTGACGTAGCTTGACTGGAGTGCAGTGCAAACATCCACATTGCTATGATCAGATGCTTTCTGAACTGCTGTTTTCGCACCGCTGTCATTTTAGTTGTGTGTTTATTTTGTTATTGAGAGGAAAGCGTGCAGTACATATTTACATAGTTATCTAAACGTCGCTGTTATCAGTGTGGACGGTCTTGGGATGTTTGCTAACAGTATATTGCTGCTCACGTATTTCAAACTTATTTCTACCCCTAAGTGAAGAATGAAAAATAACTTTTTGTGAGTATATCGGGGACCTTCACTGATTTATTTGTTTTTAAATCATGTTTTTAATAGATTTTTGCTTGGACATTTCAATTTGTGTGCACTCATTCTCATAGCACATAATCCAGCTTAGTAATTATAGTAAATAGTATAGTAATTATGACCACGTCCACATTGGCAAACATCAAAGCTCAATCAAGCTGCTCCTTGTTTGCTGCTTTAACACACAGGACAGGAAGAAGACTCGGTTGATATCGCAGTGGTTAAAAGGTGCGTAGGGAACAAAGTACCAGCATGTGATTGTTGTGAAAACATCAGGTTTTTATTAATTACCGCCTATTGTGTGTGTAAAGCACCCTTAGAGAGTTTCCGGAAAAAGAGAAGCTCTCAATCCAACGGGTAGCTCCAAAGATCCATGTGTCAACTTCCTAAAACAATATACTGATGCACCCGTGAGGAACAAGTGCACTCAGAATGAAACGGCCCACTTCACACGTGCAGCGGATGAACTGGTGGCCGCTGCCATCAAAGAGCACATACATTATCAGCTGTCTGATCAGCTGCTACATCACTCGCTCATTCTTCCTCTCTTCCTCCATCGCTTTCTTTTGTTTCATCACTCCTCTTAACCCTCATGTTGTGTTTAGGGTCTAATGCCCTGTTTACACCTGGTAATAAGATGCGCTTTAGTCAATCAGATCACAAGTAGACGAGGGAGACATTCCCATTTACACCTGGTGTTTTAATCTGTCTCTTTTGTCCACTTTCAACCACTTCTGTCCTGATTTCTTCGAGGGGAGGGTCTATGGACGGGTAAATGTATGGGCTTTTTCAGATCTTTCCATCTAATGGATGAAATAAGCTCACACAATTTACACATGAACGCGACTGGACACAACATACAGCTTTCGTTTCTGCTCCGACAGCCGCAAGACCAGCCGAACGCTGTGAGTGTGTGTTAGAAATCAGGAATGGTGAGAGAACATTTTGATGGGTACATTTTTCATCTTCAAACTTGGGGCTCCAGCCGACAAAGTTTAAATCCCGTCTGGCTAGCGTGCTTCCCATAATGTTCACACTTTAGTTCAGTAGACGGAGAGAAGACGGTCTTTTGTGGCTGTTTGAACACATTCGACCAAATGAGCGTCTACACTACGAAAGCAATCCGGTCAAATGTGTTTTCCACTACCTCTGGAAGTGGTCAAAAGTGGACAAGCTCAAAACGTTTTAGACCCGTTTACACCTGTATTTAGTGTCGTCCACTTGTGATCCCATCGACCAAAACACATCTTAATACCAGCAGTAAACAGAGCCTAAGATACTAATTTTAATGGCTAAAAATACATAGCTATTGCTATAAAATATACATAACATTGAAGAAGCAGATTGATTATAAACAAATTTTTATTATAAAAAACATGAAACATGTTTTCGAATGAAAATGCCCACTTGCTATAAATAATTATATTTTATAATACATTAAAACATGAAATATACATTTTTGCATGTTGATTTTCTGACTGACACACTGTATAAGTACATTTTGTCATTTTCGATTGTATGTCAAATTGACCAAAAACAATGATAAACAGGTTAAATGGAGAGTTGAAGCCTCAGTAATGTTTATCAATTGGGGTTTGATTAGAACAGCGGAAGATTATAGTAAAATAAGAGATTCAATTCAAAATTACTAATATTATTTTTACATGTGCAGTCTTGGGGTCACTGAGACCCAAAGCCAGTCTCAACAGAACATGAGGGTTACATTTGAATCTGCTGAAATATACAATTTGTTGGATCACCATATCGACAGTGTTGGCATCCTTTACTCATTCAGTTCAGTCAGTAAAGCATTTGTGCTCAGAACAATGAATAAAAGACTATTGGGAACGGTGTCACAAACAAAAAAAACAGCTAATTTTATTCTCTTTTCAAAATATCAGTCATAACACAAGTCTTTTGACGCCTTATAACCTGTAATTTTGTCTCAGAATGAGAATGAAACTTGCGATGTCATTGGAAATATATTGTATAATTGAGTAAAGTTTGTCTCTTATAGTTTCAGTTTCACGTTTACGTAGCCTCACGTTTACATTCAAAATCATGTACGACATATATAACTTCTGAAATTTAATTTAATATCCAATTGTTTCAGCTCCCTTAAGACCTTTTCACTGCTTCAAAGAGCGTCTGGGACTGACGGCTTTCCAAAGGCCATGTTGGTCTTTTCTTTTTGCCCCCAGCCAATGAGAAATTTGAAAAAAATGGCATTGGGTTGCAAGGTGGTCACATTTGAACTCCTTTGATGAATGGAAGGTATAGGGCTACCTTTGAATGCAGATAAAAGGTTGGGGGAGCCAAGAGATATCTGGCAAGGTGCCAGAGGAGGGGGACACACTTGATTCTCCACTGGCAGCAGTGCATGAAAATGGGAAGCTATGTGAAGAATCCCCCACTTTGTTGTCTTCCATTGGCGGAATGAGAGAGGGAGCGAGGGCTTTCTTTCCACGGGCTGACATAGTCACTCTCCCATGCCATTGCCGGGTGTGAGGCATCTTGTAGGACAAGACTGATGACACAGGGAGGGGCGGCAGGGGTGAGGGGTTGGGAGGTGGGGCAGCACCGTGTCCATTCACTTCAGAGCCCTTGTTAATGCGATCTGCTGATCGATTAGTGGAACAAGAGGAGGAACACACTGGCTCCGCTGGCAAAGGCCATTGAGTCAACCAAAGATACACTGATGCGCACACACACCTCACCCACATGAGGTCAACCCTCTCAAATCATGAACACCAGATCTAAAGCTGGACTCAATTACCAGAGCAGGTTTCCTGCTTTATAAAGCTCGACTCGAATGAAAATTGTCAATCAGTGCTTGAGGGGGCAGCGGCTGTTGCTCATATTGTACACAATGGAATGCGGGAGATATGGGCTGTAAGACAATGTGTGCAATACACAGACCCAAATAATGTTAAAAGACCACCAGCATTTTAGGGCGTCTGGTGCGTGATGACTATTCCTGAACCCTATGGAGCAGAGCTCATACCAGCTGCTCTTAATGTGATCAGATATTAACTTCAAATGCTTTGATCAAGAGAAACAGGCTCATATTTTCCGCTCTCCCTTCATGTTAAGAGTTGTGTTCAGATTGAGACTATTTTTAGAATGGTGTACTAACTACTCCCAAAGTGTGCACTTCGACCATATCCCACAACGCATTGCACTCAAATGGCCTTTTCCGATTCCAGTGTGATTAATGAAGCCTATTTACAGCCGCATTTTTTACCATGACATTCTTGGCTTCTTATAATCATACATTAATAAATCATGATGAGGTCATTTGACAGCATTGTAGCTACTACTATTTGTTTTTTGCTACCGTTTCACTTGCTATTTACAAAAGCAGACACTATACAGTGTAAGCAAGCATTCTGAACCTCAGTTCTAACTGCATGCTCTCAAGTTTAGCTGGTTAGCATTGCTCTGTGCTCTCTCATGGCTAAAACTGTAACCCTGTGACATCGAACACAAGCTGCAACACGATATAGTGCAGTAGCCCTACAAATGGCCTCCCGCTGCAGAGAGAGCTGCTCCAGACCCAATCCCATCTCTGTGCAGTATGCTATGCTATGCACTGCCTCATATTTATTTAAAGAGAAGCCAATGTTAAACAGTGTGTTTAACAAAAACATTTCAAATAGTACTTTATTATGTTGCATCATGTTTAATCCAGCAAGTGTATAGTATACAGAAATAAATAAGGTTATTTCGCATTTTAAACGAATTTTGTGTAAGAAGGAGGTGTTTTCGACACTGTTGATCATAGTCTTTTACTTACCCGCCTTGAAAGAGTTTTTGGTGTGTTGGGGACAGCTTTAAACTGGTTTAAATCCTATTTTACTGACCGTTCCCAGTTTTCTGTGGGTGGTTACAGGTCTGAGATTAGCTCAGTACTTACTGGTGTTCCTCAGGGCTCCGTTTTAGGACCTTTACTCTTCAATATTTATTTGTCACCCCTTGGGCATCTGTTGCGATCGCTTGGCCTCCTTATGCTGACGATACCCAGATCTATATACACTCAAAATCTGGTTAAAACCTTGATTAATAATATAATAATAATTTCTAAAGTTATGCTTATTGGTTCCCACCAATTTTATTTTTAAAGCTGGTTCACTGACTCTGTCTGCTGATGGCTCTGTCTTGGAGACTCAAAGTTAGTTATTTTAGTTTAGTTTAGTTATTATTATTATTATTAATAATAATAATAATAATAATAATAAAAATTGCTTATGGTTCACTCATCACTCTTGAAATGGACATCAAGTCGAGTGCATTGCACTGTGGGATACTGTGTTCTCACTGTAGATGCATCTCATTTTGCATATGTCTGCTCTATTTTACAGCATTTTGTAGTATAAGTAGTGAAAGTAATGTGTTTACATTGAAAAATCCATTGAGGTGTTGTGCAGTACCAGTAGCCAGATGATGTTCTTGTTCATGTTCTATTTCCTTCAAATAGAAAATGACAAATTCCATTTGAGTGTTCCATTTGAGATGACACTACCCTTTTTCAAAATTCATACACTCGTGACAGAGTAGATAGTGTATAGTTTTAGTCAAAGATCTTCAGCCATCCTCTTGGTGACCAACTGTCCTGCAGAGTTTAGCTCCAACCCCAATCAAGCACACGTGAACCAGCTAAATGTTTGAAAATCACAGGCAGGATTGCTGAAATACACTTTGCAGGACAGTGGGTCTCCAGGAGCAGGGTTGAAGACATTTGGTTTAAGTGCAAAGTGTATAGTACAGGGGCCTCCGATCCATGTTCCTGGAGGTCCAGAGTTTGGCTCCATCCTACTCCAACACACCTGGCTAGATGCTTCTAACAGTCCAGGGCCCAGTTGTTCAAAAAGTTTAATTTGGATCTGAAAAATCCCATGATTTGCTATCCAGGACCAGGTAATCCATCTTACTTTTGTGCCAGTTTTCAAAGCAAAATAGGATTGGATCACCCTGACCCAGATACACACTTTTTCAGATTACCAAATCTGGATTACAAGTGCTCCAAAATGGGGTTACATTTCACAATGTAGGCTACTAGCTAGGCATGTGGGGGTCACTTTTAGTGTTTTTATTTAAAGAGAAAGAAAACAGCAATAACAAACAAACATCCCCTTCCATTTTCAATTTCCTTTAAACAATCAGACCCCTATGGAGGCACTACCCAGCAAGCAATAGCCGTCATTTCACTGTGTCGGTTAACTATTAGTAACTATAGTCCGACTATGAGTAACCCACTTCTAGCCAAAATATCCTTGAATTTGGTTACATGTCGTTTTTGCCAAAATAATTTGCGAGATGTATGATATCCCATCATGTAAGCAAAGTCAACAGTGATTACAAGGTGTTTGGTTTCATTTCTTTGACATGTTCATGTTCTGGATGACTAGTCTATTCTTGGGCTATGGTTAGTCTATTCTACTTGGACTAGTCTATTCTACGTCTATTATATTCTCACTGAAAGCCCAAATTCTGCCTGGTTTTAGCCTAGACATCAGGGCTGTGTTTGGACGGCTATTAGACGTCTTTTAAATGCAAAAATGCTTGCTGGGTAAAGTGATCACATGTTGATGAAAAAAATATGAAATAGGAGAGTTATCTTGCAAAAGTTTTGCGTCCCCCCAAGAAACTGCATTCATTCGCAAAGAACTCAAGTTTTGAGGGTGAATGCAAAGTTTCTCAGAGGAATTAAAAAAGCATTAAAATTCATTCCTCCCATTTCCATATCCCATTAGAATTTCCATAGCCCGTCATGTCAACCAAAACAAAAATAAATATACATTCAATAAGGGATGCAATTGTTAAAAACTACTTTTGACTGATTCATCTCTGATGAGTGTGCCAATGTAGTTTATACAGCAATTAAAAACACTTAACATTAAATATATTAGACCCATTTTTGTCTGATTTATATTGACAGCTGTGCCTGGGATTATTTTATGCTGCCAAAATCTCTCTTTTTTACTTTACTGTGCTGAAAGGCTTTCAGTACAGTAAAGTAAAGTACTGAAAAGTTTATTCCTGAAATCCTCTCTTCTGCTGGGTTCAGGATAATCCTGATTTTTGGATCCCAATCTTAGTAAAAGGTTTTGAACAGCACAAACTGACGATTTGATCCAGCTCAAAACCAAGATTGGATTTTGTGATCTAATCCCATTTCAGAATACTTTTTTTTCTTTTCAAGATTCGATCCAATTCAATAGCCGAAATCCGATCAGATTACTTTTGAACAACTGGGCCCAGAAGACCTTGAATTAGCTGGTTCATGTGTTTAAATAGAGTTGGAGGTAAACTCTGATTGTTTGTGGGCCTTGTTGGAAACCTCTTATATAGTACATAATTTAGGACACAACTTGTGTCTATAGATGTATACCACACATTTTGGCAAATAGTCATCCAGGTATGCCATGCATACAGAAAAATTAGGTTACACTTTATTTTAAGGGGTTACACTTTTTTACACTTATTATTTTAAGGATTCGGGTTTGGTTTAGGGTTAGTTGCGTGTAATTATGCACAATTGACTGTTACTACTATGGTAAGTACATGTAACGTGTAACGGGCACTGTAAAATAAAGTGTTACCAAAAAATGTATCTGTTGCATAGTACACATACTCCAAAAACTGTTTGCATGGTCATGCTATTCCATTTGTCCCTCCTTTTACAGTATAGCAGCGCTCCTGGCTGTTGTTTGTGAGAAAACATGTTTTGCAAATCAAAGCCCAGCCCACTGGTCTAACAGATGTCAATGGTTTAGCCATCAGACTTGTTTGCGTGCAACATTTCAAGCAGCATTTGTGTAGATAACCAGTTCCCTGCAAAATTACACCCTCCGATGGAACATATTGACAACAAGAATGTGTGCCTATGGCCTGCATAAACATACACATCGCATACACGGGAAAAAGCTGACTAAGCAATAATTGCACTCTGAGTAAGAGAACCTCGCAAGCGTCCTCCCATTTAGCGGCTGTTATATTTGGGACTTTTCCCCCTTGATTTAATTGCATGTGAAAGTGCCAGGCACATTTCTAGATTGTGGTGAGTGGCCAAAAGGACTTGGATGTTTTCAAATTGTCGAGTAGTTTCTCTGGTTTTGGCAGAGGACCAGCTCAAATGTGGCGTAGCGCAGATCTAAGAAGCCAGCACTAAATCCACTTGCCTCTGGCAGCATAATACATTGTTTTCAGAGTATTGAGAGAAAAAAAATGCAAAAGATGACCAAGGAATCAAATAAGCTCAGAAAATGCCCAGAGGAAAATTATATTGCTTAAAGATTTCACATTGTGCAAGAGACTCAGCAACTTTGTATCTCCTTAAATTCAAGAACTAAAAAAGACTCAAATGAGACAATTGTTGACATTAGTTGAGTTCATATTGAAAGTTTGGTCACACTTTAGTTTAGGGTCCAATTCTCACTCTTAAAAGATTAGTTCACTTCAAAATGAAAATTTTCTGATAATTTACTCACTCCCATCTCATCCAAGATGTTCATGTCTTTCTTTCTTCAGTCGAAAAGAAATGAAGTTTTTTGAGGAAAACATTCCAGGTTTTTTCTCCATATAATGGACTTCAATGGCAACCAACGGGTTTAAGGTCCAAATCAATGCAGTTTCAAAGGGCTTCGAAGGGCTTCAGAGTGCTCTGCACAATCTAGCGAAATGATGGGTCATTAAAAAAAAAATTTTTTTTATATACTTTTTAACCACAAATGCTCGACTTCGGTCTTTGCTTCTTCACGACGTATGATGGAAAGGTCACGCCCGTGACGTAGGTGGAAGTACCAACCCAGTGCCGAAAAACTCCATCTCATGTTCTCGTCCGACATCGTTGTTTTACCTTTATTTTAGAGGGCATTTGATTTAGTCTTTGCATGTTCATTTTAACACTGGGTCGGTACTTTCACCTACATCACGGACTCGACCTTTCCGACGTGATGACGTCACATGTCGTGCAAATGCAGAACACCGAAGTTGAGCATTTGTGATTAAAAAGTATATAATTTTTTTATTCTTTAAAGAAAATGACCGATCGTTTGGCTAGATAAGACCCTATTCCTCAGCTGGGATCGTTCAGAGCCCTTCGAAGCCCTTAGAAACTGCATTGATTTGGACCTTCAACCCGTTGGTTGCAATTGAAGTCCATTATATAGAGAAAAATCCTGGAATGTTTTTCTCAAAAAACTTAATTTCTTTTCGACTGAAGTAAGAAAGACATGAACATCTTGGATGACATGAGGGTGAATCAATTTTCAGGAAATTTTCATTTTGAAGTGAACTAATCCTTTAACTATTAACTGCTACTTTTGCCTCAATAAACTCCTAATTACTGCTTATTAATAGTTAGTAAGGTAGCTGTTACGTTTAGGAATTGGGTAGAATAAGGTCATGCAGAATAAGGCATTAATATGTGCTTTATAAGTACTAATAAACAGCCAATATGCATACTAATAAGCAACTAGTTAATAGTGAGAATTGGACCCTAAACTAAAGTGTTACCGAAAGTTTTTGTTGAAAGTTCTTGACAAACTTGAGCACAGTCTGAGACATTGTTTAGATTTCTTTTTAAACTCTAGAAGAGAAAGAAGAAGCAGGGGACTTTAACGATAGCCTTCTCATTAGGAGAAACAATTGAGACTTCAAAGCAATTTGTTTGTGATTTTTCTTTCATGTCTATAAGTGTCCAGTCTTGTACATTTGTGTCGCGCAATGCTGCACTGCTATGTCGAACTACAGACTTGTGAAGAGACGAGACCCATTAAGACCTATGAATACAGACCTCAAGCTTAAGGAAAACTGAATGAAAGAGGATACCGAAGGATCGTTCAATCCACTGGGGCCCTAGAGAACACAAGAGGCTTGTCTTGTCTCCTCATGTCATTTCTTAGACCTTGAATCATGTGCAGCCCCCAGATCCGACACCGTAAACCAAACTCTTTCACCCTGATTAACAATGTGTTCAACAAATCAAAACATTATTAAGGGCTTATGTCTAAATTATCCCACTGAAAGATCCCGTAGCCTTGTGGACTGAGGTCAAGTGATCTGAATACCTGCTAACAGGCCACACTTTCCACTAGGGATGGAATGGCTGTCTTATCTAGAGGCTTCTGTCGGCGGTCTTATCCTCACCTAAATAAAGAGAAGGGGGTGAACAGTGACAGAGGGGTTAAGAGCATGACACGCAGAGGTGTCTTTCTCCTCTTTCTACCAGCTAAGATAACGCTGCCTCTTGGTGATGGAGCGTTCCCGACCTCGGCTGCTTTTGTCCTTTTGTGTCTTTGTGTCCACTTATCTTGAGACATTTATCCATAGATGCTACAAAGATCCTTGATCCCTCCCCCGCTTCCCCTTAGCTTTTAAAGACCTATGAGTCTTTTATTTCAGCAGGGTAAACAAATAAGTACACCTTCAGAGGGCTTTCCGACCGGGACAAAAAGTCGTTTAAAGAAAGATTGTTTTTATGGTCTAACACATCCCCACAATGCTCTTGTGTTGTCTTGACGTATGATATCCACATTTTGCTAGAGTTTCATTCAACTCAGAGAGAC